>FR990099.1:11421107-12661420 GCA_905404275.2 Hedya salicella
GTATAATATAATATCACTTCGAGAAACCCATTAGCCGCCGGGTGACTACAAAAGATCGGGTAAGACTTACAATATAAAGCCGGTATACGAGAACGCTTAGTAGCAGAGACGTCGTATGATCAGTCTACAGTACTATTAATATATAGCACTTGTGCCCTTTTACAATACGTGGGAGGGGAGAAATACCGTATTGAGAACAACACATTTCTAGACTATGGGTACCATTGTGCCCTAGGGTTAACAGCTCTATTTTAGGCACTATACATTTTACTGTAGTCTACTTTGTACGATAAGTTTTTCTTTTGGGCAATAAAGATTAAATAAATAAACAAGGCGTATTATGATCGTTCAGTTTATATTTAACACTTTCTCGCATTTGGACATTTGAATTAACGAGGACTATTTCAATTTGCGACTACGAAGAAGCTTAGCTATTTTAATAGAGATGTATCTCGTCGCCACCCGTAAATCACTTATCGTTGAGGAGTTCCAGTGACCTTCTGCGGTCTTCTTCATCAGTTCCACTTCACCAATGTACACTTTCTGAATGCAAATGCTTATTACCGCTTTTCAGAGTGCAAGCATTTAAAAGCCGGACTGCAAGTATGGTCTTTGATACATTGGTCAAACGAAACGCAGTGTATTATCACCCGGGTGAAGGAGCACATAGCGGATGTCAAGCACCGTCAATGTAATAGATCTGCAGTCTGTGAACATGTCTTGGACAAACCAAACCATTCAATTAAGTTTGATAATCCTCCTATCATTGCCAAAGAGAAAAGATATTTTCCCAGACTGCTACACGAGGCTTTTGAGATTAAAAAGCATCCTAATTTCAATAGAGTGGATGGGTTATCGCTACCACCAGCTTGGGATCCTGCAATACATCTCATCAAGGTACGAGCAAGACAAAACTGCAAAACCTTAATTTTCGAACGGCGTGAAAATATCTTATCTATTAAAAAGTAGTTTAGTAGTCTTTGTTTTTAAAATATTATAATTAGTAATGAGGCAGTCTCGGACTTTTTCTTTGTAGCGTTTCTTTTCTCCTTAGTATACCTCATTTGCAAAATGATGCTTGGTAAATTATTAAAATAAAATAATTAAGCCCTTCTGGCACACGTATAACTGTCTTTGCAGATTAGCCCATCTGGCATGTATGTACATGTTATCTCAAAGTGGGTAGTTTGCACAAATTATAACTTTTTGACAAAGAAAAAAATATATTTTCTCAGTAAACCCGTGAACATGCAAAGCTAAAAAGCTTCCGAAACGTCGGGAACTCAAATGAGATAATATACGCGATATAATCCCCTAAAAATTGTTTTATTTATTGAGAGGCCATTATATACACCACAGAAAAAAGTTGTATATAGCCTATAATCTCATTGATATATTCAGGAGCGGGTCCCCGTCAGTACAGCCACAACAAACTCCTCAAAAGGGCATCTAAGTGTTGAACCTATATTCCGAATTTCCGACGCAAACCTCCCAAAAATCCTAGACATATCTACGAGCCCGGGACACAAAGACCATCATCGTTTTATAAACGCTTATAACTTGTATTACAAGCGGAAGTCTCTCTTTAATTCATATTGTGAGAAAGAAACTCGTAATACTAGTTACAAGCTTTTGAGAAACGGGCCCCAGATAGGTAAACACAACACTTGCTTCTATTTGCTACGGGGGTTAAAAATCAACTGTAAGCGCAATGCGCACAATTCATACATCATAACCCCAATCTGCGCCGGCATAAGGCAGGTCATTTGCGACCATATCACGAGTAATTCGATAGGGCATTGCCACTGCCGTGTTGGCGTGTCGTGTCGTACGGCAATTTTATAACAGCCTGGCTAATATTGAACTAAAACCGGTGAAATTCTAAATAGTGTAGAAGTTTGTTTTACAGCGAGGGAATTCTGGCTGGGATTTAAATCGCGTACCGCCTTAGGACTCGGTTGGCATAACGTGACTTATCTTTAAAGTATCAGGGATGTGCGAGGATGCGGAACGAAGGATGTGTTTGAAAACAACCAATAGAATCACTTCATTTGACTATCCTCGCTCAGCGCAGCTCTAGTGGAAACAGCTTAGCGGAGCGAGGTTTTCGTACATACAAAACCAGGGAAGGTTGTGTTGCGAGGAATATGTCCGAGGGATGAGTTGTGAGGGACGGATGCGAGCGAGCAGTCACTAGACGGTTTGTCCTCACACAGCTCATCTGCATACATTTCACAGCTTCTTTACACATCCTCGCTCCTCTCAGCTGCTTCGCATATCTCTGGTGGACACGCTCACACCGTTTCACATCTTCGCTACGCATCCTTGCACCGCTCAGCTACGTCGCACATCTCTGGTGGAAACGCAGCCTTAACCATTGGAGATGGGTAACGGTGTCATTGCCGAAAAATGTATCGCGTAACGCTCTTTAAGCGCGACGACTTTTAGGTTAAGCAGCACACCCCGTAAATATTCCTATTTTACAAACGCACACAATAAAAGAACTGGCTCTGTGAGCTGTAGACCCCGCGAGTCTTTCAACCCCCATATTTCTGCAATTCTGAAAGTAAGTTTCTGTCAAAAATTTCATTTTTGTGACAAACTTTATTAACGACTGAACTTTTCTTTGAAAATCCATCAACTACTCACCGAGACAAATTTAAAGAGCCCAAACTCGGCAGGATTGCATCATCGTTCCTGTGACCACCTTCCTGCTCCATCATCAGATCAGCTGGATGGTATCGCACTATTGCATTGTCACTGTACTTACATAAGTATGCCAAATTTTAGCTCAATTGGAAACCGGAACATAGGTCAAATTTAACTTCCAAGATTCCGAACGAAAATACATTGCAAGTTAAAAGCTTGTAAAAATATATACATTAAGGGACCTTTTTTACACAAAATCAAACAATAAAAATATATCTTACCTCTTATATAGTAGGTAGCCCCGATGTATGAAACTTTAATGATTGGGCTGTGATAATTTGGAGTTCTTAGTGTAATACCATCTTTTATAAAACACATATCCATTTTGTTTCCGACAATAAAGAGAGGTGTTGTATACTTTTATTAATTTCATTTCATTGAAAAATTATAATTTCCATACGGTTATATATTTTTATTATTTTGTTCTTATGCACCTGTTTCGCTGTTTAGCGATAAGACCGCCTCTCCTTGAATGTATTGTTTTTTGTCCTCTGTTTTGTGAGGTGTGCAATAAAAAGTTATTGTGTCATGTATGAATATATATGTATGATCTAAGTATGTTTTCTTTTTCCACTTCTCCTTATCAAAGGCATCACCCGCGGACATTCTTAATGACATCCATCCATCTCGTCTCTGGTCTGCCAATAAAGTCTGCAATCTTTCTTTGTTCATATTAACAAGTCTTTGATTTCCTGTAATAGGCGATGCATGTCACGAACAACGGCTATACGCCGCGCGTATACACGTGGAGGCTTGATCGCGTAAATAACGCTACAAAATGTTTAAGTTAAACACCCGAACACACCGCAAACTACAATCACAACTTCCATTCAAAGAGAATACAATTACTACGTTATTATTACTATTATTTACAAAATATGGCAGCTCGCAGCTTGTGCCAAAGTTAAAACGTAGTGGTTATATTCTCTTTGGCCAAAGTCAGCTTTGCCGAATACAATTATACACATTCAATATACTCTATGGCCGAAGTCAGTTCAGTTTTCTAGGAGTAGGTTGTTTATGTGTTGATACTGCTCGGAGTCAAATTTTGAAAACAGCAAAACCGCTAAAACAAAACACAAACCAGAATACTGATATAAAACAAAATGATACTAATGGAAAGATACGCGAAAAATCACTACGTTCTTCAATTTTGACAACTACTTTACTATAATTAAGATGTTGACAATTTAAGATAGGTAACTTTTTTCTGTGGTATGTTAAATTATAGAACAACCTCACAATAATAAAAATATTGGTGAAAATCTTTAAATCCCATAAAAACTAACCGACATATAAATATAAACTAAAAGAGATAAAATCACATTTTTAGACTTTACCAGAAAACTTTCTATGAAGTCACACGTTCTTACCTTGTAGGGGGAAATTAAGAACTTTGTTCTGCAGCTATGTTAAAACTTGCGTTTAACAAAACGGTTTCATAACAAAAGTTACTATACATTTCATGGGTTTTTCAATGGTATTATTGGTTATTAATATTTCCATGCTTTAAAAATGGACTTTCCCACCCAGTTTTGGAGGTTCATAAAACGAGCTACACGTAAGGTATCGAAAAAAATATAATATATTTTTTTGTTGGATCTCTATGATAGAAGCTACCATTTTGCATCAAATTTTATTTTTATTTGAGAGGACAAATATTTTTTTATACTATACGAACCTAAGCGCAATTGAGGAAGAATAAATTTAAAAAGTAAAAAATATTCTGCATCTGTGGGCTCATTGTGACAAGTGCCATAACTAGAGATGGTGAAAAGCGTTACAATTCAATTTCAATCACCGTGACTGTCGTACCAGTTGTAAAAAGATCATTGTGATTTTGTTACCCACGACTAACCCTGACTTGCCACGTTAAAATTATTTACTGTAATGTATTCAGATCATTATAACAATTTTACCGTGATTTTATCACACTTGTTGCTCACATAACCTACGTTAATTTGTAACCTTCTGTCTCGACCAGTCACAGTTATACTTTTCTAGATCACTGTCATTTTTTATTGTGTCGTTATTATTACCCGCCACTAGTTACGACACAAACGTAAACTACCAATATGACACGTTAACACTTTTTTTATAATTGCCAAAAAATATAAAAAGCAAAGGAATTTAACTTTGTACCGCCTAATGATCACTATTTGCTAATAATATCAATTTACAAAAATTGTGATACCAAAATTCCAAAAATAATGTTAATTTGTTCAGAGAGCCCATATCTATCCGTGAAATTTCAATTGTAGTCACTTTCTGTAGTCACTGTAACCTGAGAACCACCGAACTCTATTATTGGTATAGAGGTCAGTGTTATACACAAAATAAAATCAACTCCGCAATTTTATTCGACCTTTTTGCCTTCATAACATTTCAAATTGAGAATGACATTAGCTTATCAAATTCCAGTGTAACTGTCAACGCGTGCGTGTTTGTGTTCATTTTATTTTGTAATTTAATTTTAAGGCCCAAAAATGTCGTCCAGCCAAGACGACTTGGATAATGCAGAGAACATCAATATTACTTTGATGACACTGAGGAAACCTACGGAGTTGAAGAAAATCATAGATTCTGTGCCAAAGCCAGTCCGTGCCGTCCCGAAGAATGGTCTGCCGCAGTGGTACCGACTCGGACTGGAGTGTAAGCTGCCTGTACCAAAAATACCAGCTGGGAAGATCACGTTCTCGCGTGGGAAGTTGGGAGAAGATGTGAGTACTTTATTTTTAGAGTTCCGTACCTTAAAAGGAAAAAAACGGAACCCGTATAGGATCACTTGGTTGTCTGTCCGTCTGTCTGTCTGTCCGTCAAGACCCTGTATCTCGGGAACGCGTAGAGTTATGGAGTTGAAATTAAAACTATATACTCAAGTTTACGGTCTCTTGAAGCTGTGCAAAAAATCAAACTACTAAATTTATGTAAAATACGGCCGTTTATGGCGCAAAAAACGTATATTTCGACACTTTGAAATTGATAGGGTATTCCAGTAGTTCTAGAAACTTGAAATTTGGTATGAAGTTAGCTCTTATAGCACAATTAACAAAATAAATCTGAAAAACTATTTTTTTTTATGTCTTTTTATCAGTTACCAATATAAAATGATAGAGCACCGCGTACATTTAGATTAGGGCTCTGCTAACACTAGATTTTCATAGATACAGCCATTGGTAGCGTATATTTTGTACGGAACCCTCGGTGCGCGAGTCCGACTCGCGCTTGGCCGGTTTTTTTAACAGTTATTAGTTTTTGCACACAATTTCGTTCGTGTACTATTCTAATTTCGGAGAATCCTTATTAAGCGCACGATTTCTTCTCTGAAGGAATGACTCTCAAATTTAATTTCCTTATCTTCCATGGTTTAAGGTGCGTCCAGACTTGTATCATTTGCTCGTATCCGATCACAGTGGCGTGGCATGACTGCGTATCGGTGCTTAGACGCTTACTGACAGCGCGGCGGTCACGCCGCGCTTGTTCGATCTAAGTGTGTGATACTCGTAGCAACATGGATTTCGAGCGATCGGATTGGCGCAACGTCCAAACAAAATCGTGACACGCGATCATGCCAACGGACGAAGATCTGATCGGGCAAATGTTACAAATGTGGACGCACCTTTAGGTTGTGAGTTATCTACGTTACAACGCTCTGCCTGCGTTATCGCAACGGGAGCCCTATCATCAACACCGGGGGCGGTGTTGGATGCACTGCTTGACCTAACACCTCTACACTTGCAAGTGAGGAAAGAGGCTGAGCAGTGCATCTATAGAATCTGCACCCTTTCAAATACGAAATGGCGCTCTCAGGCACTACTCAAAATCAAGGATGCAGTGTTTGAAATCAAAACTCTATGCATGCCTACAGATGACATGCCCACTGAAAATAACTTCGTACAACTCTACTCAGTGGAAATACCCCCTAGAGACAAATGGCAAAACAATCAAATGTATTTTACAGAGGGGAGTCACATCTGGTATACGGATGGATCCAAGAAAGGAAAAGATGTGGGATGCGGTGTCTATGGATAACACAAAACTCAATGTCAGCGTCAGCATGGGTACAGAGGCCTCAATCTTTCAAGCGGAAGTCTTTGCCATAAATAAATGCGCGGAGATAAACCTTGACAAGAACCTAAGACACCATCACATTTACATCAACTCGGACAGTCAAGCTGCCCTGTTTGCACTAGAATCCCTAGAGACTAACTCGAGGCTAGTGCAAACCTGCAAAAATAACCTAAATGCCCTGGCTAATTCCAATAAAGTTATACTTAGATGGTTACCAGGACACTCCGAAATTGACGGAAACGAACGAGCAGACAAACTCGCCAATAAGGGCGCGGACTTGCCCCAAGTCAGCCCAGAACCCTTTTGTGGGATCACAAAACGAAAGGCATACGTTCTGCTCAACGACTTATACAGTGGAAACTGGGTACGTGGAACCTGGGTTAGTGGAAAACCTCTTTAAGTGGAGCAAAGTTCTCGGTTCCAGTCCCTTGGCGACGAATTACCTCTATAAGTGGTAATTTTGGGACCTCTATAAGCGGAATTCATTTTTTCGAAAATTTATCGTTTTTACCTCTGTAACTGGAAGCAGCCATCTCCGAAACCTCTATGAGTGAGCTAGTTCGGCGTTATAAAATTTGTATTTTTAGTAAAACGTCACAAGGAGGGTAGTTTGTTTCGTTAACATTACGGTTTGTGTTTTAACTACGCATTTTGTATGAGATCACACATCGTTCAGTTTGGTTCGGATTTTATTCATTAAAGTACAATATCGGTACATTGATTTATTTAACCATACTTTTGCATAAATAAATGTTAGGAGTGATTTTCTTTAAATATAAGTTACTTCATAACAAAGGACTGATATTATTTTTGTATATGAGTACCTACTGTGGATTATTTACAGTATTGCTTTTTTTAAAGTTAGGATTACATACCTATTTTTTGTTAATACATACATATTTAAGAAAAGATGATTATTTATGTCTTGTCCTTTTATTTGACTATATACGTGACCTCTATAAGCGAAATTACTAGCATCCACAACCTCTGTTAGCGAGAGCATCTGTAAGTGAGAAAACGTTTTATTTGAACCTGGTTAAGTGGAAAACTGGATAAATGGAAAACCTGGATAAGCGGAACTAAACAGCCGGTCCCTTGCGATACCATTTATCCAGTTTCCACTGTATAGATCTAAGGCAATCGAAGAATGGAGGCTCGTAAAAGGACAAAATCACTCGAAAACCTTAATTAAGGGATTCAAGCAAAAGTTGTCGAAAGAGATACTACAGCTCAAAAGACCAAAAACCTGCGCAATAACAAGAATCCTGACAGGTCACTGCAAACTAAACAAGCACCTGTTTCAAATGGGTATGAAACAGGACGCAGTATGCAGATTCTGCCAAGAGACAGAGGAGATTGCAATGCATATCCTCTGCTCCTGTGGACCACTCATGAGGAAAAGAAGTATCTACCTAGGGCAACATGTCGTGCCCCCGGAAGAGATACAACATTTCACTGCCCTAAGAATTTGGGAATTCCTAGACTCAACGGGCCTCAGTAGTGAACTCTAATAAAGGGCTGCCACAATAGATCAAATCTGGTCGAGGCGGCATACAGAAGGCCCACAAATTAACAATAATAATAATATCTACTTCTACCAATAGTTGTGTTGTTGTCTTCATCACGCCAAAACGGCTAACCGGATTTCAATTATTTTTGGTACACAGGTAGCTGGGTATCCACAGATGGTTATAGGATATTTTTCACACGACTATAGCATATAGACAAAGGTTAAATATAACAAGCGTATACAACGTTCCAAAAATATGGATGCTAACGTTTTGCTTTTCAACATAAGACATTTTCGTGAAAGCGTTTATTCTGAACTAAACTGTATACTTACCACGTATTGAGATTGGCAACAACACAGAGATTAAGGAGTTATAATGGCGTTTACACACATGCCCCACTTACCAAATTAAATGCATTCCCCGTCCTAAAGGGGGCAGCCTTTATTCTTAAAAAGATGTGTGACGATATATTTGGCGCTTTGGATGCTTCATACTATTTGACGCAGATTGTTCTGATTGTATATAATATTGAGAGTACTACTACCTCCACGCTAGTAGATGAATCGGACGAATTTTAGAAGTAGAAGATCTGTTTAAATTAAGAATAACGTTACGTCTATCTCGTTACTATTACGTCAATAGTAGGTGAGTCGTAAACTGGATCTAACACAGTAAATGGACATATAAGAAACGTCGTCCTTTTTTAGGGTTCCGTACCCAAAGGGTAAAAGGGCACCCTATTACCAAGACTCCGATGTCCGTCCGTTTGTCTCTCCGTCTGTCATTAGGCTATATGCTGTATCTCATGAACCGTGACAGTTGAAATTTTCACATATCACGTGTTTTTGTTGCCGCTATATCAACAAATACTAAAAACAGTATAATTTTATGTACGTCTGTCTATGTCAGTAACCAATATAATACCCCTTTCTTATTTAAACTCTCGTGACACATTCCTTATTATGAAAATGTAATCTTTATCTTACTAGTAATACGGATTATTTCAGAAACAAACGCTTGTATCGTATACGGGAGATAATAAACACACTTTCTGTGGCTTTTAAGCAGACCATTTTACTGGATTTCTACGGTTCTCATGCAAATTCGAGACTATATTAAGACACGTGAATAACGAATTAAAATGAAGCCTTTGCGACGTTTCAAGTGTAATTTAGTTAAGCTCTGACGACGAGAATAATTTAGAAGTTGACTGTAAATCTCGATTCTTGAATTAAATGCTGGATCGCTGAAATGTCTTGTTTCACAGTATATATTACAGTCGAGTTCATAATAAATGTATGAGTGACCCCAAGGCCTACAAAAAGTTTACATAGAAGGGTACAGTGACCAGCATTAATACCTGCCACAGCAAAGTGCGCATAAATATCTGATACGACTCTATTTCTAGGGGCGTCAGATATTTTTGCCCACTTTGGTATGGCAGATATTGATGCTCGTGCCTGTACTTAGACATCTAGGCACAGATTTGAAGAGTCATGAACATTTCACATCACTACCATAAATGTCTGAACATTAATAGTATATTACTGCAGAGGCCGGGAAAAGTCATTTCCGGTTTCGAAGGACGAGGCGTAGCCGAGTCCTTCAATAGATACGAATCCACGATATGATATTCCTGCCGAGGCATGTATACTGTTTTTCTCCAAATATGCGAGAAAATTTTACACATGTTTATGTAAAAAATAACACGACAAACAATCTTTGACAAAATGAAATTCACGTTCCCGCCTTAATTTTTTTAAGGATATTCAAGTTAAAAGTTTTGGGTCCGAATTGTATATTTGGTTTCACATGAAATATAGTAATGACAATAAATAAAAAGAAACCCATAGCAATAGTTAAAATAAATATATGCATTATTACTTTTAGTTGAATCGGCAATTCCTGAACGCACAAAATTTAAAAAAACATACCTTTGCTACAAAATATTTATCAGTCCCAGAAGTTCATTAAGACTAAATAAATATTGTGATTTGGACACAATAATTATTGTTTTCTTTTTCTATTATTATTGGCATCAACCATGCTAATGCATGGTAAAAAAACCTTTAATTGTTTGCTGCGTTTAGTTAATACTAAACGCAGCAAACAATTAAAGGTTTTTTAAACCTCGGTTTTTGTACGTTACTATTGGCTGTATGGCGAATTTTTTAAGTCTTGGATGAAATTAAAAGTAAAAACCTGCACAATAATGTACACTTCCCAGACCTGTCCGGGAAGTAATGCCACTTTTTTTTAAATTGATTATCGCATCAACGTATATAACGATCGAATTCGCGGTGTGTTTTTACTATATTAATGGGAACATTTCCGAGCAAGATAGAGAAAAAGATGTTTTCAAAACAATGATCGAAACTTACTATTATTACATTATACTTCCAGTCACTGAATCGAAAAATATTTTTAAGGATTTATTCTATGTTCGTTTAATGTCGTTTAGGCTCAACGTGCCTCATCACCATACATCGGTTTGGCCGGGGCAAATCTGTACTGACGTTTAATAGTGCGAGGACACATTAAACTAATTTTATTAGTTGATATCGATAAAAATGATGTACAACCGTTGGGTAATTTCAAGAATTTGAATGAAGAAGAAAACTACATACACAAAAATAAACTTTTTGCGTAATAAACTTTGTTTAATATTTAATATAATTTTCATAATATACAATAAAAAATTTCTACACATTTTCATGAAATACCTTTTTTACAGCAGGAAACAATAATTGCACTTGTTCAGCCACCCTATTTACTCCATGTGCCAAACATGTGACGTGTACTAAATTCGGATAAACCTTTTTCAAATTCTTACCAGCTTTCAGCATGTCGGCTACGCCATCCGTAAGAAGCAACAAAACTTTATCATGTTTGTTGTGGTTACTTCCCCACAACGTCTCTAGGGCATTTTGAATAAGATTCGTTATACTAACATTATGTACTTCCTCTAGACAAATGCTAGATATTATATGTGGGGTACCTATTTCATTTTCTAATAGTGCTCCAACTATTACATTCCCAATCTGACGCCCATTGGCATCTGTACTTTCGTCTACACTCACATTAATTCTAGAATTTCCTAGTTTAGTCTTAATCTGTTTCATCGTCTCCTTATATGCGATGTCTAAGGTCGTTTTTCTCAAAACTGATTCGTTGGGAATATATGTTTCTGAACCATATTTCCCAAATATGCAATCAGATATAAAATTAATGAAAATGGGATTTCCCACCTGGGTCCATGGTATGTTGCAAGCTAAAATAAATTTTAGCAAATCCAGGTTAAATACGTTTTGGTTTTTAGCGACGCTGTTATGCCTTTGGCTTCTCATATGCCTTTGTACGGAAAACTTTTTTCGTGATATATGAATTTTACATTTCTTGCAAAAGTAAGTCGTACCTTTATCATCTATATCTGAATGGTCAGGTTTCCATGAAGATGAATGATCTTTTTTCTTGCGAGGCATTTTTAGCCGCCTTAGGAAACAAAAAGGTAGTTTTAATTTATCGGAATGCAAAATAATATTGTAGTACTGGATGAATTATTCAACGATTCAATGGTTGTCAAAAGTGACTCGACACAGTCAATGTCAGATATCGGTTGTTTATAGTTGCGATAAGTATAAATGAAAGAGGTTTGCACATAGTTAAACGTATTCAAACTTAGCCATTAGTTTAGTTATGATAATGATGATAAAAATTAATTTTTATCGATGTCGATAAACTTAGTCGATTTTTATTTAATCACTAGCACTGGTACATTTTTGCCCCCGCGAAACCGGTGTATGCTCATCACGCCAAATCCACGGATTTCAACTTTATTTGGTACACGGGTAGCTGGGGTATCCACAGATGGTTATAGGATACTTAAATTTATACCTGACTACACTAAAGAAAAAACCGGCCAAGAGCATGTCGGGCCACGCTCAGTGTACGGTTCCGTAGTTGCCCATCCTTCACAATAGACTGACTTAAAACAGCAGTTTTATTTGGTACTAATGAACATAAAGAATGGCTTTATTGTTTTGAAAATATATTATCCGCAGTTAGTTATAATTAACGCCCCACGCGAGTTCGGTTTTATAGGTAGAGGTACCTGAACGTCGTCGCGTATGGCGGAGACGGTACAGTGACATGATATTAGGTAGGCATGTACAAATCGAAAACGACTTATCACGTTTCTTGAAAAAAAATACGAGAAAGATTTCAAGCTCTATAAAAAAGTCGTAAACGCCAAAGTAGCAGTAATTACCTTCTGGAAGTTATAGATAATACGCGCCAGATTGAGCGGAGTGTTTGAATGCAGTATGGCACTTAACTCATATGTGTAACATTCGAAGTATAAGGACACCGCGCGGCACTTACGCCATTTAAAAAGAAAATTATGAAATTTTGCGATAACTCAAAAACGGCTCGACAATTCAATATATTTTTCATTGAAAGTTCTTATAAGGCCTCATTTCCATGAATTTCCCAAAAAAATTTGACGGGTTTTTAATTGTTAGAGAGGGAGAAACGCTATGTTTTAGATTTCCGGAGCGAATATTTACAAAACTGGTGACTTTATCAAAAAAATATGTTTGGGGAACTCTATTATTTTTAAAAGACCGGTCACAGTGCACAATCATTTTATTCTCTGTGCATCGAGAGTTCGCAGTACCTAAGGAATGAAGTTGCAGGATCACTGATAGTACCATTGTTTTTAAAATCAAAACGCAGCTTTAAGGCGCTAAATTTAAATAAAAGGCTTTTATATTTATCACGGTGTTCCTCGTCATCCGAGACATCAATGCGCTGAACGCGATATATATGTACAAAAAAATGATATTATTTTATTTACAGATTTTGCATCACTAGAACTTTCATAAAGTATGATTTTATCCTCGATAAAGGAAATAGATTTTTCAGTCCCGGCCAAGTCGACAAGTCGTTCAACTGCTGTCGGAGCTCTATAACCGTGTCGCGAGGATTTTCATGTCCTAATACTCACTTCGTATGTAAGTTCATTTTTGTTTAGCATATTTATATAAACATAAGAAAACTCCATGTTGAGTATAAATTATGTAGATGAAAAGAACAAAAAAAATCTCGTTCCTACCAAATTAAACAGACTATTCACAAAATAAAGATATAAAGAGACTTGTTTATATATCCACTATATTGTCGAAAGCCAAAATAAAGTTATCGACACTAAAAAACTATTATTTAACCTAACCATAACCTAACATATAAGAGAGAAAAAACAACACACTAAATTACAAACTAATAGCTATATACAAACACGTATATTATTTCAAAGTATGTACATAACCCAATCCAAGTATAAAAAACCCACGTACTGGCTGAATTAACCCTTTGGGCGCCAATGTTGCCCGGCTTGTCGTCGGGAATAAAAGATAGGATGTAGCAATGTATAAAATATAATAAAAATAGAGTATATACGAAAAAAACAAACTATACGGGATTCAGTCAGTACGCGGCACTAAACGGAAATCACTGACCTTATCTAAGCAGGGAGGTTGGACGGTTGTGAAGATTCAGTTTCCCTTCCAGTTTTTTAATCCAGCTTTCCAAGAAGGCATTTCATGCAACGGTCGGCCGAGTTGCGACTGAAGTCTGGAGATAGGTTTTCAAGGGGCAAATGCTCCACTTAATGTTTGCTTCAAATCAACCCAAGCCTCATTTCTTCATGGTTAAGACCAGTGAAAACGAAATAAGACTTGGGTTGAGTTTAATAGAGGACAACTACAGGAAAATAAAGAAAAATTACTTTATACAAAATGTACCTGCGACGTGGCAGCCCTAGTAAATATTTAATACAACACAGTATTGCAAAATACTATACAGTTTCTACAAGTTCAGAGTTTTGCGACATCACATTAATTAGTAATATATTTTTCTCAAACATGCAATGAAATGTCGTCATTACTTGTTAGTAAGTATCATGTTTCGGGCTGAACAACTCGAAAGAACTGTAAAGGAATTTCATACAAAATTAAAGGCCTAGGCCGGGAAGTAATATTTTTTTAATTTTTATGTAAACATGGCGTCTGCGTTCATGAACAGGCTAAATAGCTGTTTTTTTTTTTCTAGTGGCTGAATGGTTGTCGGACCAAAAATATCCGCGTTAATGCCTTTTACACACGAACTGATATTAAGAACACAAATCTGAGCAGCTACTCCGAAACCCGAAAAACGAAGGTCGTATGGCGCTATCCCGCGCACTCAAATACAGCTTAACATGAGAGCGAGAGGGACGGCACGTTATGAACTTCAAATTTCGAGTTTTGGAGGACAGAGGGGCTGTATGATTCATTATGTTGATGAATAAAATATTGTCTATACGTAAGTCACCAGATACCATAGACAATATTTAAAATCCTCTGCATTTATTTTATTTTTGATAGAAATTAAAAGTCTCATAACCAGACTGTGTATAACGGCCCTAATAGGATCTATTCGAACACTACACACGCGAAATACGGACGACTTTCTTTAAAAAATAACATAATGGAGGGATTGGAGGCAAAATTAGAAAAACTTTTGTCGTGTAGTTTTTGGTGTGTATTTTTTTATTTTTTTATTAGCCGTGAAAAGGACTTGCCGGCTTCGTATCACTATCCGTCTATACCTACTCACCCGGCAAGCCCTTCTTTCCCGGCGTCTGCAGTAATGTACTATTAAATCTCAAATCTTTCATCATTTGCACAGCACAAGTTCAAGCCAAACGAGTCGGGACCTGCCTCCCATAAACAAAACACAATAGTGGAACTCAAATTTTTCCGATGCAGTTTATTACTGGCCAGTATTGTGCCAAGGAGGTTTGCCGCGTTACAAACACCCCACACACTTGTACCCGAATAAATGCTTTTTTTTTTAGTTTTTATTTTACCGTTTTGTAGGCGTGATACATACACATACTAATACCAAATACCAGCTTTCTAGTATTAATGATCACGAAGCTAAGCCGCGGACGGACAGACAGACGGACATGGCGAAACTATAAAGATTCCTAGTTGACTACGGAACCCTAAAAAGAGGGGTAATGACTTTTTCTCCTCCTCTACCGAAGTTTGTGAATGAAGGGCACCTTCTAGTGTTTGAATAATTTTGATAAATATTCGTAGAGATGTTTATTAGTTTTCAGTTGCTTACATTTTACTGGGAGGCTTGCTCAGATGAATAGAATAGTTGATACGTTTATATTTATTTTGGATTGTTAAATCTGTACTTGTACAGATATGTAGGTGTATAAGTACCCTTCTATGTACAGAGTAAGAGAAGCTGAAACACGTACCTTTTTAGTCCTTATCATTGCGACAAGAGCGAAAACGGAACGTGTTTTAATTTCCCTTACTGTACAATATTTCTTGCAGCCTCGGGAAAGCTTATTTATTTATGATGTCGTCTGTACTAGCATTTATCTGCAGCTTCACCTGCGTTACCGAAAACTGATTATCCTATTTTTAAATGATTGATTTCCCTTACAAACATCAACTCTCCTAAAGTAAAAATCCTACGTTATTTTCAGGGTCTCAAAGTATGTCAAATGAACTGTTATTCATTTTAGTATGGATAAGGACCAGTAAAACAAGAGGACTGATAGTTGCCATACTTTGGATTATGTTCCGATCGCAAGGAGATATTCTGGCAAAAATGGCGCTTTAAAAGTATAGCTTGACCACAACCGCTGTGCCGCTCCAGAGGTATGCGAGCGGCGCGACGGGGGGGCAGAGCAGCCACTGCGCTCTGTCATTCCGCCGTCGTCGCTCGTGGCGGCTTGTAGTGTTATCTGTTGCGGGCTGTCTATGTCAGACGCACATGAGATAGAATATCCAAAGATGGGTCGTGCTTTATCTCGAGATGTTAAAGCTGTCATTTTCAAAGTGGCCGAATATTTTAGGAAAAGAAAAGCAGACAAAAATAGCTTCGAACATAAAAGTGACGCAAATATCGCCAAACTTGTGGCCGAAGCTACTGGGTACTGCCAAAAAACCGTAAGAAATGTAATATCTGTAGGAAATTCATCAATTGAAAATAAGGGCCAACCGAAATTTAGTAAATTATAAAGAAAAAATATGTAATTGATGATTTTGACTTGGGAGTGATCAGGAGAAAGATTCATCAATTTTATGAGATCGAAAAACAGTGCCAAGTATTCGTAAGTTACTGTCAAGTTGAGACAAGATGGTGTTTTGAATTGTAGACGAGTATATTCGAGAAAACTTTTACACACAATGGGTTACCGGTTCAAAAAATGTAGATCGAAAAGACATCTTCTTATAGAGCAGCCTAATATTACAGAGTGGCGGAGGAAATATTTGACAGAAATAAAAAAATATAGAAGTGAAAACCGCAACATATATTTCCTAGATGAAACATATATTAACGCCAATCACAATGTTAGCAAATGTTGGCAATCATCGTCGGAACTTGGAATTCACACTGACATCGGGAAAGGACGACGGTTGGTAATCATTCACGCTGGAAGTCGAAATGGCTTGGTCGAAGGTGCATTGACTATATTTAAATCCGATGCTAAGACTGGCGACTACCATGGACACATGAACGGGCCTATTTTTTATAAGTGGGTGGAAGAAAAGTTGAAAGAGAAACTGCTGCCGAATACTGTAATTGTGATGGACAACGCGTCTTACCACAGCGTTCAAGTTGATAAGAAACCGACCATGACAAACCTTAAAAGTGAAATGCAGAACTGGCTGCGGCGTCACAATGTTGAATTTCCGGAAAATATGAAAAAAAATAAATAGAAGCTTATGATTTTTTGTTTTTCGAACTGATTCTGTTTTAACTCTCGGAACTATTTATTTTTCCCATAATTACACATTAATTTGACTTATATTGGTTTTTTTATTTGTACTTACCTAAAAATCGTATTGTACCATAATAAAAATTGGATATAATAAGTATGTACCTATACAGAGTCAAAATATTGTACTTCGGTATCTTCAGATCTATCCGACACGACGACAGACTCTTGTGTGTCCATGATCTTTCCTACCCGCACCCCGCCTCCCCGCGCATACCTCGGGAGCTGCACAGCGGTTGTGGTCAAGCTATAAGCGTTTAACGATGTTACAATTTAATAAAGAAACATAGAGTCTGGCTATAATATATTTACCCCACCAATTTTAATTGTTTTATCTGTGCTTTGAGATATGGCAACACTGAATAAGGGCACTAAATAGTCTTAGGAATAATAAATAAGTCACTAACACCACATAATACATTCTCAGTGCACTTAAAGGTGCGTCCACATTTGTATCATTTGCCCGTATCAGATCATCGTCGCGTAGCATGATCGCGTGTCACGATCACGCGTTTGGACGTTGCGCCGATCCGATCACTCCAAATCCATTTGCTACGCGTATCACACACTTGTATCGGAAGAGTGCGGCATTATCGGCGCGCCGACCGTAAGCGTCCAAGCAGCGCGATACGCAGTCATGCTACGGCACGGTGATCGGATACGAGCAAATGATACAAGTGTGGACGCACCTTAAGAGCCTGCTAAAAGGCATTCACTTGAACATTATTTTAAACATAAACCATATTAGTGTTATTCTAAAGTACTAAGATTGGTTAATCTTACCAGCCAAAGACTTAATGCAATGTAAACAGTGCCGCTTTTCAGCGATAATCGCTTCTTGCTGTTGCTTTACAGCATCGAAGTTAATGATCATGTGGAAAAGCAGTTCCCGCTGACTACTTTTATATGGTTATCCCACACAGTTAAACCTTTTTTTTTTTGAACGAATGCACGTAAAGATAAATTGTTCCTTAAGACACATACACAACTTGACGTCTGTGACAGATACAAAACATTGCCATGTTCAGTTTTTATATTTGACAGTTCATTTGCTTGGAAGAGATAAAATGGTCCGACTCTAGTATATTAACAATTAGTTTGCAGACAGTTAATGATAAATAAATTGTAACATTGAAATACTGTGTCATGCTTGCAAAGTTGAGGAATTGTAATGGTAGATTGTTTTACAAGGGCCTAAAATAAGCCATTATGACATGAAGTGATTATTCCAGCTCGAGCTCACCAAGTGAGCGAGGACAAATATGTCTGACTGTCATATTGGCGTTTAGCCACGTGCTAAACACTGCGTTTCACTTCGACTGCGTAAAAATAAAAAAGACTTAACATTAAAATTGTATATTTCATGAAAAACTAAAAGTACAGTTTGAGCAATTCTATCAGAAAGTTTGGCCAATTTGATCAGCGGGGTTATTACCTAACGAAATTTTGACACTCGGTATCGGAATCAACTGTTATAGCCCATACAAAATCGTGACACTTGATTCCGATTGCGAGCGTCAAACGCGTTAGGCAATACGGGGGCAGGTTGGTTTGTTTGTTTTTAATTATTCGTAAGGAGTATGTAGCTGCCCGCAAGTTTTTTTTTCAGTGTCATGGAGATTCGTATGGGATTATATGGCTTTCTTTCGAACTCTGTGGGCAAAATGTACTACTTTAGTCTTGCTTCTCGAAGCTAATGTGACGTACTTTTGAGCAGAAGTGACAATAGTTATTTGTTATACAAGGCTGCAAAGTTGTTACTTGGCGCGAGTGCTTCAATTGAAAGCCGAGCGAGCGAAGGAAGCTAAGATTTAAGAAAAATAGATTCCTGAGCGTAGCGAGGCTTTCAAGGCACCAGAAGCCAAATAATTTTGCAGCCGTGTGAAACACACAACTTTTCACCTCACTAAAGCGAGGAAATGTGTGATTTAATAAAACTATAAAATATATTTAAAAAAAAAAAATATTTTTTTCCATTTAAAACTAGTAACAATGAACCTACGAAACACACTAATAATAGGTTTAACATGACAAACAAATAAACATATAAATAGTATCTACATTACGGCAGAGATCAGTAAATAAGCCATACTGGTCGAGTATGAGATACTGGACGGAACGACTCGTAGGCAACATAATACGAGGCCAGAATGGCATTTACGGTCGAAGCATGTATAGTGTTTTTTCTCAAAAAAGTAACTTATAAATATTTTACAATAATATACTAAGCCCGCCTAAATTCGCATTTTCTTTTTTTAACATGGATATTGCGTTTAGTTATTTTCACGGTCTTATCATAGGAATCAAGGTTATAATATAAAATATATATATATTTTAGAAATATTATATAACTGATACTTGTTCAAAAAATATAAAAATTACAATCCTAAAATACTAACATTAATTTTGACTTGTTCCTGCTATTTTACAAGGTTTAATTATGAATTAAACGCAGCTTAGAAACTATTCCCGCGCAAACGTTATTGGCACATTGTTTTTCTTTAATCATGTTTTTTTTTATCTGCCAAGACTGTCAACCTCTTTTATTATTTTTTTCTCGATAAAAAAATGCAGTCTTACTTAATAATAAAAACAATCAGCCGTGTTTATATTAGAAATAAATAATCATTTTAAATAATTACATATTTATCGTACATTGAGTAACGTTTTAAGATGATTAATTAACTTTTTGAATTCATATACGACCTCGTCGCACTCTCATTTTAAATCTTCGTACAGGTCGGTTTTGAGAAAAAATATAAATTCTAACTTCAAATGACTTTTGCACGCTAGCGTGCAAAATTGATTTTTGCACGTAGATTTGGCGCTATAAATGGAACTTTTCCGAGCAAGTGAGGTGAAAAAATAATTCTTAATCTTATACACAGGGGAACGGCTTTTTGTATAGAGATGGTCAGTCCTCTTGTTTTAATGGTCCTTGGTATGTACTAGACGGCGCCCGCAACCTCGTTCGAGGAGGAGAAAAAGTCATAACCCCTCTTTCTTTCGACAGCGTAGTCGGGTATAAAGTATCCTATAATGATCTGTGGATAACCAGCTACCCGTGTACCAACAATAGTCGAAATTCGTTTAGCTGATTTGGCGAGATGAAGCCACAACGATACATACCTCCAAATACTCCGTTACAATTTTTTTTTTTAAATAATTTCAATGTACAGACATTTCATTTTTACAACTTTATAATAGTATAGATATGTTAGTGACACGATTTACTCTAAATTTGTTCACGAATATTCCGTGATGACACGTTCTCTTGATGGCAATTATATATCAAGCTCTGAACGTTTCTCTTACTCGTATATTCACGATCCCCGTCAGAAGAGAGAAAGTTTTATAATTTGAGGCCTAATTTCACCATACTCTGTTAGTTATGAAAGCCAATTATGGCGGTCAATATAAACCATTTTAAAGGCGTTATCAGTTGTTAATCAGCTGTTGACGCCTAACAGAAAATAGTGAAAGTCTTGTTGTGTTGAATACACGTAAGTACTTTTCTTATTTTGTGATGGACTTAACCCTTAAATGCATAATGATGCATAAATGCATCAAGTATTATGTACTACTGAAATGACGCAAGTAAAAATCTACGTCAATTTGAGACTTTCTCAAATCGACACAAAGTTACAAATTGACATGAATGTCTAATGAAACCATTTCAGGAATCAAATGCATGATATTGTCATGCATCTATGGGTTAAATTACAAAATGCATGAATAACTTGCTTTCGGTGTTAGTTTCATACAAGGTGTTTTTTTATCTATTACCCATAATTTTAACAGGGGATAAAATATTCGAACCCAGCAGAGCCCCGCATACCAGGTAAGGGTTTAGCCTTATTCTGGGGTCGTCCCAGGGCAATTCGGCACGCTAACGACTAGACTCGCTATAGCCAAGCATCCATCGGCACAGCATACCTTGGATTGGCGGAATAGGAGGAAGGATAACGGGGTAAAGAAACGAATTGTACGAATTTTTGTCAGGAGAAAGGGTTAAAGGATACTACTGTCCCGGAAGACTTTGCATGAGCCAGTAGCAGCTCGGGGTGCCAGGGTGGCATACCCGTATACCATAACAAAAATGCCGGAAAGGCAACTTCGTATGAGTAATCCCTGACTATTCATTCGAATATTTTAGCCCTAGCTGCTCGTGGGAATGTAAATGGCGGCGATGTGGTTCGCAACCCATCACGTCTCGGTCCCAGCGAGAGCGAAAAGTGGGCTATGGAGAGCTGCTTTGCTACGTTAAATGTAAGGGGAGGAATTAATGATAAAATAGATGAAGTATGTCAGATATGATGGATGCGAGAAATATTGATATTCTGTGTGTGAATGAGACAAACCGAAAGGGAAAGACAGCACAAAATGAAGAGATTAATGAATGTTGATGAAGCGACTGTTTGTACCAGGACCGTAGCAAGTGGAAGGAGGTAGTCTCTGCCTACCCCGTAATGGGAAAAAGGCGTGATTGTAATATGTATGTATATAACAGAGGGTTTATTGCCCACGTTTGACGCTCGGAATCAGAATCAAGTGTCATGATTGTGTATGGGCTATGACAGTTAAGTCGGAAACCAATTGTCAAAATTTCGTTAGGCAATCACCCCCCAGGTAACAGTACCCGTCAATATGAACAACTTTTCCTATGGGGAGAAATTTCGGAAACGAAAAGAAACCTGCCATTTCATACTTCGTGTTATTAAACCTATTAGTAAATTAACCAATATATAGGGAATGGCAGATTTTTTCTACCGGTTTTCGGTATAAAAACGTAACTAAACAAGAGCGATTCCTCAACTTGTGCCTTTTTGAGACGTTATTTTGTTTGTAAAAGAGATAACGCTAAGCGTGTAATACTCAACTTATCTTTTTCAAGAGACTTGTTTATATCGCGCAGGGATTAACTAGAGGGTTTACTGGGACAAAGGCGTATCTGACTATGACGTCTGAAGTTATATGAGACCTTATTGTACCAAGAGTATTTAGTCCTTCAGTAGTGATGTCATTGCGCAAAGAGAATAAAATTGCATCGTCTGACTAATGTCGGTTGGAATTTGATATATTTGATGGATAAGTAGGTGGCCGCAGCATTGTTAATGAAACAGTAAAAGTTTACTACCTTATTTTTTCTCCACAGTCGGATGAAACTTTAACCATTCCTACAGATCCAGCTAGCTATATTTGTGTCAAACATAAATCCGTATTGGCGTGATGTAAGGTATACAGGTAAAGGTATAGGTGCGTCACTATTTTGTCCCTTATGCACACTAATATCTATAGCATTAAAAAAAAACGACCCGGTTGCGTTAAGTTTGGACCTCATTTGTATGCAATCATATATTGAGGTCCAAACTTAACGCAACCAGGTTGTTCAATAGATTTTTGAAATTTAAAAAAAATAGGTAGTTAGAGACATAGTTATACTTTTCGTGTAATATTTATGTTTGAAATAAAACAATTTAACGGATTATATCGCGTTTATTATCTCATTATAGTTCCCGACGTTTCGGAAGCTTTCCAACTTTCCATGGTCACGGGAGGACTGAGAAAACATGTATTTTCCTCTGTCAAAGTTACAATTTGTGCAAACTACCCATTTTTTTGAAAAAACACAAATAAAGGTGTACGTACATGCCAGATGGGCCTAAGCTGTAAAGACATTACAATTACAAATATTATAATTAGTAATGAGGTAGCATGGGAGTTTTTCTTTGCAGCGTTTCTTTTCTCCTCAGTACGCCTCATTTGTGAAATGCTGCTTGGTAAATTATTAGAATAAAATAATTAAGCCCTTCTGGCACATGTGTAACTGTCTTTACAGCTTAGGCCCATCTGGCATGTATGTACACCTTTATTTGTGTTTTTTCAAAAAATGGGTAGTTTGCACAAATTGTAACTTTGACAGAGGAAAATACATCTTTTCTCAGTCCTCCCGTGACCATGGACAGCTGGAAAGCTTCCGAAACGTCGGGAACTAAAATTAGATAATAAACGCGATAAAATCCGTTAAATTGTTTTATTTCAATGAGTAATAATAGCGGAAACAGAAGAAAATAATATTTATGTTTATTTATACAAACCAAGAAAATTTTAAAATTTTCGATCGGTTATCTTCGAAGATAAAGGGGGCGAATGGTGTATTTTCACATTTTCCTTAATAAAACAAAATTTAAAATGAAATAACAAATTAATTGTTCAAAAATGTGCAGAAGCCCTTTTATATGATATTCTATGTGACCTAGTAGTTTGTAACAGAACTATTTGGAGGTCACTAAATCGAAAAATATATTTTTTGGATTTTTTTGTATGTTTGTATGTGTCGTTGTGGCTTCATCACGCCATAACGGCTAAGCAGATTTTATCTATTTGTTTTTGGCACACGGGTAGCTGGCCACTCCACACGGTTATAAGCTACTTTTTAATCGACTACGAAGATCAAAAGAGGGTAATGATTATTTTTCTTCTCCGAATTTGCGGGCATCTTCTAGTATATTTATATTTTTGGATGTTTGTATGTATCTAATTGTCTTTGTAGCCACATCATAAGATGTCCGGTTAAGACCGGATCAAAGGTACGATCGCATGAAAGCTAGTTCCAGCGAAACGGTAGATATTTCTTTATAATAATGTTAGGGTAAGTGAAAGTTTGTACGAAACCCTCGTTGCGCGAGTCCGACTCGCACGGGGCCGGTTTTTTTTTATTGATTATCGTATCAACGTATATAACGATGGACTTCGCGGTGTGTTTTTACTACATTAATGGGAACATTTCCCATATAAGTTGGAGAAAAATTACATACTTAAACATGATTTATTTTCTACTAGCTTCTGCCCGCGACCTCGTCCGCCTTAAATTCGTTTATCGCGGATAAGGGTATTTTTCCGGGATAAAAAGTAGCCTATGTCCTTCCCCAGGACTCAAACTATCTCCATAGCAAATTTCATCTAAATCGGTTCAGCGGTTTAAGCATGAAGAGGTAACAGACAGACAGACACACACACTTTTGCAGTTATAATATTAGTATATATCTGTGACACATACGAGTACTACGTAATGAAATCACTCAGCTTGTTTTCAACGAACGTGGTTTTGAAAGGAGGAAATTTTGTGTTGGCACACATCGACCGGTTATTTTGTGACTCTCGCATGTCGCTTCACCTTAACTACAAACGTAATCTTTATGCTTCACAATTAGAGTTTCTTTTGTCATACAATCGAGTGTTTGTAGTAAGATGTTGTGTTAGTTATGAAGTGATGCCATTCGAAGAGATTTTCGAGTCCATTGTATCGCATTTTCGATTTGAGGAAATGTACAAAATGTATGGATATTACGAGTGAATCGTTTGATGTGTGGACGGGATTTAGAATCGGCTATTATATCAGGGTAATTCGGCATTGGTATTAAGAAAATTTATTAATGAATACACTACGTATGTAGACTTACACGTAATGAAATTGGTATATTCCATGTATGATGAGATCTCAGAGATTGTTTTGAACTTGCTTTGGTAACTATATTTACCAGCCACCATTCTAATTATAAATAGAGTTAATACTTAATTTTAAGCAAGTGATTGGTTATGGTGCCGTTGCCGTATAAATATTAACGTAACGCAACATTTTGCGTTTGTGAAAACCCCTTTCGGGGTTTTTCCGACGTACGTTTGGAATTAACTCCCCTTTCCCTATGGCTATACAACGTGCTCGTGAGGAACCCAAATAATTTTACCAGTGTATATCTGAGGTCATTAGGACCATACAATGTTATATGATCCCAAGTCAAATTCAACATTTTTTTTTATATCTTGTTGATATTTGTACATAAAACTTGAATAACTTTCGCTTCTCTATGAAAATTATCCCTTTTAATAAAATGGTAACGATTATTTTTCCAAAAAAGGATGATTTTAACGAGTGGTAGCTGTCAATTTGAAGTCGGTCAATAGCGACGCGACACTTGGAAATATACGTGGCAACGTCGCAACCAAAAGAGCTTAATCCACTTTAGTAATCACAATAAATTGTTTCCATGAAAATTGATGATGTCTTTAAAACTAAATTAGATTTGCCTGGGGTTAGTGTAACATTTTTTGGTTCTAATGATCTCAGGTATACGCTGGTAAAATTATTTGGGCTCCTCACGAGCACAATGTATAAGTAAAATTTTAATATCAAATAAAAAGTGGCAGCAAGTTAAAACCCTTATTTCTGCATAGTCGGGTAAAAGTATCCTATAACCATCTGTGGATACCCAGGTACCCGTGTACCGAAACTAGTTGAAATCCGTTGGGCTTATTTGGCGTGATGAAGCCATAAAGACACATACAAACAAACAAAAAATTAAAAAAAAACGATTCAGTGACCTCCGAATAGCCTCCGCTACAATATTTTTTATGAAAATAAATAAAATGTACAGAGAGTAGATATTAAAGTGCAGTGCATTTCAATTATTTTTACAGCAAAATTACCATCTCGCCCATGGACTTGCTGTGGAAAAATATATTTTTTAATTGCAATCAGTATTTTGTCGGTTAGTTTTGGTTTGCTGAAGGACTACATACTTGCATTTTTTTCTTACTATGTTATGAACCATAAGAATTTTGAGGAGTAGAGTTTAAAAGCAAGAAAGAAACAAGATCAAGGATAGCGATGGCTAATAGGGCACTCACAACAAATAGGCATCTCTATAATAGCAAGATCCACATGAACATACGAAAGAACCTGATCAAAACGTACATCTGGAGCACAGCACTATATGGATGCGAAAGCTGGAATATTACAACCCTAGATAGGCGACGCTTGGAGGCATTTGAAATGTGGTGTTAGAGTGAAATGCTTAAAATCAGCTGGACCGAAAGACGAGGAAGTTCTGCTAAAAGTAAGAGAAGAGAGGCTAATGACCGCCATGAAGAAACGTAGAGCTAAGCTAAGTGTATAGGCCACATACTAAGACACGAAGGACTAAATATTACCATCCTCGAAGGCAAGATAGAAGGAAGCCGTCGAAGAGGAAGACCTAGAGTACCATACATGGCGTAAATGAAGGAGTGGTGCTGAAGCCGCTCGTACCAAGAAGTGAAGACAGGCCGCTCTGGAAAATGCTGCAACAAGAGGGGGCCTGGCCCTGTTAATAATGATGAAGAGAGTTTAAAAATGCACTATAAGTAGATCTCAGTTCTACAGTATAGGAAGTATTCTCGCAAGTAATTGAAAACCATTGTGTAAAAATTCCATACAATTATTCACTTCCATCACTCACGAATGTATTACGCTACACCTGTTGACTGGCGTCATACATAATGGAACCAAAACCCTCGCACCGCAACAATTTCCTTACACTCAGTTTTCAAACCGTTTAGAATCTTTCAGCGACTATATCGCGTTACAACATTACCCTTAGAAGATAAATGAAGTAAAGACATATAACACTCGTACATTCTCACTGCCTTTGCCAAGTGAAGTTGCTTTAAACTCCGGTGCCTTTTAGAGTCACTTAGTTTGCTTCCGGAGTAACGATAACCTTCTATATAGCAATTTGAGCATCGTGAGACGAGGTTAGGCGGGGCCAGTATATCGGGATATTGTGTGACCTTTTCTAACTTATATTCAGAGGTCGAAATACGTAGTGCCTATCAGAGACGTGGCGTCAGGAAAATTACAAGGGAAGCGGAAGCGATTCATTTCGAGTATACATACGTACAAATTATACGCTACAAACGGCCGCATCTATAAAAATCCAGTGTTAGCAGAGCCCTACTCCTAAGCAACATGTACGCGATGCTCGATCATTTTTTATTGGTTACTGATATAGACAGACAGACATAAAATTATAATGTTTTAAGTATTTGTTGTTATAGCGGCCACAGAAATAATAGCTATCACGTCATCATCATCTGTGAAAATTTCAATCGTCTAGCTATCACGGTCCACGAGATACAGCCTGGTGACAGACAGACAGAAGGACAGCGAAGTCTTAATAATATAATAATATAAGTAATAAGGCCCCGTTTTACCCTTTGAGTACGGAACCCTAAAAAAGTAGTTATAAGCCTTTCCTTGGGCAACTCGGTGGAAATCGGCTGATATGGACGCCACGCCACTGCTATTTACCTAAACTTCGCGGGAGGACTTAATCAAGAGTCGTTATTACCACCAAAATATGTCCGATTTTGATTGAATGCGGGATTTCCCGGATTAGTTCTATACTATTATAAAGTTGTAAAAATGAAATGTACAGACATTTCATTTTTACAACATTGAAGATCTTAAGGCACTGAATCGATTTTTTTCGTATGTTTTGTTGTGGCTTCATCACGCCAAATCAGCTAAGCGGATTTCAACTATTTTTGGTACACGGGTTATTTGTAGAACTTTATAATAGTAAGTATAGATCTTATAGGTATTTTACTTCAAGCCATAACTGACAAAATAAGGGATAAAAGATGGCGTCCCGTCATCGCCGGCCTCACACAATAAGCCAGCAATATTACGGGATCCCTCCTGATGGGACCTGTATAAATAACTAGCCATTTGGCCCGTCCGGGAAACAGTATATATCACTTCAGGCGACACTTTTTCTTGCAAGTTGGCTTAATTGATGGAACTTGGTAGTTTCGGAAAATACTTGGTGACTAATGCGCGAATAGTTTTTTGATATTTCCTTGTTTCTTTCTGCTCAGGGTGTCATTCTAAAAAATTACGTTAAACCACCTTCAGATCGTACCTCTTACAAAGATACTTGAAGGACATGTGTTCCATATTGGTTCGACGAGCAGGTTGTCAAAACACGTGCGAGTCGAGCGCCGAGGGTTCCGTACAAAATAAACGCTTAAAATGGCGGTATATGTACATCCAGTGCTAGCAGAGTCCTGCTCCGAAGCAAATTGTACACGGTGTGGGGTAATTTTATATTAGTTACTGACATATAGAGACAGACATGAAAAACGAAGATTTTCAGATTTATTTCGTGGGTTGTGCTATAAGAGCTAGCTTCATACAAAATTCCAAGTTTCTAGGACAATTTGTACTTTAATAGGTTTTCCATGGACGGCATTTTGTATGAAAACACCTCTTTTTAACCGACTTCAAAAAAGGAGGAGGTTCTCAATCCGAACTATTTTTTTTTGTTTGTATGTTACTTGATATCTCCGAGAACCGTGAACCGATTTTCAATTTTTTTTTAATCGACACTCCGAGTTGGTCCCGTTGGCACTAAGTCGGGATCTGATGATGGAATCTTGGAGTAATCGAGGGAACTCTTCAAATGTTATGTACAACGCTTGTACGGCGTACATGTACGGCGCTTTCGGTGATTTATTGATAAAGTCAAGAATTTTCATTCAGAAAGTGTAAATTGGTGAAGTGGAATTGATGAAGAAGACCACAGAATGCCATCGGAACTCCTCAATGATAAATGATTTACGGGTGGCGATAAGATATCTTGATTAATTTAGCTAAGCAACTTCATAGTCACAAACTTAAATGTTCCTGATGAAAATGGTACCATCGAATTGATTTGATGATGGAGCCGGAAGGTAGGCACCAGATCTATGTAATAAAATAATGTATCCTAGCAGTGTTCGGGCTTGTTCGAATCGTCATGAGATACACTTTTAAGTAACGAGTAACTAAAAAGTGTAAAAAATAAACTTTTTAACAAAAAAATAAAACCGACTCCAAAACAAAACTAAAAAGTAAAAAAAAACGCCATAATTCAGTCTCTTCAATTTACTTGCAAGTAACCGTTTGTATACTCAATCTATACAGTATATACAATTAATGTTATTTTGGAGTCGGTGCCATCGTGTCACAACTTACTAAAATCGTCAATTTTCAATATTTTACACATTCATTATATGGCACCGACGCCAAAATAAGATTAATTGTATATACTGTATAGATTAAGTATACAAACGGTGACTTGTAAGTAAATTGAAGAAACTGAATTATGGCGTTATTTTTTTACATTTTAGTTTTTTTTTGGAGTCGGTTTTATTTTTTTGTTAAAAAGTTTATTATAACTGTATCTTTTTATTGCGTTTACTTAGAAACTTGAATTTTTACAGCTTCAAGGGACCGCAAAAATAAGTATATGCTGTTAATTTCAACTTGATACCTCCACGCGTTCCTGAGAAAGAGGGTCTTGACAGACAGACAGACAACAAAGTGATCCTATAAGGATTCCGTTTTTACCTTTTGAGGTAGGGAATCCTAAAAAACAGGTACGAGTATAAATATCCGATATTAAAATGGAACAACAAAATACCAAGTAATATAAATAATAGCGCGCTATTTCTCTTGAAATATAAACCCTCGCTGAAATACTAGACTTAAGTACCCTATTGCGAAATAAACTAATGAATTTTGAGTGTTAAAACGTAATGAATTAACGAAAAGATGATTACTAAACGTGTTTCCGTTCCGCTTACCGGATTGTTTTGAAGCGGCCATCTGCCGCGGGTGAACTTTCAATTAATTTTGAGCAGCTATCGTGATCGCAAATAAGATTATACCGGGCCCCTGTTTAGCTTATAAATCATTTGTTTTCACTGTAGTAGTTCAGGGTTCAGGCAGAAAATTGTATTGCTTTGGTGGAATTTAATCATAATAAGTTATTATTTAATAACATGTACTTGGATTGTTTATTTATTATGCTTCATACGCACATACAAATTTCTATAACAATGAAAAAAAATAAAACTTGCAGCCAGCTACATACTCCTTACGAATAATTAAAAACAAACAAACCAACCTGATCAGATTGGCCAAACATTCTGATAGAATTGCTCAAACTGTACTTTTAGTCTTTCATGAAATATACAATTTTAATGTTAAGTTTTTTTATTTTCTCGCAGTCGAAGTGAAAAGCAGAGTGTTTATCACGTGGCTAAAAGCCATTATGACAAATGGTTCGCAGTCCACAACTGAAAGGCCGGCAACGCACTTGTGACTCCTCTGGTGTTGTAGGTGTCTATGGGCGACGGTGATCGCTTAGCATCAGGCGATCCATCTGCTCGTTTACCCCTTATAACAAAAAAAAATGTTGATAAACAATAGGATGATCTTATTTATTACAGCCAATAACTGGCCAGATTATACAACTACTGGCCACAACTTCTGTCGGCGTTTAGTAAGCGATTGTAAAATATATTCCCGCAGGATTTATAATAACATGTAGTTATTAATATTTTCTTCTGTTTCCGCGATTATTATTCGTTGAAATAAACAATTTAACGGATTATATCGCGTATATTATCTCATTGCAGCTTGCGACGTTTCGGAAGCTTTTCAGATTTCTATGGTCATGGGTTGACTGAGATTATATCACGTATATTAACTCACATGAGATAATATACGTGATAAAATCCGTTAAATTGTTTTAATTAAATATAGTTATTATTTAAAAAATCTAATATTAATACATCCATAATCGAGACCCTGGCTATATATCATATTGCAATTTGACCAGTAACCAGAAGGTGGCTAGTAATAGGTAATTTAACCTATCCTTCCGACATCCTTTTCCGACAAAATAAAAAAGGCAGTCCATTAAGTGAGCAAAAATTGACCTAGACCCAATCTAAGCTTGATGTAGCTTTACTTAACTACGGTGTAATGTAACACAGACGTAAATAGTAAAAGGATTTTTCGCTCTTATCATACAAATATCTGCTCTTGCCGGAAAACTTTTAACCACCGCAGTTCGCGTGAGGAATTCGTAACTATACCAACTCGCAGGTAAACTGCAAGCCCTTTCTTTTGGCAAGGGACCACAAATATAAGTAGTTCATGTTAATTTCAATGTTAGTAACGTAACGTAACGTTCCTGAGAAAAAGGGTCTTGACAAAAAGACAGACAGACGGACAACGAAGTGATCGTATAAGGGTTCCGTTGTTTTCCTTTTGAGGTACAGTCAAGGAATTTGATTTCCAACCCATTTAAGGTTCAATATCAAACAGCAAACTGCCGCCAGAGTTAGCTATAGCACGACGTTGCTCTGATATGTCACATGAATTGTTTTATGTTAGTAACTAGGCAACAGATTAACTACATGAACCATATTTCAAAAAGATTCATTTAATTTCTGTGTCAACCAGGGCTATTGTGAACTGCCGATACTCGCTCCCCTTATCTTAATTTAATATTATCAATGGGGGTTATATGAAAGGAACAACGCCACAGGTAGCTTGGGATACTATTGAAAATAATAAAATAATGTTCGTAATAATTCCAATACAATTACTAAAATCGAATTTACGACCTTAATGTATTGCAAATGTCTAACAACATTTGAACATAATGGGTAGGGAATTAAATTCCTTGACTGTACGAAACCCTTATAAAAGAATTATCCATCCATAAAAGAAGAAATCTTTATTAAATTTCTAAGTCAACCTATACGGACTTTTGTTATATACAACTTGCATATTCATATTATACGTATATCATAGAAGTACAATTTATCGATAAATTAATATCTTTAGGAACTCTTTAGGAAAATTGTATTCGTATCATTAAAAGCTCTGTACCTATCTGCTGAATAAAATATAAGGTTTTACCGTCAATTTAAAGTATTTCTCTAGGATATTCGTTTAGTTAGGCTTAGATGTGAACGCACGTTTGAAAATACTAAAAAAACAGTCAAGTGCGAGTCTGACTCGCGCAACGATTGTTCCGTACAAACTTTCACTTATTCCGACTTAACTTACCGGTTGAGTTAAGTTTGCCTCTGGTATCTATGGCGTCACATACAAATGCGGGGCAAAATTAACTAAGCCGGGTTATTCAAAAATGATTTTTGGTGATAAAAAAAAAATAACACGGACAGATATGACCGATGGTTATGATTTTGATGTAGTACTCATATTAAATTATATAATTCCAGAAAATTTCTGATTTTTCGCTTAGTGAACTTCGGAGCTAAAAGAGGGGGAATGATATATTTTCCCACATTTTCCTTAATAAAAATTTAAGCACAATATTTTGTTTAAATGTGCAGTTCAAGTCCTTTTATATGGATACCCTTGTTTCCTTTGCAATACATGTGAACTGACCATGTTTATAAATATTCCAAAGTTCAAATAGATAGCATAAGTAGTTTTTGAAATATGGCGCTCTAATAGTCGGACAGGCAGACAGACAGACGGAGTCGTGCCATTAGGATTCCTTTTTGACATTTTTGGTACGGAACCCTGAAAAGGCATGGATCCTTTCGGACCATTAAGTTGGATTCCCATTAAGTTGGATTCCCCGAAAGTTGAATTCCCATTATGTTGAGTCCCATTAAGTTGAATTCCCATTATGTTGAAATCCCATTATGTTGAATTCCTATTATGTTGAGTCTCATTATGTTGAATTCCCTTTATGTTGTTTTCCCATTAGGTTGAATTCTCTGAAAGTGAGATTCTCATCACAATAAGAGCGCCCTCACTCAGAGCCCCTCAGCCCCTGTTCCATCTATCCCTACCGCTATAATAATAATCGATTTATTTAAAGACAACAGAGTGGTCCAAACAATATTAGTATTTACTTATTCTAATGTTAGTTCCTTAATAATTAATACACAAGACTGATATCCCCCCTGATGGAAATGGGTGGATTATTTTATCTTTCTTCCCCACCAGTAGGGATATATGGAAATAATATGTCCACTCATCCCTCCTAGGCCCCACTGATAGCGGTAGATGGAATTTCTTCTATCTTTCTCTACCACGTTACCCCTTAGTAGGGACAGTTGGAGTTTTTTCCACATTTCTCTACCATGGTACCTCTTAGTAGGGACAGTTGGAATTTCTTCCACCTTTCTCTACCACGGCACGCCTAAGTAGGGACAATTCGAATTGCTTCCACTCATCCCTACGAGCTAGTTTTTTGGTAGGGACTCGTGGATTTTTTTCCAACCACCCCTACCAGTATAAGACCACCCTTCCTTAATTTCGTGAAAGGGTAGCAATGGTAAAGCTGCTGATAACGATAATATACGTCTCAACGGGTTCTGTAGCCAAAATAGCAAAAACGGAACCCTTATAGTTTCGTCATGTCCATGAAATTTGGATTATAGGTGTCTTGTATAAGCCGCTACTTAGTTTGATGGTTGAAGAAAAATAAAAAAATGTATAGGGGGCACTCCATACATGTAACCGAAACCGAGATTTTTTTTAGCAAATGTATTTTGTGGCACATATTTCGACAGCACATACTACCAGGCCACAATCTGGTGGGGGTGGTTGGAAAAAAATCCACAAGCCCCTACTGCAGTGAGTTTTAGTAGGGATAAATAATATCCCTACTGGTGAGGAAGAAAGGAAAAGTAATCCACCTATCCCTATCAGGGGGGATATGGCGGTAGGGACAGATGGAATAGGGGCCCCTCAGGACGACTTCGTAATTTCGTAATCTTAGTCTTGACACTTTCGTAGCTTGTCTCTTTTTCATACGTCCTACAACGCAGTGCAGTAACAATTGCAATTTACCTAAGCAATGGCCACGGGACCAGTTTAAATATTCCAATACACAAATTCCTGGGAACGATCCCAACTTAGAATAAAAATAAAACGCCTAGAATGATAGTTTCATACGGCCGACACGCCAGGCTCGAGGCATAAAATGGATTCATGTAGTTGTGATCAACTCGTACTTACACGCGCCAATACGCACACAAACGCACCAAAAGTGTTGCCAGCGCTATCACATTCCCTAAAAACGTGTGATACGTTGCGTAGCGTACCGGCAATGTTTTATTTTTCAGAGATTTTATTACATATGATTGTACTCAAATTGTACTATTTAGTACTTGGCTGACTGGCCCGTATCTCTGTCCGTATGTGCATTGTCCTTCCGTCTTTTTCTTAGGAACATATGGACGTAATATTGGTGCACTATTTTTTTCTTTTTAGTGGGGATGATAATCCACTTCACCTCACCATAGAAATCCGACGTAATGGAAATCCAACTTCATGGATACACAACTTTCGGGAAATCCATCTTAATGGGAATCCAACTTTCGGGGAATCCAACTTAATGGGAATCCAACTTTCGGGGAATCCAACTTTCGGGGAATCCAACTTAATGGGAATCCAACTTAATGGGAATCCAACTTAATGGTCGGGAAGGGCATGGCCTGGATATGATAGATTTCTTGCCGCTACCGTATAGAGTTCGTTCTAAGAGTTTCGCTTTGAAGCGTTTTATAGAAAAGCGCCTTGCGTACCTCCATAAGTTAATCTCTTACCCGTTACAGGCACCCCGTGCAATTTACAGCCGACGTAACAGGGATTTATTGCCACTAACGTTGCAGCGGGATATAACCACAGGTGCTAATGCGATTTAGATAAACCTTGCCCAGCGTGAATGCTGTTGGACATCTTTTGGCTGTTTTTAGGGTTCCGTACCTCAGAAAGAAAAAAACGGAACCCTTATAGGGTCACTTTGTTGTTCGTCTGTCTGTTCAGTTCAGACCCTTTTGTCTCAAGAACACGTGGAGGTAGCAAGTTGAAAATAACATCAAATACTTATGTTTACGGTCTCTTGAAACTGTAAAAAAATCAAGCTTCTAAATCAACGCTATGGGAAGATATACAGTCTTTAAAAAAGGTATTACCAAACAAATTGCTGTCCATGGAAAACCTATAGGATACTTCCAGTTGTCTTAAGGTGCGTCCACATTTGTATCATTTGACCGAGCAGATCCTCGTCCCGTGGCATGATCGCGTGTCACGATCACGCGTTTGGACGTTGCGCCGATCCGATCGCTCGAAATCCATGTTGCTACGCGTATCACACACTTAGATCGGACAAGCAAGGCATGATCGCCGCGCCGACAGTGAGCGTCCAAGCAGCTCGATACGCAGACATGCCACGGCACGGTGATCTGATACGAGCAAATGATACAAGTGTGGACGCACCTTTAGAAACTTTAAATTTGGTCTGACGGTAGCTCTTATAGCACAACCAATGAAATATATCTGAAAATCTTACTTTTTATGTCTCTATGTCAATAACCAATATAACATAACCCCCGCCTCGCGTATAATTTGCTTAGGAGTACGGTTCTACTAGCACTGGATTTTCATAGTTACGGCCGTTTTTAGCGTTTGTTTTGTACGGAACCCTCGGTGCCCGAGTCCGACTCGCACTAGGCCGGTTCTTTTTATTTATGCTCATCAAGAGCTTGATCAATGAAAAATGCATCTTTAGTCTTATAATATGTTGATAATGTACGTAATAAATCTTTAACCTCCTAATTCAAATAAGTAATGCGGTTTTGTAATTGTTATTGTTTTTCCAGGTGCGACGGGTAGGTCTCGGCAGCGGCCAACAGACCTTCGACCTGACCGACCCTTACTGCCACAACGTCTCCTACGATTATGTGCCCATGCATGACCCCCACCTGGCGAACTACTACGCCCAGAGAGCGGCCAGGACTAGGATGAAGCAGCTAGGACTATGCACCCAGGACGGCAGGGCTGTATGCTCCCTGAAGGAGTTCAACCAGTACAGGAAATATCTGTACAATCAGTTCATGGATCAAATGCATCAAGTTATGAAGATCATGGTTCGTTACATTGCTACCTTATCCTGTTAGTATACCTAAAGATTTTTCTGGCACGAACGTCAGGCGGCTAGTGCTCGATAAAAAAATAATATCGACAATCTTGTTATCCATAAGTACAACTTCAACGTTTTAGACGAATAAATAGTATGTACTCGTAGTACCTATTAAGACAATATTCACAATGTCAATAAGAAATGGCATCGTAACACGCGCTTAATTTAATTCCTCTACTTATTACCAATGTTCACTAATCCTTATTCCATTTTTTCGCATTGCACATTAATACCGAAAAAAGAGATCGTTTACGTTCAGGTACAGGGTCCCAGAAGGCTTATTACTATTAGTTGCAGGACATTATATTATCGTCGCCTAGTACCCATAGTACAAGCTTTGCTTAGTTTGGGACTAGGTCGATTTGTGTAAGATTCTCCCTAATATTTATTTATTTAGTATGAATATTTACTACATACTATTCATTCCTCTTTGATTTTGAAGTTGTCGATAACAGGATTGTCGGTGTTATTTTTGTGTCAAGCATTAGACACTTGACGTTCGTGCCAGAAAAATCTCCAGGTTTGTATATCTATTAGTATGACATCAAAATACAAGATGGCGATATACACGTATACACGGTGGGCGTGAGGAATCCGAAAGATTTTAAACACGCATCCCCTAGGTCATTAGAAAGAAAAGTGTTATATGAACCCCGTCAAATCAAGCGTAATTGATTGTGGTTGCTGAAGTACATTAAGATCATTTAATCGTTGCCACGTTGTTGCCAAGTTTCGCGTCGCTATAGACAGACATCAAAGTGACAGTTGCCACTTACTAAAAATAATCGTTACCATTTTATTAAGAGGGATAACTTTCATGGAGAAGCGAAAGTTATTAAATTTTTATGTACGGTCAGCTAAGGAATTGGTCTACCACTTTTCGACTCTATTACGCGTGTATTAATGTTCAAAAGTGGTAGACAATTTTCTTGGTGGACTGTAGTACCACAACCAACAATACTAGATAAACTTTATTTTGCTGAATTTGGCTTGGCTTCATATAACATTTTCTACTCTTAATGACCTCAGAAGTGCGTGGTTTAATTCTTTCGGGTTCCACGGTACCGTGTATTACACATGCGATCAAAATAAAAATGCAGCTTTTGCGAGCAAGCAACAGTACCTACTATATACAAACACATTCGCGGACGTGGACGCTCTGTTGAGAGCATTCACGAACTTCTTGCATACCAGAAAAGTTGTAAAATCCACTTAGTTTTTAGCTGTAAGTTGGATCGTACTTTAACAGATCTTCCAAAGTTCAAGGTGCATGTGTGTACGTTTGAGTGTACTTCAAAACAGCAAAAGTAGATTCGTTAAAAAATCCAGAATAGGCTATTTAACAACTTTTTCTGTGGTATGTTATAGAACGACCTCTCAATAATAAAAATATGGGTGAACAAAGTACTTCCATCTCATTAAACTCCCCGAGATACAACAATGACAAAAAATATATTTTTGGACTTTCCCAAAAGCAGCTTCAAACTACAGCCTACCTTGTATGGGAAAATTAAGAACTTTTGTTCTGCAGCTATGTTAAAACATGCGTTTATCGACACGGTTTCATTACAAAAGTTACCAAAAATTGTATGGGTTATTCAATGGTATTATTCGTTATTGATAAATTCATACTATACATTTTTTATACAAATTTTGAGATCATGCAACATTTTTCGGAAGGTTCATCATTTGGTTGGGCTTTTAATGGTTTTCGAAAGTCATTAAAAAAACTTAACTATTTGAAAAATTTAAGGATGTCCATCACCGGGACAACCTGACGCTAAAACGCGTGGAGGTAGACGTAGCGCGCCGACAGCAGATCTTCACCAGGTCGGAGCGAGCCAGGGAACATCTAGAGAAGGTCGCCAAAGAACATGCTGATGAGTGGGAAGAGAAGAAGAGACAGTACGTTGACTTCATTGAGGATGTAGATTAGATCCCACCAAAAACATTCTGTAAAAAACTAGCCAAGTCTCGATGGAGCTGCTTGTTTATTTCTAAAAAGTAATGAAATCTAGACAAAGTCGTGCAATGAAGTCTAAGGTTACGTACTGCGATTTCTTTAGTATTATAGTTAATGTCAAGTCCGGTCGTGTATGGAGTATTGTTGCCACCTCTTGGATGGATCTGCCAAATACCAGCTGGCCGCCCTGGATTCAATCGACAGACGTGTCAAGAAGCTCATTAGTGACCCAGATGTTATAGGGGCAAAGCTGCGAAGCCTCGAACACCGTAGGATGGTCGCCTGCCTTGCGTTATTTTACAGGTTGTTGATATGATAACGACTCGAACAAAGTGATTTGCTTCCACATTCCTCGTTAGAACGGCTAAAGAGTGGAACTCTCTTCCGGCACATCTCTTCCCGGAACAATATAACTTGGATCTCTTCAAGACGAGAGTGAATAGACACTATCTACGTAAGCATGCTCCATCTTCGGCTTCATCGTCGCTTACCAACAGGGGAGATTGAAGTCAAATGCTTGCCTATCTTGCATAAATAAAAAAATTGTGTTGAACATTCTTTATACGTTAGTGGATACAAGGGTCTAAAATGAGACACTAGCGTCCAATTACCAATACCAGTATGGGCTATTATCTCGCTTAACAAACATAGGTAGTTACAACAGATGTTATAACATTACGTGTAAACAAATTGACTTGTACCCACTAACGTATAAAGAATGTTCAACGACCAAGTCACACAACATTAACTATAATAAATTATTATAGTCTAAGGTTACTTACTGCGATTTCTTTATTAATAATAAAGAAATCGCAGTAAGGAACCTTAGACTTGGCACGACTTGTCTAGATTTCATTACTTTTTAGAAATAAACAAGCAGCTCCATCGAGACTTGGCTAGTTTTTTACAGAATGTTTTTGGTGGGATTTCACTTCTTTTTGTAGGCCGGCCCACCAAGTTGAATATTTTTTGTAAAGGCGGTATGTCGATCTCTAATAGTTTGGTTGGGCTCTTGTGTATTCTAATCAGGGTCACCAGGTACTCCAGATCTTCGATTATCCTAGTTTTATAGTTTTCCCTTTATGTGGCCATTAAATCCTAACTAAGTACCAGTTTTAAACTCTCTGAGTTTATGGGAAGTATTAGCTCTATTCTGATGATCATGAGTGAGTGAGTGAGTGTCATAAATGCGAAACTTTGCTTTCGCTTAACTTCGGCACTAAATGACCTACAGACTTGAAATTTTGGATTTTAAGTATGTGAGTATAGCTTACTGGATGACAAAAATTTCTGCGTTCTGGTCTTATCTAGAGGTTCTCAAATAGGGGCCTGAAAATGCGGCGAAATGGTTCCAGTAAAGGATGGTACGACAGTGTTTGCTTCGCGCTCGACTTGGCGGGGGCACTACCGTGCCCCCCGATACAGACATCGTTTGCCAGTTGTACATCATTATTAAACCGGAGCTAGCTAGGAAAAATGGCTCAGGCTCAATCAATCCGTTTCTTAAAATGTCTGTTTCTCAAAATGGCCTTCTTCCAACGAACGTCTTTTTCCTATAATGTCTGCTATTTGTTTCCTATGATGGCACCTCCCTAAAGTAATCGCTTCCTATTATGTCCACTTTCAAAATGGCCTGCTTCATATAATGTCCGCTTATACTCGTAATGTCTAAATCATGTATCCGATCATTAGAAATTGGTCCAATCCGACGGTACGATCTTTAGAATATAATCGGTTCACACTTACTATTTATTTATTTTTGATGAACATACATATAAAAAAAGATCACGCTGAATTGAGATACAGAATCATTGGAAACTGACAATGTGGGAAGAAGGTCTTTTTGAGAAGCAGACTGTACAAGAAGTAGACATCATAGTAAACTGACAATGTAGGAAGAAGACCATTTTGAGAAACAGACATTTTAGGAAACAGACCAAACCAGCCTGAGCCGGTAAATCTACGTCACGTCGCCAACAACTGATGGGTAGAAAGAAAAGACGCGACAGTAAGTTGACTTAGTTGGTAATCTTTTTTTTTTCATATTGATTCAAACCCAGCCAGATTGCGTAGTGTGCTGTACGTGTTTACGTCGGGTGCGTCAAAGTTCACATATTTTTTCAACAGACAGAACAGATTTATTTGTACCCATAAACGTCACTATCATATATGTAGATTATAAACTGACTTGTTTTTACTTAAAAATCCCAACATCATAAAGTTTATTTCGCCGACATTGATTTGATATTGACATTTGGTGCAAAATAATGTGTCTTATCTGACAGTCAATGTGGATAAAAACCTAACGCAGGATCCCGATGACCCCGCCGTCAATGGGCGAATTAATGAAATGGCCATCTGTTGAATGTTATTTATTACAACAAACATAAACTACTATAAACGGAAGTGACAAAAAAGAAACATTTCATACAAAAACAGTTTTAAATGAATTTTACCATCAATCGTATTATAAAAAATAAATAAAAATAGTTCGGTTATTGGCATAGTATTGTTTTAGCTAATAATTATTTGATATATCTTTCATTAACCATAAAGTCAGCTTATCTATTTCACCTTAAGGCATGTCCGACTTGGGTTAGGTTAGGTACGACGACGAGCGAAGCGAGGAGGAGTGTTAGGTTGAACTGCGACCCTAACGAGCGAGCGAGCCGCGAAGGTCTATATCGAGTCTTGCCTTTTATCTTTTGTACATTACAATTTCTTGGTTAATATTTTACGTTAATTTTGCTCACTTTTTTAACGTTATTGTAGCCAGCTGAGTTGTGACGAACGTTGTGTCAGTGCGAAACGATATGTACCCTCAATGATGAATCATTACAACGATACTTATAAAAATTTGGCAGAGTGATGATTTTTGCGACAATCGGTAGTAAAAGAAAGATTCGGAGGATCAATTTTATCATTGACAAGTTTATTGAAAATAACGGTTATTAATGAAAGAAATAAAGCAACTAGCATTATGAGTAGGTACAAGCCTAATCTAAGTGTCGGCATTATTAATTACGATGTTATGGACACTGTTTATCATAAACTCGGTTGGCAGTAGTGCATACAATTTTATGAAATAAAAAAAATATTAAGTAAAAACTTCGGAAGTGATGAGTCTGACTACAAATCGGTAGTAAAAGAAAAATTCGGAGGATCGATTTTATATGAGTCAATATTTATTTATTTTATTTATTTATTATTCAATTTATTTACACGGTATTACAGCGAACCAATTCACCGTGAAACCAGATTACTTAATTAACAACTATACAATTAATGACAACAATTATAAGTACTTTCAAAAGATTGAGTACACAAGCTAAAAACATTTGACAATATTTTAAGTACATAAATTTTATGCATGTACGGAGGTCTGCCTGTTGTCCATCATCTCACAAAACCTCAAACATTCACGGCACACAGCTATCCATCTCCACGCAAACAGATCACATTCAGGCACGGATGCCAAGAGCGCATTGAGTAAAGTGAGTGCGCGCGGTAGTGGCGCACTTCTGCGCGACAGCGTGCGCGCCGCCGGCGCCACCAGCAGCGCGCGCGCGCGGGGGCGGAGGTTGACGCGGGGGACGTCCGAGACGCTCAGCCGTAGTACACTGTCCACTAATTGGATAACGTCCGACTCCCCGCGCAAAAACCGGCAGACTGTGATGAGAAGATCGTTGTTTCGCCTTACTTAAAAGAATTAAAACCTAGGCAACCGAGTAAAAATTTTGTGGGATATAAGTATGGGTAATATCCAAATCTTTTCTTATAGAGAAACCTAAGGAAAGACTTCTGTATTTTCTCTAGGAGTAGGGCATATGTGGATTCATGCGGATTCCAAATAATGGACGACGCCTCCAGTTTACTCCGCACTAAAGCATTAAAAAGTAGCTTTATAACTCCGGGTTCATGGAAATCCTTGCAATTACGGAGCACGAAACCCAGTCTTTGGTAGCAGCTACTGGCGAGTGCCCGAATATGCTCATGGAAGGTGAGGCGCGTGTCAAACACCACCCCTAGATCCTTCACAGAGAAGACACGATTGATGACATTTTTGTCCAGGAAGTATTGCGCATGTATAGGAGACGAGCTTCGCCCAAATGTACAAACGCAACACTTCGCTGTATTAAGCGACAGCTTGTTGTCTATGCTCCATTTCAACACGGAGACAGTTTCTTTTTGCAAGGAGACACAGTCCGCTGCATCTTTCACACCATAAATAAGCTTGAGGTCGTCAGCATACAGATGACACTTAGCATTACGAACCACAGATTCTAGGTCGTTAACCATCAGACCAAATAAGAGAGGTCCCAATATGGAGCCCTGACTGACGCCAGACCGAGTGTGATATCGATATGAGATGAAGCATCCATGCCGAACATATTGCTGACGATCGCGCAGATAACTGGCAAACAGTGCAAGTAACTTAGGAGAGAAGCCAATGTCGTCAAGTTTATTTAATAGGACGTCATTATCTACGCGATCGAAAGCTTTCTTAAAGTCAAAATAAATGACGTCGACCTGGATCCAGGTACTCGGAGATGGCATCAGTCAAAATTAAGAGATTGGCGTCAACGGAACGACCGGCTCTAAAACCATGCTGCGACTCGCATAGAAACGGCTTAACTTGTGTGGATATTGCACGAAACAGTATAGACTCTAACAGTTTTGCTAAAGTTGAGAGAACAGCAATGGGCCTATAATGTTCCTCTTTGGAATTATCTTTGGACTTAGGTATAGGGCTCACTCTAGTGATCTTCCACAGATGTGGATAAACACCAGTTTTTAGAGATAGGTTAAGAAGGAAGTGTATCGGGATCTTCAACTGACCCGCACAGCCTTTGACTATATAAGCTGGCAGAGTGTCGGGCCCTACGGAACAATGAGGCTTGAGTCGCCTTATGGCCGCTTCAACTTCTTGCATAGAGATACTGTTTACGTGGATACAATGAGCCACAGATTTCTTTTTCTCTATATTAACGGAGTTCACGTCAAGACGAGGAACGCTTGGTAGGAATACGCTGGAAAAATATCTAGAAAAGGCTGAAGCAGCCTCAGCACCAACAAACTGTTTTCCCTCAAACGACACTTCGGACGCAAACCCACCCTTCGACCTGAGACTGTCTATATGTTGCCAAAAGGAGCGCGGATCACTCTTGACTCTACTTTGGACTCGATCAATGTAACAGTCATAGGCGACGCATATTCGGTTTTTGATGTTCGTCCTAAGTTCGGCAAACTGTCTGTATACCTCAGGGCATTTTGTAGTTTTCCACTTTCGATGGAGACTAGCTTTTTGTGCGATATCAGAAATTATATCGGCGGTGAACCAAACTGGAAATCTCTTACCGACCCGCTTTAATCGAGTCTTCCTAGGTACACATTTATCGAAAATGTGTTAGATTTGATTATAAAACATATCTACCGCAGAGTTGGCATCCTCAGCATTAAGAGTTCCCAGCCAGCTCGCATCCGATACTAATTGGTACAAAAGCATGTAGTCACCTTTTGCAAATTTCCAGTCTTGTCCTGAGTCTACATTGCTGGAGTCAATTTTAGCAGAGGAGGGGCGGGTCACGCCTTCAATAGGGAGCGAAATGTCTAATGGCGGGTGGTAATCATCACGTCGGGGTACTAAACCACCTCCCTCGATTTCGGAGACACTGACTTCACCGATACGCTCTGACACCAGCACAACATCTAGCATTCCCCCACGCGCATTCGTCACCTCATTCATATCGCATATACCACACACAGTTAAAAAATAACTATAATAACATAAAATATGATGTGATGTATACATAGGATTCAAATTTAGATCGCCTACTATAAGAATTACACCGGTCAGTGATTCTAGCACTTGTTCTACTTTTTGGAACCAACATGTATAAACATAATCAGAGGCACTAGGGGGAATGTACACCACGCAGACATGATAGACAATCCCACCCAGGGTAAATGAGATCCACAAGTCTTCGCCAGTTTGCGTCTCTAGCTCCGGCATCCGCCGCATCTCCAGCCCAGGGCGAGCAGCGAACAGGACTCCTCCTCCACGCGAGCCAGTGGCCCGGTCACGACGCATCACAGTCCATTCCCCACATGAGAGCTCCGAGTCTTCGACAGCATCAGTGGGAAAGGATTCGGTCACAGCCACGATATCGCATTCCAGGGACAACATGTTGAGCCTAAAAAAGTTGAGTTTCGTGGATAATGGTCCCGTGGGAATATGGACCCGTCTACGTCGCTTCCCTCTAAAAGCGCATGGAAAGTTTGTTCGGCAATGACGACTTGCAGTGTTTAAAAGTATTTTATGCAATCGTTATATAATGTATGCTTTTTCAGTCGAGTACCACGTTTAGTCCACGAAGCTTGCTGAGTTGGGTATAAAGTATCCCATGGCCATAACCATCTGTGCATGACCAGCTATCCGTGTACCAAAAATTGTTAAAATCCATTAACCTGTTTTGACGTAATGAAGCTGCAAAGGCACACTGTACTATTATAAACTTATAAAAATTGTATGTTTGTATGTGTCGTTGTGGCTTCATCACGCAAAAGCGGCTAAACCGATTGCAACTATTTTCGGTACACGGGTAGCTGGGTATTTCCAGATGGTTATAGGATACTTATTATCCGACTACGCTGTCGTGGTTATAGGATACTTATTATCCGACTACGCTGTCGTAAAAAAGAGGGGTTATGACTTTGTCTCCTCTACGAATGAAGTTACGGGCGTCTTCTAATTACAAATATACAAAACACATTATACAAAATATTTTTGTATTCAGTGACCTTCAAATAGTGCGTTACACTTTTTTTATTTTTTATATATACATAAAATTTTTAGGGTTCCATATCCAAATGGTAAAACGGGTCTCTATTACTAAGACTTCGCTGTCCGTCTGTCTGTGTATTTTCACAGATGATGTATTTCTTACACGATCTTCACTCATTATCACAACACAACAAAACGGGGCTTAATCGCGTATAAATATGATTTATTTAATTACCTTTCTTTGGTAATTCTTCGACGTTTCGGACGTCGCGTTACGTCCATGGTCTCGAAGGAACTGGAGCGGCGAATCATCGTCTTCTAGCCGCGCAGGTTTTTCGATCTACCCGCGCTTGATGTTTATTATTAGATTGATCATATTTATACGCGATTAAGCCCCGTTTTGTGGTGTTGTGATAATGATATATTTCTGCTGCCGCTATAACAACAAATACTAAAAACAGTATATTTTTGTGTCTGTCTATTTATATCAGTAACGAATATAAAATGATCGAGCACCGCATACATTTTGCTTAGGAGTAGGACTCTGCTAACACTGGATTTTCATAGAGACGGCCATTTGTAGCGTATATTTTGTACGCAACCTTCGGTGCGCGAGTCCGACTCGCACTTGGCCGGTTTCTTAAAGATTTCTATCGTACCATTTAGCATCCAATTTTATTTTTATTTGAGTACATACAGTCTTCTTCCCTATTCAGGGAGGATTTTATTCAAATTAAATATTTATATTCGGAAACAGGCTTAGAGGCGCTAACGAAGCGCGAACGTGGGCCCGCAACGGCTGATTAATGACGACGCTTTATTTCCATTTAGTTTCCACGCAATGCCTCCTTTCGTGTACAGTCGGCCAAAGAAACAGCTATGAAACCTGTCTAAGTAAAGTCCGCTTTCATATTTATTTGAATGACGTTGTTAGTCACACGCCAAGCAATTACTTTTGCGACGATATCTACGACACCTTTATGCGTTGCTGGGGTGGTACGACAGCACACGACACCTTTACGTGTTCTTGGCGTTCAAAGGGTTAGGGTTAAACTCTATCACTACTGTGTCCTGAATCACGGGGCAGAATAAAATCGAGATAAGATTGATCCACAATAGACCTACCGTTGGTACTAGACATCATTTTCATACCTCGTATCTACTTGTAAAATTGTGTCTTTGGGACGATCAATGAGTCAAAGGCCTATCGGGCACTAACCCGTTTCGGAGGCCAAGGTCCATCAGCCATTGCCTTTTACCTTATGAAAATGAGACTGGGAAAAAGAAACAAAGTTTATATATGTTGTAGCTCAAATAAATATGGCAAATTGATACTTTTCTCCGTAGCTAACTGTACCTACACCAGCGACAACTAACTACGGCTATTTACCAACCGATTTAGAACCTTACAACAAAGGTATAGAGCTCTATAAACTGACCTGTCGTCAACGCCGTGTACAGTCCGCACCATAATTCTCCATTCAGCTGTAATTAGTAATACAGTCGGGGTTTATAAATACGGACCGTACATTTTCACAACCTCGTATCGCAAGGTAACATTTGATTGAAACGTAATTTTATTTTTGATAAAATTAAGGCTGTTTTTCCAGTCAAGCGATTACGATAGAAACTGCTTTGCGACGAGTAGTCGATGTTTCTTTGCCAAAATTGTTCCTTTCGCAATTTTGTTTTAAGTGGTTGTTTGTATTTTTCGTGCGTAGCTTTAAATTGAAGTTATTGTCACCGTTTTGGTAATATTCGTTTGGTTAAAGCTAAAACCTGCTGTTTTCAAGGATTATATTCCAAAGTCTTTACACAGTTGAGATAAGCTTTTTAGGTTTAGGTACAGTCACCATCAAATATATCTGTACATATCTGGGTGGTCAAAAATATTATTTACCTTGTTAGTCCTTAAAACCACGACAACATATACAAAAAATCCAGTAAAGATATGTTTCGATTCAGTGACTTTCAAATAGACCGTATCGCTTTTTTTTAATATCCTCAATGTACAAACATTTCATTATTACACAGTTTGAGACCTTGTGACAAGTCTTCCAAGTCTCAAATTGACGTCGATTTGTACTTTGTCATTTCCATAGTTTCGTTTATGATACCGTAAGCACTAGAAATCAATACAGTCATCCGACGAAGCCGTCTTGACAGAGCAATCGTGCAGTGTGTAAGGGGGGGCGAGACGCGGGTGGGGCGACCCCGAGCTGCATAGTCCGTATTATAGCTTGACCACAACCGCTGTGCCGCTCCTGAGTTATGCGAGCGGCGAGACGGGGGGGCAGAGCAGCCACTGCGTTCTGTCATTCCGCCGTCGTCGCTCGTGGCGGAGTGTAGTGTTATCTGTTGCGGGCTGTCTATGTCAGACGCACATGAGATAGAATATCCAAAGATGGGTCGTGCTTTATCTCGAGATGTTAAAGCTGTCATTTTCAAAGTGGCCGAATATTTTAGGAAAAGAAAAGCAGACAAAAATAGCTTCGAACATAAAAGTGACGCAAATATCGCCAATCTTGTGGCCGAAGCTACTGTGTACTGCCAAAAAACCGTAAGAAATGTAATATCTGTAGGAAATTCATCAATTGAAAATGAGGGCCAACCGAAATTTAATTCGCCCAAAAAACCGAAAGTTATAAAAAAAAATAATATGTAATTGATGATTTTAACTTGGGAGTGATCAGGAGAAAGGTTCATCAATTCTATGAGATCAAAAAAACAGTGCCAAGTATTCGTAAGTTACTGTCAAGTTTGAGACAAGATGGTGTTTTGAATTGTGGACGAGAATATTTGAGAAAACTTTTACACACAATGGGTTACCGGTTCAAAAATATAGATCGAAAAGACATCTTCTTATAGAGCAGCCTAATATTACAGTGTGGCGGAGGAAATATTTGACAGAAATAAAAAAATATAGAAGTGAAAACCGCAACATATAATTCCTAGATGAGTGTTGGACGTGGACTGTATACTGGGATTTTATTTAAAACAAAACCTTTTCTTTCTTCAAAATGTGGGAGCTTTCTTCACAAGCTAATTTAGTCAGAGATTGGTATGTCAGAGATAAATAAATAAACAAATAAATAAATATTACGGGACAATTTTTACACAAATCGCTCTAGTCCCATGGTAAGCTCAATAAGGCTTGTGTTATGGGTACTAGACGACGATATATTTAATAGATATATTACATATATACATAGAGAACATCCAAGACTCAGGAACAAATATTTATGCTCATCACACAAATATTTGCCCTTACCGGGATTTGAACCCAGGACCTCAGCTTCGCAGGCAACATTACTCCCACTGAGCCAAACCGGTCGTCAGAGATGAGTGTAGAACTAACTATTCCCGCCAAAATGGTCGGTACTTGATCTTTTGATCAGGGCGCAATTAGTGATATGTACCGACTATATTAGCTTTTCATTAGAGGGAGATGGAGATATTCTTTATTTCAATCAACACATGCTATCTCGCCTTTACAATGTGATTAGTACGAGATAGTAAATAAACACATGATATTATTAATTATAATTACAAGGTCAATTTCTATATAAATGGTATATAAAAAGGTGTATAAATCAGTATGTACTTAAAACTATTACAACAAATAATGTACAAGAGTGGAATGATTTATATTACAATATTTCGTTATGATTAAATTTATATAATAATTATTTTCTTAGACCTACACATGATATCCTAATATTACATCTTATACCTACTCTCGACAATGAGATATATATTAACGCCAGTCACAATGTTAGCAAATGTTGGCAATCTTCGTCAGAACTTGGAATTCACACTGACATCGGGAAAGGACGACGGTTGGTAATCGTTCACGCTGGAAGTCGAAATGGCTTGGTCGAAGGTGCATTGACTATATTTAAATCCGATGCTAAGACTGGCGACTACCATGGAGACATGAACGGGCCGGGCCTACTTTTTATAAGTGGGTGGATGAAAAGTTGAAAGATAAACTGCTGCCGAATTCTGTAATTGTGATGGACAACGCGTCTTACCACAGCGTTCAAGTTGATAAGAAACCGACCCAGACAAACCTCAAAAGAGAAATGCAGAACTGGCTGCGGCGTCACAATGTTGAAATTCTTATAAATGCCACTCAAAAAGAGCCCGTTTACAGAATCGATGACCTCTTAAAAGCTCATGGGCACACAGTCCTGCGTTTACCGCCATACCATCCAGATCTGAACCCCATCGAGTTGGTATGGGCTGATGTTAAAAACAATATAGCGCAAAACCATTTTCATTCTTCTCTAGATGAAAAGATAAACGCACTGAATTTATTATTTTCGGAGTTCACAGCAGAAAAATGGCAGAGGTGTGATGACCATGTCCAAAAAAATTAAAACGCTTACTGGGATCGCGACAACCGTTTCGACAATATTATTGACCCCATAATAATAAATTTGCAGGATGACAATGATTCAAGTTCCGGTAGCGAAATGGAAGATGAAGATAAAAGTGAATCTATGTCAGAATAGTCACTGTATTCATTACCTAGAAGTTTATGATTTTTTGTTTTTCGAACTGATTCTGTTTTAACTCTCGGAGCTATTTATTTTTCCGATAATTACACATTAATTTAACTTATATTGATTTTTTTATTTGTGGTTACCTAAAAATCGTATTGTACCATAGTAAAAATTGGATATAATAAGTATGTATACAGAGTCAAAATATTGTATTTCGGTATCTTCAGATCTATCCGATACGACGACAGACTCTTGTGTGTCCGTGATCTTTCCTGCCCGCACCCCGCCTCCCTGCGCATACCTCAGGAGCGGCACAGCGGTTGTGGTCAAGCTATAGTTTAGTAGCTCGGGACATGTCATTGTCAATTACGCAACATCAAAGGCGTCGGCCCACTGTAAGTTTTTTACACTGTGCTGTAAGCATCTAAGGGTTAGGTTATTCGTTTCCACAGTGTATTCATTTAGCTATAGTTAGCTAATATACGATTCGTTTCCTTTTATCTTTCACCTCGTTATTAGTCAGACAGTCGTCTAGATTCCAGATGTAATTAGTCTCCAGATAAATTTCCATTCCCGGCACTCGTACTAATTGCTTCTTAGGTATCGATTCTTATTAGCAAAGTTCTCGAGACGGATGACTTTAATGATAATTATTCACCATTAGTACCTGAAGTGGATCGTAGAATATTACATCCACTTGAGTTTATTTCTTACTTGAGTGCCGGTGGAATTACTCAATAAAACCAGGAAAACACGGTACTTTCAATAGAATGAAAGTTCCTCTACACTTTTATAAGACCCCGGAAGGTCCTTTTTCAGCATAATCGTAAAATATCTAGACAATTACTATTACAGCAAAGCTCTTGCGCACTTATGAGTACTTTTTGTATTTAGGTTGAGTATTTTGTTTATTTAACTTTTAACATCTGTAATAAGTAATATTATAAAGTTGTAAAAATAAAATGTCTGACATTGAATATATTTTCAAAGAATAAATTGTAACGAACTAATTGGAGGTCACTAAATCGAAAAATATTTCATTTTTATTTTTTTGTATGTGTCGTTGTGGGTTCATCACGCCAAATCGGCATAACAGATTTCAACTATTTTTGATACACGGGTAGCTGAGTATCCACAGATCGTTAAAGGATATTTTTTACCGGACTACGCTGTCGAAAAAAAGAGGGGTTATGAATTTTTCGCCTTCGCGAACGAAGTCGCGGGCGCCGACTAGTCTGTACATACTATAATAAAGTTGTAGAAATAAAATGTCTGTAGTCTGTACATTAAAAAAATTTCAAAAGAAATATTGTAACGAACTATTTGCAGGTCACTAAATAAAAAAAAATATATTTTTCAGCTTCAGTACGCAAAATCGGCTAAACGGATTTCAACAATTTTTGGTACACGGGTAGCTGGATATCCTCAGATGGTTATAGGCTACTTTTTACCAGACTAAAACGTCGAAGAAAAACGGGATGAGTTTTTGCCGCCGCCAACGAAGTTGCGATCACCTTCTTCTAGTATCAAATAAATATAGTTCGTATGAACACCGAGTCATCGCCGACCCACGACCTTGCCTCTTAACATCTCCCCACGCAGGGAACGAAATCCATAACCTGTTAGAAAGCGTTCCCTCAAAGGATAACGTTTCTAAAACAATTTGTTCGAACGTAATCTAAACAATTAACCGGTTTAACCTATATAAATACCGGTTGATTTGTAAACGGCCCTGCCTACTGTTGATTGGGACCACTCTTTTAGAATTCGATTAATAAACTCTAATTTATGCTTAAGTACTCGTACGTTTGTCTCCCTTTCTCAATAATCATCCTGTGTTGCTTAAAGTCAACAATACGAGTACCGTTAGAAGAAATAAAAAAAGAAAGAAATAATGATAATTTATTTCGCAGCAATAATAGGTATACATGAAATATAAGAGAGGGAAAAAATAGCCAGAATTCTGCCCGCTGCAGGAAAGGTATTCGAATCAGTTGTCCAAAAAAAAACTATACTGGCATGTTAAGGAACAACTTCATCCAGGACAGCACGGATTTTTGCCTATCAGGTCAACGACGAGCAAACTTGGTGGGGTATGTGAACGATGTTGCTAGAGTGTTGGACAATTCAGGGGAGGTACACGCTATTTACACGGACTTTAGCAAGGTAAAAATCGAACACATGGGTATACACGGTTCTCTGCTTCGTTGGTGTGAGTCATATCTAAGGAATCGAACACAGTCGGTCGCTTTGCGAGGTTTCAAGTCTGAAGCTTTGCGTGTCCCCTCAGGTTTTCCACAGGGATCACATATCGGGCCGTTGTTTTTTCTGATCTATATACTTAGATGATCTGGCAAAGTCAATTTCTAGTAACTTTAAAATGTACGCCGATGATTTAAAGTTATACAAAACCGTAGAAGCTAGCGCTGATAGAAGTCTCTTACAAGAAGATCTTGATGAAGTGTCAAATTGGTGCAAGCTCAGCAATATGGTCCTAAATAGCACGAAATGTTACTATGTCAAGTTTACCCGAAAGAGACTTTCAGAGCCAACCATGTATAATCAAGGGAATCCCATTGGCCGAAGTGACTAGTATTCGTGACTTAGGAGTTACAGTTGACAGCGCTCTTAACTTTCGAGAACACGTGGATGTGGTTGTCAAAAAGGCATCAAAGCTTTCAGGATTTCTGACAAGGCAGATTAAGTCCTTTAAGGATCGGAAAGTTATGATACTTGTATACAATTGCTTGGTTCGGAGTAAACTAGAATATTGTTCAACAGTGTGGAATGGCTACAAGATACATTTGACTCGCATCGAACGAATACAGCGACGATTTCTATACCACCTGGCCTTCATCCAAAGGAAGTGTAAAGTACTGCCATCATACGAAACAAGACTTGATTATTATAAAATGGATTTACTGTCCAATAGAAGAAAAATCGGTGACATCCTGTTCCTTTATAAAATTTTGAACGGTTTAAGTCGACTGTCCAGAGTTGTTAGAAAATGTTAAGGTTGTGATCCCTCGCGCACGTAGTCGCCTGTGCAATAGAAAGCCTTCCGCAATGCCGTACCAATATAGGCAAGCATGCACCTCTGTATAGAATGATTGCATCACATCGTAGTCTTCAATTTAATTAAGATATTCTTCCGTGTTCTTTAGCCTCCGCTAAAGTAAAGCTCAAACAAGCTAACAATTTAAAATTACTTTCCTAATTTATTAATTTCATTTTAAATTTATTTTATTTATATAGTTTTTAGTGTTAATGTTTAAAACTGAACTGTTCTCTGTACTTGCATGTTGTGTCTACTGTTTTAGAGTGTGCGGTAATATCCAAGCAGTGATTTTCAATATTGTTATTTTGTACTTTATATCATCCAGTAGACCTTAAATAAAAAATAGCGTTGTGCGAAAAAGAAGTCCACTGAGCATGATGCCAAACCACAAAGAGTGATTTGACGCTAGTATTACGTGGATCCACAAATTGAGCATTAGAGACGCGTCTTTATATTTTCCGTCTCACAAGAAACGTTTCACAGAAACCACAGTACTGCTGTAAAATTTAATAATGTCGAAGCAAACAGCAACCCCGGAACAATCGAGTTACGTACGTACACAGACGTATTAAACTACGTTCACCTATTCTTAAGACGAATTTCAGTTTTCTGCGCTTGGTATAAGGTCTGAAACGTTTGAATTTAGAACAAGGGAATATTGGAAACAAGGGCACAAGCTATCAGCAGGAGATTGATTCCAGTGCAGACTTAAAAAAAGTTCTGGATCATACTTGCTTGATATGGTTTCTTCTCTTATATTTGAAAACTTTACTGCTAGCTTTTTTGATTAATTTGAGTTTTAATCATCTATACTATTTATTATAAAGTTGTAATAATGAAATGTATAATGTACCTACATTGAATATATTAAATAATACTATTATAGCGGTCTATTTGGGAGACTTTAGATCAAAAAAAATATATATATTTTTTTGTGTTTGTAAGTTCGTGGTCGTTGTGCCTTCATCACGCCAAATCGGACGCCACGTTTCAAGTCAGTGTTTTTGGTACATGGGTAATAAATAAGTTTTTTTTAATTTTCTAAAATACACACTGAAATAGTGTGGTGGAATGTTTTAAAATTGAGAGTAGCAGATTTGAGAGAATTTTGCACTTTCCACATTTAGATTTAAATTTTTTGATTGAAATTTTATGAATAATAAAATGAAATTTTCAGGGTATCTACCTGATAAATCGAGCAAATTTTTAAACGCCAAACGGTATGTTTTTTATATGATTTTATCTTTTTAAAGCCCCTTGAAGTTGTGAACATATTGGGTAATTTTATCATTCTTGGTATTTAATTTTTTTTTATTCCATTCAAAGATCTAACGATAGTAAATGTTACCATACTGAATTGGCCTATCTATCAGCTTAGCACACAAAAAAAATCAAGCATCTACCGCAATAATTCACGTCACCATAAATAAAAATCTCATCGTACTCGGCGATAGGTGAAGAATTTAAAAAAAGTCATAACTCCGAAAATACGAAAAATCGCGGAACATACATGGGGGTGATTTAGATAGCCCTCTAGGTCCTCTACGTCCCAGCTTCAGTATATCACTACTTCTTGGGACACCCTGTATATGTTTGCTTTTGTGGATCTGTTGGTATCATAGAAAAGTTTCAATAACATGAATAAATTTCAATACGTTTAGTTTTAATTCGTTTATTCGACTTTTATAAACGAGTATAACGAAAAAGTGCCCGCAACTTTGTTCGCGGAGGAGAAAAAGTCATAGCCCCTCTATTTTCTTCAGCGTAGTCGGTAAAAAGTATCCTGTAACCATCTGTGGATACCCAGCTACCAGTGCACCAGAAATTGTTGACATCTGTTAAGCCGATTTGGCGTGATGAAGCCACAATGTCACGTACAAACATACAATAATTTAAAAAAAAATTTATTCGTTTTAATGATTTCGTTCAAATAGTCCATAGCAATATATTTTTTTACAACTTTATAATACTTAGTATAGAAAATGCCCGCATCTTCAAGAAAAAGGGGGGTTTTATGACTTGTTATCCTCCGCAAAAAAGTCATAATTCCTCTGTTTTCTTGAGCCTAGTCGGGTAAAAAGTATGCTATAACCACCTGGATACTAAAATTGTTGAAATCCGATTTGGCGTAATGAAGTCACAACGACACATACAAACATCCAAAAAAAATAGTAAAAAATCGCGTCAGTGACCTGTCCGTTAAAATCAATTTTTTGAAAATATCTTCAATGTACAGACATTTAATTTTTACAACTTTATAATAGTAGGTATAGATTGCGCGTCGTTAAAGTTTTTCTTAGCACTTTAACCCTGGCACTGAAGATGAGCAATATGAGCATACAATTTTATAAGTTAGAAATTATGCAATTTCTAAACAAATACCATATCTAACACCAGAAATCTTATGGGTCCTACAATTGCGCCGCGTTTGATGTCTGATGCAATTAGTGAGCGGCTTCAGATCAGAATCGCAGCATCCTTAATTATACCGCGTAATGGCACTATTAACTATTGCGGTGAGGGACCCCATTCATAAGGTGAGCCGTTTACTTCGTTCTATCCAAGGGCTAGGCTCAATGCACCTGCACGTTAAAATCATCATGCATGCCGGAACACGTGCCAAATCCGTTTATTGCCTATAAATGTCCGCTTTTAAACACCATTAGCCATTTTGTAACTGGACGTGAAGAGTTAACCAACCATGGAGCTTACGTGTCAATCGTGCGCTAACTTATAAACAGGGACTATGGAATTTATATTGTTTCAGTCTAAAACTATGCATGTACCAACTAGAAGGTGCCCGCAACTTCGTTAGTGGAGGAGAAAAAGTCACAACCCCTTGTTTTTTCTTCGGCGTAGTCGAGTAAGAATAATCCTACAACCATTTAGTCAACCGTGAGAATGAAACGTCTGTACATTAAAGTCCAACCCGCGCACCAAAAATACTTGAAATCTGTTAATCTGTATAGACTTTAGCGTGATGAAGCCACAATGGCACATACAAACATACATAAAATCTTTATTTATTTAGTTTTAAATAGTCGTTTTCAATAAAAAAATGTTTTTAAATACCTTCAACGTTACAGCCATTTAATTTTTACAACTTTATAATAATAATATAGCCATTTAATCCAATAATTATAACGCTTCTTTACAAAAACATGCATTATTTCATTCAGTATTCATATTAATTAGGTATACAACTTATATAATTTATCCAATTTACAATAATAACGTCAATATTAAACTTCATTTTAAAATATTATTTCATGCATTATTATTAATTCATTCATTACTTTATTAACATTAATTGTATTTTATTATATTTATCATGTATTTATTGGGTTGTCCATTTCTAGACATAGGTCTCCTCCATTATTTGCCATTTATTTCTATCCGCGGCAAGTCTCTTCCAGGTGATGCCTGCTACGGCTACACACGCTACAACTTTATAATCACACTTAAATACGATTAAATTTCAGAAAATCTTATTTCACAATATCTATGCCCGATTATTTTTTCGCTATGGTGAATTAAAAATGACCCGATAACTAAAAATAAGGGATAGTCTGGCCGTTTTTGTAATTGCTGGATAACGCAACTGGCCGGCGGCTGTGTTGACTGAGCTCGTCAATGTAGACCAGAATTTGCATAACCTATTTAGTGCCGTCAGTCGGCAGTCCTACAGCGCCTGGTGATTTGTTGAAGGAATAGATGGGGGCTGTTGAGTTAACAGACCAAAATAATTAAATATTCGTAGCCTAGAAAATCCTAAAATCATCGCGAAAGGCACGAATCTTTCGATAGATGGCGTTCTACAATAGAAATTTTGGATATTTAACATTTTCGAAACTACAAATTACTATCGCTACGCACGTAGCCGTTAACATGGGAAAATGCGCAGAGCGCCCACCTAGCGGGTTCGCGGCTTCACGGGCGAGGTCGAGAGAGTGTTATAAAAAACTTCGGTAGGTTAATTAATAGTATTTTTCAACACACTTGCTCGTAAAGTGACTCTTATTACACCGTTTTTATGGCTGTAATCCAGTCCACTACACACGCATGCTTTTTACATTACATAATCGCACTAGTGCCTTTTCATTACAGTTTTTTTAAAACTTCTGCAAATAGGTTTTAGGTACAAGAAATATTTTAGGTCATTTTAACAAATCGAAACTGGTACTTGTAAAAATTAATTAATTTCAATAAATTGTAAAGTTTTCTAAACAAAATAACATTTTGATTGTATTAAATTGATATAATTATTCAGTTTATTATATTTTAATGTTTGGCTGATTGGCCTATTAGCCTTTACCTCAACGTGCCTCAATGCTCGTGCGCGCGCATAGACAAATGCATCGGTCGCTTCGCGCCATTTTGATTTGATTTGACATATGTAATATTTACAAATATTTCATATTGAAGTATGGTTATTTTTTTTAATGTCAATATTATGTAAATAGTCTCAAGCAATGATAATTAAAATATAATCATTATGTAGGTACGTAAATTTAAGGTAGGTACTCATGACGGATTAATGTAAACGACTTACGACTACAGGATTGGTTACGCACGTATAACCTAGACCAAATTTTAAGTAAGGTACGATTGTTTATTTTTGCTTTTTTCCTCGCAAGTGTGTTGAAAAATGTTGTATGAAACTCGTGTGCATTGGTCATTACACTCTCGGCTTTATACAGCACTCGTCTACGACTCGTGCTGCAAGATATAGCCTCGAGTGTAATTACCAACGTACCACACTTGTATCATAATGTACTATTATGCAACTGTTGTATAATAGGGGTCAAAAAAGGCGAGTGGCGTGGGTTGCGATGCGAGCCTTGGCGAACATCGCAAGTAAAGACGCGACGAGTGTTTTTTGATACAATTATACAACGTTGCATACAATAGTTTTTCTACGACTAAGGGGCCGTTCACTAATTACATAAGGACAATAGCGAGTTTCGCCAAGAAAGACGCCACGAGCGTTTTAGACCGAATTATACAGAATTATACAACGTTGCAAACAACAGTTTTTCTACGACTAAAGGGTCATTCTTTAATTACGTAAGGACAATCGCAAGTATCGCAAAGGAAGACGCCACGAGCGTTTGTTGACCGAATTATACAACGTTCTATATAGTCTTTGGTTTTATATGGCACTGAGCGAATCGGCCATTGTATTCTTTAAGCCGATTAGCTCAAATTAAACCAAAAGTCTATATACACTTTAATTACGACAGATTTTTCGAAACATACGCGATAAAATGATGTGTACGTAAATTGTAAAAAATGTTTTTTTTTTTAATTGGCAGCAATGCATTTATGTACATTATTATTTTTTAATTTAAAAATTTATGAATTAGGCGGTTTGTTAAGTTCGTAATATAAATTATTTCAAATAACATTAGTTTAAGACTCACTGAGTATAAATTATTAGATTGAAATTTTGTACTCTGTGGCACCAAGGAATACGTTAATAGCTACATTTTAACACGCTTAGCAGTGCTTTTTTGGGAAATAAACTATAGAGTTTTACAAGTCTTAAGTAATGTATGTCTTTATATTAGAGTTGGTAAACTTTTAAATAACAGTAAGAAGTACAGGAGTAGTAAAATACGTATCGCTACTACACACGTAGCCGTTAACATGGGAAAATGAGCAGAGCGCCCACCTAGCGGGTTCGCGGCTTCGCGGTCGAGAGAGTGTTATATAAAACTTCGGTAGGTTAATTAAACATATTTTACTACTCGTAAATCATACTAAAAAGGCATACTTTTTCGATTGGACCATCACTCTATAATCTATGGTTTATATTATATGTCACTGAACTATTATAACTATATTATACAACTCCGCACACAACTATAATGAATTTCAAAAAGGGAACGCAGTGTTTTTGCAATTATTTCTTTAGCTGTTTCATTTACATTTATGGCTTTAGCTATGTTTTATTAATTTATTATTTATGTTTATGGGTCCGGGCCGGCACAGCGCCCATCTTGGTAAACATGGTTCCTGGTTTAATAGTTGCACATGAAACATCATGAAAAAAATTAATATATGGATGTAGATAAAGTAGTGTATGTAACTGTACATAATTAGGCCTTAAAACACTCGTGTGATCTTATTATGAAACTCGCCTTTGACTCGTTTCATAATACCACACTTATTTTTTAAGGACTCTCATTATGTTGCAGTTGCATAATAGACTAATATTATCATACGACTGTGGAATAATGACATTACTTTACAAGATATTAGACCTTTTTGCAATATCAAAACTACCATGTTTACTTTAACATGTAGTTGAAAAGGCGACTGCGGTAAGAAAGGCGCGGGGTCTGGTGACACAGAGGTTGGAAGAGTCGCGCGGCAGCCTTTCGGAACAGACACTTGAATTCCTAAAATGTTTAAATCTCAAAATGTTAAATTTCCCAGAGTTGAATCTAAAAGTTTTGAATTTGCATAAACTTGAATCCTTAAATGATGAAATCCCAAAATTTTCCGAAAGTTAAATTTGCATAAAGTTGAATTCCTAAGACGTTTATAGTATAATATTTCTGTCCTGTGTCACATGTCCACTTTCGATTTAAGTTTACGATATTGCTGCTTTGCTATTTAAATTCTGCTACGGTACTGTCAAAAGCCTGATTCGGAGTAATTTGTAATTTGAGATTTTGTAGCGCTCGTAAAATGACTCATCTATCTATATCCATACTTATAAAGTTGTAAAAATTAAATGTCTGTACATTGAAGATATTTTCAAAAAAAAACAAAAAGAAAATTTTTCGTTTTAGTTGTATTTAGGTTGAGTATTTTATTTATTCAACTTTTAACATCTATAAGTACCTACTACTATTATAAAGTTGTAAAAATAAAATGTCGGAAATTGAATATATTTTCAAAAAATATATTGTAACGGACTATTAGTGACCTCCAGGTCACTAAATCGAAAAGCATGTTTTTTGAATTTTTTGTATGTTTGTATGTGTCGTTGCGGCTTCATCACGCTAAATCGGCTTAACGGATTTCAACTATTTTCGGTACACGGGTAGCTGGGAATCTCCAGGTGGTTATAGAATACTTTTTACCCGACTATGCTAAAGAAAAAAAGAGGGCTTATGAGTTTTTCTCTTCCGCAAACGAAATGACCTTCTAGTTTATTATATTAATGGACTCAAATGCGTTTACAAATATATCAAACTTTTATGGGAATTAACATTTTTAACACTTCAACATAACTACATAATCAACATTTTAATAAATATAAACAAAACCTACTATATATGAATTCAACTTCTAAATAATTCAACATTATAAGGAATAAATATTTTGAGAAACTAAAGAAAATCATCATTTTGGGAAATTAAACATTTTGAAATTTCAACATTTCAGGAATTCAACTTTCTGTTCCGAAAGGCGCGGAAGGATGCCTTACGCCCGCTACGTCCCAAACCTCCTTGCCTTTTTCTTACCGCAAGTATAGTTTCTATAAGGGTATATTCAAAATTCGTGTATCAAAAAAGTTTTAATTACTACGTCACTCGCGCCGCGCTGGATATCGGCTGCAGTTTAGCATATTGAAATAGTTGCACACGAGGTTTCACGTTTCAATCCAATTCTGCACAGATAAGGCGTTGTTCAGGCCCAGGAGCCTTTCAATTATTTGATCTTAAATAACCACGAACGAGAAATGTTGCCGTTCGATTTTTACCAGGCGCTTATGGACATTTTATACACCTACCGTAATTCAGTATGTATTAAACCTCACCGTCATACGAGCAACATCTAAAATAGTAGCTTTATTAAGTTTTTATGATTAAGATTATATTTTGAAGTTTTGAGTTTTATGAAAGGAAATTGAAGCTCCGTTATGTCTGCGAAGACAGGTGTTTTTACTTTTAAATCACAATGTGTATGGTTAATTGAAAGTAGGTAACATTTTAACACTTTTACGGACACAGGTCCATTTTGAAAATAGCACGGTGTGGCACTAAAACACACACATAAAATCTAGATACGCCTACATACGGACTAAAAGATTTACTTGTTATTTATTGAACATTGGTAAAAACGCCTTATCTACGCAAAATTGGATTGAGATCTCGTGTGTAACTAGTTTAATATGCTAAACTGCAGCCGAAATCACAGCGTGGCGGAGCGATGTAGTAATTACGGCTCTGTGGTAATCGGCTGTTCGCTGCTTGGATTAATTAACCTTTTAACCGCTTGTTATTGTTGTAGAGTACAGGTCAATCTCCTTTTATTTATCCCCACTTTGCTTAGATCTATTGCGGAAAAGATTAAAAAAAAAAATTTACGTCCGGTCACATATTAGTAGAATAGGAATGATGACGGGACATGTAAACCAACATTCTTATTAGTCCATCGTTAGATAATAAAAAAATAGGTATATGACGCGTATTTTTTGCTTTTTCAAAATAATACTTGACTAATGATTAAAATTTAGTCATCATCCCTATTGTTTTCAATTAAGAGGCTTACCGCTCTAAATGACCATCGATCCGTCGCTCTTCACCTTTCCGTGTTGTATACAGGGTGTCCCTAAAACCAACGCCAAAATGAAGAGGGGTGATAGAGCAGCTCATAAGCTACCCTATTAAGTAAATTTGACCTTAATAAAAAGTTCATGGTTATCGAGATATTGGCACTTTAAAAAAAACTCATGTTTTTTGATACCCTGCGTCAGTATGTCGATTGCCACCAATGCTTTAAGCATTTTGTAAATCTGTTTTTTGCAAGATGTTACCGAAAACATATAATATCGAATGTAATTTAAATTTATTATTTGTCATACTTAGGCATCGGAAATTCGGATGATATTATATCTAAACTTCGGCCTCAGTACCTACATCGCGTAGATATTGACTAGCATGGAGGCAGACTCTATTTAATTTTACTAACAAAATTCCCGGGATTTACCGGCATACTGAAAATTAGTATAACATTAATAGGTACATACGTATCAAGGTATTTCAAAAACTATTGCAGTAGTTCCTATTTACAAAATTGTATTTAATTCACATGTGTTTCATTTAACTAATAGACGCCATAACCTAAATAATTTAAAAAGGTAATAACCGTTTCATGATATTTTTTATAATTCCGGTTTTTGCTACTTTCTTAAAAAAATTTTTTAAAAGAAAAGGCTCACATAGCGTGACAAAGTGTTTTGTTTTCATAATTAACAATTAGGCATAGGTTATGAGTCCAGTAATGGTTTATTGAGAGACTAGAAATAATAGCCTTTATAGACCTCCCTGTAAAAAAATATAATTAAACGTAAGTATTACAATTTCTGAATACGAGATAATATCAAACAGAAACTGAACTATCATATTTACCATGTTTCAAAATTATTATTACCATTCAATGGGCTAGATAGTCCACTGGCGGGGCGTCCATATAAGCCGATTCCCACTGGGTTGCCCAAGGAAAGGCATATAACCACCTTTTTCTTTAAATATGAGTAAATGAATACGTTTCGGCTTCCCTTATAATTTTCCTAACGCCACGCCTCTGCTAGATACACTAGGCTCGACCGGCATTTCAAACCTTCCTATTAAAAGTCGTTTAAATCCCTCGTATGCAAAGATTTGCCTATCAAATTGAAGCTAAATGACATTTTAACATAGAGTTTAAATGCTCTGCACGGCTCCGTGTCTAAGCCTACAAGGGGTTAAAACTAGTTATTTTTACCAAGAGGGCAGACTTTAGAAGCAGTGCCGCAAACACTTTAACGGGTTTCAAAGCAAACCGAGGCAGTTCTAATTAAAAGAAACGCGAAGAAGTCAAAGCGGCGGCGTACTGAAAAACCGAGATTTTACTCCTTTGGGCCAAAAAGGCGTATAAGGCTGCCGTGACGAGCACATAACACCTTTTAATTATAAATGTATGGAATATTCCTTGCACTAACTCTGAGCGCTAGGGCGGTCGGGTTTTTTCATTAATTTTAATGACTATCGGAAATACGCTGATTTTATTCGCTTTCCAGCTCGGTGCATTTGGAGTTGCACAGGGTTTTAATGGGAAAACATTGATTAATCATGTACAGGTAGGTACTAAGGTCACAACCAAAAGTTGACATTAACCTCCAACGTGCTACCCAAACTTGAGTATTTAATGTGTGATAGCGTTCTTTCAAGACCGTGAAGCATTTTGAACAGGGTTTCTTTTCTAGATAGCTAGTTATGTCGCTGTCATTCCGAACTAATTTGTACTTAATTTAAGGAAAATCGAACAGGCCAATAGGGAATATGCATGATTTTTTATTTTTGCTTAATAAAAAGCTCATTCACAAACAGAAGACAAAAATAGTTTGAATAACTATAAAAATAACCAAGATAAGCCTCAAACATTTAATTCTCTTTCTAGCAAAACAGAATTTAATATGGAGTTTATATGGCCGGAGTGCACTATGACGTAACAGTACATATAGGACCTCTCTGTCAAATCGCTGTCTAATTACTACTTTAAAATCCCTATGCATGTTTCTTCGTCGATCTAAATATTAATTTCACTTTTTGAAATCGTTTTTACGGTGTTTCGATATTTTGTTAAGAAGAGCGACAATTTTTTTTATGCATATGCATATGTACTCTATTATATAATATATCGTTTGTTTAACCCCAAAAAAAAATTTGCAGTGTAGCATGATAGCACTGGAACGGTTAGACTGGTTTTGATTGTTTGAAACCACCTTGATCGAGAGTGGTCTTAGCAATGATTCAGAAAAATGCGTTCAGCCGTTTGAAAGTTATGAGCTTTTGTCTAGATGTGGAGGCTTTTTATTGGTTCACTGATTAGTTGTTCATTTGTTTTTGGATTGTTTTACTAGATAACCACTTGTTTCATTAAAATCATCGCCTTTCAGAGCAAAAGAACAAGAGCTGAAGATCCAAATGCGCATGAACTATCTAGCGGAGTATAACGAGCGCATGCGCAAGGAGCGAGCGGCGCGGGCGCATGAAAAGGAGAACCGCATCCAGCAGCGCGTGCAGGCCGCGGCCGAGTTAGAGCTCAAGAGGAAGATAACCATGGTGCGGCAGTGGAGGGTCAATGAGAAGAACCGCGTGCGTAGGCTGCGCCAGGAGAGGGAGGCGAAGGCGAGGTTCCTGGAGAATGAGGTAACAAGGAGAACAAAAATATAACCTACGTACTAGCTAGTGATAAATAGGCTCGTATCCTTCAGCGCGTACAAGGAGCAGCCAAGCTGGAGCTGAGGAGGGAGATCATCATGGCGCGGCAGTGGAGAATCCATAAGAAGGACCGGCGGGGTTATTGCCTAACGAAATTGTGACACTTGCTATCCGAATCAACTGTCATAGCCCATACTAAATCATGACACTTGATTCTAATTGCGAGCGTCAAACTCGTTAGGGAATACGGGGGCCGGTGTGAAGGTTCCGGTAGGAGAGGGAGGTGACGCAAGCTTCCTGGAGAATGAGGTGACAAAGAGGCCAAAAATATAAACTACCTAGTGATAGAAGGTACTTACCACTGAAGCGCGTCCAAGGAGCAGCCAGGCTGGAGCTATATAGGAATAACACCATGGTAACCTCAACCACACACTTAAGTGACCATTGGTAAACCTTATTGACATTGACATAAGGCCTACAGATGGTCACTTAAGTGTATTGCTGTTTGTACAGAGGTAGAGGGCCAGGAGAGGGATGCGAAGGCGAGGTTCTTGGATAATGAGGTTGGTGTTTGATGCGTCTGCTACACCACTATGACCTGCTTCGGTGTGAAAACCAAGTATTATTGTACGATTACTACTGAAGCTGAAAATTTCAGCAGAATATTGTTTCCATGCCGGCCCAATATTGGAGAAGGACAGCTATCACTGCGATTGCTGTGTCATTATCTCAGGTAGATCAGAGTCCAAGCAATGACATTTACGATCAAATGCAGAGGAAGTGGTGTAAGTGATTAAAGGCCAATCGTTTACTCATGCACAAGCAGACAGATACTGAGTAGAATCGTAGCTTTCGTCTGTCTTTGTAGTGAGTACCATTTTATAAGCTTTTATTTAACTTGCAATGTATGTTTGTTGGGGTGGAGTCCTCCAAGTAAATTTTGACCTACTTTCCGGTTTCTGATTGAGCTAAAATTTGGCATACTTATGTAAGTTTGGTGACAACGAAATAGTCTGATACCATCGAGCTGATCTGATAATGGAACAACAAGGTAAATATAAGAACTTGGTAATAAATTTATGCAATCCTACCGAGTTTCGGCTCTTTAGAATGGTCTCGGGGAGTAGTTGATGGATGTTCAAGGAAAAATACAGTCGGCAATAAAAGCTTGTTACAAAATTGAAATTTTGGCAGAAACTTATTAACCCTTTGAATGGTAAGAACACGTAAAGGTGTCGTGTGGTGCCGTACCACCCCAGAAACGCCTAAAGGTGTCGTACATCGTCGCAATAAATTGTTTGCCGTGTGACTGACAATGTCATTCTGGTATGAAAGCGGCCAACACATTATTTATTATTATTAATTAGTCGTTGTATTAGGACTCACCCAAATGTTGCGGGCATTAACTATTAACTACCGATTCATACAAGACTTAATTTTACACCCAAGAACATATCGTACGTGTCTACATTTTACCAAAAGTTGTATATTCTGAATTACCTTCCTTCAATCCATTTTTATTTCCGCGTCATCAGACACGACTCCGAATGCCCCGTGCCGCCGTCGAATCCTATTAACGTCATATTAATAGCCCAATAACTCTTCCAATGATCGGGGCAAATCAAATTACACACATTACGACGTGCAATTTCACGGAGTTTCTGGAGAGGAAGCGAATTACTTGGCTTCCGGGTTGGGAGTCCTATATAGCGTGTACGTCATATTAGCTGTGCCTATGAGTCCATATGCGTAATTTACGTAAAAGCAACAGGGTACACCCAATCTTTTTTTGCATTATAATCGGATAAGAATCCCTGAATGTTGACCATTGTCTTTAGCTACTCGTACACTTCCTAATTAAATTAGGAAATCGGACTAGAGTTTTTCCGTCATCATCATAGAAATATGGCAAAAATATTCAGATTTCATTATCTAGAGACTACATTGATTTAAACATACAGGATTTTCACTCATTAGCACAACACAACAGACCTTTTTTGGTCCTTCTATACTAAAGACGTAATGCGACGTCCGAAATGTCGAAGAATAGGCACGATGACGGGGTATGAAAATCAAATTCGAATTAGTCCGTCAGTTACATAATAAACAAATATTGGACACGTATCTTTTGCGTTTTCAAAATAATAAAAAAATACTCAGATATATCGCATTATAGTTTAGGAGTGGGGCTCGTGACGTCACTCCTAGGTACAATTTGTAGCTAGTAGTTGTACCTAGGAGTGACGTCGCGAGAGATTATGACTCAATGCATCGCCATTATTATTCGATTATGTAAAATAAAATTCTCCAATTTTTTTCCAACTAATTGTTAAAATGTTGCCATCATCCCTTTTACCAAAGAAAAGTAAATAAATTGTATTAATTCGTGATTAGGCCCCGTTTTGTTGTGTTGTGATAATGTAGAGACTATATAGTTGATACAGATATCCGATGGATCGTAATAGAAGGACATTTTGTTAATTTGACTTCTGAATATTGAGCAACAAAACGCGTAATTTAAATCCTCCGTTTGTTACATGATGCTGAAGAGAATGCACGGGCCCAGTTTTGTAATAACATTGACAGTGAAATGCTTTACCAGGCTAACAGAAAATGGAACGAACGCGTGCAAGCCCAAAACGAAAAGATCCAAGAGGAAGCGCTGCTGCTCAAGATATATGCGGAGGACATGAACGCCGGAGCACAGAGGAGGATGAAGTAAGTCGATTCAATTTGTGAGCGAGGACAAATATGTGTGAGTGTCATAATGGCTTTTAACCACGTGTTAAACACTCTGCTTTTCACTTCGACTGCGAGAAAATAAAAAAGACTTAATATTAAAATTGTATATTCCATGAAAAATTTAAAGTAAAGTTTGAGCAATTCTTTATAGTTAAATTGACAGCTTATATATTTTTTTTTTAATAATAATGGGCATAGACAATTTTTACTTATTTTATGTATAGGGCTGCAATACGATCAGAAATTTTGGCCAATCTGATCAGGTTGGTTTGTTTGCTTTTAATTTTTCTAAAGTAATATGTAGCTGGCTGCAAGTTTTTTTTTAGTTGTATAGAAATTTGTATGGGATTATACGGCTTTCTTTTAAACCCTAGGGGCTAGATGTACTATTTTAGTCTCGCTTCGCGAAGCTAATATGACGTACTTTTTGAACAGGAGAAGTGAAAAATTAATTTAAAAAAACACTTCTGTTACTTTTTGTTTTACAAATATCATGATAATAATCACAATTTTTGCAATTTATTAGTGGATCACTCCACTAGCGTTATTATTATAAACAAAGATCAGAAACAAATGAAAAAATTTTTCGACGATACTGGACTTGAACCAGTGCCTTGAGCCAGACCGGGGCAGCACGCTCTAGGTGGACGATTAGCTCAGATGGTAGAGCGTGCTGCCCCGGTCTGGCTCAAGGCACTGGTTCAAGTCCAGTAGCGTCGAAAAAATTTTTCATTTGTTTCTGATCTTTGTTTATAATAAACACTTCTGATGCTCGAAAAGTTCCTCTTATTTGTGAAGTGGGTCTAAAGAGGATGTTTAAGCCCCTAGGGTTTTAATAGCGTAGCAGCCTAAACAACTTGATGGATTTTAATGACATGTCCATATATCTTAGTTGATGTACACTTTTTTGGCAAATCCTTGTCACACTGACGAACTCACGGGAAACCTAGTTATTTCATACTGATCTCTGGGTACTAGGAAAGCAGAGCAGTACGCGTACAACACGGATCTGGAGCTCCAGCGCATCAGACTTGCCAACTGGAAAGCCATCCACGGTGGCACCGCCAAGGCAGCGCAGCTGGTCAGGAAGATGGGAATGGAATTTGAGAAGGTAAGCAAGCTTTCAACGATGACATTTAACTTTCCTACCCTAAGTGGCTTCCAATTATAAACGTGACAGCACCGATGTATGTATGTACGTTCCTCTTGATTTAAAAAACTACTGAACGAATCGCAACAAAACTTCGCAGTAATGTTATTTGGATATCAGAATAACAAATAGGCTTATTAGTAACTGCATCTCTACGTAGACGATGTCGCCGGCAACAGCTAGTAATAAATAAATAATACTAGGGGAAGATTTTACACAAATCCAACTAGTCCCATGGTACGCTTAATAAGGCATATGTTATGACTCAAAAAATGTCTATTAAATTAGTCGTCGTCTAGTAAGTACTCATAACTTATGACTTAGCTAACCTCTTAAATATATGATGATGATGACAATGAAAAAAAACCCTACCAACGAAAGAAAGCACATACCTACTTACTGGCAATTTATCGTATAAACTGTCATGATTTATGTCCCATACTTTGGCAGAGAGAATGCGTCCACATGCCATTTCCAGTTGTTAAATGCTCTAAGGCCTTTAGAGCCTAAACCCTACATTTTCTCATCCTAGCCTTATGTGTATCAAGAGATATCCTTAATTGTAACATGTGTCAATGTATATTTTGTGTAAAAAAATTCAGCGTTGAAACTGGTAGTTTCTGAAATAAATTTACAATGGCATAAGAGATCCTAATTTGCCTATTTACTTAACACAAAAAATCTGATAATTAAAACTTCCTTGCAGTCTAAACGGGGAACCAAAGGCATGAGCCCAGAGTACGCTCAGTTGGCGGCTGTAGAGGCGATGAACACTGCCTTGTCAACCGTTGGAGACGCGCTGATGACCCTGGGTCAGGCTCGCATCCGAATGGACACAGGGGTGGTGCTGCCATCGGCGCCAGTTAAGGTGCTGGAAGAGGTAAGTGTCTGAGTGTGATCATTCTATAACTATAAACAGGACTATACCATCTGGAGACGCGCTAATGCCCTAACGCCCAGGGTGCGTGGCTAGCATCTGTATGGACAACAGCGTGGTGCTATAAAAGTTATAAAAAAGGCGCGTTGCTCTTCTTTCAGTCTTGATTATTAGTTAGAACACTAATATTGTCGCTTTTGCAACTCTAGGTTTTAACAAGCGACGAAAATGACGATGGTCGCGCATGCGTATCACACAGGTATTCAACCCTAACCCAAAAATCTTGCTTACACATAATATTTCCTGTAAGTTACGTTTGTATACTTATTAGGATTTGGAAAATGTTGGTTGTTGATGCATCCGTCGATCGCAGCACCATCTGGAGATTCCTGCAACGTCTGAGTCACAACATTGGAATTCTACTGAGTTGCAGGACCCTTATGTAAAACCGTGTTGTCATTGCACGGTGATTCCGCTCCCGTACAAGGGCGGCCATAAATACCTCAACTCCAAAAAAAGCCATTTTTTCGATTTTAAACTATAAAGGGTTATTATACAAGCATGAAATATATCATTAATAACATTTTTAGACATTTATAATAAACTTGTGTGACTATTTTTATTAAAAAAATATCTGTAGTCAAAACCATTTTATAAAACGTTATTATTTTAAACATAAAGCCATTAGATAAAAAAAATTTGTAATTAATGAAAACATAAATGAAACAGCATACTACATAAATAATAAAAATATTTATTTCAAGACTATTTACATATATACAAATAAGGTTATATTAAAACAAAGCGATTACTTACTATTTATACATTCAATATTACCTACTTACTATTTACACACAACAAGTCCAATACAGATTTAGACAAAGAACTTTTTTTTTTAACAGGTAACCTTCTCAAACTTGATATTAGGGGATCTGAGTGAAGAAGAAGTCGATTAATCAAATCAGTATTAGTCAAAACGCGGTTCATTTTTCGTGTGTGATCTAGTCGAAATGCTTTATAGTATTTGTTACTCGCTTCAGCTGCTTCTTCAGACAGTTCTCCTATAGACAGTAGGCCGTGATTGATAATGTCAGCACCATGAATCAAAATTTTGTGGACAGAAGCAGGCAAATAGTACCATGGATATTCGGCAACTAATTGCCGTGCAGTTTCTAAAGCGAAATCTCTGAATTTTGTCGCATCAATGTTATATCCCGAATTGATACACTGAAGTACAGTCCAACAACGATCTAGGAGATCCTTCTTAATACCCGTAATTTCAGCTGAAATATCTGAGCTTGAGAAGAACCGCCTAGCAGTGTTGCCATCGTTCGATGTCCCGCTTCCGCCACTTTTGGGTTTATCGATAATAAGACCTAACTTTTCCCTAAATTGCGATTGTATAAGTTTTTTTTTTTCAGCTACAAGTCGTTTATCGCTATCAGACCTAGCTTGCCATTTCTTAACCTCTAACTTGTAAGCGAGATGAATGAAATATTCAAAAAATCGGATCAATGCGTGAAGTGGAGACATGCCATATTCATATTTACTTTCGTCAGTTGCTTTGCACAAACATACATCAATTTGATTCATCTCACTTGGTAAAGCTTTACATATATAACATCTAGTTGAAGAAACATCACTAAGTGCATTACACACCTTACCATCGACCATAGTAAGTTGTAAGCTATGATTAATTGTGTATTCGCATGCATTTGTCTTGAAGATAGTCGGTTGCAAGTTACTTATTTTCTGTTTGAAATAAGTCTCCTCTTCAACTGATACTGCAGTTGTTTCCTTAAAAAACTGAAAGCGAATAGGTCTGCAGTATCGAGTTGAAGAAGGACGAGGATTTTTCCACAAAATGATTGAGTTTTCCTTATTATCCGGGTTTAAAATAAGTTGAAGCGGTACATATGAAGTAACAAACAAGCTACTATCCACAAGAGAAGAATCTGAGAAAGTTTGTTTGTATTCGCTATGTCCTGTACTACCATCAAATCCCCATTTCCCAACCAAAGATATTTTATTTAAAGACTGGTCAGGTATTTTATCTAAAATATCTTTTTGAGACTCAAGAATCCGAGTGGCAGTGTGATCTAACAAACTCTGAAGTTCGACTTCGGCTGATGATTCAGTAACGGCTACAGTTGTAGGGTAACATCTCTTTTTAGCCTTTACAATGCGTTGATAGGAAGGCATACAATCTTTCAGTATATTATTATGTATAAAATTCTTAATTAATAGATATTGCTTTCTAGAAATCTTACCTTCTGCAATAAGTGACAAAACTTTGTTTTCGTCGACTTTTGTAGAAGTTAAGCTGGAATCAGCAGAAGCATTGAGCAGTGTATTTACAGCAGACTCGTCAAAATTAGATAGTTCCGCCAGTCTCCTTCTTTTAGTGCGTTTACTACTTTCATTAAAGTTTTTCCTCGGACGGCCACGAGAAGTGGAAGGGGAGGGGTCGACGTTATCATTCTGCTGAGAAATACGCTGCTCGATACTTTGGATCACATCAATGTATTCTACATCATTAAGCCACTCTGCATATTTATGTAGAAATATAGACTTTGTACATCTTGTTTTTTTCCAATAACATGCAATTCGTTTACATAAATTCCTTATTTTAACCCTTAAATTCTCTATGCCAATATTTTCGATGTTATCCGAAATAATTGATGTTTCCGTCAGTGTAGTAAAAGCATGTTGAAATTTTTCTGTATCAGTTCCTTGTCCAGAGTGCCAAATATCAAAAACACTACGTTTCGAAATAGAACACCTTAAAAATTTACCTAAAACAAAGATAAAAACATTTTTTAAAAATCGGATTTTTTTCGGCTACCCTACTCTTGTTCTTTGAAACCCCTTTTACCTAAGAAGAGGTCAAAAAAGGTCGATGAAAGTTACAGCCCTTATTAAGGACACTTCCATCTATAACATAATATATGTGTCAAGTGCGGCAAACCTCGGCATCAGAGTATAACTCTCAATGAAATCATACTTCTTAAAAATTAATCGTAAACGACAGACCTCTACTAGAAAATTATTTTAAAATATAAGCACGCATATTTATATATAAAACATAATTGAAAAATAAAGTACATACCCTCTTCTTGGATTTCCATAATAATACCACGTGGACACACGCAAATAATAATAATAGTACACAATAACAAAGTGATTAAGTTGCGGCGACAAAAACACACTACTAATTAGGGTCGAGATGCGTTCACTTTCGTTGCACAAAAGTAAATGATAATAGTACTTTATTGCTGTGCTATATATAGTATTTAGAAGATTGTCTATCGGTGAATCATTTTACTTACTTTTTAGTCCAGGATACGCTCATGACTTTTTTCGATTTATGGCCTACGGCGGAATCACTGTGCATTGTTACTACATCAAGCGCCATTTTGGAGAGTTTTGATACTTTTGATAAAGAGTGACAATCGTGTCAAATTTCTTTTATCATTTAAGAGCTATGCTCTCGTCAGTGTAGAAATCGCCATTTGTAACTTGCGCCAACTCCTTCACTTTTTGCCAAGACATGAATCTAATCTTCTCCTTTATCTGTTCAAAGTAATTTCTTCTTGGTATTTTTAGAGCCTCGCTTTCCTTCAACTTTTTCTTCTTTAATGTTCTTGAGGAAAAAGCCATTCAAGTATCTTATCATAAGCCCTCTTCTGTTTTCTATTAGTGTTGATAGTGTCATTTTCTCTCCTATCCCACTTAACACTTCCTCGTTTGTTTCTTTTTCCGTCCAGCATATTCCCACTATTCTAAGTCTAAATCAATATAATGTTGTGTACGTAGATCCTGGAGACGGTGGTGATGGAGTTCGCACGGCGCCGCACGCATGCGCTGATGCGCCATATCGAGCGTTCGGTGCGCGCGCGCGCCGCTCTCGTCTTCTTCCAGGACTTCAACCCACCGCCTAAGAAACGGTCAGTGTCAGAACTGTAAAGGGAGCCAGGGATTTCCTTTACCCTCCTAAATTCTCGCGTACTTATACAGGGTGATTCTTAAATGCGCCTTTGTCAACAGAAAACAATTTTTAGTTGTGATGACGATAATGTGAGAATAAAACCTATAAATCTAGAAATGGAAGAATTTGAGATCAGTGGGATCTTTTAGTACAGAGAGTGTACTGCATCTGCAGCTTATCTAAAGTTACACGTGGATCCCTTCCTTACCCATAATCATCGAAAGTCATAATTAATTATAAATCATACAATCATTTATCGTCATTCTGAAACCGTTAAATTTTCAGGATTTTTGAAAAGGTTAGTCTGTAGAACCCATTAAGGTTATATTAGGTTTGTTTTGTGTTAGTTCTGATAAGTAAATGGTTTCGTAGAAAGATGCAATTATTAATTACTAACCGAAATTCGGACCAACAGTCAATATAGACTCAAATTTTCAAGACTCAGATAATGTCATATTTAAACCCGTGATGGATTTTTTAACATGGTATCTTCACTTTAAGGCTACTTAAAATATTGCATAGTTCAACTAATCAGTCTAAAAATTAGGAAGCCTTCTCACTTTTCCCTTTTAAAAAATTATCACCAAAGGGGCTCCAAGGAGGCTCGCTGGAAGATGCTGGCAGCAGAGTTGACCAAGTACCAGGCGAGATCTGGTGGGTCCATACTGTTCGGGAAGGTGGTTGACATCGCACCGGACAGCGCCACCGACCAGGAGATGAAGAGTGTCCGCAATAGGCCCCCGACGCCTGTGGTATGAGTATCACGTATTATTATTGTCCTTGTCACTCTGCGCCGAGAACTTTCCTTGGAACAAGTATAAATAGTAAGAAGTTGCAATTTAATGAATTTATTCAACATGTACAGGTCGATGCACAAGAGCTGGCACGAATGGAATGAATGAATGAATGATATTATCTATGTATAATGTATGCATAACAAAATGATTAAGTACAGGTTGATTCAGTAAGTGTTAATGAATCGTGTTTTAGACAAATAACCGCCCAAATGCATTTTTACAAAATATTAGACAATTGAAAACATTTGAAATTTCCAAGTAATATTAAATCTATACTCATATTGTTAATTCATTATCATACCTAGAGATTTCTCTGGCACGAACTTCGTTCCCGGAGGAGAAAAAGTAACAACCCCTCTTTTTTTCTTAAGCGTAGTCGGGTAAAAAGTATCCTATAAACATCTGGAGATACCCAGCTACCCATGTACCAAGAATTATTGAAATCAGTTAAGCCGATGTTGCGTGATGAAACCACAACGACACATACAAACGTACATAAAATCCAAAAAAATATTAAAAATATTTTTCGTTTTAGTGACCTCCAAATAGTCAGTAACAACCATTTTTTTGAAAATATCTTCAATGTACAGACATTTCATTTTTACAACTTTACAATAGTATAGATGTTTGTGTAATTTGCGCGGAAAACGACATATTTAGGCTGGGACAAAGTTTTAAATTTTATAATGCATTATTTTCGTTCAATCCATTCATGACAACTCATATGAATTGACTTGTACGGGTAATATACAATATAGTAGGTCAGTTAAAGGGGCGTGCAGCGGCACGGCAAGCGGTACCTGGATGATTAAATAATGGAATGAAATAATAACTAACCTTAATCTGCACTAGAAGGTGTCTGCTTCTTCGTTCGTGGGAGAAAAACTCATAACCCCTCTATTTTATTCAGCGTAGTTGGGTAAAAAGAATTATATAACCATCTGGGAACCAAAAATAGTTGAATACCGATTAGCCGATTTGCCATGATGAAGCCACAACGCCACATACGAACATACAAAAAAAAAAATTATATGTACCGACTAGTCGGGAGAGCCGACTATCCGGCCACATGTATAGTCGGTGAAGAGTCGGCGACTAGTCGGCAAAAGATACCGAATATTCGGCACATTATGATTATGTGTGTGAAACACTAGTAAGTCTACTAGTGTTACACCAGCCGGCGTGGTAATAAATCACTAAAATGTAAACAAAACAAACATGACAAAACACATGACGAGTGGCATGAGGCCCGACTAGCGAACTGAAACGAAAGCCAATTATTGCACCCGAACTTAGCCAAAACCCATCATCGGCGTTGCCGACTAGTCGGGCGATTAGTCGCCCACCTCAGCGCCGATTAGTCGGCAAGTCAGCAAAATCCACAGTCAGCCCATCTCAACAAAAAATATATTTCGATTCAGTGACCTCCAAATAATCGGTTTCAAACATTTATTTGAAAATATTTTTGAGAATATCCTTAACTTACCGAAATTTCATTTTTACAACTTTATAATAGTACAAAAGTAGATGCAAGTAGCCCGTAATTACCTCGCTGGATTGAAACTAACTGGAAATCCCTTCTGAGAACCCTATTTTATAAAAGACTAGCTTCTGCCCGCGACTTCGTCTGCTTTAAATTCGTTTACCGCGGATAAGGTTATTTTTCCGGGATAAAAAGTAGCCTATGTCCTTCCCCCGCACTTAAACTATCTCCATACCAAATTTCATCGGTTAGTCATCGGTAGTTTCAAACGGTTCAGCGTTTTAAGCGTGAAGAGGTAATAGACAGACAGACTGACAGACAGACAGATAGACGGACAAACTTTCACATTTATAAAATTAGTATGGATTAAGAGGATATTATCATCATCAGCATCATTATTAATGTCACTGAGTGATTAAATGATACGTGGACGAATGAAGAACCTTGTAAAACTAAAAATACCAAACTTTTTAGTAAACCTAACCTAGTGTGTAGCCTTAATTTGACCCAGTTGCTTGTTGCCAGCCCTCCCTGACAAAGCTGGCGGAACTGACGTTCGTGGACAAGCTTGACGACCTGGCGGACCCTGTGGCCATCGGCCAGTACCTGCCGGAGCGGCTCCGGTTGCTTGAGGTAAGATCACCTTAACATACATACATATAACAGAAGGAAGATAGGCAGTGTTTCATTATCAAACAGAACAAGAACCATGAACCAAAGAAGATTAAGATAGATAAACAACAGGCAGTCTTATCGCTATCTTATTTCGAGGCATTTCAGATATTTACACGATGGAAATTGCAACAAGAATGGCTAATTATTGGCATAGTGACATAATGTCTATAAAAGTACTAATCAAAGGTCATCATATAACATAACACAAAAAGTTACGAATGATGTAATGTATTACAAGCTTTTATTTAACTTGCAATGTAACTATGTATATTCGGGTGGTTCAATTTGACCTACTTCCCGGCTTTCAATTGACCTAAAATTTGGCATACTTATGTAATTTTGGTGACAATTCAATAGTATGATACCATGGAGCTGATCTGATGATGGAGCAGGAAGGTAGTCATAGGAACTCTGTAATAAAATAATGCAATCCTACCGAGTTTGAGCTTTAGAATCGTCTCGGTGAGTAGTTGATGGATGTTCAAAGAAAAGAACAGTCGGCAATAAAAGCTTGTCACAGAAATTAAATTTTTGACAGATACTTATTAAAGTATAAAATATCGATACACACATTGAAAGTAGATAAGTGGGAACTCACTATGACAATTTAAAAATGCCAATGCCTATAGAATTTCGTGCCCTGTTTAGCATGCCCGGCTATAACAATATTTTCATCTTTTACCACCATGACTTTTGTGGCCGCAGATGGTGAATATAGCGGCCAAGCTCATGAACCGTTCGGTGACGCAAACCGTCGAAAAACGTATGGACCTCACTACCGGCAAAGTCACGTTGCCTTGCATGAGACATCCTAGTAAGTATTGTTACAGAATACTGAGATATTTAGAACAAATACATATCTTTTGATTTCCGCGAAGGCGATTTTTAGATAAAACTACCTCATTCTATAAGGGCCTAAGCACAATTCGAGGAAGAATAAATTTAAAAAGTAAAAATATTCTGCATCTGCGGGCTCATTGAGACAAGTGTCATAACTAGAGATGGTGAAACGTTACAACTCAATTTCAATCACCGTGACTCTCGTACCAGTTGTAAAAAAATCACTGTGATTTTGTTACCCACGACTAACCCTGACTTGCCACGTTGAAGTTACTTAGTGTAATGTATCCAGATCATTATAACAATTTAACCGTGATTTTATCACACTTGTTGCTCACATAACCTACGGGAATCTGTAACCTTCCGTCGTAACCAGTCTCAGTTATACGTTTCTAGATCACTGGGATGTTTTATTGTGTCGCTATTATTACCCACCACTAGTTATGACTCACATTACTACGACATTTTTTTCAAAAAGTTGTGATCCGCAAATTCCATAAATAACGTTAATGTGTTCAGAGAGCCCATATCTATCCGTGATATTTCAATTGTACTCACTTTCAAAAATGAAATGTTGTTCATTGTACTACTGTTCTTCTTATGCGCTGTGACCTTCACAATTAAGCTAATGCCTTCATTCAGAGGATTGCATACTTCTTTCACATTTTCCAGAATATTTTCAAAACTAGTTGGCATAAAAAAATAAAAAGAAGGTGTCGATTTCATATTACATGCTTGGAAATTTGAATTGATTTGATTTGATTTGTTGTCAATCCAAAGGAGAGAATTACAGAAGACAAAATGTTTCAACTAGTATAGTGGCCATATTTGATATATGAAGGCCTGGATTCCTTGAGCAAAGAGACTTTAAAAAGTGTTTGCGCCAAAAAAACATGAGTGCACACAGCAAATGCAAACTTCTTTTATTTCAACCTCGGCAACACTTGATGAACAAACATGGCTTAGCAGTTTCAGTAGCAGACAATGAGTGTGTCCTTTAATCGAAAAATCACTAGCTGTCGCCACCTTTGGATGAGGTCTATTTGACGAGTGGCAAAGCCTCCGCCGTGATTGATGGATGTAGTTAGTTATTTTTAGTTAGTTATGTCTAAAGTTAAGGGCACTTACGGATGCATTTTATTTGTGTATGCTCTTAATTTTTTCATGTCTTATGTACTATCATCATTATCGTCATCATCGGTCCATTTAAGTCAACTGTCGGAAGTAGGAGTCAAGTTTCCAATGAGCGGGATCTGTGGATACATACACATTTTTCTTGCAGTGGAATGGGGCGAGGCGGTGGAGGGACTAGCTTCCGCGGTGGTGGATAATCGAGTGAATGTGGACAACGCTGATGTCCGGCGCTGCAGCGAGTTCCTCGCCTACAGGATCCTTAACTCTCTACAGAAGGAGATGAAGGAAAAGAAGGCCAATTTGGTGAGTCACCACAGAAGTCCAACTGTAATTGTATAGCTAAGATAATGAGGCGAAGCGGTGGAGAGGCTGGCTTCCGCAATGGATAACATTACAAATTTTTACCCCCTGATTTATCGAACTATCTAATAATATTTGAAAAATTACTAGGAATGTGTTTTGTATTTTTTTATTATTTTTAATTTTAGCCACTGATATTAATAAACAAAACTGTCCATTATATAAGAGCCTAAACGCAATTAGAGGAGTAATTCATTTAAAAAGTAAAAGTATTCTGCATCTGTGGGCTCATTGTGACAAGTAGAGACGGTGAAAAGCGTTACAATTCAATTTTAATCACCGTGACTCTCATACCAGTTGTAAAAAATCACTGTGATTTTGTTACCCACGACTAACCCTGACTTACCAGGTTGAAGTTACTTAAAATAATGTGTTAATGTGTTCAGAGGGCCCAAATCTATCCGTGACATTTCAATAGGCTTGTGTCGAAAAAAAAATTAGCCCGTCATCAGTCGTCCGTCATCAGAAAATTTTCGACACGTATTTTTTCTTTTAAACAAAAAAAATATTGGCCCGACAAAGTTCCCCGTGACGTCACGCCGTGCGACCGTTTTTCGCTTGGTGTGACGTCATGCGCCCCCACTCCCAAACTTTGACGCACTTTATCTTTGTCTTTTCTTGTTTTGATTGACAAAAGAAAAAAATCATGTCCAATATTTTTTGATAATCTGGCTGACTGACTAATTAGTATTTTTTTTTTGCCCAGGAAACTACCCAATTGTATTCACTTCCAAAAAATAAAATATTGTTCATTGTGTACAATAGAGTGAGTGTCGTGACAGAGGGACAGAAAGACAGACAGACGGGCAGTGGAGTCTTAGTAATAGGGTCCCGGGTAAACCTTTGGGTACAGAACCCTAAAATACTTTCCTATGAATGATATTGTCAAATGAAAGAAACTCGGTAAAATGCAACCTGTAGGTACTTACCACCTTTTCTCTTTTATCTTTAGAGCATTTTCACAATAAGCAAACTCAAACCATTATGTTTTCCTAGAAATAATAACGGCTTTAAAAATCTTCTCAATTCTACATGCCAGATTTCCCGATGCACCCACGGAGCTGAGCAAACTTTATTCACTTATCTAAAAATATCTAGCGAGGCCGCTCCCGAGGTCTGCTGTATAAATCATTTCCTCTCTTGTTTGCCTTTGTTAGCGAACTTGTAATAAGCCGGAAGTTTGTCTAAGCGGAACACAGAGTATATGCTGTTTGGGAAAAGTGCTGGTATATTAATAAAGGCAAAATTGACATGGCAGATGGTGACATTCTTCTTGATTACAGGCGTGGCCTGAGCCAGATAATTTGACAGGGGGTGGTTAGGATATTTCAATGGACACGCACGATCCGGACCGTAATCGTAATGTAATGGCATGTCTTAATGCGTCACAATTTTTAGACATACATTCAACACCGGAACTGATAACGCGATCGCATAACGTAATCCATTACAGTACACGTACAATTAGCACTCATTACACGTGTCCTCATTCGCACTACACTCATAATATCGCACTTTTATTGTTAGATTTACACAGCATCAATCAAATGTGTATTTTGACTATATTAGTGAGTTAATTACATCATCAAGCAAAGAACATTTTATACATGGTGTATCCACTAGGATAGGAGCTCATACAGTGGGTCTACGCAGCGCGTTCATCGTTTTATAAGACGGTATCACGTGAAAATGTTTTTTGATCGAAACTTATTTATGTTTGCAGAAAGCGGCGTTGGAAGGCAGCGGCGACCAGGAAGCTAATCAAAAGGATTTCTACGACCCAGACCAAGTGAAAAAAGCCAACTAAGAGCGATATGCGAATTTTGTAATGCTATTAAATTATGTTAATAGTGTATTACTTCATACACTCTCGCAAGCTTGTCGTTTGTCACTAGTTTAATGCGATAACACGAACAGCACTTCAATGTGGAGTATACAGGGTGTTTTTATGGATTTATCAACTTTACATTAGGTTAAATAAAATGATTTGTCAGCCATAAGTTGGTATCTTATACCCTACTTAGCATTTCCCCGCGGCTTCGTCTGTGTTACAGAAACTGAGTATTTTATATTTTAGTGATTGATTCTCAAAATATCTCAATAGCAAATTTCATCTAAACCGATCGAGCGGTTTAAGCGTGAAAAGGTAACACCCAGTTAGTATGGAAGTGTTTTTTATAAATTGTTAATAAACAGTTTACTTCATTAATTATGCTACTCACACGAGTGTAACCGTTACTGTTGATTTGATTGTCAAGGTTCTTTTCAAATACATGTTCAGGCTGTCAATTTTTTGGTACATAAATGATCATAACAGCCGTTGTCTATGTTTTAATTAATGACCTAATTAATCGTTTCACCTAAATTTGTTGGGTGGTTAACGCGTTATTGCGTCACAAACATCATCAAGTTCGCACATTTTACTGTTATAAAGTTGTACAAATGAAATGTCTGTACAATGAAAATGTTTCCAAAAAAATAAGTGATATCTGCATCACTATTTGGAGGAAAATGAATGGTAAAATATTGCTTTTGGATTTTTTGTATGTGTCGCTGTAGTTTCAACACGCTAAAACGACTGAACACAAATACAATTCAAATATTTTTGTGTACCGGGAGCTGGTCGTACAAAACTTTTTAACCGATGAGCATAGGCTCATGAAAAAAAGAGTGTCATCTTTTTTTCTCTTCAGCTGACGAAGTTGCGGGGTGCACCTTCTAGTTTATAATATTAGTAGGAAGTGTAGGATGTATGAAAAAGTTAAAAAAAAGTGTTGAGTTAACGTAAATGAAGAAAAACACTCTGTATATTGTAGTCCAATCACGAATTACGAGATATTCGGAGCAATCGACTCTCATGGATTCTAACTGCGCTGTTTGGAGTTATTTACTAGTTTATGAGCTTATTTTGCGAATTTTTATGATTTTGTTTGGTTTTAATGTTTTTTGAGTGGTTTTTGCATGTTTTGATTGCAAATGCTTGTTTCTTTCATTGTAAATTCTGTTATTGTTACTTAAACTTAACTTTGCGATTCAGAAAATATATGATTATTAATTTGTCATTAAATTTGATGATGTTGCTGATAAAACTCATCTATCGTTGAATATACGTCTCAAATGCGAAATTTCAACTTATTCCAATGTGCCGGTGTCAGGCTGAAACTCATCTTAGTTACTAACTAGGTATAGTTGCCATCAAATATATCTGTACATTTCAGGGTGGTCAAAAATATATAAACGCCTTGACAATAAAGTAATGTTCAGATATTTTTCAGTGCAATGAGCATCAAATCTTGACAATCCTTTTTGGGATTTTTTTAAATTTATTATTTCATTTTTTTTTTATTTGTCCAAATTTTAGTGTCACACTTTCTAGCGGTGACATCGTATCGTAAGGAATACAAACTCATGCCAAAAAAATGTACGAGAAATGTACGAAATTGTACGCTAATGAAAAACAATTTACTACACGTACTTACAAGAAAACAGTGATCAATCTGTCACCGCTAGGAAGCATACTTTCTGGCGGTGTCATACTTTCTTGGTATCGTACGGAATTCAAACTCGTATCAAAAAAAATGTACGAAAAATGTACTACACGTACTTACAAGAAAACGGCAATTCAGGCGGGCGCTATCTATTTCATTATGTAACAGTCTAGTTTTCAACTTTTTTGTGAATCAGAAAATATGTACGAGAAGTGTACGTTCAGGTATAGTCGAATATATCCGTGGACATAGTTTTATACTCCCATTGTTTTTTTTTTTTTAAGGATTAACAGCTTTGGAAGAATCTGCTTCATCTATGATAATTGATCAATGCAATGGCGGACTTAATGCCAAATGGCATTCTCTACCAGTCATTCTTAGACCCAAACAGAGGTGCATGAAATTGGTGCAGTGGGAAAAATCGATCTATACTATAAAATGAAGCTTTATATTCGGACACCCAAGTAAATAATCCATGCCATTCAAGTATTGCTTTAAAATCAGCCCTTAATATAGATTTCTTTTGTTCCTTTATGGTCATCTTTGACGGCACGCAGGACGAGCATTTTAAACCATCGGGCTGTTGATATCGAGTGCTTCAGAGGATAGGACACCGCACGCCGATCACGTAGGGGCACTCCCGTGGCCCTCCAGCGCCAAGCTTGCTGATTCGCCTAAATTAAGACTTGATATTGTAATGGAATTTTGTTTGACTTTATGGTATTAGGAATTAGAATTCGCGGAGGAGCCCCCCTATTGTTTTCTCCAGCGTAGTTGAGAAAAAAGTATCCTATAGCCATCTGTGGATGTACAGCTACCCGTGTACCAAAAATGATTGGAATCCGTTTAGCCGATTTGACGTGATAACGCCACAACGACAATTACATACAAACATACAAAAAAGAAATATTTTGTGTTTCAGTGACCTCCAAATAGTCCGTTGCCATCATTATTTTGCGAATATCTTCAATGTACAGACTTTCTTTTTAACAATGCTATAATAGTATTTATTGACCTTCAAATAGTCTGTTACAATAAAAATTAATGGTCTAGCTACTGAGTCAAATAAGGTATCATATGACAGGGCTTGACATACACATTTTATTCTTTGTGATTAGATTTGGTTTTATCAAGAACACCATTCCCCCCCTTTATCTCCGAAGTTCACCAAACGAATATTTTGAATTTTTCACAATTTGTATAAATAAATATAAATATTACACGAAAATTATAGCCATGTCTCTAACTAGCTATTTTTTTTTTAAATAACCTGTTTGTACAACCCGGTTGCGTTAAGTTAGCACCTCATTTATCATAAATAATGATATAATGATCTTTATTCTGTAAGTAGGCAACAAGGGCACTTTTACAAGTCTGACTCTACGGCGTTTCCCAAGAGGAGACCACTGAGGAGAAGAAAGCCGAAACAAACTCAACAGTCAGTCATTTTTTCGAAATAACTCTTTTATTTTTTACAATATTTGTCCTTAGCCTATCCTAAATATATGTGTTATTCGTATAAACTCAATGCGTAGTTCTCCAAGAAAACATATCAAAACTTATAAAAGTAAAAAAAATAATAGTAAAAGAAGATAAAAATCAAAATAAGATTTTTATTTAAGATATACATTTTTATGCAATGCTATAGATATCAGGTGCAAACTTAACTCAACTTGAACCAGGTAATATAATAATGTAAGGGTAAGTGAAAGTTTGTACGGAACCCTCGGTGCGCGAGTCCGACTCTCACTTGGCCGGTTTTTTTAGTATAACCTCACTTTTTATTTGGGTTGGGGTAAAAACCGGCCAAGTGCGAGTCGTAATCGCGCACCGAGGGCTCCGTGCAAAATATATGCTAGAAGTGCGTATCTATAATATCCAGTGTAGCAGAGCCGTGCTCCTAAGCAAAATCTATGCAAAGTGGAGTAATTTTATATAGGTTTTGACGAAGATAAGACACGTAGACACACAAATTAAAGATTATCAGATTTTTCTCGTTGGTTGCTATAAGAGCTACCTTCATATCAATTTTCAAGTACCTTATAATGCCGGTCAATTTGTACAGAATAGTACATTACTGCAGACGCCGGGAAAGAAGGGCTTACCGGGTGAGTAGGTATAGATAGCCGACCGTAGGAAGGCCGGATAGTGATACGAAGCCGGCAAGCAATTTTCACGGCCAGAGCAATGTATAGTGCTTTTCTCAAACATATGCAATGAAATAAAAAAATACACCACTCAAAAAATTACACGACTAAAGTTTTCTCTTCAATCCCTCCATAGTGATTTTTTTTTCGGAAGTCGTCCGTATTCCGCGTGTGTAGTGTTTTAATAGACTCCATTAGGCCCGTTATACACAACCTAAATAAATGCAGAGGGTTTTAAATATTGTGTATGGTCTCTGGCGACTTAAGTATAGACAATATTTAAAATTTAGTTATCAATATATGAACCATAGAGATTTGTGATTTTACTAGCATTTCGTGTGTATTAGGCATTAACGCGGGTATTTTTGGTCCGATAACCATTCAGCCACTAGAAAAAAATATATAATTCAGCTGTTTAGCCCGTGCATGACACAGACGCCATGTTTACATTAAAATTTTTAAAAAAATACTTCACTGCCTAGGGCTTCAATTCTGTATGAAATTCCTTTACAGTTCTCTCAGGTTGTTCTGCCCAAAACGGGATACTTTGAAGCCGGTTTTAACGCACGTAATGACGACATTTCATTGCATGTTTGAGAAATAGTACATTATGATACGAGTGCGGTACATTGGTACACTTGAGGCTATATCTTGCAGCCTGAGTCGCAGACGAGGGCTGTATAAAGCCGAGAGTGTAATGACCGATGCAAACGAGTTTCATACGACGTTTTTCAACATACTTGCAAGCAATTAGCAAAAAAATATTCGTACCTTACTTAAAACTTCGTCTAGGTTATACTTGATCAACCTGTAGCCCGTAACTTTTAGATTCATCCGTCATCAGTACCTCAAATTTACGTACCTACATAATTATATTATCTTGTAAATATCGTTGCTTGAAACCATTTACACATTATTGTCATTTTTAGAAAATACTAAATAATACTTCAATATGCAATATTTGTAAATCCATACTAATATTATAAATGCGAAAGTGTGTCTCTTTGTCTGTCTGTCTGTTACCTCTTCAGGCTTAAACTGCTGAACCGATTTTGATGAAATCTGGTATGGAGATAGTTTGGTCCTGGAGAAGGACATAGGCTACTTTTTATCTCGGAAAAATATCCTTATCCGCGATAAACGAATTTGAGGCGAACGAAGTCGCGGGTAGAAGCTAGTATTTAATATGTCAAATCAAATCAAAATGACCCGCTGCGGCCGGTGCATTTGTCTATGCGCGCGCAAGAGCGATGAGGCAAAAGCTAATTGGCCAATCAGCCAAACATTAATAATATAATAAACTGAATAATGATATCAATTTAATACATTAACAAAATGTCGTTTTTTTTTAATCATCACCTGGGTGAACCACGTATATTTTTTTATCTTCTAGATCACCTAGGAGCAGGGATGATATACTGGTATTATTTAAAAAAAATACCGGTATTTGATTTTGGCGTGTCACTTATTATTAAATATTTTTTCATTTAATGAATTTGTATAATAGTTTAGTGCTGCCTAAATTTAAATCGAAAATATGAAGGAAATGTTGCAAGGTAAGAAAGACATTTTTGATTTTAAATAATACCGTTATTGATCTCTGCCCGGGAGTCCATAATTTGAGATCCCACGACGATACCTGAAAAATCGACTAGAATTTTATAAACAGACTTCGAACAAATTGTCGCAAAATAAATACATCAACTTACTCACACACCGTTTATGAAGTAGCTACTAATTATGTTATGTTTGAAAATGGTAATTTTTACACAACTTAAATATTTCATACATAGGATGGTAAAAGATAACTAAATAATCTAACAAAAAATCATCCCGACATTAGCTTTTAGCACATTGCACTGTTCTATCGTAACAATATTGAGTTCAGAAAATTCGAGGATATGGACCATGGAGCCCAGACTATTATATTATAAATGCAAAAGTGTGTCTGTCTGTCTGTCTGTCTGTCTGTTATCTCTTCACGCTTAAACCGCTGAACCCATTTGGATGAAATTTGGTATGGATCACAGACTAATAAGAGATGGATATAGTTTGAGTCCCGGGGAAGGACATCGCTAGGCTACTTTTTATCCTTAAATAATACACTTATCCGCGATAAACGAATTTAAGGCGGACGAAGTCGCGGGCAGAAGCTAGTAATAAGATAAATGTCTCGCCTTTTGTTTCGTTTTCCTGCCGGTTTCGACAAGTTGCTTGACAGACCTATTTTGACGTGCGATGTGGCACAATGTGCCACTTCTTTACGCGTCTAGTTATAAGGGATAACTGAAGGCGGCATAACGAGTATTTTAAGCTGACAAGAGCCAGAGAAACGCGATTCTATTCCTTCCCGTTCAACTAGGTTCCAAGACCATAACCCTATCTTCTGCGTCAGTTTTTAGGGTTCCGTACCCAAAGTTTAAAACGGGACCCTATGGGCTGACCATGTTTATAAACATTCCAAATTTCAAATAGATAGCGTAAGTAGTTTTCGAGATAACATCTCTAACAGTCGGACAGACAGACCGAGTCACACCATAAGGGTTTCTTATGTATCGTTTTGTTACGGACCCCTAAAAAGGTAAAAACTCAGTTATATAAACGTGGCCAGCCCAAACGTATTGCAAATGAAAAATTTCAGTAACCAATTAATTCGGAATAAGTGAAAGTTTGTACGGAACCCTTCCCTTAGGGTGCGAGTGAGACTTTTGCAGGTTTTTTTAAATTCGAAATAGTATATTTAATACTTCAGGAAACACAAACTTTTTCACAAACATCATCTAAAAACCTATAACTCAAAACTTAACGCTTTTGAAAATCGAACTGCCAAATCAGTGTCAAAATTGATTCAGTGAAAATGTAAGTGCTGGAAATAGAAACACTCAATAACATCATATTTTCGACAATAAACACCAAAAAACAAGACCAGAAATGCAGTTACTGGACGTACATCCGACCCTGGTCACTTGCGATAGGAATCCTAAGGATCCTGAGTTGGAGATTAAGGAGAAGCAGTCGAATACTTCGCTGCTGATGATGAACCCTGTGGCCAGTGGGGACAACGTGGCCATGGGCCTGGCTTCAGCGCACAAGCTGAAAGAGGAACTGCCGCCATTGGTGCCATGCTGCGAAGGGAAGGAGCTTCGGGTAAGACGAGTTTTTCATCATCATCTCATCTCATAGGCTTCTTCTGCAGAACACCGATCCATCCCTAATACTTCCACGATGAAGCGAGTTGCGAAGTAAGAGAGCTTCGAGTAAACCAACGTTTTCGGGGTTCCGTACCCAAAGGGTAATACGGGACAGTTACTTATTAACTAGATTCGCTATCAGTCAGGTAATTTATTCACCAGGATCGCTTTCCGTCTAGCTTTTTTTGTTATGTTGCGTCTAAGTTATACGGACTCTGACGAGTACCGTGTAGGTATGTCTGAAAGGTAATCTGACGAATAATAAGATCTGAAGAATAACATTATCTGACGAGAAGCGTTTCTGGGTTAGATGCAAGTTGACGAATAAAGGATTTGACGAAAAGCAAATTTGGCAATAAACAGGCCTGACGGAAAGCGATTCAGGGAAATAAATGACCTGACTGATAGCGAATCTAATTAAAACAGTAACTGGCGATTGACGTGACGAACCAAAAACGTATCTGACTGTTCCCGTGACATCCATACACCTATCAAGGACCATTAAAACAAGAGGACTGACCATCTCCGTACAAAAAGCCGTTCCCCGATATGTACAACGCCATCTATGTATAATAATTATTTTACAATTATTCAACTTTGCAAGCGTCACAGTATTTGAATGTTACGATTTATTTATTATTTACCTATTTGCGAACTAATTGTTACTTACTTAATTCAATTATAACATCGCTTAATGATTAGTTTTAAAGCGCTATCTATTTTTTGACAGAATATCTCGTTGCGATCGGAACACGATCCAAAGTATGGCAACTGTCATCCCTTTTGTATTTATTGGTCCTTACACCTATTAAAAACAAGCGATACTTTTTCTTATTGATGATGAACGGGAATTTGACCGCAATCTCACCTGTTGTTAAGTGACGATGCGGCCTTTATTTTATACCGATAGCGTACCTTTGTATTTCAACCGGTACACTAAAACCCGTGTTGGTATACAATACCGCTACCGTACCGTTTATACCGTACTCGTACCGAAAACAGGGACCGTTTTCGGTGCGACAAAAAAAGAAGGGTGTGATAAGTTTGACGTGTGTCTATGAGTAACAGTATATCCGTGCGTCTGTTTTTTTGTGTATTTTGATTTAGATTTTTGTATTTGGAAGGTAACTTCATCTGGAGTGTTCTTAGTTATTGTCCAAAAAATCGGTTTAGTCGTTTCAAAATTATCAGCATTTTCCGGGGGGTGTCTGGGGGTTTTATAAGCTTATATTTTAGTTAGGGCCGATTTCACCAACAGTCAATTTACACGAAAGTGGCTAACCTAGTACTACTTTAATCCAAAGATTTCTCGGTGTTTAACTTCATTTTCATTTCACCACGCTAGTCTACGGATAACATACTCACGCATAGTTACTTAGTAACGTCGAACGCATGAATTGAAATCGTAATGCACCCAAATAAGATAGGCAGTTTATCCCTGTTCTGTGGTTTGTCCCATTATTGAGCATTGGTGCTGCGTATTTTTTTTATTCGAGTGATACATAATTGTAAAATAACTATGGAATATATGCCGATATTGTTGGCGTGTAAGATTTTTCTCCATTTTAAAGATCCTTACGTTAATTATTCATAAAACTTAAAATGAGTTTACTTACAAGTAATCAATGATTTATTATTGGAATAAGACTTATACTACGTTGGTGAAATCGATCCTTAATGCATATACGGGTCTATACGGTATATTTGTGGGTCAAATCTTGCCAGTTAAATTCAAATTTAACCTACTTTCCGGTTTCGGATTGAGCTCAAATATAGCATACGTACTTATGTTAGTTTGGTGACAAGACTGAGACTAGAATGAGACTATGGAGCTGAGAGATGAATGATGGAGCAGGAAGGTTCAGGTTATAGGAACTCCGTGACATAATAATACAATCCGAGTTCGGGCACTTTTAAAACGACTCAATGAGTAGTAGTTGACGCCATTGACGGATGGTTAAAGAAAATTACTGTCAGCAATTAAAGCTTGGCACAGAAATGAGTTTTTTGACAGAAAATTATTTATTACACAACGCAACAAAATGGGATTTAATTGCGTATAAATCTGATTTTTTAAATTACCTCTCGTTGGTAATTCTTCGACATTTCGGACGTCACGATACGTCTCGAAGGAATTGGAGAGGCGGGTATCAACAAAACGTAACGTTGAAGAATACGGTAGTCATATAAATTATATTTATACTCGATTAAGCCCCGTTGTGTTGTATTGTGATTACGAGTGAAAATCGTGTAAGTTTAAATGTTGAGAAATTTTTTTATCTGTCCTTTTATTAATTGTTATCATAGAATGTTAAACCCGACCAACCGACATACGCCATTTTCCTACCGCGGCTATCATAAAGATCAGCCCAGACCGTCCTGGCTTTTGATTGATGACGCGATATGCAGGTCAACTTTTTGTCCCCCAAAACGGTTTATTGAAAACGGACACTGATTAAACTCGGGCTCTTCATTCATAAGCCAAATTTGTGGGGACTCGTCGAATATAATAGGGATTTAGCTGACGAGGAGTATGAATGGAGATTTGAGATCTAATCTAATATACTTACCTAAGCGAAATACTTCTAAGAATGACAACATCTTTTGACGTGATAACGCACGAAAGTGTCACGTTCCGCTACACAGAAATACCTAGTATTTTTAGGGTTCCGTACCAAAAAGGTGAAAAAGGAACCCTTATGATGTGACTCTGTCTGTCTGTCTTGTCTGTCCGACTATTAGAGTGCCATATCACAAAAACTACTTACGCTATTTACCTATTTGAAATTTGGAATATTTATAAATATGGTCAGCCGTGTATTTCAAAGGAAACATTTTAAAATATATTTTTTTATTTAAAAATAAACGAGCTATCTAGCCTGCTGAAATTTTATTATTTAATAAAAATTACTAAAAATATACAACCATATAGGGTATCTGACTGTGTTGGTATTTTTTGATCACCAAAAAACATTTTTGAATAACCCGGTTTAATTAAGTTTGCACATCATTTGTTTGTATGAGACACCATACCAGAGACAAACTTAACTCAACCGGCAAGTTAAGTCGCAATAAATGCGTTTGTACGGGACCCTCGGTGCGCCAGTCAGACTCGCACTTGGCCGGTTTTTTATATTTAATCCATACTTAATATTATAAATGCGAAAGTGTGTCTGTCTGTCTGTCTGTCTGTTACCTCTTCACGCTTAAACTACTGAACCGATTTGAATGAAATTTGGTATGGAGATAGTTTGAGTCCCGGGGAAGGACATAGGCTACTTTTTATCCCGGAAACATACCATTATCCGCGATAAACGAATTTAAGGCGGACGAAGTCGCGGGCAGAAGCTAGTGATGACATAAACAAACATCTTAAGGAGCAGTCACAATCCGTGGCATCAGACATGGCTGACAGACCTCTGACCTCGTTTTTTTTTATTTATCCATTTGTGTATATTTATTATGTATATAAATATATATTTACACACGTATATTCATTTATCTAGATGATATATATGCTATTATATTACTATTTATTATTTAGGGTTTATGTGTATGGGTATGCTACTTAAGCTTATAACAGTTTTAATGTCATTGTGCATATTAACTTGTTGGTTTGTCTATCTGCGTTGATGTTTACTCTTCTCTTTCATTTGCTCAAGGTTAACTGGAACAGATCCCTTAAAGGGATAAGTTCGCCTTGGTACACATGTGTTACTTTAATTTCTTTGTTTTATTGTTTTTATGTACAATAAAGTGTTTACAATACAATACAATACAATACCAGTGGTAACATACGTGTCAATTGCAGATAAACGAAGACCTGGTGCGAAGCGGGCTGTCAGCCATCTCCGTGAAGCACGAGAACGTAACTCAGTGCCTTAGCTCGTCCATGGCCTGTGAGAAGGTTCCAACGACTCCGGGAGTTGTAAAGGTAATTTGTTGCCCATCGCAAGGAGATATTCTGGCAAAAACTAGATGGCGCTTTAAAACTAAACAATTAACTATGTTATAATATTTATAATCATACGTCGCACTCCAGCGAGCATTATGCGGGCACGTCAGATGGTGAGGTTCACAAATAAATAAATTTTTGAGTTGTCAGAATAGGGTATTTGTTCTTAGTACTTGTTACCTAGTATTTGTAATATGCAATTCCAAATTCCTTAAAAACGAATGCTATATCTAGGTATAGCATTAGTTACGTGGTATTTGTAATAGGTATGCAGTTCCCATTTTCCTTAAAACTAGCATTAGCATTAGTTACTAAGGAATTTGGAATTGCATATTACAAATACTAGGTAGGTAACAAATACTATGTACCAATACCCTATTCTGACAACTCGTAAATGTGCGAAGATTGCGAGGTTTGCTAATCTATACTATTATAAAGTTATAAAAATGAAATGTTTGTATGTGTGTGTCTTCATCACGCTGTATAGTGGCTTCATCACGCTAAATCGGCTACACGGATTTCGACTATTTATGATTCAGTCAAGAAATTTAATTTACGTACCATTTCGTACCTTGTCACAGTCAAAATCAATATGAAAGCCGATAGAGATTTTATATCAATGTCACTATGACATGGTACGAAAGTGTACAAAAATTAAATTCCTTGACCGTACACGGGTAGCTGGGTATCACCAGATGTTTAAAAGGTCCTTGGCCTAGTGCAACGTTGCGATATAGTCAGCAAATGTTTCTTTTTGATATTAGCTTATCCCAAATTTAGTCACCTAGTTAGGGTTCCGTACCAGAAAGGTAAAGAAGGAACACATATACCTAGTGTCTGTCTGTCTGTCTGTCCGACTATTCAAGCGCCATATTTATAAACATGGTCAGCCCACATGTATTGCAAAGAAAACATTATAAAATATTTTTATCCGTTTTTTTATTGTGCTTAAATATAGTTTTGTTAAGGAAAATGTGGAAAAAATACCTTTATCCCCAAAGTTTACCAAGTGAAAATCTGAAATATTCGGCAATTCTATAATTTAATATGAATATTACACGAATATACATATTTTTCTGTGTTACTTTTTTTATCACCACAAATCATTTTTAAATAACCCGGTTTGGTTAGGTTTGCCCCTCATTTGTATGTGCCGCCATAGATACCAGAGGCAAACTTAACTGAACCGGCCTATTAAGATAGAATAAGTGAAAATTTGTACGGAACCCTCGGTGCGCGAGTTAGACTCGCACTTGACCGGTTTCTTTTTACAGCACCGCAACTCCTACCGGTGCTTGCACCGGCCGGACCTGAAGCGGGTTCCGTACCTGCGTCGTCTCACGCCGGACGAGTTGGAGATGCTGTTCCGAGGCCACGCTGACTTCCCCTCCAGGACTCTGTGGAGCGGTCAGTTTAACTTTCAACATTCCACATATACATGAGAATATCTACGAATTCTTGACGTACCAAAAAAACTAAGCCAACGCCATGTAATCCAGTAACTTTGTCGCTTGAAAGTATGGGGCAGTATGCGTCAAATCCCGTAGTTCTGATTTTTTGCAGACTTGTTTATGATGTTGGCCTAATGAATAATCCAAGTTTGTGACCTCGAGCGCCGAAAGCAACTGTGTCAATAATCGAAAAAATCACGAAAAAACTAGTTTTTGAAACGTTCTTCAGTCTTCTTTAAAAACGTTTTAAGAAAGATTTTTCTAAAACTAGTCCTTTAGGGTTATAATCGCCAAAATTGGAAAAAAAAACGTTTTTTCGGGGTTTTTTTTCGATTTTTGACGAAGTTGCGTTCGGCACTCGAGGTCACAAACTTGGAATATTCATTAGGCCAACATCATAAACAAGTCTGCAAAGAATTAGGACTACCGGATTTGACGCATTCTACGGATGTATAAAGTTACTGGACTAATGACACCCTTAGAGACTCTGTGCAAGCAGTAAGTGCAGTGCACCACTTCGTTCGTCCTAAGATATTTCACGTGAGTGGTGCATTGAGAAATAAGGGTGTGTTAGATGCTTCTTCAACCCGTCAGGTGTTCAGTAGACTAATGGTTAGAAGACAATTTTTATTTAAAGTAGCATATATTCTAATGTTTATTTTATTTGCTGTCACGAATTAAGCAGGTTTATGTGTCGTAAGCGAGCAGAGGCGTGACGTCAGAAAAATTACAAGGGAAGCCGAAGCGTATTTATTTACTCATATATAAAAAAAAGGTGGTTAAAAGCATTTATTTGGGCAACCCCGTCGTCTTATAAGGACGCCACGACTCTGTAAGCGAGGAGGAGGAGGAATCATATTCGTGAGGGATGGCACCATGGTGTTCTTTTCCAAAATCACGCAATGGCCATTTTCGCACTTTATGAGAATGCCAAGAGCCCACAAATAAAGCATAGGCCTCACGAATCAATTAAAGTTGTATTTAAGTGTATAAGTTACGGATCTTCTAATCAATAATATTATAGTTATAAAAATGAAAAGTCTGTACGTTAAAGATATTTTCAAAAAAAATATTGTAACGGACTATTTGGAGGTCACTAAATTTGTTTATAGTATGTTTGCAGTATGTGTCGTTGCGGCTTTATCACACCACATCGCACAGTGATTCCGCCGTAGGCCATAAATCGAAAAAAGTCATGAGCGTATCCTGGACTAAAAAGTAAGTAAAATGATTCACCGATAGACAATCTTCTAAATACTATATATAGCACAGCAATAAAGTACTATTATCATTTACTTTTGTGCAACGAAAGTGAACGCATCTCGACCCTAATTAGTAGTGTGTTTTTGTCGCAACTTAATCACTTTGTTATTGTGTACTATTATTATTATTTGCGTGTGTCCACGTGGTATTATTATGGAAATCCAAGAAGAGGGTATGTACTTTATTTTTCAATTATGTTTTATATATAAATATGCGTGCTTATATTTTAAAATAATTTTCTAGTAGAGGTCTGTCGTTTACGATTAATTTTTAAGAAGTATGATTTCATTGAGAGTTATACTCTGATGCCGAGGTTTGCCGCACTTGACACATATATTATGTTATAGATGGAAGTGTCCTTAATAAGGGCTGTAACTTTCATCGACCTTTTTTGACCTCTTCTTAGGTAAAAGGGGTTTCAAAGAACAAGAGTAGGGTAGCCGAAAAAAATCCGATTTTTAAAAAATGTTTTTATCTTTGTTTTAGGTACATTTTTAAGGTGTTCTATTTCGAAACGTAGTGTTTTTGATATTTGGCACTCTGGACAAGGAACTGATACAGAAAAATTTCAACATGTTTTTACTACACTGACGGAAACATCAATTATTTCGGATAACATCGAAAATATTGGCATAGAGAATTTAAGGGTTAAAATAAGGAATTTATGTAAACGAATTGCATGTTATTGGAAAAAAACAAGATGTACAAAGTCTATATTTCTACATAAATATGCAGAGTGGCTTAATGATGTAGAATACATTGATGTGATCCAAAGTATCGAGCAGCGTATTTCTCAGCAGAATGATAACGTCGACCCCTCCCCTTCCACTTCTCGTGGCCGTCCGAGGAAAAACTTTAATGAAAGTAGTAAACGCACTAAAAGAAGGAGACTGGCGGAACTATCTAATTTTGACGAGTCTGCTGTAAATACACTGCTCAATGCTTCTGCTGATTCCAGCTTAACTTCTACAAAAGTCGACGAAAACAAAGTTTTGTCACTTATTGCAGAAGGTAAGATTTCTAGAAAGCAATATCTATTAATTAAGAATTTTATACATAATAATATACTGAAAGATTGTATGCCTTCCTATCAACGCATTGTAAAGGCTAAAAAGAGATGTTACCCTACAACTGTAGCCGTTACTGAATCATCAGCCGAAGTCGAACTTCAGAGTTTGTTAGATCACACTGCCACTCGGATTCTTGAGTCTCAAAAAGATATTTTAGATAAAATACCTGACCAGTCTTTAAATAAAATATCTTTGGTTGGGAAATGGGGATTTGATGGTAGTACAGGACATAGCGAATACAAACAAACTTTCTCAGATTCTTCTCTTGTGGATAGTAGCTTGTTTGTTACTTCATATGTACCGCTTCAACTTATTTTAAACCCGGATAATAAGGAAAACTCAATCATTTTGTGGAAAAATCCTCGTCCTTCTTCAACTCGATACTGCAGACCTATTCGCTTTCAGTTTTTTAAGGAAACAACTGCAGTATCAGTTGAAGAGGAGACTTATTTCAAACAGAAAATAAGTAACTTGCAACCGACTATCTTCAAGACAAATGCATGCGAATACACAATTAATCATAGCTTACAACTTACTATGGTCGATGGTAAGGTGTGTAATGCACTTAGTGATGTTTCTTCAACTAGATGTTATATATGTAAAGCTTTACCAAGTGAGATGAATCAAATTGATGTATGTTTGTGCAAAGCAACTGACGAAAGTAAATATGAATATGGCATGTCTCCACTTCACGCATTGATCCGATTTTTTGAATATTTCATTCATCTCGCTTACAAGTTAGAGGTTAAGAAATGGCAAGCTAGGTCTGATAGCGATAAACGACTTGTAGCTGAAAAAAAAAAACTTATACAATCGCAATTTAGGGAAAAGTTAGGTCTTATTATCGATAAACCCAAAAGTGGCGGAAGCGGGACATCGAACGATGGCAACACTGCTAGGCGGTTCTTCTCAAGCTCAGATATTTCAGCTGAAATTACGGGTATTAAGAAGGATCTCCTAGATCGTTGTTGGACTGTACTTCAGTGTATCAATTCGGGATATAACATTGATGCGACAAAATTCAGAGATTTCGCTTTAGAAACTGCACGGCAATTAGTTGCCGAATATCCATGGTACTATTTGCCTGCTTCTGTCCACAAAATTTTGATTCATGGTGCTGACATTATCAATCACGGCCTACTGTCTATAGGAGAACTGTCTGAAGAAGCAGCTGAAGCGAGTAACAAATACTATAAAGCATTTCGACTAGATCACACACGAAAAATGAACCGCGTTTTGACTAATACTGATTTGATTAATCGACTTCTTCTTCACTCAGATCCCCTAATATCAAGTTTGAGAAGGTTACCTGTTAAAAAAAAAAGTTCTTTGTCTAAATCTGTATTGGACTTGTTGTGTGTAAATAGTAAGTAGGTAATATTGAATGTATAAATAGTAAGTAATCGCTTTGTTTTAATATAACCTTATTTGTATATATGTAAATAGTCTTGAAATAAATATTTTTATTATTTATGTAGTATGCTGTTTCATTTATGTTTTCATTAATTACAAATTTTTTTTATCTAATGGCTTTATGTTTAAAATAATAACGTTTTATAAAATGGTTTTGACTACAGATATTTTTTTAATAAAAATAGTCACACAAGTTTATTATAAATGTCTAAAAATGTTATTAATGATATATTTCATGCTTGTATAATAACCCTTTATAGTTTAAAATCGAAAAAATGGCTTTTTTTGGAGTTGAGGTATTTATGGCCGCCCTTGTACGGGAGCGGAATCACCGTGCATCGGTGACGGATTTCAACTATTTTTGGCACATGGGTAGCTGAGTATCTCCAGATGGTTATAGGATACTTTTTACCCGACTACGCTGAAGAAAAGAAGAGGGGTTAAGACTTTCTCCTCCGAACCAAGTTGCGGGCGCTTTCTAGTGTGTATATATTTTTACAGACAACCAAGAAAATACGTCAAGAGTCTTGCCTCCTGGCGAAAATATCTGCAACAGAGATCTGAGGACGAAAGAAAGCACTCATAATGACGGTTAGTCATTTTTGTCACTTTAACGTGTAAAACAAGGACCATTAAAGCAAGAGCACTGTCAATTTCCATGCCAAGGCGTTCCCCGAAATGTACAACGCCATCTATGTATATGAATGATTATTTACAATTATTCAATGTTGCAAGCCTAACACACTATTTAAATGTTAAGATTTATTTATTATTAGCTGTTCACGGACTAATTATAACTGTACTATGTTTCTTTGTTCAGTTATAACATCGTTAAATGTTTAGTTTTAAAGCACCATCTAGATTTTGCCTGAATAACTCCTTGCGGTATAGGCACGAATGGCATTATCCAAAGTATGAACATTGACAGTCCTCTTATTTTAATGGTTTAAAACAACTCTTGGAGCTGTGCAGAATTTCTATTAAGGCAGGGCAGAAGAGATGGTAACCTAAGTATATTCAGGTTTTCTAGGTTTCAGCCAGGAAATCTTGTGTGGTGTAATTGTAATAACATTGTATCCTGTCGAACTAATTCGTACCGCCATTCACCCCTCCCCCGCGCGGTAGCGCTTCTCAACTCCGTGCTTGCGGCGTCACCTCAGTGCGATGTGTTTGCGAAGAGTGTTAGAGACCGCTGACTAAGTCAATGTGCAATAATTTAGCCTAAAATAATAATAATTAAGACTCGATGTGACGCCATTTCTGTAATGTTACACCATTGTTTCTCTATTATAAATTAATTAATTAATTAATTTCTGATCTAGGAGGGCCCTCAAATGCTAATTTTTAATTTTTGGTCGTTTGGTTCGAGTTTGATTCTGTTAGTGCCAGAGTGAACTTGTAGTTTTGTGGTCTTTCAAGTTTATCGCGGAGTCTCGTTTTAAATTTTTCCGCTCGTGTATATTGAGGAAATAAATTTGTTTTTTTTTTACAAAAATGCAAACTTCCGTAATATATATTGAAGGCAGGGCAAGAATGTCTTGCTCAATAAAAAGTTATCAATGAGCATCGAGTGCCGACTCAACAATATAGTAGTGCCATTAGGCACTGGTCCCACCGCCGGCGATAAGCGATGAGCTATCGGCGATTTTCTCGCCCAAGAAACGAACAAAAGATAATGGCTCCCGTGTAAATAAAAGAGAGAGATAGATCGCCGGCGGCGTGAACAGCCAGCTATAAACTATAAATATATAACTCTCTCTTTTATTTACTCGAAAGCGATTATCTTTTGTTCGTTTCTTGAGCTAGAAAATAGCCGATAGCTCATAGCTTACTCGCTCGCGGTGGGACCAGTGCCTTAGGCAAGGGCGAGGAAGCGATTAGCTAGCGGCCATCATCTCACCCAAGAAACGAACAAAAGATGTACATCCCGTGTTAGTAAAAGAGACACATATATTAATAGTTCATCGCTGGCTGTTCACACTGCCGGCGAGAACTCTCTCATATACGATTATGTATCTCTTTTATTGACACGGAATCTACATTTATTGTACGTTTCTTGAGCGAGTTGGGCGAGAAAAAAGTAGACCAGTGCCAAAACCCATCTTGTAAAGTAGCCGCTGTTAACTTAATAAGTTGCTGGTAACAAGTTACTGATAACTTCTCTCGTTATGCGTAGCCACGGATCCATGCAGAGCATTTAAACCGCTTCGGCTGATAACCTACAATACGCAAAATGAACTACTGTATACTACACGCACATAAATTGAACAAAACAGTTAAAATGTACATACGCAAAATCTACATCATGACAAATGTACAGTACGTAGATTGTACAAAAAATTAAAAGTATATATGATAATTGTACAATATGCAAAATGTAGGTACTCCACGTGATAGTGGCAAAATGTACAAAGTTAGAATGTCCTATAAATTTGTAGGTAAATGTTAAAAGTAAATGATAGTTACTTGAAGTTTGAAGCAGATGAATGTGAATTGTTAATATTCATGGCAAAAAAAGAGAATTTAGTCCAGGGGCCCATGTTTCAAAAGCTTGCAACTTGTATTAGCTACAAGTGGAAGTCTCTATGTAATTTATGTTGTTGGAAAGAAACTTCCGCTTGTAATACATGACACACAAGCTTTTGAGAAACCTATAGTAAAGTTGTAAAAATGAAAGGTCTGTATCGAAGGCATTTTCAAAAAATTAAGTGATACGGACAATTTGAAGGTTAGGGGACGGTCGAGCAAAAAGAACATAGCAGAGAGAGACGATATGCATGCGTGCGTGATAGCTCACTCCACACGGTCGCAAATTAGTGCGTCGTGGCAAGGCACACAAGGCGACAGATATGTGAGCAATGGCCTGTACTTGATTTAACGCACAAAAAAATAAAATATTTTAAAGGTAAGTAACATCGTTTTATAAATAGTTTTGTATAGCTAACTGTGTATCTATTAATGCTGTGAGTTCAGTTTAGTTTTATGACACGTCATTTAAGTATATTTGACCACCAAAGTTTAAATTTAAAAATTTTGTGGCGTGTTCGTGTAAATGGAGGGGTGTCGGGCAAATTCGGTGCGGGCAAAAAGGGTACTACCCATCTTACTTAAATGCCATATTATACTTTGCAGCGGCGTGTAAGGACTGGTTCTTCTTTAAAGAAACTTGGTAGGTTTACACCTATTTTTACAGAAGCTGAAGAGTTAAAAGTAGTGAAGCATCTAAAAGATCTTGACACATTATTCTACGAACTTACTAAGACCGAGTTTTTGGAATTAGTGGGTGAATTAACAAAACGCAAGAATAAAGAACCCTATTTAAAAATGACGTACGTCCTACAGCGGACGTGGGTCGTATTTTTGTGACCTTTGTTAAAAATAATACGTAATTTAGTAAAAGTATTCTTTTTGCCCGCCTCTGGTACCCGTTTCACCTACCCTATGTGGGAAAAACGGGTTTTTAAAAGGTTTTAAAAAAATGTTAATGACGAAGAAGTTGAAATTGTTTTGTTATTTATTTCTTTAAGAAATTACGGCGAAGGAGCATATGTTGATTACTGTATAAGTTGATTATTAAATACAGTAACTTTTATGTGATTTTTATTCGACAAACATTAAGGTGCCCTTTTTGCCCGACCTTCCCCTACTGTACATTATTTTCGTATGTTTGTATTTGTTGTTGCGGCTTCATCGCGCCAAAACGGCTAAACGGATTTTAACAATTTTTCGTACACGGATAGCTGGGTATCCGCTGATGGTTTTAAGATACTATTTACTGAAGACTATGCTGAAGTAAAAAAGAGGGTTATGACTTATTACTCATACGCGAACAAATTTGTTGGCACCTAATAGTAAGAAATAAGTTAATCGTTTCTGTTCGTCGTCATTTTTTTGGCCATTTCTTTTTTAACAAACAGGAGAATTGGGTCACTGGTCGTAACTTAGTCCAAATTTACACTGAAGGTAAAGTACTCTTACTTACTTAATTACTGCTCATCTTATAACGGGCCGGTAATGACGACATTAATCATCCTCTCGCGCGGACCTGTCGGCCATTCATTAACTTTAACCGATGGAAAAGTAGGGAATACAGAGTAATTTGTCTCAAGTTAACGTGAGCCGTTTCTAATTGAATGGATATTTCCTCAGATACCTAAAGCATACAACATATTTGTTAGAGTGATTTGCAGAAAAATGTACCGTTAAGTGACCCAAAATTTTGTAGGGGAAGACATTTCTCTAGTGCGTTACGTTCATAGAAACTAAAGTAAAATATTCATACAAAAATGTAACGAACTGAAATGGAAAATAAAATGTAGGGCTTATTTTTTCTTGCGTGTGGTTCGAATGTATTATTTATTTATTCGACACACCAACTAAACAGACTTATACAAGTAAAGAACGAAAATTACACTATAAAATATGATGAGGTTATCTTAATAAGCCCAACAAGCAATATGTATTTTGAAGGTATTTCTTTAAAAAAACTAGGTACAACGGAATCTGTATTTTGACAGACGGGAATTTTATTGAGACACCTTTTCAGTCCGTGTTGCTTTAGACGACTTGTTGTTGTTTATTCGACTCGCGGTTTCGGCTGCGACGGTTACAACCGCGAATACCAACCGGTTGATAAAAGTCGAGCCAACTCGAGTTTCGACTCGAATCAGCGGCCAAATCAACTCGAGTTTTCCGAGTTGGAAAAAAATCGACTCGTAACATCGCATCATCGGTCTATATAGATCCTGGTTGGTTTATAGAGGACGGCATCGCTCTCCACCCCATCCTGGAGACCCGATCCGGATTGGAGGACATCCCGATCGGCATGCGGCTGCACGGCACGCGGGGCCGGCTGTACACGTCCGTCCTGGCCGGGGCGACGGCGGGAGACCAGCTCTCGTGAGTATATTCTATTGAGTATATCCGCCTGATTTAAGATATGAGCCTTGTAACGACGTATTAGGCGTTGTCGGCTGAGAAACTTTTTGTTGGAAAACCCTCTACCCATTGAAATAAAACAATTTAACGGATTATATCGCGTATATTATCTCATTTTAGTATAGTTGAGGCCTGGAAAAGGGTTAAACTTAGTCTTGCTGTTTTTCATGTAAAAAATCACTAAGTAAATTATTCTATCGACTTCAATTTTTGTTGTGATCAATCCCTAGTCTCATTTTTATGTCAACACCAGGTCATTCTCACTTACATTCATGCAATCGATACAAATATTACACGAGTAGAGACAGGGAAGATAATTAATTAATTAATTAGTTGTGTTGGCGTATAAATTAATCTTGGATCGCAGCACAAAATTGGTATTGCGACCCGTTCATCCCATATTTGATAGGGTTATTGACACGTCGAACTAAAAAAATAATACCCAAGAGTATTTTATGTAGTTTTTTTTATGTATCACGTTCGGCCACTCAACGGCCCACGAATGTAAATCGTCGCCCAGTACCCATAGTACAAGCTTTGCATATTTTGGGACTAGGTCGATTTGTGTAAGATTGGTCCCTGATATTTATTTATTTTATTTATTCAGTTAAAAGATAACGTCACTATTTACTTTTCTTATTCCAGTTGCGATTTAAGCGACGACACCAAGTTTTCAGATGACATCGCGCCCGAAGACGAGGTACAGCTTTGCGAAGATCTGCGAATCATCCTTTCTCCCCGGTGCGATGACGTCACTGACTCGACTTTCAGCTACGCTACAACCAGCAGTAGCAGCTGATATTCATCAACTACGGAAATAAATATAGCAACAACCATACGGAAACCTAGCGTCAAGACGCCATAAAGTGATATTAGAAAGCCATCAGCCATATGACGATAAAAAAATGCATCTCTTTCTTTATTAATACGTTAGAGATAAATGCTTAAAGTAAAAAATCGTCAGCAAAGGTGAATAGGCTTAACAATTCGAATTCCAGCATGCTGCTTCCACTATACTATGCAGTCTTGGCAACAATAATCTGACATAACAAGGTATAAATGTTTGTTACACCCATGCCCGTCCCGTCTTGTCACAATTGGGAAACTTTTTACTAAGGTCACTGTGGCTAAAACCAAAGCCAAAGTCAAAAGTCAAATATTCCATTGAAATGCAATATGTACTAGAATACTCGTATGTCTTAAGGCTAGGTTTTTATTACAGTGATCTTTTAATTAGGTACTAAATATGTAATCTAGCTGGCTATAATTATACAATTTGTTACATCCAATTATCAGTGTTTTAGCATAAAGTCAATATTATAATCATAAATAAAACTTCAAATTTTCGGTCAATTTTCTTTTAATATATAATTTAAACTTGATATCATTCCAGGAGGTAACAATGTCTGGTAGGTATATAATTATACATTTTAAGGCATAGATGGATACAGATTTTTTTTTTTTTTTCGATAAACGAACTTTCGGAAGGCAGAGCTTATTTCTGTTTCGGGTGGGGTAACTGTAAATATCACAAAACCTTAATTTCCCACTTAGATGTTTACGTGAGTATAATAAGTTTTTGTACGCGAATAATTAATAGAACACCAGCCCAACACGTTATGCCAGATTCTCTAAATGTATCTCGGCAAATCCCTCGCGCAGGTAGGCCGAAAATATTTCTCACAGCTCTTTTTTGCAATGTGAACATTCTGAATGACGTTGCTGCTTGTCCCCATATTAATATCCCATAAGACATTAAGGAGTGAAAGTATGCACGTTACTGGTCTGCACACCACACAATTCGTTTATCTTTTTTACTGAGAAGGCAGCGTTTTTAAGTTTTTTACATAAGTTGTCTATGTGCCTATCCCATTTCGGTGAACTATCTATTGTTGTGCCAAAGAACCTAGTCTCTCTCGTGTCTATTATATGCATGATTTGTGTCTTGCTTGCGTTTAACTTTAACTTATTTGCTGCAAATCAATTCTTTAACAAGTTCAGGGCAGATGTGACATTAAGAACTGTGCCTTCAATTTTGCTATGTGACGTTATTTGGGAATTGCATATGAATGACAGATCGTTTATACATACAATGAATAGTAGAGGCCCTTAAATAGATCCTTGTGGAATGCCCTTGTAAATGTTTTGACTTTAGGATCTAGCTTCGTTTACCTGCACTGTCTCTATCGCATAAGTATGACCGAATAAGGTTGGTGTCCCTTACCCCATAAAAAGACAGTTTTTTTTATTAAAAATGGCATGATCAACCATGTCAAAGGCCTTGGAGCTTTGAGCTTTCTCTAATCCCGTATGAACCTGTTTTATAAATGCTGCGACGGCGTCCTCTGTTGAGAGCCCTTTACGGAAACCATACTGCGCTGGAGAAATTGTTATTGGGCATGAAAAAAAACTACTGAGTCTAGATAGCATTACCCTCTCAAAAATTTTACTGAAAGCAGGAAGTACGCTTATTGGCCTTTAATTGTCAGCAGACGTAGCTTCCCTTTTTTAAATACCAACTTAAGACTTCTTAAGTAACTTTGGAAATACTCCACCTTCAAGACATTGATTTAATATGTCGCTTACGATGTATCCTATTGGTAAAATAGTCGCTTTGACCATTTTTGTCGATACGCCCCAAAGGCCATAAGCAGTTTTAGTTATTAGGCTCTTTACAGGCTGTTAGAATGACTATAGCGGAATAGGGAGTCCATTTGAAAGTTTCAGGAGGTGGGGCTGCTTTCATTAGATCCAAAGCATTTACAACCGTGCAATAATCTGAAGACGTCGCCTGTGTTGAGCTGAAAAATCTCAAAATATTTTTGAAACGTTTTTTGAATCTTGCCCCTCATGAAACAATCGAATGTCATCATTTTGAGGTATAGTACAACCTGTTTCATTTTTTATTACCATCCAGGCGGTTTTGATCTTATTTGTAGTTTTGAATTTTGTCCCGAAGCCACATTGACTTTGCTTGCAGACAAACTTTCTCATATACTCGTTTATAATTCCTAAAGCACTGTCTGAAAGATTCATCATTACCAGTAACATACTTCGAATGCAGTTCAAACATAATTTCTTTACAATATCTGATACCTGTTGTAGCCCAATCTTTCAGCCTTTATAAAATAACGAAGGCCAGGCCCCTATTTAACAATCGTGACGATTGTCAGGTGATAACAACAATTTTATGTTCACGGCCATCCCCGCATGCTCGATACATCTTCTTACTTTATGCTGGGCACGCAATATACGTAAAATTGTCAGTCATCCGACATTTGTCACGATGGTGAAATAGGGGCCTGGCAGTCGCGGGCTCTTGCTCTACAATCTATTTAATAATTTCGTCTGTACAGGACATTTGTCTCAAAATCGCTCAACTTGGAGATTCTCGAAGGTGAGATGATGACGAGACATTGGAAATGTTTTCTCAATAATCTAATAAGTATTTTTGAGAATCAAATGGTTTAACCTTTTGAACTCCTTAAAGGAGACCTAAAAGGTGTTACTAGTTGTCGTGACCATGACGCCGCCGATACTTAAGTGTTACCAGTGCAGGATTAACTGTAATGTCTAATTTCGCTCTCTTGCTCCAAAGAGTTTAGCGTGCGAGTGACACTTAAGCATTTGACGTAAAGCGTTCAAAAGGTTATTTACTGCATTCCATTTTCATTTTAACAATATATTGGGAGCGAGAGAAGTTACTGTCTCACAAACACTTCAGCTTTGCGTAAAATAAAACAAAACATTTAAGTGTGAATTTATATTGAATAACTTTCTACAATATTATACAGCAGACTGTAATTCGTAGCCACCACACTTTCGCTTCCCGGTATTATAATATAACGCACCAATGCTATTCGGTTTCAATTTAAACTAAATAATTTTATATTAAACTCAATTTATACATCACAAGTGCATTACAATTACTAATTTAATTGCACTTTATTTAAAGCGAAACATTTTGTGTATTGTATACGGCGAAGATATTCATGAAACAGATGGTTAAGAGTGGACAATGTACCTTTGATTTTAATCAGAATAATGAATCTGTTCTATAATTATCTAAGCCATAGTAACCTTGAGGTTTGAACAGGCGGACTGCGTTGCAACTGCTATGAAACTGCACGTGAGTGTGCAGTCCGCTCACAGTTTTTATAAAAGTTGCAGTTGGAATTCAGTCCCACTTTGTAAAACCTTTAGTGATCCAGGCTACTCTTTGATCTAGGAACGTGCAAGATAATTTTACACCAAATTTGGCCTCAATATTCTAAAGTAAGCGAAGTTAAATATTGTCATGTCATTGTTACTAATTCAGAGTATTAATTAACCGATATTACAGGAAACAGGTAAATATAATCATATCACATAAAAACTGAAGGTTTAACAGAAAGTAACAATAGGTATTCTTTGATTGCTTGTGTAATCAACCGAGGCCTAATTTCACATTGTTTTGTTAGTTGTTAACAGCCAATAACTCCTGTCCTGTTGAATGATGGACATTGACAGACGTAAGCAACTGTTAATAACTAGCGGATAATGGTGAAATTGGCCCTTAAGGCAAGAGGTTAACAGCGTGACTATGGAAGGAATCTTGCCTACCCTCGGCTTCGGGTGGTCCCGACATCACACAACTCCTCGATACATCGAAAGCTATAAGCAATACATCGTCGCATTACGACTAAACAAAATACTCGTAAAGATAAAAATTATAAACAAAACTCAAGCAGACAACGTGATTAGTATAACTTAGTAACTTGTGAATTTCGTTTTTGCTTAGAGTTTATTAATTTAAATGTTTTAACTAAAAAAAAAATGAAAAATAAAATGATTCATACCCGCGTCGCCAACGACTCTCAAGGCCAACACGGCCTTACCAACTAGGCTACCGAAGCTATGCTCAAACTAGACTTGAATATGACCCATGACTAGCGAGGCTGGAATCTCGACCGAAGCATATTTTTTTTTTTTCGGTTTACTAAAAACGTTCAAATTACTTTAGCAGGGGTTTATATTATATTAATTTCATAGGCATTATGTACAACACTTACTTTGAATGGAGCAACCTAGGTTTTATTAACATGATACGTTGATGTTCAATTAGAGTTGTCATCTCCATGAAATTTATTTATAATTCTTATACTAAACATTCCTGCCTATTACAACTTTGCATACAAAATATATCAACATCAAATCAAAAGATGATATAAGATACTCTTCGTTATGTACATACATCGTGTAAAACATCAATATGTACACTCATTTACAACAATTATGTGTTTGTACGTTGACTGTTTTGGTCTAACGTTAAATGGACGACTATACATTCGATAGAATTAACTACATTACATATAATATATTTTAGTTAGTATTACTTAATGTCAGACGACCTTTAGTATTTAAAAAGGGAAAGTGTAATACTGTATAGGGTATTAAAACAGTCAAAATACAAATACAAATCTCGAGCTTTCTAGCGCAGGCGTGCGTAGCGATTACCTAAGTATAGTGTGACCAACACCGCTGTGCCGCGCCTTAGGAATGTGAGCGGCGAGACAGGGGGCAGAGCAATCGCTGATTCGTCATTCCGCCGTCGACGCCCCCCCGTCTCGCCGCTCGCATACCTAAGGCGCGGTACAGCGGTATTGGTCACACTATAATACACATAATGCGTTCATTCTCCCACTTCAATTGATTACTATTAATGCATTAAAAACTTTGAATTTCTACCTTATTATCATACAAAATTGGAGGTACACATTAAATTATATTATAATAAAAAAAATCTTTACTCTAAGTAATCTTTTAAATAAACATACAAAAAAATAAATCAATCGATACAACAAACTTCAAATTTTTTAAATTAAATAATGGAATAATTGATTTCTCATTTGTGTGAGTCTTGTTCACGAATACTTCACTAACTGCTAGTAATTGAACGGTCCCTGGTGTTGCCTGCGGCGGGACAGTCTGGTTCGGTTCGCACCTCACTGAGTGTTCTTTGCAACAATCCATTCGATCGACACTGGTTCACATGAAATTACAAGATTCGACGGCACGGCGCAGCTTACTTAAATTAAATGGCATCGAAATCCTCACCTGAAACACAAAAATCCATACTAATATTATAAATGCGAAAGTGTGTCTGTCTGTCTGTCTGTCCGTCTGCCTGTCTGTCTGTTACCTCTTCAAGCTTAAACCGCTGAACCGATTTGGATGAAATTTGGTATGGAGATAGTTTGAGTCCCGGGGAAGGACATAGGCTACTTTTTATCCCGGAAAAATACCCTTATCCGCGATAAACGAATTTAAGGCGGACGAAGTCGCGGGCAGAAGCTAGTAATAAATAAATAACACAGGGACAAGCTTACACAATCGACCTCGTCCCAAACTATAAGCAAAGCTTGTACTAGGACTAGGGTACGAGGCGACGATATACATAATATATACATAAATTATAATACTTAAACACATAGAAAACATCCAAGACCCAGGAACAAACATTCGTACTCATCACACAAACACTTGCCCTGACCAGGAACCATTATGTTATTATATTAAGGTTAAACCCGGGACCATTATGTTATTATATTAAGGTTAAAAAAATAGGTTATTAAATGACCGGGCATAATGTCTTAATACATGAATGTAAAGCTAATATCAGTTACTTGGTTTTTATTTAACATACCCCGTTATCAGTGGAGCGACTTCATTCAAGCAACTAGGGCGACGGCACCAGTAATTGACAAGCACCCAATTATGTGTTTTGTTCCGTAAATCCAAATTTCAGTAAGAGACACTATACATTAAAGATGTAATATTTTCTTTTGTTTCCGCGATTATTACTCATTGAAAACAATTTAACGGATTATATCGCGTATATTCGCGGACAGTCCCCCGTGACCATGGAAAGCTGGAAAGCTTCCGAAACGTCGGGAACTAAAATAAGATAATATACGCGATATAATCCGTTAAATTGTTTTATTTCAATTGAAGATGTAGTGAATAATCCTTTCCCATCGTCAAAACTCGGCTCATACTACTACTTCCGAATGGTGCCGATGAGTTCATGAATTATTGTATTATTAAGTAACGTGATTATATCAAATAAATTGAGTTCTTTATTGATCGATGTCAAATGTCAACCCACCAGTTTGAAGTATTCACACTGAGATGTTAAAACCACCACGATACAATCATATAAAAATTCGTTAGGTAAACAAAGATCAAACTAGTTACCGAGGATATATTAGTCATAGATTAGTATTAATAGCATGAAGTTTGTATACCTATACAAAATATATTATGTTCTAACATGACTATTAAAAAGGACTTCATACTAATTTAAATAAATCCTGTGGTATTAACCACTCTGTATCGATACTTCGTCTCGCAATGCGACCGTCCCCTAAGTTGTCTTGATGGGTACTGAGTGTGAATGAAGTAGTAAGACGAATACGAACATTTCCGAGAAAATACGATGGGAAATGATTATTCACTACATCTGTAATAAAGTACACTGTATGTTCAGAATAACTGAAATACGTAACTGGTAGTCCATGAATGATGGGCCTTAACGCACTGAATCTTTGCTGTCCATTATTGGGTACTACTGTATTTGTCATGTCCATGATTGGTGCCGTCACCCTACATAGGCTGACAGTAGGCATTTCTCAAACGTATCCTATAACCTTCTGGAGATACCCAGCTACCCGTGTACGAAAAATAGTAGAAATCCGTTTAGCCGATTTAGCGTGATGAAGCTACAACGACACATACAAAAAAAGTCTCAAAAAGTCGAATTATTTCTCGTTTCAGTAACCTCCAAATAGTCCGTAACAATATATATTTTTTTGAAATATCTTCAATGTACAGACATTTCATTTTTACAACTTTATAACAGTATAGATGAGAGCGACTGCATACAATTCTGTAGCTGCAAAATGTAGCCGTGTAAGAGTTCATCCAGAAATCACGCGAGGTTTATTGGGCCACATTTAGACACCCCTCCTCCCTCTTGGTGAGATTCTAGGCGACCCCCCCCCCGGTAGCCTATTGAAAGAAACGTAAAGAAATGATATTTAGATGACCTTAGTATTATTTTCGTTTTCTTGTACATAAATGCACCTCTGAAAAATAATACACATGAGGTCACCTGGTACCCCTTAACCCCGCTTCGAAAAGTTGTAATGAGGAGTAATACAAGATAGTGTGGGATACTGACCTTGGTATGTCGGCGACGCTGGGCCGCCTACTCCGCAGCTCATAACTTGTGGTTGCTGGTGAGCCACGTGAGACCCTCGTACAGCCCGTCGCCCGACGTCGCGCACGAGGGCTGCACGTACCAGTTGCGGTCGCGGATGCGCGTCAGCCCCAGCTTCTCTTGGATCTCGTGGGGCTTCATTGCTGGAATTGAGAAAAGTTCAAATAATTACTAAGAACCGCGAGAACGGTGCAAGTTGTTCATGATTTTAATTAAAGCTAATATTTATATGAATAGAATAGAACACATTTATTGCCACACAAACATAAAGGTGGGCACGGCAACAGCTTCGTTCGCGGAGGAGAAAAAATCAATCATTATCCCTATTTTTTTTTCTTGAGCGTATTTGGGTAAAAAGTATCCCATAACCATATACCCAGCTACCCTTTTACCAAAAATAGTTAAAATCAGTTTAGCCGATTTGACACGATAAAGCCACAATGAGACATAAAAACGTACAAAAAATAAAAAAATAAAAATATTTTTCGATTTTGTGACCTCCAAATAGTCCGTTACAATATTTTTGTATACTTGATACGACACGACGATCTAATACAAAAGATAATAGAAGGAAAAGTGTTAAAGAACTTGCACTGAGAAGACAGGACTGAAGGAACTGCACCGACAAGAGTCAAACTCTTAAATGAATGAATAATAGCATAGATTAGATACTAACTTTGTTATGCCTACACAGTATGATGGGGTAGCGCATCTCGCGGTCATTGATGATTCAGTGCGCTCCTGACGCGCTTCGTCGATGCGGTAGTTTACAAACTAGGCTGAATATGAGGTATTAGCTCACCGTCGGGCAAGTCCTGCTTGTTGGCGAAGATGAGTATGATGGCGTCGCGCATCTCGCGGTCGTTGATGATCCGGTGGAGCTCCTGACGCGCCTCGTCGATGCGGTAGTTTACAAACTAGGCTGAATATGAGGTGTTAGCTCACCGTCCGGCAAGTCCTGCTTGTTGGCGAAGATGAGTATGATGGCGTCGCGCATCTCGCGGTCGTTGATGATCCGGTGGAGCTCCTGACGCGCCTCGTCGATGCGGTAGTTTACAAACTAGGCTGAATATGAGGTGTTAGCTCACCGTCGGGCAAGTCCTGCTTGTTGGCGAAGATGAGTATGATGGCGTCGCGCATCTCGCGGTCGTTGATGATCCGGTGGAGCTCCTGACGCGCCTCGTCGATGCGGTAGTTTACAAACTAGGCTGAATATGAGGTGTTAGCTCACCGTCCGGCAAGTCCTGCTTGTTGGCGAAGATGAGTATGATGGCGTCGCGCATCTCGCGGTCGTTGATGATCCGGTGGAGCTCCTGACGCGCCTCGTCGATGCGGTAGTTTACAAACTAGGCTGAATATGAGGTGTTAGCTCACCGTCTGGCAAGTCCTGCTTGTTGGCGAATATGAGTATGATGGCGTCGCGCATCTCGCGGTCGTTGATGATCCGGTGGAGCTCCTGACGCGCCTCGTCGATGCGGTAGTTTACAAACTAGGCTGAATATGAGGTGTTAGCTCACCGTCTGGCAAGTCCTGCTTGTTGGCGAATATGAGTATGATGGCGCCGCGCATCTCGCGGTTGTTGATGATCCGGTGGAGCTCCTGATGCGCCTCGTCGATGCGGTAGTTTACAAACTAGGCTGAATATGAGGTGTTAGCTCACCGTCGGGCAAGTCCTGCTTGTTGGCGAAGATGAGTATGATGGCGTCGCGCATCTCGCGGCCGTTGATGATTCAGTGCGCTCCTGACGCACTTCGTCGATGCGGTAGTTTACAAACTAGGCTGAATATGAGGTGTTAGCTCACCGTCCGGCAAGTCCTGCTTGTTGGCGAAGATGAGTATGATAGCGTCGCGCATCTCGCGGTCGTTGATGATCCGGTGGAGCTCCTGACGCGCCTCGTCGATGCGGTCGCGATCGGCGCAGTCCACTACGAATATTAGACCCTGAGTGCCTGGAATTTTGAGAAAGAAATGTGTTAAATATAATAATTCATTTATGCATAGCATCCATGGTATTATAATGTATTAACATTTATAAATAGCTTATTTTAACCCAGGTTCGATATAATAGATATGATACATTTCTTATAAGCTTAATTGATTGAGTAATAAGTATATCCAAACGAGCATCCAGAACAACAGAAGTTAGCGTTATAAACAAACTTAAAATATAGTTTTATCTTACCGGCCGTATTATAATAAAACAAGACAAACTTACAGACAAAATCTAAGGCTTAATGATAGGGATAGTGGAGTTAGTTGACAGAAGAATATTGTTAAATAAAACAATTTTAACGAATTATATCGCCTTTAAATTGTTTTATTTAAATGAGTGATAATCGCGGAAACAGAAGAAAACATTAATACATAATGTGCAATAAATTAAAAGAAGGAAAGATAATTTTCAAAATGATAATGCACGTTATGATATTTTTATGTTATTCCGCCGTGAAAACCATAATTTTCATCTAAAATTAAATCCCTTATATCCTGATAAAATAGATGAAAACTTTCATTAATACATATGAAGAAAAAAAGCAAAACTAAGAATAGAAATTTAATGCGATAATCTAAATCGGAAAACAGCAAACGTTGTAAAGGCAGGCTGGTTCTAATCCTCTTACAAAGTCGAGGAATTGAAAAGTATTGACCGGCGTCAGTTTTAGTACAAGTTGGCACGGCACGCTTCCAAATAAATACGTAATGCGACACAGCTAAATATTTTACGAACTTATATTTAGTATACGAAAAGGCTGAGGTGCGGATTAGTCGTTTATTGTAATTTCTAATACATTAAGAGATATTACCGTAACTAAAACTGTAATCATTGGAGACTGTCTTTCCAAAAGGGCTTAATTCTCAATGCAAGCCACAGAAAAATAAGTTTGTTTTGGCTATTCTGCAAACAGCAAAACTCAACTACGTTAATTTTACTTATCCTGCTTCAAGACAGGCTATTGAACGTTTCTTGTTATATACATTCATCATCAGCGCATAGTTACCACATGGTTTTACTGCTAATAAAATATATATATTTTTAAATTGAGCCAGTTAAAGTATAATTAACTTCTAAGCCGTTAGATTTAAATGTTTATTTAAAAGCTTTATATTGAACTAGCAGGTTCGTTCTCGGAGGAGAAAAAGTTATAATCCCTCTATTTTTTTTCTTCAGCGTAGTCGGGTAAAAAGTATACTATTATAACCATCTGTGGATATACCAAAAATATTTGAAATCTGTTTAATTTAGCCGATTTGGCGTGATGAAGCCACAACGACGCATACAAACATACAAAAAACATTATTTTTCGACTCGGTGACCTCCAAATAGTCCGTGACAATATATTTGTTTTAATATCTTCAATGAACAGATATTTCAAAAAACAATTGTATAAATATAATAAGCAATAAACTACAGTGGAAAATAGATTAAACGTTGTAGCGTGATTAAATGTGAAAAGAAAGAACACAACAAGCATCACACTATTTCATCATGACACAACTTATAATTATTTATAGATACACATACGTGTGTGCATCTCGCGATTCATTCTGAGCAGGTGCTGTGGATGTGTCAGGGGAAGTGACATCAGGAAGTATCCATACATAAGAAAACCAAATCCCCGGCCGCGTCTGTCTGTCCGGTAAACTCAAAAACTTTTCGACCGACACAGATCTGATTTTCGTTAATGAGCAGTTATTATGATTATGATTCGCGATTTTTGTATGACAAGAGCTTATGTCTATATTGTACAAGGCGTTATTTAGTGTCTGGGGCAGATCGTTAATATGTAATTGATTGAATTATTATGTAATTATACTGGCATTCATCATCATCATCATCAGCCCACCTCCAACCACTGCTGGACATAGGCCTCTCCCATGGCATGCCACTGAGCTCGATCCTGATTTTTTAGTTTCCAGCCCCTGCCACCCACTTTTCTTATGTCGTCGCTTCACCTATGTACTTGGAGGGCGCCCTACACTACGTTTGCCAAGACCCGGTCTCCACTCCAGAACACGTGCTATGCTGGTATTGCATTTTAATAACTTAAACAATAATACTTAGAGTTTCCCAACTCAGTTATTGGAAAAAATTCTTGAGAGGACCATTGGCATTATTAAAACAAGTCACATTTGTGTTAGTCAGAGGTCATCTGAACAAAATATAATTATGGCAGATTATGCACAATTATAATGTATTTCCTGCAATTTTACCTACTTCCCATTTGCTCCGATAAAAATAAAACGCCAAGTAATGTTAAAATACACTTTTGTGAAAAATAGTTTAGGTTTAATATGTCCTTACGTGTACACGCGTTTATTACTGCAAGCGCAAAGACGTGTATGACATATTTGGCGCTTTGGCTGTTACAGACTATTTGACGCTGTCTGTACCCTATAGCCGATGATGTCGTCACTGTTAGTTATTAATTCCTATCAGTGTCAATAATTTTATAAAAGTCGCTCCACATTCACACGACAATCTCGGTAGAATGCAAGAAACACAAGAGTCGTGGATGTTCTGGCCTAGTTCTCCGAATTTGTCGGTTTTCTGGCGCGAGACAATTAAACCAGTGAGAACGCACGAACAGACGAGAACTTGAATAGATCGCTCCACATTGAGGCGAGAAAGCGAGATCAACAAGAGAAACGTTAAAGAGAAGAGGAGTTCTCAGCGCATGACTCTGGAGCGAACAAAACATGGTGCAATAGGGATGTTGCCTGATCTCAAAAATTTTAAAAATTATATAGGATCCTAAGAAATAAGCAAAATAAGGAACTACGTTAAAATTTTGAGTGAGATATCTTACGTGTAGCTTTTATATGAGCCCTTAAATTTGGGTGGAAAAGTCAATTTTTAAATTATGTAAATAATAGTAACTAATAATACCATTGAATAACACATAAAATGTAAGGTAACTTTTGTAACGAAACCGTTTCGATAAACGCAAGTTTTAAAAGCTGCAGAACAAAGTTCTTAATTACCCCATACAAGGTACTAACCGTGTGACGTCACTAAGCTAAATAGGCTTTAAGGCCGGGTCAAACCGAATGCGTCTGCGTGACGTGCACGTAGACGTGCGCGTTGTAAAGTACGAATCCTATAAGCTATGCCACACCCCGTGCGTGACGAGTGCGTACGCAGCGGTGTGGCACCTCTGCGCTGCACACGCTTTTGGTATTAAGCGTTTTTGGAAAAGTCCAAAAATTCAATTTTAAGATTGTTGTATGTATCTCGGGGAGTTTTTATGAGATTGAAGTAGGTTTTTCATCGATATTTTTATTATTGAAAGGTCGTTCTATATTTACAATTACATACCACAGAAAAATGTTGTTAAAGAGCCTGTTATGCCTTAGTATACTAAGGTATATCCGGATAAGACCGGACTATTTTTCGGCAAGTTGGAAGGTCTCAAAAAAAAATTCAACTTAATTCTCACTAGCTTTTATCTCCAAATTTTGAATGCGAATGATAAAAAGGAAAATAAGCTTTTAGCATAAATTTACTTCATGCCCCTTTATAAAATAGCTTACGAGTAATCTACGCTCAAAGTTGAACATTTTTTTTTAAGACACCAAACCGAAAAACCTTGTTGGTCTAAGATCGGACTAATAGCAAAATTCAATTCTAAAGCTAGGAGAAGAAGGTGCATACGTTGAAAATGTCCGGTTTTTGACATAAAAAAGAATATTATGACACTTTTTTACTTAAACGTTCGTAACATATGACTGACACGACTGAGCGGATACTACAAACGGGTGAAAGGGGCGGGGTGAAATAACGTCGCACGTGGTATTGCCAGTATATAGATATTCAGCATCATCAAATCAATTATCAAAAGTATGGCAACTGTCAGTACTCTTGTTTTAATGGTCCTTGGCCTTTAGGAACCAGGGGGGTTTATTGCCTAACGAAATTTTGACAATTGGTATCCGAATCAACTGTCATAGCCCATACAAAATCATGACACTTGATTCTGATTCCGAGCGTCAAACGCGTTAGGCATAGGGAGGCAGGTTTGTAATTTACAGAGGTTGCAGCTTGCAATCGGTGGGTTCAACGCATGCATCGATTTATTTAACATTCACGATACGCGGTAATTGCTGCTATCAGTGTGCTACTATTAGCTTGCTTATGCATTTGGGCAGTATGAAGCATTTAATGCTAATATTACAAGCTGTTGCTATAATTTTCCGTTTATTCAATTATTCATAGACGAGTTAAGCCACGATCTTACCCGCTAATCTCCCGTCAAGCAGCAGTTTTTGTTCTATTGTGTTAAGGCGTGCGGGCATAGCGACTGGTAATATTACTAGCATAAGACGCTGAACAATTGTGATGATGGCGGTTTTTTAAGGTGACAATCGACTCTGTTTTTCAGAATCAATGTATATATAGGCCTAAATAGAAAAAAAATGATAATTAGACTTCGACATTCCTACCGAGCGCTGATAAAGCTGCATCAACTAATTGCTTTTCCAGTTTGACGTCATTCTTGAGTTAGCGTGCCAAATTTATATGAAAGTATTTTTTTGGGCATTTTGGTCGCGCTGTGATAACTACATGTTTGCCATACAATTATTGTTTTAATTTTTTAACCCTTATAGGGTTGTGAATTTTTTTTATTTCGGATTTAAAAAAAATACAAAAGTGAAAAATATAAAAATGAAGTGTTGTATTTCAGAGATATTTAGATTTTTTTTCTTTATTTCATGACCTGTTCAAACTGCCCGTTTTAGGTTACGTTACGTTTTGACAGACACCTAGACCAGAGGCCTGTGTCACAAAAGCTTGTAACTTGAATTACAAGTGGAAGGATCTTTCTAATACATATTCTTGGAAAGAGATTTTCGCTTGTAATACCTACAAGTTACAAGCTAATGTGAAACGGGTCCCTGTTATCTGAAACACTATTTATTTTAAGACCATAGGTGTGTAATGTTAATGTACAGTCACCAGCATTAATATCTGCCACAACAAAGCGCGTATAAATATCTATTACTTTAAGATATTTTTGCCTGCTTTGTTATGGCAGATATTGATGCTAATTACTGTACTAATAAAAAAAAACTCACCTGTATAGTAATGCCTCCACAGCGGCCGTATTTTGTCCTGCCCCCCGACGTCCCACACGTTGAATTTGACGTTCTTATACGTGACTGTCTCTACGTTGAAGCCGACGGTGGGTATCGTTGTGACCGACTGTCCTAATTTTAATTTATATAAAATAGCTGGAACACATGTTAAGGACAATTGTATTAAATAAGTCATTATAAAATATATTGTAAGTGCAAAGAAACAGTAACAAACAAGACCTGAGGATGAGAAGTTTATTAAATGATATGCGATGTAGGAATTCTATTACCTGTCAATTATAACATGTTCTGCATTGACGACCGGTTTGGCTCCGTGGGAGTAACGTTGCCTGCGAAGCTGAGGTCCTGGGTTCAAATCCCGGTAAGGGCAAATATTTGTGTGATGAGCATAAATATTTGTTCCTGAGTCTTGGATGTTTTCTATACATATTAGTTATATATCTATTAAATATATCGTCATATAGTACCCATAAGACAAGCCTTATTGAGCTTACCATGGGGCTAGTTCGATTTGTGTAAAATTGTCCCGTAATATTTATTTATTTATTTATTGCAAGACTTTATACTAAGTCACTTGCATAAATATAACTTCCGATCAGCTCTTATTGGATTTCGATACCCAGGCATAACTCCCACCCTCCTAGAGAGAGGTCTATTACTATTCTATCATACGAACCATGTAACTAGGTACTTTTAAAATTAATGCATAGATTCAGGCGTTACTTTGCGCAGTTCTATATTAGATCAGTGGATTATAGATCCTTTGATTTTGATCGAAATAGTGTATAATAAATTGTGCTCGTATATTTTCACTCACGCACACCTACCAACGTTTGCCATTTTAACAGTATCTTACAGTCGTTACATTAGAAAAACGAGATGCCTATTAATCTATACTATTATAAATTTGTAAAACTAAAACGTCTGTATTTTGAAAGACATTTAAAAAATATATATCGTTACGTACTATTTGGAGGTCACTAAAACGTGTAATTTTTTTTTTATGGATTTTTTGTATGTTTGTACGTGTCGTTGTGGCTTCATGGCGCCAAATCGGCTAAACAGATTTCATCTATTTTTGGTACACGGGTAGCTAGGCGTCTACAGGTGGTTATAGGATACTTTTTACCCGACTACGCCGTCGAAAAAAGAGAGGTTATGACTTTTTCTCCTCCACGAACGAAGTTGTTATAAGATAAGAATAAAGGTTTACTAATGCGTTGCATAAAATTGATTGTCTAAAGTATCATCGGCTAAAAATATTTCTGCGATAAATGTAATGCGGAATGTATTTCGGGCAATCGATATTATGCAAGATAAAGGGAACCCTACAATAAAAATGGCTTCGAAACGACACGTTCTACATAAATACAAATATCATTGCATTGTACCTCATCGCATTGTATACGAGACTGCAGTCGCAGCCAACTGTGCGTGAAATTATCCAACGCTGCGCAACGGATCGCGCGTATTAATTACTAAGTGTATCACTTCGGGATAATTATTCACTTTGGGTAAATGGGTCGCTTGAGCGCGTCGATTGGAAAATGTACAAGGGATTTGTGCAATGCTCAGTGTATATATAAAGTGGTATATTTCGTCCAAGCGCGATCTTAGACAAAGATTTTGGAGATGTCATGATAAGCGAAAAAAAAACATAAATTGTCTGTTTAGGAAAATTTCCAATGGAAAAGTATGAATGTGAACCCCAGCATCGCCACTGATTTAGTTCACTAGACACAATTCTGTCATGATATCCTACGGGAATAAAGCAAGTGCATACTAACTTCATATAATACTGGACCTTCATTCGCGGAAGAGAAAAAAGTTATAACCCTCTTTTTTACTTCAGCGTAGTGGGATAAAAAAATATCCTATAACCATCTGTGGATGCATAGCTACCCGTGTACCGAAATTAGTTGAAATCTGTTAAGCCGTTTTAACGTGATGAAGCCACAACAATACATACAAACAAACACAAAATAAAAATAAGTTTCGATTCAGTGACTTAAAAATAGACCGTATCAATTATTTTTTTAAAGTATCTCCAGTGTACAGACATTTCATTTTTACAACTTTATAATAGTAAAGATTAAAGAAAGGGGATGTATGTGCCTGTATGTCTGTATCGTGTTCACAATTACACACCATTGGACGCAGCGACGGGCGTTATAGAAAAGTATAAAAATATGAAAGTTTTCGAGTTGTAACTATTCTAACTTCCAACTATCAATAAACTTTATTGCAATGACGGATCATTAAAACACGTATCTGTTTCCTTATCTAATACACCTAAAAGGTAGTCTGATCGATTCATACATTCGCTTATTTACACGATTACCTCGAAAATATTACGACCGAATTCGATGAACCGAACAAATACTGCTACGTCATTAATAGACTCAGATGTTACTTTGCGGTATTCCATATTAAGTTACTGGAAGATCCATCCTGCGCAATAGGAAAGGAACATCTTTCAGTAAGTTCCTGCTTTACATATTTATTGCTAAAATATAACAGTAACATAGTTAATTGAATTTACGTGCTCATCGGAAATACCGCTACCTGCACAGTGAAATACCTCTATCTTGATTCCCGACTGCAAGTTTATAATGCAAAACGGAATGCCGACTGGGAGCTCGGGCAAGCGGCCAAATAAAAACAGGCCAAGTGCGAGTTGGACTCCCGCACCGAGGGTTCCGTACAAGATATACGCTACAAGCGGACGTATCTATGAAAATTCAGTGTTAGCAGAGCCCTACTCCTAAGCAAAATTTACGCGGTGTTCGGTCATTTTATATTGGTTACTGACATAAACAGACAGACATAAAATGATTCTGTTTTTAGTATTTGTTGTTATAGCGGCAACAGAAATACATCATCTGTGAAAATTTCAAGTGTCTAACTATCACGGTTCATGAGATACAGCCTGGTGACAGACGGACAGACAGACAGACGGATGGACAGCGTAGCCTTAGTAATAGGGTCCCGTTTTACCCTTTGGGTACGGAAGGATCTATATCGGAATTCCTAGCGTCGTTAATCCTAATGTATTATTTGTCGTAATGTATCGTTTGCCCACGCAAACGATACATTAGGACAAACGCATTTTTTTATGAAAATGTAAGTTTTTCAGGAATTTTATAAACAAACCAATCCTAACCTTACCTAATCTATACGATGAACTATTAAAAAAACCTAAAAAATTACGGATTCTAAAAAAAATGCGTTAGGAAAAACGATACATTAGGACAAACGTCATTAGGGATTCCGAAGGAGTCCCGGTACGGAACCCTAAAAACGTACCTACGTAACATTATATCAACTTAGTTACAGTATCTATCTACTCACGATGTAAACAGGACAATTTTTCCGAATTCCGTGTTCTTGGCGACCACAACGCTCGGTACCTAAAGCGGTCATGCATTACATACTTTTTTGTTTCAATAATAAGATGGGCTACTACTCGTATAAAGTCTAACAATCCCATGAATTGGGATGATGACTTTTTTAAGATGAAAATCAATCCTTTTTTGTAGCTATGAAATGCCTATATGGGATTAAATACAAATAGAGAAATCTAAAAGTTAGAAATGATAGTTATTGTTCGGCATTGCTATTGAGCGGTGAAAATGCTCCATACTAATTGCTACATAGGTGTTTTTAGTTTTAATTTCATCATACTTTATGGTATATACTTTATACATAATACTCTGATATTTGTTTAATCATGTTAGAATGCTATTAAAAAAAATTGACATGGGGCATACCCTTATTTTACCTACATTCTTGTCAGGTGTCATATTTTACCCGTATCTTTTTATTGTACAAATAAAGTACAAGGAAGTTGGACCCCGATTAAATGGATTAGGGTCGAGTGAATGATGATAAGGAGAAAATCGGAAACTGACGCGTCATGATCAGGATTGTTTTATGTCACTTAGAACTTTGACACACCAGTAATTTGACCTACAAACACTATGAGATCAGATGACTTTAGAAGCAGCGTAGCGAGCTGATTGGGTTCGTAAAAGGAAGTAGGGCAGTCTTAAGCAGCAATTCTACCAACACGAGACAAAGATCCAACAGTATTGAACAATGCGGTTCCAAGTGGTAGAAAATCTTAGTAGGTATTAAGGCCAAAACACACCGGATGCGTGCGCAGCACGTGCACGTGTGCGTGTGCATGTCGTGCGCGTTGTATCGTATGAAATGTCATAGTAGATGACACACCGCTTGCGTGGCGTGCACGTGCGCAACGGTGTGTCATCTCTTATGGGCAATCGTACTTTACAACGCGCACGCCACGCGCACGTCTACGTGCACGCCACGCACACGCATCCGGTGTGGCTTGGCCTTTAGGACGATTCTTAACGCTTGTAAGCTATGGCGAGACTGGAATATTCGAATTTTCTTTAGTTGATAAGCTATAACACGTGGAAATCAATCGCGAGTGAAGCGCAAATCCATTTTACTCAGAATACGCCAGCCGGAGAGGCAAACCGGCAGAAACACTGCTTATGTTTAAAAATGGGAAATAAATAAGTACTTCTAAAACTAACGACTGATAATTTCGTAATTATAACACTGATTCTCAAAAACAGTAATCACAGCAAAGTGCGTGCGCCGTATTAAATCGAATTTGGAATTAAATTAAAAATCAGAGTATAGCAATCGACATTCTGAAAGATGAATTTAGAAATTTCCCATACACCCAGTGTCCTAAGTTCCTAAAACAAGTTGTGTCCTGGTCTTTAGAACTTAACTCTCCTAAAATGATCATCGAAAAGCCTACCCATCCATTCAAGCTATTGTACAAATTCTATTAAATCCTCAACTAAGAGGAAGCGAAATATAAGTTCCTTCTTATACAAAACGACGTAACCGACAACATTTTCCTCCTAAAATAAACCCTTTTGTGTAAACAAGAAAGAAGTGGCCGGGCATTATTAAGCCTTCCTCGGCGATTAACGGTTTGAGCGCCTTCGGTACTTACTGCTAAGAAGTAGAATATTGGATTTTAAATAAACCCTTACAACTAAGGACTTGTGGGGCCTGAGTTAGGAAAGAGATTCTTAATTATTGAACTCAATGGTCAGAGTTGAGAAGAGATTATTTTTAATTCAAAACTTTAATCTGCAAATAGCCCGCGCGGGCACTTTAAAAGTTTGCCACAAAGTTGAGAAGAAACGACAAACTTTTAAGCAAATGATAGTCGTTACTTCAAGACGATAAACAAAACTTGCTGAAAAACCGGCCAAGTGCGAGTCGGACTCGCGCACCGAGGGTTCCGTACAAAATATACGCTACAAACAGCCGTATTTATGAAAATCCAGTGTTAGAGAGACCTACTCTTAAGCAAAATATACGCGGAGTTCGATTTTTTTATATTGGTTTCTGACATAGACAGACAGAGATAGAATAATACTGTCTTTAGTATTTTTTGTTATAGCGGCAACAGAAATAATAGCTATCACGGTTCATGAGATACAGCCTGGTGACAGACGGACGGACGGACAGCGAAGTCCTAGTAATAGGGTCCCGTTTTACACTTTGGGTAAGGAACCCTAAACAACTGCCGTAAAATGTTAAAGAAAAACCGCTAAATTTAATGTGAACACACATATAGCAAGGCAATGTTGGACAACCCTTTGCGGTAACGCGAAACAGTCCGGTTCCTTAGATAGGCGCGGTGCATCGCCGTGCATTTACGCGATGCCGTGCCTTGTATCTCCACGATGCCGCACCGTGTTTGTTTCAATCACCGTGCTGTGGTGATGTGGCCACGCCCTATACAAGTGTCGAACAAAAGCGGCGATCGAATACAAGGTGTCATTGGTTTCCAAGTAAAAAAGCGTTACAGGATCACTGTTAACCTACCAGAAATCTATCTAGAATGTTACCAACGTATATGTATGTAAAGGACGGCACGAATAACTTAATACGGTATATGTGATGCATTCACTATTTTAAGATCAAGACATCATCAATCGATAGATGTTCTATGCTGGAAACAGGTGTCCCACAAAAAACGCCACTATCCTGCGAACTCCCGCGACCTTAACCAGATCATTTTGTGGCAGAGAGAGGATATAGGCCACATAAGCAAAAATTACATAGTCGTCATACGTTACGAATTGGCAAACGTTTTAGTTTCTTAAAAGGATACTAGTCTTTCCAGCCGCATCGAGGCCCAGCATCAATATCCTCATCTCCTTGTTGCCGAAGATTTTTGATAATAGCTTCCCCATCTTGTCTGGTCGCCTCAGCCGCACAACTGGAATTAAGAGAAATGTCATATTAATATTAGTAGAATGTATATACCAGGTATTTACTAGGTAGGTACATTTATTTTTAATTGTGCATTGAACGAGTCTTAAAAGGCAGTTGACGAAGGTTTAACACCTTTACTATCCTCATACAAAACGATTTCACAATATCTCAAGAAATGAGCTGTGAGCATCCACTTTGGACTTAGAGAGGACGTGACAAGTGGAAGTATGGACTCTTGACAAGCAGTTGCGTTACTTTATCGGTAACACCCGGCCAGGGCCTATGCCTTTCATAAAATTGTTAGTCTTTTATAAGTTCATGGAAATTAGGATATTCGCTCCATTATAAAAATGCTAACTTATTAGTACCAACTTGGTCCGAATCGACCAAAGGTAAAGTTCAGCAAAATATGAAAAATCCTGTGAGAATTTAAAAGTATTCTGTCTTAAAGTACTCATAATCTCTTGGGCGGACGGCCAAAGCAGCGACTAATTCCAACTTATCTCATTAAACTTGGTGCCGCGATGCGCTAGCTGCTATCGACCTGCCACTTTCGACAAATATTCACGTTGTTGTATCGGTACTTTCTAATTTGGCACCGATAAGGTTGTTAGAGGCAACAAGGTGGTGGCTGGTCAGTATGCCCTTTAAACTTTACAGGTTAATTTAATTGACTGGTCAGATGAGTATGACTTTGGGGCAGAGGTCGCAAGGGCGAATCACGGAGAAAATACAGTATACTCTAAACAAAGACAGAGCTTGTACAATATAATACATAGGTGCGTCCTAATTTGTAATAAAAACGGGAACTGATTTGTACCAAGGACCATTAAAACAAGATGACTGTCAGTTGCCATACTTTGGATCGAGATGCGATCACAATATTATGACGCTCTAAAACTAAACATTTATCTATGTTATATAATTGAATAAAGAAACATAGTATAGTATCAATTAGTTCGCAAAATAGCTAATAATAAATAAATCGTAACATTTAATAAAAGTGTCACGCTTGCAAAGTTGAATAATTGTAAACAATCATTCTTATATGCCATCTAACTGGCATACATATCGGGGAACCGCTTATTGTAAAGAGATTGTAAGTTCTCTTGTTTTAATGGTCTTTGTTTGTACTAATAAATAAAATTTTAAACAAAAAAATAAAACCGACTCCAAAAAAACTAAAAAGTAAAAAATAACGCCATAATTCAGTTTCTTCAAATTACTTACAAGTAACCGTTTGTATACTCAATCTATACAGTATATACAATTAATGTTATTTTGGAGTCGGTGCCATCGTGTCACAACTTACTAAAATCGTCAATTTTCAATATTTTACACATTCTTTATATGGCACCGACGCCAAAATAAGATTAATTGTATATACTGTATAGATTGAGTATACAGGTTTTATTTTTTTGTTTAAAATTTTATTTATTTTACACTTTTTAGTGAATCGTTACTTAAAAGTGTATCTCGTGACGATTCGAACAAGCCCAAACACGGCTAGGATACATTATTTTATTACATAGATCTGGTGCCTACCTTCCGGCTCCATCATCAAATCAATTCGATGGTACCATTCTCATCAGGAACATTTAAATTTGTGACTATGAAGTTGCTTAGCTAAATTAATCAAGATATTTTGTCGCCACCCGTAAATCATTTATCATTGAGGAGTTCCGATGGCATTCTGTGGTCTTCTGCATCAGTTCCACTTCATTAATTTACACTTTCTGAATGTAAATGCTTAATATGTTTCTTATAATACCAAAATCGCTATATGTATGCCTACAATATTTGAGGAGTTCCTTCAATTCCTCATGGATCCCATCATCAGATCTTCACCAAAATTAAATGGGACCAACTAGAAAGTACTTTCTATAAAACCAAAAAAAAATTTTTGAAATCGGTCAAATAGTCTTTGAGTAATCGGTGAACATCCATAAAAAAAAAAAAAAAAAACATTCCGTCGAATTGAGAACCTCCTCCTTTTTTTGGAAGTCGGTTAAAAATGTAAATTGCATGCATTTTTTTATAACTAAGCATCATCTTTAATCGCTCATTGAGACCCAGATTATCGTAGTTAGGTATATAGGTTCTACCAGGGAAGGTGACGAGAGGTGGTGAGAGGTAAGGTTGTCTCACGGGTTCGTCGTCAGTGACAACTTGTCACACGACGACATTTAACAGAAAACTGAACGAACTAATAAGTTCATCGACTGGTGTCCAAAGATAGAGGAGAGCTTTATCGAGGAGGGCGATATAGCTCTCGCGATATTTCGACACTGGTTTATAGTTCATAATGGCCGCTGTAACAACCGATCCATGAGACAACCTTACCCGATCTCCCTTATAACTGAATCGGTCAAATGAAATTTAAATTATTGACGTCAACGTTGAGCCAGATATGTGTTATGCCGAAGCGCAGGTCAGTTTTATAAATATCGGTTGTCCGCAATTAAAATAAGTGAGATAAGTGAAATTAAAACGAACGGACGTCATTAGAGTTTTCAGTCGAACCATTCATTGACCTATAAATCGAGACGATTGCGTCTACAATCGATGCTGTCATCAATCAGAGCTCGATTGAAGCCGGCAATTGAAACAGATGGATTGCGTAGGCGAATAAACGAATATATTATGTATATATTATACAAAGAGTAATTGGGTAGGTTACATACGTATACAATACTTACTAACAACGCCTCAAAAGAAATATAATATATACTTGGTAAAGTTGTGGGCAAACTCACAAGACGACGAATCAAAAGCCAAGATGGTCAGACAACATGGGAAACGCTTCTGGTGTCGCTGGACCGTGTCGTGTTGAGACACAGTTTGCCACTCTCCACCGATGTCATAAAAAAAATCCGAAGAAGATATGATTCGATTCAGTGACCTTCAAATAGTCCGTATCACTTTTTTAAATATCTTCAATAAACAGACACTTCATTTTTACAACTTTACAATAGGAATATAGGCGAACATTTCCAACGTTGCAAAGGAGAAAAGTTGTCGCTCTCTACGTCGTAAGCGAAAATTCATATGGTTATTGCTATTGTTGAAGTATTAAAGGTCAAGTTACTCGTAGAAATAATAGTGGGTAAACAGCTGTATGAATTGTCCGGCCCTAAACTAGTAGACACATGTACTTTGGGCAGATGTAACTTAGGAATATAAAATCTAATGTGGGGAAAAGCGATGTTTTTGTTTTTTTTTTTTTTTTTTGACTATTGACTTTATGCTGACGCCAGGCGGCTGTTTCAGCTGGGATCCATTATACCCAAACATAAGTAGGTTCACAGCACTGAGCCAAAACACAGACACAGTAAACATACAATAATAATAGCATCTGGGTCATACTGATTTTTAGTATGAGTTAGCGTTATGCGTCTTTCCTGTGGACACCCGAAAGTTAAGGGCTTTAAATACTAATTTTTCTTAGTGCCCTATAGGCGATGTACAAATTGATTAATACTCTAGATCTAAGCGATAAAAATATCAGTTATATGTACCCAAGCCCTTAACTATTGCGTTGTCCACAGGAAAGACGGCTAAATTCTAGAACCAGTATGACCCATCTAAAATATAATAACAGATTCAGAATTAAATAACCATTAAAATAAAATGAAAAGTACATGTCAACATTAGATAATTAAAGATAGCATCTTCTGTTTTTCCGCATTTTGCAAATTTGGTGAATATAAGAGTAAGCTGATAGCAAGGACCATTAAAACAAGAGGACTGTCAATTGTTATACTTTGGGTCGTGCCCCGATCGCAGGGAGATATTCTGGCAAAAACTAGATGGCGCCTTAAAACTAATTATTTAGCGATGTTATTATTGAACAAAGAAACACAGTACAGTAAAAATTGTTCGAAAACAGCTAATCCATACTAATATTATAAATGCGAAAGTCTGTCTGTCTGTCTGTTACCTCTTCACGCTTAAACCGCTGAACCGATTTGGATGAAATCTGGTATGGAGATAGTTTGAGTCCCGGGGAAGGACATAGGCTACTTTTTATCCCGCAAAAATACCCTTATCAGCGATAAACGAATTTAAGGCGGACGAAATCGCGGGCAGAAGCTAGTAATAAATAAATCGTAACAATTAAATACAGTGTCACGCCTGCAAAGTTGAAAGATAGTAAATAATATTTTTTATACATTGACGCCGTTTTACATATCGGGAAACGGCTTTTGGTATGGAGATTGACAGTCCACCTGTTTTCTCTGTCCGATGTCCTTGCTAATACCAATAGCTGTGAGTTGCCCTCATTTAGATAGAACAGTGCAGTCTAGACAATATTTTACCACTAGGGCTTAAATATAGTTACATGGAATGTTTTATCAAGACTGTTTGACCCTATTGCGAAACCAATATCGGATGTACACGGGCGGTAACGTAACGTTCATGTTGGTCTAATTTACATCACGTGCCAGCACTTAATGAGATTTCCACATACTTTGCCTATAAAGAGCGATAGATGTGGAAAAAACTCATTTTGTGAACCCTCGTGAAATGTAACCTTTATGTCGATTTTGTAGAGGTATAGCGAGGCGAAACTTTTATAGGATGTATTTGCTCAAGGAATTGAATGAAAAGTGTTTTAATTTTTAATGACATTTGCTGTCCATCATCATCATCAGCAAAAAGACGTTCACTGCTGGACATAGGCTTCCTTCGAAGGACGCCACCACGCCAACGATCGCGCCTGCGCCGTCCGCATCTAGGAGACTTCAGCAACTTTTATTACAGTCCAGTTGGCTGTTAATTACATGTAAGTAAACATACTGCCAACTTGTCGATTCGTTTTTCTATGGGGGTCTCGTCTCTTAACGTAGTGATTATAACTTTGTGCAATAACGACAATAGTAGACAGACAGAATCTTCAGCACAAGCGGCAGAACACCTTTGGTTGAAGCCTCCAGTTCACCTGACCAAGCTTACTAATTTTACCATCCAGTCTTACCTCGAGTGTCAGCTACTTAGCCTATGATATACCATCCAGATGTCCTCGGCAGCCTCCAAACATACTCCACTGAGCCGAACCAGATGATATGTACTTGAACAAAGGCTAGTGGTGCCCTTAAATTAATTATTGCGATTACGATAAAAATTTTAGGTGTTTACAGCTCGAAAATCGAAAGCCAACAGAAGGATTAACGGTAAGGGGTGGGTGAAGCAATGTGACCAGCACAACATTGGGAAATTGTATAAAATATTGTGTGGCCACATTAAAATTAATATATACAATAGAATTATGACAAAGCTGAACAATCTTTGAATTGCACGTCGGCGCAAGCCAAGATACATTGCCATTTTTAAATACAAGAAATGGAACTCTTAGGATAACTGCCTTGTCTCGATGCCCATGTGCAATGCACCAAAACTAACTAAAATCTAACTATTATGGCACAACGAGCCAAACAAGCTCCTCCGAAACGAAAGCTCGCCACCTATCCCGATCCTGTGTAGCTTCCTGCCAATTAAAAAATTGAAGCTGACTCAGATTCGCCACCACCATGTCGTACCAACTGGACGGCGACCACTCAGTCATCTCAAGTACGCTCTCTTGACGGCTTGATGTTCACCCATTCTCTGATGGTGACGAAACCAGCAAAGTCTAAGATTTTGTTTCGCCTATAATATTGGTTTCGATCACGAACTCAATCTCGGAATTTTTCCGCGTTCTCTATGTGCCATCATCTCTCTTGGATAAGAAGCATGGACACTAATACAAAAAGAGGAAATTCAGCTCCTGGTAGCGGAAAGAAAGATTTTACGTAAGATCCTCGGACCGACCAAGCGTAGTACCTACCTATTCATATATTATTATTATAGACAACAGCACAAGTCGTGCGCTGCGGGTAAACAGGCACCAAGTCTGTTATATATAACCTCACAATAGACATAACAAGAATGAATCTTACGATTGTCATGTTACGTCAACACCAACACTTCTTACCATAAATGGCATTTCTATAAATATGTCTGTTTTAAAAAAAACTACAGTACATAAAGTACATTCCGTTATCTACACCAACTAATAAAGTTGTAAAAATAAAATGTCTGTAAATTGAAAATATTCTCATAAAATAAGTGAAACGGACTATTTGAAGGTCACTGAATTATTTTTTCATTATCATTTTCGGATTTTCTGTTTGTTTTTGTATATGTTGTTGTGGCTCCATCACGTCAAAACGGCTAAACGGATTTCAACTTCTTTTTAGTATACAGGTAGCTGGACGTCCACAGATAGTTAAAGGATACTACCCCTACTATGCTGAAGTAAGAAACAGGGTTATGACTTCCTCTCTTGCGCGAACGATGTTCAGCACCTTCTAGTCCTTATTATGTCAATCATGGCTTCAAGTGCTCATTTAAGGAACTGTCAACAAATTATATGGTTTTCGGCCTTGGCCTGGTATCGGAATATTATTTATTGACATTTGTCAATTGACTCTGAGGCGCATTGGGAATTGGGAAGATTCCGTTTCAAACACGATGGAACAGTTCGCAAAGATTTTCGCCGATATACATTTTCAATTATATTTTTCTTCAAAGACAAGAATATTCCATTTTTCAGTTAGCAGTTTGAGTGCTTCTCATTAGTTAAAAATATAAGGTTTTGTGTGCGTCTTGTTTGAGGGTTTCTTGCCAATTATTTCTTATCTTCTTTATAATTGTGAAATCATGTCTTTTACTTTTACGGGGCAGCGAGGCACGGAATGAACTCGTTAAGTTATAATCTAATAGACCCGGAGCCAGTGGCGTGGCGACCATATAAACCGAAACCCACCACGATTTAAACTAATACTATTTTCACTCATTGTCACAACACAACAAACGGGGCTTAATCGCGTATAAATATCATTTATATAATTACCTTTCGTTGGTGATTCTTCGACGTTTCGAACGTCGCCTTATGTCCATGATCTCCAAGGAACTCTTCTTTCTTCCTTCGAGACCATGGACGTCGAAACGTCGAAGAATTACCAGAGAAACGTAATTAAAAAATCATATTTATACGCGATTTAGCCCGTTTGTTGTGATAATATACACCTCTCTGTAAAGTGTGCCCAGGTACCTATTTGCCTGTTGCATTAATATTGCTTGAACCATAATATTTTTATCTAGATTGTAAATATTTTTCTGTTGATTGTAAAATCGGAGATGTAAAAGTGGTCTTGAGGCCTATTTGCAGATTAAAGTTTTGAATTAGAATTTGAAGTACGTCGATTACTAGTCTAGACCGCGATTGGTTACAACAGAATACTCCTTTCTGCTCTTTGTATCAATATTGGGACGTAATTACAATATTACCCATTGTCAGGAATCTTACATAACCCGTTCATATCTGCAACAGACGTGCACTGAATAGCAGCACACCTAGTAATAATTACCAATAAGGAAATCCTCCATTGTCTAAACATCCCACATTCCACGCCTACCTTTACTCCGATCAACTAAGGAGCCGAATTAACAATAATTCGCCAGTTTCTGCCTCAATTTAGTAAAATTTATACAATTGTAAAAATGAAATGTCTGTACATTGAAGATATATAAATAAAACTTGTAACATACTATTTGGAGGCCACTGAATCGAAAAATATCTTTTTAAACTTTTTATATGTGTCGTTGTGGCTTCATCATGCTAAATCGGTTGAACAGATTTTAAATATTTCTGATACAAGGGTATCCACAGATGGTTATAGGATACTTTTTACCCAACTACGCTGTCGAAAAAAAGAGTCCACGAACGAAGTTGCGGGCACCGCACAGTGTTTCGCTCGGAACATGCCAGCTGAACAAAATTATTTTCTCTAATATTAAGCTTCTAATAGGTCTATCTAGTTGAGATAGTCTAGTCTCATATAACTGACATTTCGAAAGTGCTTGTAACTAGGCCTACTTGAATAATGAATATTTTGATTTGATTTGATTTGATATTATGTCATTTATAGTAAAATCTTCAAAATTTGGATACACCAAGAAATAAAAAAATATTTGTATGGGTAAAAATTATATTTATGGGAAGAATTAACAATAACTAAACTAACATGCACAAACAATTACAAATTAAAATACTTAGACCTAATAACGTACAAAAATAATCTTAATGACCCAATTAATTCATGAGTATACATATAATTGTACTTATTTCACAAATAACTCTAGACAATTCTTAATAGTAGGTAGTAATGATTCAGTCATCACTACAGTCTTCATCCTCGTCCTCGGAAGAATCTGAAACACAATAATCTTCGGATATACTACTAGTCTTACTAACAGTATTTTTATTTCTGACAACATGTTCGGGTGAAATTAATAAATCTAATACTTCTGACGGGAGAGATCCTGTTTTTTGCGGGGCTTTTCCCTGAGGCTGTTAATTACAGGATCAGATGTGATTATTAACATGTTAAGTAAATCTGTATTCGTGGCAACACGGGACCTTTTGCGGGTATTATCCCGTCGGAATCTTCTGCAATCTTTGTTGCGAGCTTCTCTGAAAGAGCCGATTGGATAACATCTACACTATGTGTAAGTATTTTATGCACAGTGACAGGCATGCAATACCACGAATACAGATCCAAATACAGCCTTCTTGTTTGGTCTGCTAGTGTTTTAAATTTATCGACATTGATATCAAACCCGGAAGACAAAGCCCTAAGTAAAGTGTCAAAATGTTTTATCAATGTAACATCTAATCCTGTAATTTCAGCGCTCAACTCTAGATTTCCGAAAAATCTTCTAGCCGTATTTCCATCATTACTATTGCCAAAACCTGGTTTAGGTTTATCAACCACTAAGCCCATTCTGGATTTGAAATGGTCTTGAATAGTTGATGAACGTTGCTTTACATTAGCTTTATCATCTTGCGTTTCTCAACTGCCATTTCTTTACATCGAGACGGTAGCTAATGTGCAGCAAGCATTCAAAACAACGAATCCAAGCATGTAGTGTTGACAAACCAAACCCAAGATTATCTTTATTGGCCGTAAATTCCCTAGCCTCATCATTCATTATCTTTGGGGTTGCACTACAGATGAAACACCTCTGTGCTGACAAAGTCTCTGTCAAAGCATTACACACTTTCCCATCAACCATTGTCAAAAGCAGCTCATGGTTAACTGAAACCTGATTTCCATCATCCACATTACATATTGTCGGCAATAGCTCGCTTATCTCCTTCAAAACTTTGTCGGTCTCGTGTTTGGTGATCTCCTTACTTTCTTTCGAGAAAATGAACTTTATTGGTCGACAATACATAGTGGAGGATGGACGTGGATTTTGCCAAACAATATTACCGCTTTTGTCACATAATTGAAGAGGGACAAATGAAAATACGAACAGATATTCATCGGTAGCTTCATTATCGGTGAATTTTTGTTTGTAATTGCTATGACCAGAGCTTCCATCACAACCCCATTTGCTAATTAGTGTGAATGATGAGTGCTCATTGCGATCCGAAGAACAAGCAGTAATAACTTCCCGTTGTGCAGAAATTAAACGCTGAGCAGTTTTGTCTAACATAACTTGAAGTTTAATATCTGCACGTGTTTCCGTTATTTCTACGTGTTCTTCTGACAGTAAACAGGCTTTTTTGGCATTCCGAAGGCAATAAAATGATGGAAATACCTGATGACCCGCAAGCATACTCCACTTCCTGGTTTTTTTATACGAGTGAGACGTTGATTTAGAGTCCACATAATAAGCCAAAGCTTCATCACTTGTCAAGCACCTTTGCTGCTTCTGCTGCTGGTCACTGCTCTTCCGATCACGCAACCTGTCAGGACTCTCACTGACTTCTTTTATTAATTTAGCAACGTTTCGCTTTCCAGATAGTCGAGACGATATTTCGGCAGCTACTAATAATTCTTCTGAATTACGTGTCATGATCAAATCATCAATACGTCGACGTTTTGTTTTGGCACTCGCATCTTCCATGTTTAGTGTAGGTCTTCCAGGGCCCGTTTGAGATTCCTTGGAACTACAACCTGCCTCAGCATGATCGTATGACACAGTAAATGTCAAATCACCTTAAAGCCATTCCTTATTGCTTGTCAAAAAGCGTTCTCGAGTTCTTCGAGAACTTTCCCATTTTTCCGAAAGTTTCGATGAAAATCGGGAAATCACGGTCTTGATTTCCTTCATTGAATCTTCCATTATGCCGCTTACGTCCTGTATTTTCGAAATGTAAGCGAAGAGAGCACCATTTCGTTCATTCTTGGAGTTTTTGAGCCATTCTTCAAAACATGCTATTTTCGGCACGTTGAAAGTGTGACCTAGAAAAAAATTAATAAATATATGTTGGGCAAAAAAGGGGCAAGAAAAATAAAGTCCATCGTTATCAATGAGGTTATAGCTACTTCCTAAAAAAATATTCAGGTCGGGGAGAAGAGGGGATTTTTACTTATACTCCAATGAATTCGAAATAGAAGATTTTTTCTTAACTTTGTAACATAACGATATATTTTTCTAGGTTACAGGTAAAAAAGATCAAAATATAATAGTATTTAAGATAGTACTTACTTTTAGTAACAGGATCCATCACAGCACTTAACCAAAATTAATAAAATATACTTGTGAGACGTTATCGCAATCGAAGCTAAAATGCAACTAAATTCATGCAAATAATGCAATTGTTTTATATACTTACCCTCATTACAAAAAATAATAATTATTTACGACAAATCATTACCTACCAGTGTAATCACCAACTAATATACTAATTACCCTCATTAATGGTTTCTGAATTGGGTGATGTTGTTTTTGTCCAGCTAGCTTGTTCTACTCGACATACAGTGCACCGTCTGGTTTAGTATAATAATAGAGATAGTTTATCTTTATACATACATACATTCTTACAACACGCTCTTCTTTTATAGTTATAAAATAAAATGTAAGTTTAAAGTTTCAGTAAGTTATTGTAAAACAGCGCCAGTTGGGAACTATCTATCACCGCGCGAAAGCGTTGTGTTCGTTGTAACTTATAATACGAAAATAGTTAAACTATTCTAAAGGTCTTCACACCTGGTTGATTGGAGTACGTGTCAACCGACGCCCTAGATACTGCACTGGTCTAAATATAGACGGAAGACTATCAAGTGGGGAAACTGTAGACGATGTAATCGACACTATTCGGTTAGGTCAAGAAAGTTGGAAAGATGAAAGCGCCGTAAAAATCTGCACAGCTAGGGCATATACTTTGTTTAAATGGTACCGTATACCGTAAGTTTCTGTCGAAAATTTAATTTTTGTGACATAATTTTATTGCAGACTGTACGTTTCTTTAAAAATCCACCAACTACTCACCGAGACGATTCTAAAGAGCCCAAACTCGGTAGGATTGCATTATTTTATTACAGAGTTAAATTACCAGATTCCTGCTCCATCGTCAGATCAGCTCGATGGTATGAATAATATTGCATTGTCACCGAAATAACATAAGTATCTGTTCCAAATTTTAGCTCAATTGGAAACCGGGAAGTCGGTCAAATTTAACTTGAATGATTCCACCCAAAAAAACATTGCAAATTAAAAAGCTGGTAAAAAAAGGAACATTTATGGTGCGACTCTGTTTGTCTGTCCGACTATTCTCGACCTCAGGAGGATATATTATGTACCTATGTATATGACGTAGATTGTGTGAATCTAGATTGTTTCGAATTGAGGAAAGATTAAATTCTTCAGTGGAAATGAAATTTGGCTACTCGCTTCCATAGGCAGCTTTGATTAATGGTATCGTAAATTGGCAGTTTCTGCATAAGGTTCGGATAAATATCCTTGATTTAATTAAATGAAAGGATGTGTTTGTAGACATCCTTATTGACTGCTCTTATACAGGAAAAACTATAGTTGTGCCGTACTCAAGAATTGCTTGAAACTTCTTTCTTTTTTGTAAGAGAAATGTTACTAAGTTAAGTAGGAACAATTTCGCTACATACGAAGCAGAGGAAGTTCTCGAAAACGAACTAATTCTACTACTACACACATTACTACTACTTTTAACGCAACACCTTTTTAGGGCTCCGTAGCCAAAATAGCAAAAACGGAACCCTTATATGTAGTTCCGTCATGGCCGTCCGTCCGTCACAGGTATTTTACTACAAGATGTAAATGTATTAATGAAATTTGGATAGGTGTCTTGTATAAGCCACTAATTAATTTAGTAGTTAAATCATAAAAATAAATATTTCTAGGGGGCGCACTCCATACATACTTGTAACCGAAGCAAGCTGAAACAAATTGTTTTCAGCAAACATCAACGTGTAGTCCATTTTTCGATAGTTCTTTAAAATCACTTAAGGGTTTCGATTTTTTTATTAAGTTTAATATTTTCGGAAAGAATCGCTCCGAACGTAACATAAATCGTGCCCCTCTATTTTCTAAGCCGTAAATCCCAATGAAAAAAATTACAAATGTATTAAAAATTATAAATGGTCCAAATGAAATAAATACTTTCAAAGAAAATTGTTGACAACATGATCGGATATACCGTTTTTGAGTTATTGACGAAAAACTGCGCTTCTCAGCAACAGGACGTAAGTGGCATGAAGATACACGCGTATTTTTTCATCTATAATGGGTTTTTTTTGTAGTAACGGTTACGGAACCCTACACTAAGCATGGTCCGACATGCTATTAGCCAGTTTTTTTGTATGTCGGTTAACTACAAACTCATACTAATTCCTACCGTCTTTTGTCTTGACACAAGTAAATGTAAGCCCTTCCTTAAACAAGTGTTGCTTATTTCATAAGTAGTACCTACCTTCCATACTGTTACGAAACTAACACCTGAGCTATACATAAAATAATAGGTGTATTACAGTTGGATACAGGTCAATCTAGAACTGTCACTCTGAATCAGCTCTAGATCATGTCCCTGCTCCCTACACGGAGCGGGACACGTGACGAATGGCAGTAATTTTGCCCGTGTTGTGGCATCTATCAAACAATTTTGCCTATTTGTCTCTTGGTACGTTCCCAATGTGATAAGTAGGTAGATGGGAGAGTAGGCAGCGTGCTGACATTTCGATGTCAATAGATCTTTATTCTCGCCGGCTTGCCTAATAAAGGTATTTGAGCACCACTATTGAAGAAATAAAAGACTGATTCTTAAGTGGGAACCCGCTTGCTCAAGTTTATGTTACTAACATGAATCAATTACCGTGAGCACTTTATAGGTGCTACGCGAGAAATTACTAAACGAAATTTTTTCTTCACATAGTATATAGAATTATGCATGACTATGTTTACAAACCGCAAGAGTGTGGAACTAAATCGGTCGCAGATGTGTAAGAACTAATATTTATTCAAACCTTTTGTTTTGATGACTGCTAAAATCTGAAACAGTAGGACTACTATGTAGCTATAGGCCTAACGCATAACTGAGTCTGTTCCTGAGGTATGGGAACGGTACGAGAGGGGTGTGTTTACGGAACTTCAATGTATAGTGAGACATTTAGGACACGTCATGTCACGTCACTTGTCACCCCTCCCGTACCGCTCCCATACCTCAGAAGCAGACACAGTTAAGCGTTAGACTTGTGGTGAAACTCGAAGCGGATTTGGTTGACGTTCTCGTCGAGATAATGAAATCTCTTCAAGTGGCATCAATTAGGCAAGTCTATCACAAAACATCATTATACCTATAATAAAAAGAGGTCGCCTGGATTTAACAGACTATTTGATGCTAAATGTACCTGGATGAAGGCCGATCAAACTGCTGCTCAAAATAAGTTGACGGTGCGTTATCGCAGTGACGGGACTTACGCGTCACGATTATACCGCATGCCCTCCACCATCGCTGCTCAAAAAACGCTGACGGTACGTTTACACGGCTATGTATAGAGAAATCGTGATGCACAAGACACGTTACCGCGTATACGCAGCGTTAAACTTCGGTGTGGGAGGCCCCTATCACGTCACTGCGATAACGCACACCGTCAGCGTATTTTGAGCAGCGGTGTGGAGGGCATGCGGTAAAACCGTGACACGTAAGTCATGTCAACGTATTTTGTGCAGCGGTTTGGTCGAGCCTTAAAACGGTTCTAACGAAACGAATAAATGTCATTGCACGAAACTGTTTGACACCTAATGTCAATCAGTCAGAATCCAAATTGAATACATTGAAGACGTGATCACACGAAACATTAACATTCCACAGCGAGATCGATAACTGAAGTTATTTTCGGAGTTACGCACGAGTAACAAGATTATGTTAGCGAAATTAACCAACCGACGAGGTGTCGAACGCCAGATGTAAATCAGCTTACAAACAACGTTACGCTGAGGAATGTTCACAATTTACACTCTACTACATTATCAATCGGAGTACACTCATTAAGCTAGAAGTTTATACTATGAAATATAGATTTTCCCTGCGGTCTCGCCCGGTGTTTTGCTTCGGGAATAGGGATGACGACAAAATTTTAATAATTAGTCCGTATATTGAGTCAAATGTCGCGTGACGTCACCGTATGGTACAGATTGTACCTAGTAGTGACGTCACGAGCCCCTACTCCTAAACTTTGATGCGATATATCTTTGTATTTTTTTAATGGAAAAAAAAAGAAAAATACGTGTCCAATATTTTTTTATTATCTACAATATAGACTAATAAGAAATTTGATTTTCGTGCCCTGTCGTCATGCCTATTATGCATATATCAAACTGCGATTTATCTCTATTTCTATGCATAATATCGATCAATCCTGGATTGCTGTATATGCAAGCATCAACCAAATAGACAAGCCAACAAGCACACTTTCGCACATATAAGGGTAAGACACCATAGTAAATTGCATTAGGTACATAAATTAAGCCAATGGTGATTAATATTTTTCTACGACATGCTTGAAACATAAGTTATATACTTTTCTCTTTCTAGGACTCTATAATAATACCGGCTCTATTATAAGTAAATTGGGGGTGAATTCAATCTTCAATTCGTATTCCAAAATGGAACCTCCAACTAACTGTAGTGTAAATTGATAGGCTTCAAAATAGCCATAGTTATCGGCAATGTTTCAACACAACGCTGTTTTGATACATCTGAAGATTGGAGCCGGCAATTGAGTGATTCGCATTTGAGATTCTAACCCCACATTTCCTAGTATTTGTTATCACCTACACTACTTATATTACGCTCGTTCATTTACTATTCTGCGTCACGCACCAAAATAGAGCTAGAGACATTAAAGGTTCATTGTCCATAAAAGTGAAAGATCGATGTCAAATATCTGTTACATTTGCGGCGATAAAAATAAGGTTTAACGTGCCGCGGAGCTATAAAAGGTGAAAAGGAAACGGTGCGTCAGCGTTAACGTGGAACCCTGAATTAGGGTTCGGGACACGTTCTAATGTCGGCTAGATATTTTTGGAACACAAGACCAAGTTTGATATTTGAAATCGCCCAAAATTAAACCTTTTTTCACTTTCGGACCACATTTTGTGGTCCAATTCTCGATCAAGATGTAAGGTAAAAGTATATACCGTGCGGGAAAGACCGAGTTATGATACAAGTCTATGAATTATATGATTTAGGGTAAAAGCAGGACAGTTGCCCCTGTGGGATACATGCCTCGGTTTCAAATACACTATGTTAGGCTTGCAAATGACGTTCACGCTTAATCGTACTCGGAAGGCCCTCCCGCGTCGACCTTAGTGCCGTCCAAACCGTTGTAGTAGGTGGACGCGTTTCGATGGTGTGAGCAAAAATCTTCCGAGGCGAACTTTTGACTAGCGCCGAAATTATATTGGTAAGTTATATCTGTTGAATATTTTTATTACTGATTGAGGTTTTGGTAAAATATTTGTTTCTATGCATGGGCTTAAATTATATTGTTTATTATGTTTGTTAAATAGCTTTTATTTATTTCGCAAATTGAAAGGGCAAGTATCCGTACCAAAAAGCATAGTCGCCCTATTGACTTTGGCGGATACTTGCCCTATCGGCAACTATCCTCCACGCCTTTCTTCTCTTAAACCAACATTTTAGGCGCAACGCCGGGAAAGCAACCGTCTTTTGTTTTAATAAAAATGTTGACGACCAGTTTAGCTCAGTGGGTGAAATGATGCCTGCGAAGCTGTGATCCTGGGTCCAAATCCCAGGAAGATCAAATATTTGGGCTTGACAGACTGCACAACGAAAATTCTGTAGCGTTTTTAAACGGTATGACGTCATACCGTTTCGGTAAGGTTTCGATAGCGCAAAACAAATCTTTCGGTAGCGGAATATAAAGGTAGTCATTTTTTTTGATACCTCAACTGTTTTCATAAATTAGTCTTGGAGGTTTTCTATGTATATAAGTAAATATATCTATTAAATATATTGTCGTCTAGTTCCCACAACACAAACCTTATAGAGCTTGCGATGGGACTAGTTTGATTTGTATAAAATTGTCGCATAATATTTATTTATTATTAACATCATGGCGTTTAGCCAATAAAAAAAACCATAAGGTGATGCTACTGATGGTGGTGTTCGTGGAGATCGTTTTAATGATGGTGGTGGCATTACTGTTGACGGAGTGGTGGTAGTGATGGTGATATATAAAACTTCATCATTGGTAAGTCTCAGATCCTTAATCTCACTGACAAAATGGTACAAGTCTCTTGTATAGGCTTTCGTCTTCCTTCGCAGTAAAGAAAGCACACCTGTAAGCATGTAATCTACCTATCGATTAGCTCATAAAACTTTGGTGGCACCGGGCAAGCGGGTACTAAACTTGTCACATTCAGATTAAGATTTTTAGAGTGCTTTTGAGTTTTTATTACTTTCGCCGTTAGACCTCGCTTAAGAAGCTTGTGATTTGTAGCGTCTGACAAAAGTACTTTCACTTTCTGGTTGTAGTCATTAGTACCCATAGCAACTGTCGCATTTCCCTTGTCAGTTCAAAGAATGGTGATGTCTGGGTCTTTACACTAGCTCTTCATAGCGTTGAATTCAGTTCTGGGTAAGTTAACTTTAGGAGTATAAGCTCGTCTTAAAATTAAAGACCACCTGGCATACGGCCTTCAAATCTTCCTTACGCATACAATCTCGAACAGGGCAAGAGAAGGCATTGCGGACAACTCCTCCGGTACAAGGATGTGCTTAACCGTCACATGAAAACTTGCGATATTGACCCCACACAATGGGAGAATCTGGCAGCTAACCGCCCGAAATGGAGATCTTCAATCCAAAATGCTACACTCGAATTTGAGTCCCGTCGGCTGACGGAACTTGATGTAAGACGGTACGAGCTGAATGCCCGGGTGGTCGGCAATCAGTTACAATATCATCGACGGTGTGCTCACGTGCCCGGTATGCGCGCGAGTCTTTTCGAATAAGATTGGGAACGTGAGCCACATGAGAGCACACGAACGCCACCGAACCCGGAGTTGAAGCAGTCACCGTGGTCGAAAACGGCCGGAATAATAATAATTATAATAATACAATTTTGGACCAGACGATCTTCCACACCGATTATAATCTCCCCTTTTGAGGAGAATAGTCCGTGGAGCTACAACATAATTAAGCCCTTTTTTAAGAAGCGAGGTCTGATCATTGCTCAGCTGTTTGGAGCTTATGTTTAATACAGATGCAACAGCATTTGTGGTTGACGTTCAATTACCGCCACGGAGCGTTTCGTTCCTACAGTTGGACAACTTAAAAACAAAACTGTTTTTAACTTGTCGACCTTAGCGTGTGCAACTTTTAAATTTAGATAAATAACGTCTATCGCCTTGTTCAACAATACTTTTGAAATCATCATCTGTCAATATCAACTGCAATTCGTCACTCTTTTCCTTAATCTGTTGTTCAAATTTGTGAGCTGAATAACGGGTATTGTGGATAAGTTTGCACAGTAACTTTACACTAGCTTGGCTGAGAATGCTTTTACTACCGAAACTATCCCTCTTCGATGCTATTTTAACGCATGTAGGAATGAGATCTTCATCACGGCATTTTTAAGGATATTCAATGAACTTCGAGCTCGTGCGACTCCCGTCCTGAGGTCTTCATACCGCCTGATTTGGTTAGCTACATCCAGTCCGTACTGATTTTAATAATAGTGTCTTCTGTTTCCGCGATTATTACTCATTTAAATAAATCAATTTTAACTGATTATATCGCGTATATTTAGATTAAGATTTCGCTTGTTTACTTACAATTTGGATACATTGTTTGTCCGAAATAAATATTTTGAATAAAGATTTTGATTTGATTTGATATTATATCATTTGAGTTCACGTTTCGGAAACTTATCAGCTTTCCGTGTTCACGGGTTGACTGAGAAAGATTTGTTTTTCTCTGTCAAAGTTACAATTTGTGCAAAGTACCCACTTTGAGAAAACAAGTAAGGTTAATACATGTCAGATGCGTCTAATCTGTAAACACAGTTACACATGTGTCAGAATGGCTTAATTATTTTATTTTAATAATTTACCAGCAGCATTTCACAAGATTCTATCTTTAAGCATCAATATATTATTAATAACTTACATGTTACCGAATTTAAAGCTTGGAGTCTGTTTTTGTCGTTATTTTATATTTTCAAACTAAAAAATAGAATGTTTATAATATGTGTTAATTTCAATGTTGATTAGTACCTACTTAACAAATGATTTCAGTTAATAATAAATATTGCAGACTTAGATTAATCTATGCTAATGTCAAAGTTGATTGACATTGTTGTATCTTTAATAATAATATTTTATTATTAAGTAATTCGGATACCTAATTTCAAGTTCGGAGACTATATTTGTTACGATTTTATAATTATAATAACGCATGTTTAATAGGTACTTAAGTATAATATTTAAAAAAACAGATTAATGTAATTAATACAAGTTTGTTTCTATCTGAACAAAGAGGCGACTATCCTCCCGTGAAGTAAGTATCCCCCAAAGCATTTTTTACGTTAGGTGACTAGGACTTAATTAAAGATTACAGTCAATAATAAGAATTAATTACTTTGATCATTATAAGTATGTTTAGAACTGAAAAAGAAAAAAAATGCATCTATCCTCCCATGAGGCAAGTATCCCCCGAAGAATTTTTAACGGAAGGCGACTGTCCGCTACAGTAGGCAAGTATCCCTCTTTTTAGAGGTCAAATAAAACAGGATTTCCTCTAAGCCAGTATTACACATGTTTACAAAAAACAGGCTTTTATAAAAGATCAATAACCTATGTTTTGATATACACTTTGAATTATTCTAAATAAGTACATATTTTTGAATTACATTGCTACTACAACTATTCGGCTTTTACCCTACTAGAAGGGGCACTATCGTTCGCGGAGGAGAAAAAGTCATAACCCCTCTTTTTTCTGTAGCATAGTCGGGTAAAAAGTATCCTATAACCATCTAGATATACCCAGTTACCCGTGTACCAAAGATAGTTGAAATCCGTTTAGCCGATTTAGCGTAATAAAGCCACAACCACACATACAAATATACAAACGTTTTATTTTTACAACTTTATAATAGTATACGTATTCTTACGCTTATTATATATTCGTCTAACGAGACCAGTCATAACATAAACAATCATCTGAATCAAGGATACCTACTGCAGGAGGTCAGGCTTCATATTTAATCTCACCAAAAGGAAGTGAATCTAGATTTAAAAATAAAACAAAGATCGTGTAATTAATGTTCCCATATCGCTTGAGTTCAAAAGGCTGTTCGGACGCTAGGAGTGTGTGATAGATCAACACTGAACATCCAACAATTAGTAATATCGTAGAATCAGTTCAACAATGCATTTTGTCACTGAGGCCACCCCCCACCCACGTTTTCCGTCGACAATGACAAAACGAAAGCTGGCAGTGACTTCGATAAAACTGCATTACGGTCGCAGTGCATACACCAGAACTTTCTGCATTTTTACAGGTCTGAATCTAGCAGGGCCTCAGAAATATGACAAGTGGTGAAAAAAATTCTCTGGTTGGACTAATTTTTCTACATCATCTATATTATTATTAAATTGAAAAAAATTAAATGTTTGTATGTGTCGTTGTGGCTTCATCACGCTAAATCGACAAAACAGATTTCAACTATTTTAAGCATACGGGTAGCTGGGTATCTCCAGATGGTTATAGGATACTTTTTACCCGCCTACGCTGAAGAGAAAAGAGCGGTACTGACTTTTACTCCGCCGCGAACGAAGTTGCAGGCACCTTCTAGTAGTATAGATATAAGGAGATGTAATATGATAATGCTAAGTCACATCAATGCAACAGATAAATAATCGAGTAAGTATACTTTATCGAGTGAATATTGACTCCGGTTTATTAGCTAGGTAGCATTTAGAAGTTGTAAAAATAACTGTTTATAACGTTTGCATCTTCGTAACAACAATAAGCGTTGGCTTGATAACTATGTATAATAGTTATTTCATATCGACATGCAAGGTCACATACACAGACACGTACTCAGTTAGCTGTGATTCAGCGTTAACTCACATAGAAACCGGCTGGAATGATAAGCGAAATAACCATGACATAAAGCCTTTATACTTCAAAACTATGCCACAGACACGGAAACATCTAAAGCACATCCTTAACCAGACATATCGTATTAAATACTAGAGTAAACATCGTTAGTGGAAGAGAAAAAGTCAAAACCCTCTTTTTTCTTCAGCGTAGTCGGGTAATAGGTATCCTATCACCATCTGTGGATACCCAACTGCCCTTGTCCCAAAAATAGTTTAAACCCGTTTAGCCGTTTTGGGGTGATTAAGCCACAACGACACATACAAACTTACAAAAAATCCAAAAAAGAAGCATTAGATTCCTTTATTTACAGGTTATAATCTAAGACAAGTTAATACCCACATAATTTATAAATAAAGCTCATACCAAAAATATATACCGCGCCCTGCCTTAACACGGTACAAGTCCGCGCCCTAAGACAATTATTAAACCACTAGCTTCTGCCCGCGACTTCGTCCGCCTTAAATTCGTTTATCGCGGATAAGGGTATTTTTCCGGGATAAAAAGTAGCCTATGTCCTTCCACAGACAGACACCGGACGGACGGATGGACGGACGGACAGACACACTTTCGCATTTATAATATTAGTATGGATTAACCAGTTAGGAACTATAAACTGGCGAAGTTAGAAACTCCGGACATTAATGGGCTCACAGGATTTACCAATAATACGAATAATGGAATTAACAATGCGAACTAAGTGCTCCAGTGTTGGTACATTGAGCTATAAAACTTTATTAAGGAAGTAAGTATGCATAAATGGCGGGATTTCGTAGTCATAGCAAGACAGATAAACTTTGCGGAAGGAAAATAAATAATTTATAGTGAAGGTTCGCGGAGGAGACAGAGTCATAATCATAACCCCTCTTTGTCTCGTCAGCGTAGTTGGGTAAAAAGTACCCTTAGCCGATTTGGCGTGATGAAGCCACAACGACACATACAAACATTTTATAAAAAAAACTATTGTTTGACTTCCAAATAGTCCGTTACAATATATTTTTTTTTATATCTTGAAGTATAGATAACGGGCGTATACTAAACACAGAATAAGTGACTAAGACCCGATTCGCACTGTGTCAGTCACTATTTGCGTTTAGTAGCAAATTTATGAATTCGCACTTAAGGGGCTTACAGCTCTGAATGACCTTCGATCGGTAGCTTTCCGCTTTTCCATGTTCCATATGTCTTATCATGTTGACAGCGGCCGTCTTTACCAATACACTGTTTCAGTTTATCTTCAAGAGTCACGGAACCCAAGATAAGTGCCATCAAACTTCGTTATTTTTACGACAAAAAACCAGTTTTTGCCACTTTTCTTATAAAAATACACGCTTTTTAAAGAAAATGCTTGCGTTGCAAGTTAGGTCTGTTCATAATGAATAATTAGGCATACGTTTGGAGCCTATGAAAGGTTTATTGAGAGACAAGATACGCAATTTTTATAGACCTCTGTGTAAAAAACCATAATTAATTACATAGAAATATATTCTAATTATCGAATGCAAGAAAATGTTGAATAGAAAAGGAACTATCATATAAACCATGTTTCGAAAGTTAGTTTGGCCATTCCAGGGACTAGATACAGAACAAAAAACAATGAAAAATCGTACATTTACGCTTGGAGCCCCTTAACACTAATCAACGTGTGAATCTGGCCTAATTAACTACCAGCTGATTCCGTGGTCGTCACGTCAAACATGAAATGTATACCTACTTAAATAAGATAACATATTTACTAAACCAAACTCAAGAATTGAATAACAATATCAAGTAAAAACCACATCAAAGCCCATCAAATATGTTCCGATTAACATGTACAATTTTTGCAACAAAGGATTGGAAACAATAGTAAAATGGATAGTTTAAAGGTTGTCAAATCAAATAAGTCACTTTTAACTAAACGCACGGACGATTTACACGAGGGCAAGTGAGAATATAAAGATGCTACGCCGATCCAAAGTAAATGGGATAAGGAATAGAAGCGAATGATGATAAAGTGAGAATATAAAAATAACAAGTGCAGCTAAGTACGTGTAGTTACGCCCTTAAAAAGAGCTCGATCGATTTCCCAGTAATAGTAATCTGGCTGAAGGCGCTGCTGCCCATCAGCGTAAGACCCGTCTCCGCGGGGGTCACCCTTCTATTTCCGTCAGGTCAGGCCCTGGGCGTTAACCATTTCCACACCATTTCCCTCTTCCAGCTAATCGAAAGCAGATAGGGGAAAAAATGCGATAGTCAGCTCGACTTTGCAAAGTTGTCTTGCTTGAAGAATACAAACTCAATGAGAAACGATAATCACGCTGGGATTTAGTCTGTCATATCTTTGGTGTTTTGTGTATTCCTACAGTCTATATGGTTGTCAGTTAGGTACCCACATAAGCTTAATACCATAAACATCCAATTAGCATACTTGCTGTCACTTCTACATACCTCAATAAGCCCTTATTAAAAATGGTCCAACCAAGCATTTCAACGCAACGATCCCACTGTTACAGATGATTCAAAGTTATAGCCTCCTTCGTTTGGAGTTGGGGGTTTAAAAAACGACACGATGCGGGCCTTAATTCCGGAAAACACTTCAGCAACAGGGCCAGTACGTAGATGTATTCAAAATACAACCTACGCGTATATCGATTAATCGTTGCTGCCTCGCAACAAACTGTGGTATGAAAGAAATATAATTTCAAAAGAAATCGTAATATCCTGTAACATCTTCCGCGAATAATCTAAATTTAGCAGCAAAGCTTTGAGCATGATGTGTCGTTAATTATGTTCCCAGAATCCATAGGCGGCAAAGCCCGGATTGCGTAGGCAGAAACCTCCCCCAACGCCCACGGCTATTGGATCATTTGGAACATCGCCAATCACAACAGAGCCACTCATTCATCGGGGCTTGCCTTGCATGGATTTGTAAGGCTTTAACAGGCTAGACTTTCCGTGACGCATAGGCTAGTTCTTGATTAAACATTGCATAAAAACGTCACGTAACTTGTTTAGATGCATTCTTCAATGCGTGTAGCTTCATTCAACAATAATGACACAGAATGGGAATATTCATTCAAGTTCGAGGAAGTCTAGGAAGATAAATACTGGTAGTAAATATTAATCTGCAAATAGCAGTTTCGTACCCACTTCGGAGATGAAAACTCCGTTCGGCGCCACAATGGCTACGACGCACCATCGAAGATTCTATCCACCTTGCACAAAAACACGTAATTTCTAAGGAAGATCCAGGCAGTTAAGCTTTTCTTTATGTAGACGAACTCAGGGTACGTTCACACTTCGTCGATGAAATGCAGTGCCGTGCCAAATACGTGTTTGTTTATTGTGTGTAATTTTTATATAGTACATAAAATACGTCTTTTTGGTGTTAAGAAATAGGTATACCTAATTACAATCAAATCATTTTTAGGTATATACAAATTAAATTAGTAAAAATAGAAGAATGAGAAAACCAATGACTTGTTCGGAGGAGAGCACCAAATAATCTGTCAGTGTATCGTCAACAGGGTTTTTGGCCAGGGTAGGCAGTTTGTCTGTGCCTATATGGAGCCATGGTCGTTCAGAGCGTCAATGTAGGCAATAGGGTAGATGCATGATTTTTTTTTTATTGCTTCTCTTAACAAATTATGAAAATACCGTAAAAACGATCTCATCATCAACAGTGAAATTAAAATTAAAATCGGCCAAGAAATACGCATGATATAGGCATTTTAAACTGCTAATTAGACGGCGATTTGACAGAGAGGTCCGACATGAACTGTTACGTCATAGTCTACGCCGGCCATATAAACTCCATATTAAATTCCGTTTTGCTAGAAAGAGATAGAATGAAATGTTTGATGGCTTATATCTTGGTTATTTTCATAGTTATTCGAAAAATTATTTTTGTTTACTGTTTATTACATGAATGAGCTTTTACTAAAGCAAAAATAAAAAATCATGCATATTCCCTATTGTTGTGCCTTTATGGAGCCATGGTCGATCAGGGTAGGCAGTGCCTTTGTGCTTATATGGACCGCACGCCACTGATCTTCAGCAAAAATGGTTGAACCTTACCGTTTCGTTTAAAGATCTTGGCACAAAAAAATAAAAATAGATCATCATGGATAGTGCGATTTCAGCACATAGAAAATCTCTAATATGCACTGAAAATGCCTTTAGATTTAATAACACGGGTAATAATCGTAATAAAATCCAAAATATCTAAATTTTGCGTGCCGTAATATGTGGACGCCCCCAAAGCACTCCTAGTAAGATCGTAATTCGTAACACATCGAGCCATTTCTGCCAAATCCACATTAAATCAGTTTAATATAACTGTGATGTCGAGTTGAAATACATATAAACAAAGTAAGCAATTTCTAAGCCGCGAAGTGAAATCAAGCCGCACTGGCACCAATCAAGCCGACAGAACGTGTCTTCTGATAACTTCTTAGTAGGTTAGCGAGAGAAAAAAGTAGCATTTGCAGGCCGTGACCGCTGTCGCGTCCGCTAACGGTGGTGCTAGCTTGTTAGACGAGAACGGCTAGGTATTTAGATTTAATAAGTTGCCGTAGAGACATAAATCACTCGAGGAAATGATGGGGCTATTAGTGGGCGTACAAAATATTAAAATTAGAAGGTAGCGTATCGATCTCTAACTCTCAATAACCATGCTTGCTCATTAATGCTCAATTCTTTCGACATTGCATTGGTAAAGCTTAAGCTTCACCAATGAAATTATGTATGAACTGGGCCACAATTAAATATAATTAGTACATAAGTAACAAATTTAGGATAGTTTTAGTTTTAGGATATTTTTCGAAAGCTCTTTTTAATCATGCTGTGCATATTTGTTTTGGATAACATTTTTGTCAGAATGCTTGTACTGTACCTATCTTGCTAATCTATACTATTATAAAGTAGTAAAAATGAAATGTTTGTATGTGTCGTTGTGGCTTCATCACGCCAAATCGGCTAAACGGATTTCAACTATTTTTGGTACATGGGTAGCTGGGTATCTCCAGATGGTTATAAGATACTTTATACTCGACTATGCTAAAGAAAAAAAGATTGGTTATGACTTTTTCTACTCTGCGAACGAAGTTGCGGGCGCCTTCTAGTGTTATATATAAATGTATTTTGTCTCTTTAGTGTGCCTACTAATAAATAAAATAAAATGAAATAAAGTTTCGCTCAGACGCCAAAATTGTAAACGTCTAATTTGAATTAACTTGGACACTTTTACGATCGTACTAGGTGTCCGCAACTTCGTTCGCAAAAGAGAAAAAGTCATAACACCTCTTTTTTTCTTTAGCATAGTCGGGTAAAAAGTATCCTATAACCATCTGGAGATACCCAGCTACCCGTGTACTAAAAATAGTTGATATCCGTTCAGCCGATTTAGCGTGATGAAGCCACAACGACACATACAAACATACATAAAATCCAAAAAATATATATTTCTTTTTAGTGACCTCCGAATAGTCCGTAACAATCAATTTTTTGAAAATATCTTCAATGTACAGACATTTAATTTATAGAACTTTATAATAGTATAGACAAGCGGCCGCCCGCGACTTCGTCCGCCTTAGATTTGTTTATCGAGGATAAAAGGTATTTTTCCGGGATAAAAAGAAGCTTATGTGTTTCCCCAAAACTGGATATTTTACTAATTTACATGTGAAGCATATTACCAAGATTTCAATTTCCTAGCGTAAAAACATATTTACTGTCCATACAAATTGTCATCCCCTTTTTCGTCCCTAAAAGGGATGAAATTTGACATAAATTATAGCCTATGTCCTATTCTGATATGTATAAGGTACATAACTGGAAAGTTTCATAAAAAGTCGTCCAGTACTTTTTGAGATTAAGTGGAACGTACATACATACTTTGATAATATAGTAAGGATAAAGATAGTAAGGATAAGGACAGAAGATTTATGGCATTTTGAAAATGTTTTCTTTGTACATACATTTAATTATGTACATATATATAAAGTTCTCAACAAAACATTAATATGCGTAATTATAACACCTCGAAAAAAAATCATATGATGCAATAATGTATTCACGCTCTACATAGATACCTATTACAATATTTTTTGTCAGATTTTGCCATGAACATTAAATATGACAGTAGGGTTATCATAATGAGAGTATAATATAATTGTATGCAAAAGAAACTGCAATGTGCATTTACAATAGGATACATATCCTTAAACTCGTACACACGAAGACTAACCAGAAATAATTCACAGCATTCGTAGGTGTTATATTGCAGTCGAGCAAGTTCACAAAGCGATTGCAAGTAAATATTGATTTAACAAAAAAAGTACTTTCAGCAGTCGCGGAATAAAACCGAAACAAAACGGGTCGGTTCCGCTTTCAAAATTCACGAAGCTAACATACACTAGATATGCCTTGACTGCTCTGTCTACAAAAGGACGAAACTATCAAGTATTTCCTACAAATACAGGGTCACTTTGTAGAATGCACAAGTAGTAAATTTATTTAAAAACGGATGTAATGTCGAGCTATTGCTTCTACGAGAATAACAAGTACTGGTAGAGGTGAAAACTATGAACTAGCTCGGCAACACACGAGTGTAACCCGCAGAGTGTTAGTATAAATCCATAAAATTGTATATGGAAATATATTTGTTAACATTCTTACGAAGTAGATTATGTACCTACGTATATTTTTTCTAGACAAGCGATCAACTGGAGAATTCACGCGCTGCGGCGTTTCTTATCTTCATACGACACATTTTCCGAAGCGCTAATAGAACCATACTCGTAATAGACTCGAGTGTGCGCCATCTTGAAAGTATTGGACGTCGCATAAGTATACTGGCCTGTGTTAAACTATCACACATGACAAGTGTTTAACATTTGTATTGTGACAGATTTGTTTATAGTGTGACTTTAAAATAAACCAATAAACTATCACCATCAGACCACTGTGCTACTTGTATTTTTCCATTAGAAAGGCACCCTGTGTGCAGTTATGCAAGCAGGGCAGTACTCCAATCGGGCACGGGAGGAACTAAAAACAATGGGACGTAAGCCGATTGAGTCCAATGAGGTCGGGATCCGTAATGGGATGATTCGAGAGATTGTATGCGACGTGCAACGGAGTGACGGTTAATTGCAGCGAGATACGGAATGGAGTCGTTAAGGGGGTGCATCGAAAATTTAAGCTATTTTTAGTGGGATTTTTGACAAAACTAGTATATGAAACACGCTAGTTTTCAGATAGGTGTTTTTTGACTATATAACTAATAAATCCGAAAACGCGTCTTCATTTTCCGGTTTTTGTCTAGTTTGTACAAACTACAGTTTAAAACACAGGTAAATTATTTAAAAATTACATTATTTCCTTTATCTTTTAAATCACTAACTTAAATGTTAACAAAACATATATCTTCGATATCATTGTACTTTTACATCTGGCGCTTACGCCAAAAAAACCCAAGCATGTAGTGTAATTTTAGCTTTCTCTTGCTTTGATGCGCGCGAGCAATAAATGCGTCCCTTATTACAAATTCCGATACGATCCGAATTCGAAATCGCGAGCCTCGAGGATTTGAAAACACCTATCATTTTGGCGTTTATCGTTCAATTCCGACGTATGAGTGAAGGAGTGGCGCATTAAGAGCGCAAGGCGCTGTACCACGTCTACACTTGAAGGCAAACATTTCGGGTCGGTAAAATAGCGTCATCTATACTATTAAAAAGTCGTAAAAATGAAATGTCTGTGCAGTGAAGATATTTTCAAAAATCTATTGTAACGGAATATGTTTTTTATTTGTGTGTATGTGTCGGTGTGGCTTCATCACGCAAAATCTGCTAAATAGATTTCAACAACTTTTGGTACAAGTTGCGGGCACCTTCTAGTAAGTAATATATCTATTAAATACTAGAAGGCGCCCGCAACTTTGTTCGCGGAGGAGAAAAAGTCATAACCGTTCATTTTTTCTTCAGCGTAGTCGGATAAAAAGTATCCTATAACCATTTGGAGATACCCAGCTGCCCATGTACCAAAAATAGTAGAAATCCGTTTAGCCGAATTTATGTGATGAAGCCACGACACATACAAACATACATAAAATCCAAAAAATAGTAGATTCTTTGACAAGGGGTTAAAATAAGCGATTAAGACACGAAGTGATTATTTGGACGAGCTCACGAAGTGAGCGAGGACAAATATGTCTGAGTGTCATAATGGCTTTTAGCCACGTGTTAATCACTCTGCTTTTCACTTCGACTGCGAGAAAATAAAAAATACTTAACATTAATATTACATATTTCATGAAAAACTAAAAGTACAATTTGAGCAATTCTATCAGACAGTTTGGCCAATCTGATCAGGTTGGTTTGTTTGTTTTTAATTATTCGTAAGGAGTATGTAGCTGGCCGCAAGTTATTTTTTTTTCAGTGTCATAGAAATTTGTATGGGATTATATGGCTTTCTTTTAAACCCTAGGGGCTAAATGTACTAATATGGCGTACTTTTTGAGCAGGATAAGTGAAAAATATTTTTCGTTTAAAACACTTCCAAATCAATTTTTTGAAAATATCTTTAATGTACAGACATTTCAATTTTACAACTTTATAATAGTATAGATAGATATCGTCGTCCAATACCCATAAAACAAGCCTTATTGAACTTACCATGGGGACTAGTTTGATTTGTGTAAAATTTGTCCAGTAATATTTATTTATTTATCGCGAAAACAATCAACTTTTTAATAAGGTCAAATTTACTTAATATGGTAGCTTATGAGCTGTTCTATCACCCCTCTTCATTTTGTCGTTGGTTTTAGGGATAGCCTGTATACGGCTGTTCGAGGACTGGAAAACTGGGCGGGTGTATAATCCAATAAAAATATTTTAGTTTTTGACCCCCAAATAGTCTGTTACGATTTTTTTTTTGAAAATGTCTTCAATGTACAGACAATTCATTTTACAACTTTATAATAGTATAGATATACATAGAAAACATCCAAGACTCAAATATTTGCCCTTACCGGGATTTGAACCCAGGACCTCAGCTTCGCATGCAACTTTACTCCCACTGAGCTGAACCGGTCGTCAAAACTAGATATTGGCAATCCCTCTTCTGTTTTCTATTAGTGTTGTTTTTAACACTTCCTCGTTTGTTATTTTTTCCGTCCAGCTTATTCCATCTATTCACCTCCAGTATCGTATCTCAAAGCCTCCAATTTCTCTCTGTATCAGTCTCTACGTTTCACTGCCATGTGTGTTTTAGCTATACTCCAAACATATGATTTTAGGAACTGGTTTCTTTGGTTTTTAGTTTAATTTTAGAAGCTATTTTGGATCCGAATATGTATTGTTTTATTGTTAAAAGCCTGTTTGGACTTAGCTATCATAGCAAGTAAAAGTCATATCGCCAAATAGAAATGGCTGGCGATTACGACACCGAAAGAGCATAGCTCTTAAATGAAAGAAGAAGATCATAAACTTGTTAAACGATACATTTTGAGACCGAATGAAGCAATATAAAGACTCAATCCTATGAAAGCAAACAGAATTCAAAGCTCTTACTTAGATTCACGATTTAGAACAGAACTCGAGCGTAAGCTAAAACATTTACACAATAAACAGCCCGCACTTAAGGTTACGTGAAAAGAGTAAAGTCCGTTTCCATAGCTTTGGTAAAACAATGATTCATCTTGCTACCAGCGTGATGGACAGTTACGCCTTTGTCTCGCTAAGGATACGATCTCAGTGCGCCTGGGAAGTTTCCTTAATATCAAGTTCTATTTGATGCCAAGGATTAATTAAACTCGCTAGATAAAGCCCCTTCTTATGTATCTTAAGTTGTATAAAAAGGTGATTCTGTGTACTGGAAATATTTTAAGGTAATTACTAAAATCGACAATAGCACAGGCTGCATAGCTAAAATGTTTTCCCTTTCCCGTAGATTTTTGACTTTATTTGTTTTTTTAGCGGCCGCACTAATACACATTATGTGAACACTTCAAATGCTTTTCCATTCTAGTTCAAAGGTTAGCCCTGAGAGGATAGGCAGATAGTTGAGTGTCAGGAACAGGGTTCTGTTGGCACTCTTAGTACGGAACCCTAAAACAGCATGTTACAATGTATTCCGTTATAACGAAAAGTCTAGACGTCAATGCCAAGATTACAATGGTATGTGTCACCGGTCGACCTAGACTTCCAAGTCTTATTGATTTCCAGCATGCCAACTAACTCCGGCAGTTCGGCACCGAAACGAGGGGAGAGCTAAGGAAGTGACAATATTTTATGATGCAACTCTCGTAACTGCAGAGATTGCGCTAAGCAAGGTATGCTATCTATAGTTATGTTGCAGTCAATAAAGGGGAACTTGAGCAATATTGTAGAAGTACTTTAGAGAGCAGTAATTTATGGAATTATTATTATAGTTATTTATTTTATAACAAGCTTCAAGTCCGTTAAAGTATTTTGGTTATTTACATTAGCTGATTCATCATTATCTTGCTTCTTTTTTATCGGGGGTCGGCGCAGCTTGTTTTCTATTTCCATCCGTCTTTATCAATCGTAGTCGGATTGTTTAGATTCTTCTTTTCCATATTATTTTTCTCCCAGTTTAACCATTTTTTCTTCGGTCCTCTATAATCTACCACATTCAAACTTAACGCTTTTCTCGTCAATACCGAAATCAGATAGGCACAAAATCTTTATACTTTATTTAGGCAACTAAACTAATTATTCTTACTACGAAAAGATTCTTCTGATGTTATGATATGTGGGATGGCCGCAATGTTTACATGAAAACATTAAATAAAAGAAAATCACAAAAACAGTACGACCCGATGCTAATTTGGCAACACTACGCTGTTTTAATTCATTAACAACGACCAGACGGCTGAAGAATCCAAGTGTCCCATTTTTTTTAGGAGCGTAGTCACTTGTCTTCTCTATTTTGTCTTCATCTCAGCTACAATGGCCGCGATATTTATCGGGATTCTATTAAGCTCCACAAACATCCGCTACGCTAACTATTATAATGAATGCAGGGCACGAATGAGTCATTATTTCCAAGAAAACACGACTTACTGTACATTTAATTGCGCTAATTAAGACGATCGCCAGGTCCATCAGACTTGGACTAAGTTTTAATGGTACTGAAAATACCTATTAGAACTAAATTATAACCTCCAATCAGTAGTTTAAGTAAACCTGTGAACGTGACTCGCGTGGAAATGTTCTCTATTTTTCCTTCCTATACAGCGCGAGACACAGAGGTACAAGCGACGGCGACCAAGTAATCTTAGACTCACATGAATCAGAAGGCTTTACATGATACTTTTCAGAGCTGGTCGTATTTGCAACCTTTTGCATTTTTACACAAGCAATACTAATTGCTTGAAGGTAAGCAGTTACCGCAGCTTGTGGACGCTAGCAACGCCAAAAACATCACGCATTAAAAAAATTGACATTGCGTCAAAGATTGTAGTTTCTGTTTTCCACGAGGGCAGCATGTTTTTTTTCACATATAGTATCAAAGCAATTAGTTACGCTCCTATTATTAAGGACATCAAATACCTAACCCCAAACACCCTTGAATCAGGCATGGTTTAACGCTACAAAAGCAGGGCAAATCGACTTGTTTTTTTATGGTCTCGTCCCTCCATACGTCACCACCCGTATCTCGGCCAGATTTATTAACGCTGGGGGAAGATTTAGGAGATATTATCGAATCCTACGTAAAGCAAGTCGAGTGACTTGATGACGTAACAACTTTAGGGGTGGGAATTTATTGAAAGTCACAACGAGATTGGTGCTTTTAGAACCAACTTTGATAAATGTACAGGTTCGCGTTCATGCTGGGAATGACTTAACGCTTAAGTTGAAATCCCTTTCGCTGCTTTGACGTTAAACTACACATACAAACATAGAAAAGAAAATGTCGATTATATTCCTACTTGTAGAATTAGTTCGATTTGAGTAAAAATTATTATGATGAAGATAATTTTCGTCCTGCGCTGACGAAGTTAAGGGCAACTTCTAGTTTCTATTAAAATAACAACTTAAATTTACATTTTTGCAAGTTAACTAAAAAAATTAAAGGCGTTCATGTTTGTGAAAGGATATCATACTTTCGCTTCAACAATTTATTTCGACGTTATGTGTGGTTATGTTATGAAAGTGAAAATGTACATTTGCGGTACATTACGAACTTACAGTAATTGAACGTTACACTGAAAAAAGTTACGGTATAAATGTAATTAAATTAATGTGTGGTTTGAGTGAAAATAAACCTCAGGTGCAGACTACGAACATATACAAACATAATTAACTCAATTACGGTTGAAATATAACCTTCACGATGGCTAAATGAAAATCGATTAAGTTCCATAATTTCCACGCTCGTCCCTTGCAGCACTATGTATGGCATATTCGCAAATCCTAATTCACATTCAAGTGTGGGTTATTTATCGTATTCATTAAGTGACTCGAACGGAAGACTTAAGCTTCGCCATGCACTACTGCAATTCAGAGATAACATTCACGAAGTTTCAGGTTACGTAACTGTAAACTTGCAAAAACGCAAGGAAGTCTGCCCTGCTTATATTAGACCTCGAGTAAAAAGGTCCTATGTCGTTGGGATGTTTATGTTTATTACGCTGTTATTTGGGTGAGTAAAGCTGACGGCCACTTTTTGCGCAGATAGAGAACAGACAATCTTTTATGCTTTTTATACCTACTTAGGTTGGTGAACTAATGATGGAGATCTAAGTAGTTAAAGTTATTGCAAACCATACAGTTTGCTATTCTAATAACAGATAGGCAAGGAAGTTTGGAGGCATCAGAGGTATCAAATCGTCTTGTAGGATGCTATCTAAATGCTTTAATCTCAGATACCTGAATTTATATTAAGCGGCTTCCAGCTCTGAATGATCTTCGATCCGTAGCTCTTCACTTTTCCATATTTTACCTATATTTCTCGTCGATTGGCAACGACCGTCTTCACGAATATACTGTTTCAGTTTATCTTCACGACTCCCTAAAACCATGATAAACAACATCAAACTTTGTATTTTTTAGGCCGAAAAACCAGTTTTCGCTACTTATAAAATAAACGTCATTTAAAGAAAAGGCTTGCTTGGCGTGCTAAGATTTTTTCATAATGAACAATTAGGCATATGGTTTGAGTCTATTAAAGGTTTATTGAGAGACTACAGGGTTGGGCAGATTAAGTGTCCTACTTTAAAATATCCATAAAATTAAAACAACTCTCCAGATTAAAAAAGTATTTATGTATTTAGTTTAAACATAGACCTTAAATTATAAAATTAATTCATAAGTTCAAATCTCTCTCCATTTGCTTTAATTACCTTACGCATTCTCCCATAGAAGGAATTACACGCGGCACGCACTACCTCATCTGGAATATCGTCCCATATCTTCTCCAACCGATACTTGAATGAATTTAAATTCATGCCCTGCGTGCTCCCAATCTTACTCAGCATAAATCCCCATATTGAAAAATCCAACGGATTCAAGTCGGGTGAAGATGAGGGCTATTCTTGCCAAGGTATAAAATCTGTCAAATTGGTTCGACACCAGTCTTGAGTGCGGTTGGCTTTGTGAGATGGGGCACTGTCTTGCTGGAAACAAAAATAATCATTTCCATATAACTTTCGGGCATTTTCCAGCAAATGACCCTGCAATACGTTCTGAATATAGTACTCTTGGTTGATTTTGACTCCTCGATCAATGAACAGCAGTGGTAACTTGCCTCTAGGCGATATCGCACCCCACACCATGACAGCAGACGCACTTTGAAATCGTTGTACAGCTTATTTGTCCACTGGTATGTCCCTCAACGATACGCCATACACACGATCATTCTGTTGATTGTGGCTATCCTGTAATTGAAACATTTTTTCTTCGGAAAAAATTATGTCATCGCCCTCGTGCCATGCTAGTATCTCCTCACATCTTTTTCACTCTAGCTTTTTTCTGGGCTTCCGTTAATCCGTAATTTTTTTGTTTCTTGTAGGCCTTCAATCCAAGATCATGTCGTAATATACGACTCATTGACTGTCGGGATATTTTCATATCTTTCGCGAGTTTACTTGCACTTTGGGCTGCATTACGCCTAATACGCTCACGAACATTTTTGATTACTTTTTTGACGCGAACAGATGGTTTACGTACAGGTTTGGGCCTGATTCGTGAAGAATCTGTTTCCTTGAATCGCTTGATGGTCCACGATATGAGCCTTATATTGATATTTAAATGTTTCAGTTTCCTTAATATCTCAGACGGGCGAAATTTTTTCTTGTACAAATCGACAACAAGCTCACGTTTCGCGTCCATTGTTGAAAACAAAACAAAAACGAAAAAAATCAAGATAAAGTCTAGAAATTATAAAAACGAATAAATTCTTTATTTAAAAACATATATACACGGTAAAAAAAGGTCCATTACGTTAGAAAAAAATAAGATGTACGACTAGGACACTTAATGTGCCCAACCCTGTACATACGCAATCTTTATTTTTTTATAGATCTCTGTGTAAAAAATCATAATTTATTACATAAAAATATATTCACATTTCCAAATGCTATAAAGGGTTAAATATAAACTAATTATTATATATACCATGTTTGGAAAGTTATGAACAGTGCATTTTCGCTTGGAACCACTTTAAAAAGCATTTTCGTTACCGTTATATTCGTGTCTTGTCTTTAACAATAAAAGAACACGACAGTGGCTCCTTTGCACTTAACCATGATTATTGACTACTGAAAATGCGCCATATAAATTCTGTGCAAGGGCAGAAATGAATTGCATGCAAGTTCCGATGGGGACGTTCCGCACCACGATTAGGGTAAATATTGTTGGCAATGTTAAACAAGGGAAGCGGAAGTTTATGCCAAGGGGTCGTGTGGATTACATAATATAATTCAACACATGTTAACGGGAATTTGTCTATGGTTTTCTATTACTTAATTTACAAATTGCTGCTAACAAATAATCTAAACGCTATAAAGTTTATATGGAATTGGCGATAGTTTGGAATTTCCTATATTGGCGTTGGAAAAGTGAGAGTAACAGGCATAGCGAAAGACGTTCAATTGCTTTTTAACCACAGCTGCAATATTTTCTAAAAACATTTTTAAGAAAGCAATAGTATTATTTACTAGACATACGATTTTTATTAAATAGACCATTATAGTTTATAAGTCAAATGAAATGTTGTTATGTTGTGAATGTATGACAAAAGTACACGAATAGTGTGATCTAAAATAACATATGTACCTACTCGGAAAATCTATGTTTACAGATCTTCAACCATCTTCAACCTTAAATTCCGTCTAAAGAAAAATCGGAACCAATGGTGAACATTATCCATATCTAAGTATAAAAACAAAGGTCTATTCTATCGCTTGTATAACGGGGAGTGCTCCGAGGAATTGTTCGGGTTGATCCCAGCTGCATCTTTTCGCCATCGTCCTACGCGACAATATTTCCACCCTCACCACTTAGATGGTTGGCAGTCCACAACTGTGCGTTTTTATAGAAATTTCCTGCCTCGCACGACTGAACTGTGGAATAAATTGCCGCCTGCAGTATTTCCGGACCGATGCGAGCGTACTCTCACCTGAAAGGCCGGCAAAGCACTTGTGACTCCTCCGGTGATGCAAGTGTGGGCGACGGTGATCGCTTAACATCAGGCGACCCGTCTGCTCGTTTGCCTCCTATGTCATAAAAGAAAATACTACACTGTGTGACGTCACACGTTCCTAGGAGTGTGGAACGTGTTTTAGGAAAGTCTAAAAATGTGATTTTAACATTGTTGTATCTCGGGGAGTTTTTATGAGATTGAAGTAATTTTTTCACTAATATTGCTTATGCTTTTTATTGAAAGGTCGTTCTATAAAATACCACTGAAAAATATTGTCAAAATCCCTATTCCGTGCATTGACACGAGTATACGGGGCCGACACCCACGCCCCACAGTAATGGGAAGCCCAGATGTACGGTTATGTAATCAGATTAAGGAATGTATTTATGTCACGATATATATATATATGATGAAGTTGCGTGCACCTTCTAGTTTTCTATATTTTGTTGCCCATTCGGTGTCATAGGTAAAGTAGTTTCTGTTTCATAATTGTTAAGGGAGTGTGATTGTGGTGCTATCTCTTCTCTCTCGTTTTACGTCCTACTGAAAGAGATAGAACATCAAAAGCTCTATTAGGCGTGTGATGTTTAACGCGTTGGGTTTCGTCAGAGTAATCTTTCCTCCTATTTTATTGGCGACCTCTTTTAGGATCGTAAAGCGAGCCCAGATTCGTTTATTGCGGGTCTTTGGTTGGACAGTCCTACTAATTACTTCCTGGAGCGCTAGTGAATCTTGAGATTGTTTAAGCCGTAAAAAGTTCTCTTACGTGACATATACAGCATGCGAACTTCCTCTTGCTTTTGAATTATTAATTTTAATTATCTATATTGATATAATAACACACCGCTTATACAGCTTTTATCTTCCACAGACACTCTAAATGGCTCTACGCTATTATAATCTTCCTAGACTAAGTCCTATCATTTGAGTTCTTCTCTCCTTTTTTTTGCCTTCCCTGGGACTATGTTTCATGCTAGCCTACAAGAGCAACATTGACAACTCTTGTATCAAACACCTACTTTATTTCAATTATCATACGGTTTGATAGTATATCTCGTTTGGTTAACCTATGCCTTTAAAAGCTGCCAATATTGACCGCACGCAGTTCTTATCGCTTTGCATAATAAAAACACGACGTCCGTTTTAGATAACCCTTTCCTCTTTTTAAAAAATAATTTTCGAATTACGATTCATTAGTTATCTAAAGTTTTCAGTAGAAAATTCAAAGCAAATGCGCTACTACGCCTAACTAAACTGTAATATTATATGCTGTATATTGTGTACTGTATCCGTTCACTTACCTACAGTCGATAATAGACTTATTATGTCGTCCATTCAACATGCAGATTATCTATTTATAAGACATACATATACAACACACATACACACGTACATGGGTATATCCACATATATTTGCAGTGATCGTTATCAACATACAGTTTTCATAGCAAATCTTGATCATTTAATCGACGTTAACGACAGACAGTCAAATCTATTGAACAAATTTTAATTGTTTATTCAGTAATCTATGATAACAACTCATATTTTTTAGAAATATGATACAAAAAATACTTGTGTATTTTTTTTGGCATCATTAGACATCAGAATGCCACTACGTATTTAATTAATGAAAACCTTATCAACAATGCAGTATTTGTGAATGATTCTACTTTGGATTTAGCTTCTTGAGGTGTAGGGAAACATTTTAAACTGACTTGACTTTAGTGTTTAGCGTAATGCAAGCATTGCACTTTTATGGGTAATGAAAAGTTAATGGCGGCCATAACCAGAGTGTTAAGTGCATACTCTCCTCTGGGGGCCATAAAAAAGATTCATTTTCGATTACTTAGGTTAACCAATTTATACCACCGATGCTTAAAATGTACAAACGATTGTGTGTATGTTTATTGTTTTGTTATTAAACTTTCAAAAATGCTGAGGTGGAAGCGTGATGAGTGATGTTGTGCGAAAAACACGTTGGGTTTAAAGTAAAATATTTTGTTGCGTGTAAGTAAATATTTTGTGAAAGGAGGCCGATTCCATATCAGCAAATAGGTTACTTGGTGGGAAGAAGTAATCACGACGGAGGCAACTTGAAGAGACAGTCGGAATAGCTGGATGGTCTGTCTCATTCTCAAAGGATTGGTGCCATTTCCTCAAAACCCAATACGACATATACCTAACCTAGACGGAATTAAAATACCGAAATATCCTTGAATCAAGTCAAACTCATGTGACACATTGTATTATTTGTTTTGTTTGTATTACTGGATAAGTATGGTAAATATATATTGTAGGCTTGGTAGGCTTAATGACTAACGCTGCTCAAAGGTCGGATTACTAACAATTACTAGAATAATTTTATAGCACTATGCAATACTGGTCTGCAGCAAAATGGCAAGTTGTAATAGAATTTCCTCGACAGATACGCCTTTTTTCCTCAGAAGACAGGAGACACGCTCGTCGTCGATTGGATTTTCCATTCAATAACAAGGCAAGTAACTCTTTATAAGGACTGACAGTGCACGTTTTCATCTTCGCCGTACACTTACTGTCATTTAAAATTTTGATGACAGTAATGTCATTTAAAATTTTAATAAGGACGCCCCTTTTTGAAGCTTTCTTTTAAAAAGGTTTGCGTAATATAAAAAAGGTTCTGCTGAGGTATTTCAAGATTTTAATAACGCTGTACCATTTATAGGTCACGTTAAATTGGCTGAGGGATATTTCAATAGCGGTAAGATAGAGGCGCAGGGATATGGCGACCAGTGGCGTGATCAGGGTTTTTGGTCAAGGTAGGCAGTTAAAAGATTTGACCACATGGGTAGGCAGTATCTCTATAGGCTATATGGCTATATGGTGCAATGGTCCTTCAGGGTAGACAGTGCTTTTGTGCTCAAATAGACCGCACGCCACTGATGGTGACATGTGGGTTTGGCGGGAAGCGGGCAAGCAGGAGGCGTCTTGCCATTGCCAAACGCTCGCCTTCCAACCTCCATGCTGCCACGACCCGCGCCACTCTCTTACCGCAGGTGGGCCAATCTTTAGCGTTTTTACGTACCTGTCTCAGCAAAAATCTTTAAAATAAATTATTTTCAGAACTTTTTATGAAACCGAAAGACAGTCCCGAGCCCGAGTTTATTTTGGTCGAAGTTATCACATCTTATTTTCCGTTGTGGCGATAATCGTGAGACAACAATGACTATTCAACCGAGCGGACCAAACGCTCGGAGATTCGCCCAGGTGAAGACTCAGTTGAGGGGGCGATCTATAAAACCATATAATAGCTGGCTTCCTTTTGTGTCGAGGTTAAATTAAATATTAAGCATGTCGTTTCCAAGATAATAGATGTTGTGATTTCACGAATACCTAAGCAAGTCACCGAAAAGAGTATAATCCAGTACCATCGAAGATTATTAGTTGGTCTGAGTCGGAATTTGCTCCAAGACCGCACTCCGAAACGAACGACCGTAAAAATCCATTCTAGAGCCCAAACCCCAGATTGGGGATTTGAATTCTCAAAGCGATCCAGTAACTACGAAAGTCTGTGGATTAATCAAATGTCCGACTGCTGCTCTCCGTTTTCGTAATCTATTATGTAGAGTAATTAGTTATAACCCTGCTCCAGATTCCGAGGCATCATTGTTTTATAGAGTTTAATAAGTTATTTACGATGTAAAGTGTGTCTCGCGTGTGATGAGTTTCGAAACAAGGCTTATGATATCGCTATTATCGTCTTAGATAAAGCACACTGGAGTGTCGCTTTTACAGATGATAATTATGACTACCGGTTTGGCTCAGCGGGAGTAACGTTGCCTGCGAAGCTGAAGGAAGTCTTGGGTTTAAATCCGGATAAGGGCAAATATTTGTGTGATGAGCATAAATATTTTTTCCTGAGTTTTGGATTCGATGGATGGATAGAATATGTATATAAGTAATTATATCTATTAAATATATCGTCGTCTAGTACCCATAACACAAGCCTTATTGTAACCATGGGATTTAGTTCGATTCGTGTAAAAAAAGTCCTGTAATTTTTATTTATTTAATTGTTATTTAAAGCAGGCGATTTAAAGATAGATTGTACTACATTAACAAAACGCGGAGATTTAATGGACAGTTTTTCACATTAAACATTTTTTAATTACCGTGTTACTTAGGCAATCAAGCTTTCTTTCGCTGGTGTGAGAACAAATTTCGTTCTTTGAATACTGTGAACTGGAACCATTCTCCAGTCATGATTGTATGTTAATTCCATTACAATGCCTTCCATATGGAGAAGGACTTAATTTCCACAAATGTTGCACTAAGAAATGACGTTTTTTGAACTCTATACAGACGTCATCAACCGTTGATATTCTCAACTTATCTGACAGAATTGCTTCACAGAAATGTAGATTCAATTCTATTTGAAATACGTATGCCTTTTCAATCAAAACTTCTGGCAGATTTATTGTTTGCCACACTTTTTAATAAGTGTGTAGAAAACGGTGTGTATCCTGAAAATTTGAAAAAGGTCAAATAAGGGCAAAGGCGATAAAAATATGTTAAAAATTATAGACCAATTTCGCTCATTCCAATTTTCTCAAAGATATTTTGAACACCTTTTAAGCGACGAGCTCATCTCTTATTTTAATAAAAATGACCTACTTACTTAATAAACAACAGTAAGCATATCGGCCCGGTAGATCAACGATCGATGCCGCTCGGGACGTAATTGCTAAAATAATGGGACACCTTGAAGCGCGGCGGCAGGTGGCGGCCATATTCTGCGACCTGTCGCGCGCGTTCGAGCTGGTGAACCATCCCCCTCCTCCTAGCCATGCTCGAGCACTACGGCGTCTCTGGTAACTTTCTCAGCATTATTGAGTACTTTTTAAAGACCCGTAATCAATTGACGGCGGTGCAAGGGGCAAGGTCTGATTTACTAGACCTGGGTCCCTGCGCTGTCCCACAAGGTTCAATAATGGGATATAACCTGTTCATTTTGCTCATGAACGACTTCACCACGGCTGCAGACGAGGCCGACTTTGTTTTATTTGCCGATGATGGCTGTGTTATTGTGGCCGCTGACGAGTACACAAAATTAAAACTGAAAATTCAAAAAGTTATGGACCAAATCTCAATCTGGTTCTCAGCAAACGGCATTATGTTAAACGAAGATAAAACCAACATTATAAACTTTAACCTACGGGCTGTCGAAAACCCGAAACTAGACGTTAAATGCAACAGGTCAAGTATCTGGGTCTAACAATAGATGCCGGTGTAAAGTGGACACCCATATCGAAGCCCTATGCCACCAGCTATCTTCTGCATGCTTTGCCCTAAGCAGATTGCGACCAAGCCTCAATCTTGCAAATGTAAAAAAAAGCTTATCATGGCTACTTTAACTGAATTAAATCCTATGGTATAGATCTATGGGGTTCAGCCGCTGAGCGCGAGCGAGCATTCCGACGTCAAAAGAAAGCGGTACGCATCATTGCTGGTGTGAGCTGGGACCATCCAGCTAAAGACCTCTTTAGGAAACATAAAATATTAACTTTGCCTAGCCTGTACATTTTGGAAATAGCCAAATATGTAAGGAGGCATATTGGCCTATTCCACACTAACGCCGACGCGCACGGCGTCAACACGCGACGGCGACATGAACTGTGTACATACGACTGGCCAAGTCAAAAAAATGCCTCAGCTATATTGGTCCCAAAGTTTATAATAGGATCCCCCCAGATATTAAGCAAGCTTCTAGTTACTGGTTTTTTGTAGGCTGAACCTAGTCACTGATATCATTCCTCATATTAATAAGTAATTTACTGATATTATGTGCATTGGAAATGGTACTCGGAGTGAGATATCAATAAATATAATGTTAATTAATATTTAATTTCAATGTAATGTAATAACAATTTTATAAAATAGCTGTAAGTATAATGTATCTATTTAACGACGTTTAAAATATACTTTTATCAATAAAAAATTGAATTGAATTGACATATTCTTCGTCTCGCCAGCTCTTGGAATTTCATTTAAATTATATCTATATATAAATGTTGGTGTGTTTCACCGTCGAAATTATTGTGCCGTTTATTTATTGTTATATATGTCAAATTTATCAAAATAAATGCCCGCGTGCCAAATGCGTTCTTCACTCTCCAGCCTTATATTTCGTAAACATGCTAATGTTTAACGAATAGGTATGAGTAATGATTGAGCCAAGTGATGAGTTTAATATACCGTAAGACAAGCATTAATAGGTACATAGTGGTCTACAAAAAATCGCGTCCTTACCAACTTTTGTCACACCAGAAAAATAATTAAGCCAAATACATGCTTACCTATGCCTAATTTCGTATCAGAAACTATACTCTGTCATACAAACATAAACGCAGAATATACATCCGACTTCTACTATAGTTTCTGTCGCAAAATACTCCTCTAAAATGTGTGTGAGGGAGGTGAACAAACTTTACTGTAAGCGTCCCCAAAGCTCGTTCAGCTGATGTAAACATCACTTCAGTAGGGTTGCCGATTAGCGCGGTTAAAAATAACCATGGTTCCACGCGACATTGCCGTTTAGTACAACATCGTCAGCAAAACAACGACACTAAACCTTTCGCGTAAAAACGTTTCGGTTTTGATAAACTTCAATATCTTACAAACGCTGGAACTGTCATGGAAATCTGTATCCAAATCCGACTATCATTTAGGATACTTTTTGAATGAAACACGTCGCTCATACTTTCGACATTTTCCATGCGATTAAATAAATCTCAAGTAGATCGATTCATACTTTGTTATGATGACCTACCCATGCAATGCAGCACAATACAATGGATATTGAAATTTTGAAATTGAAAAAAAAAGCAATAAAATACCACGATATGGCTAAATTAGAAATTTCTTGGTATTATTGTTGATTTGTGGGCCTTCTGTATGCCGCTTCGACCAGATTTGATCTATTGTGGCAGCCCTTTATTAGAGTTCACTACTGAGGCCCGTTGAGTCTAGAAATTGCCAAATTCTTTGGGCAGCGAAATTTTGTATCTCTTCCGGGGGCACGACATGTTGCCCTAGGCGGATACTTCTTTTCCTCATGAGTGGTCCACAGAAGCAGAGGATGTGCATTGCAGTCTCCTCTGCCTCTTGGCAGAATCTGCATACTGCGTCCTGTTTCATACCCATTTGAAACAGGTGTTTGTTTAGTTTGCAGTGGCCTGTCAGGATTCTTGTTATTGCGCAGGTTTTTGGTCTTTTGAGCTGTAGTATCTCTTTTGACAACTTTTGCTTGAATCCTTTAATTAAGGTTTTCGAGTGGTTTTGTCCTTTTACGAGCCTCCATTCCTCGATTGCCTTAGATCTATATAAGTCATTGAGCAGAACGTATGCCTTTCGTTTTGTGATCCCACAAAAGGGTTCTGGGCCGACTTGGGGCGTGTCCGCGCCCTTATTGGCGAGTTTGTCTGCTCGTTCGTTTCCGTCAATGTCGGAGTGTCCTGGTACCCATCTGAGTATAACTTTATTGGAATTAGCCAGGGCATTTAGGTTATTTTTGCAGGTTTGCACTAGCCTCGAGTTGGTCTCCAGGGATTCCAGTGCAAACAGGGCAGCTTGACTGTCCGAGTTGATGTAAATGTGATGGTGTCTTAGGTTCTTGTCAAGGTTTATCTTGGCGCATTTATTTAAGGCGAAGACTTCCGCTTGAAAGATTGAGGCCTCTGTACCCATGCTGACGCTGACATTGAGTTTTGGTCTCTGTCCATAGACACCACATCCCACATCTCTTCCTTTCTTAGATCCATCAGTATACCAGATGTGACTCCCCTCTTTGAAAGACATTTGATTGTTTAGCCATTTGTCTCTAGGGGGTATTTCCACCGAGTAGAGTTGTGTGAAATTATTTTCAGTGGGCATGCCATCTGTAGGCATACATAAAGTTTCGATTTCAAACACTGCATCCTTGATCTTAAGCAGTGCCTGAGAGCGCCATTTCGTCATTGAAAGGGTGCAGATTCTATATATGCACTGCTCAGTCTCTTTCCTCACTTGCAAGTGTAAGAGGTGTTAGGTCAAGCAGTGCATCCAACGCCGCCCCCGGTGTTGATGATAGGGTTCCTGTTGCGATAACGCAGGCAGAGCGTTGTAGACTTTCTTGGTATCATGTATAGGTAGTTTTGTCTGTTAGTTATAAACATATAGTGCTGTGCTTCGGAAGCAACATTTTTGACGGTTATGTAGTCACGAGATGTTCTAGTATTGTCAGTTTTTGTTTACGCATTTGACATGAAATATATAATAGTACATTGTGCACAGTGGGCGGTAGAGAAGGAATTAAAAACGAGAGTACATTGAAGGCCGATGCCGCAGGCTGAGGGCTTCAATGACTCGAGTTTGTAATTCCGGTACCGCCCGAGTAACACACAATGTTTTTCATCACACTTGTGAGGAAACTAATAAATCATTAAGTCACAAAAATATTGTTACTTTCAAGTGTCACAAGACGCAACATTGTGTCATAAAATGTCATTTCGTGATTGGTAGAATCTCATTCCATAGATAACATAAACAAAAGTTTTGTTTTTTTTTTCGTTCGTCCAACAAAGGTTTCGTTCCGAAACTATTTTTTAATTGTGTTGCATACAATCTTTTACGTAAATTAATAATTGTAAAATAGTATAGACAAGCTATTTTAACGTATTTAACTATAGCGTCGACGTGTATTTATTGATATTACATTATGTATAATTCAAATTTGTTGATTCTGACTAATTCCGTTCGGTTCCGTTCTAAACCTGGCATATTAGAGTAGTAAATATAGTCAAATTTTTTTTTTAAAAAGTCATTACGCCCTTGGCGTTAATGGATAAATAAAAAGCCCACGGTTTTAATTAAGACCTTGTCGCTCGTTTTACTTGCGTGTAATGACACCGTTTACGAACAAGTGTGATGAAAAAACATTAAAATCGCCAAGAACTTCAGCGTGACTGCTAATGCGAGTAAAAGCACAGGTGTAATGTTTTTTGTAGATCAAAATGCACTCCAACCGGTATGTCAATACAAAATAAATTCCAAACAGAAATGTTTCAAGTTAATGAATTCTGCGAAACGTTAATGAGTCTCTAGAGAGCGAAACGGTCAATAGACGCCGAAAACGCCTCCAAATGCCAAGTTTAATGAATTCTCCGTATCAACCCTAGTGAGTCACGATGCATGTCAACAGAACAGAATCGGATCCCGGATCCCAAATGGCGCAAGCTGGCGCCGCAAACCCGCTTGCCTCTTCATTACATGGAATAGATGGAATTTATAGTGATATACACACGCAAATATCACAATTGCATACTCGCACGTGGTCACACCAGCAATAGAACCCGGTAACTTTGGATTACGCGTCCAACGTGTGAGCCTGTCTACCAGCGAGTACTTTCATGAAATCGTTAATTACGACACTTCGTCACATCTCAATTCATTTCAAGGTGTTTACGCTAATCTGATTCAAATTATTGTTTCAGATCAAGTCTGCAGTGCTTATATACATTTGCTTATTCAATGTTTGTTAAATCTATAGTGTTATAATTGTATACAGAGCCTCTTGCTTTCATGTGCACTGAGTCCCAGTGTTTCCAAAAAGCGCAGGCAGGAGACTCAAGCACCAGGCGCACGAGGCTGTTGGAGCTGCTACTCACCAACTTTTCAATACGTTAAGGGGCTCCCATACGCGAATGACCTTCGATCCGTAGCTATTCACTTTTCTGTGTTGTATGTCTCATGGTGTTGACAACCACCGTTGTTACCAATATTCTCTTTCAGTTTATCTTCACGAGTCATCGAAACCAAGATAACCGCTATCAAAGCATCTTGGGATCATTTCCATCAATGAGCGACCTAGAGTAGATGGGTTACTTACCTCTTTTTTTTTGTTTTCTTATTATTTGTCATTTTTAGAAAAAAAAAGCAATTTGTAAAATGTGTTTTTAAAATTAACGTTCAAGCGGTTTACAGTAACTATGTATTAGGAAATACAAACAAAAACTTAACTTAATGCTGCAAATATACCCGTTGGTTTAGTGGCCGTTAGCACTTTTACGAGTCAAAAACTACCAGGTACGAGTAAATAGCATGTTTCTTATTTCTACTTCATCGAAAACCATAACTAGAAATCACAGGTTCTAAGAAAACTACGCCGTGTAACAATGCCTTTTATCACTATCATTATTATCATTTATTGGCATCATTATCCTCGGCTCGAATTTCAAACCTACACGACTTGACCTTTGATGTTTCAAACGTTCATAACGTGCGGAAATCATAATAGTTTCCTATTACAATCTTTGGGAAAATCTATTATTAATTATGGTATGGATGGAAATATCACTGGACTTCTTTTGATCTTACCTAAAGTTTAGGTGTTGTGAAGATGTATCCAAAATTCTTAAATCTGGCACATAAAGGTACATAGTTTCTTGTCTGCCGGGCTAGCTTCACTACATCATCACCCGTCTCTCTCGAACTGTACTGTAAAGAGACAGGTAATATTCATCGCACGAAAAGCAGTCGCGTGGCACAGTCGCCTTATATGTAGGTACTGAATCCCCCCTATTTCCTTGAGCTTCAAGTACTTTCAAAAGTACCCACGTTAGTACGAAATGAAAACCAGTTTCATAAATTCTGTAGGTACCAATTTTTATTAATTTCTGGCTTTTTTAGTAATCGCCGCTACCTAATGGTAGTTGGGAAGAGATATACCTATGCTAATGCTCAACTGTACTGTTCTTTTTGTAGGTGTGCAATAAAAAAATGTTTTGTTTTGAACAGGTTCAGCCGCAAGTACAGACAGCGTCAAATAGTCTGTAACATCCAAAGCGCCAAATATATCGCAACACGTCTTTTTTACTATACATACAAAGATGTGTTCCGATTCCGATTTTTGGATATTACAAACTATTTGACGCTGACTGTACATAACAAACAGCGGTCGCATTAACTAGTAAAGTCAGCCTTGCGAACTGGATCGGTGTCGGTGGACCGAAAGCGTCTGTCGGTTACAACGGCTCACTTAATTAACTCTGGATGACCTGTCGACACGTGACACGAGGGCATTGCTCTATGTGCGATTCATGGAGAAAATTTCCTAGTACAGAGTACTAGTTTGGATTAAAATATCTCGATAACTTACAGAGTGTTAGACAATATAGACAAGCTACAAGATTTTCAGTCATCAAATTTTTCGACAAAAGAAACTCGCCGAAATATGCGAAATACCCCATAAATTAAAAATAAAAACATTATTTACGTACCGCGTACGCTCGAATTTTGTCTTCAGATATCGACTTTGAAGCTTAAGATGCAATCCAAACGCAACTTAAGCCAAGTCAGTCCCAAGCTCCGGTAAACAGAATGGTATATTGCTCCAAAACCCGTTAATTAACGTACCTAAGGTGAATACTATCCAAATTCTAAATTCCAATCCAGAAAGTTATATAACTTCGATCGAATTTAGTATTAGGATGCCATTTTGAAAGCTCTAACGGTTAGGAGTTCTGCGATGTTAGAAGTTTAAGCAAACGCGTGGAAACTTGGGAATGGAAAATATGGTAATTTAGGAAACGAAGTTAGGAATAAACCTGATTACCACTGGCTCAAGTATATTAGGTAATTGGAAGACCTGAAAGCAAGACAGAAAGATTATTTTAAGTGGTATCTATTAAGTTCTTGCGGCAAAAAGACTCCCGTCTCACCAAACTGGTACTCTTGTCCCTCTACCGTTCGGAAAAGAAAGATAGGAAGGCTAAAGTCCACTAGGAGGATTGGGGAACAAGAAGCCGCTTCTCTCAGAAAGAACTGGCAGGAGATTGTTTCCATCGCTGCAAATCGGAAACACTGGAAAACAGTTGACTCTCTATGCTCCTGGAGGCTTTAAAGATACAAGAAGAATAAGTCCTTGAGACGCCTTCTTAGTTATTAAGTTAGTTAGTTCAAGCCTTTTCAAATAACACGTTCACAGAAAGTAGGTGTATGCTGTTGTCTATGTCTTCAGATGTCGCAGATTTTACAGAGTATTTTTTAATGCTTATGCCAATTTAATTTCCGTCAACTTCTAAATTTTGCGATCTGATCACGTGATGTCGCCTATTCTCACTGACTTTTTGAGGTTTTCATCGGTCATTCACATTATGTACCTATCTTTTAATAAATTGCTTATATGACCTTGTACGGCTTATCTATGCAAATGAGACTCCACATTGTAATTCAAGGAGCGCTTTCACTTTTTTAATAATGTAGCAAAATGTTTACAACTGCCATTGCGTTTTATTTGACATTGAATGTTCATTGTACGCCTTATTAGTAATCCGTAGGGCATCAAATTAATCCTTTTATGGAAACAAATCCTATTAAAAATAATGGAAGCAATGCTATGATGTGGTACATTGAAGTCGTTGCTGGTATGTCGATGATTGATATTGATAGACTGAGTAGAAATTCAGGATGTGGGCATTCCACAACCCCCATATATTGGATCCTGTTAATGTATTTTGCGTACGCGGACTTGACCGTTTTTTTAATTGGTTAGAAAATGACATTGATGGATAACAAGCGAAGCGGCAGTAACTAGCGAATGTCTTTGGGAACGGTTAAAAAGAGAGTTATCGTAGAGAAAGAGGTAAATAGGGGGTTCGTTAAAAACGAACCATCACCCATCAAAGCGTGATGTAGCTAATGTCCTTGGGAACGGTTAAAAAAGAGTTATCGTAGAGAAAGAGGTAAATAGGGGGTTCGTTAAAAACGAACCATCACCCATCAAAGCGTGATGTAGCTAATGTCCTTGGGAACGGTTAAAAAAGAGTTATCGTAGAGAAAGAGGTAAATAGGGGGTTCGTTAAAAACGAACTATCACCCATCAAAGCGTGATATAGCTAATGTCCTTGGGAACGGTTAAAAAAGAGTTAATCGTAGAGAAAGAGGTAAATAGGGGGTTCGTTAAAAACGAACCATCACCCATCAAAGCGTGATGTAGCGCGTTGCGAAAATGATCGTATTATTTTTAGAATACTATTCGCCAGTTAAAAAGTAAAATATTAAGCTATTATTGGCAAGAATTATAAAATACACCTATTTTATTTCAATACAAATGATAAAATCATAATTGAAGTTTTAAGCAAATGTTTAAAGGTTTGTAACTCAAAAATTACTTTACTAACCTGCTTTAACTATCTCTAAACCGATGTCGTAACACAACGTCCTCATAACACGCACAGGCAAGTTAAGGTGTTTTGCAAAACCAGCCGTAGACATGGCATGAATATAAATAGAATTTGTCTACTAGGACAATCGCTTTCCATATCCCGGAAACCCTTTCTATGATATTTACCGGTGACCCCGCATACGAGGCGGATTTGTTACCGAAGAGGGATTTTAGTAGAACATGCGGAAAGATAAAGCAAAATGAGGGAATCGATAAATTTAACTGTACATATTAAATCAAGCTAAGATAATACGACTCGTACGTTAAATATTAACCAGTATTTTCTATAGGTACACAACATTTGAAACGCAACGATAGTTCTTTTGTTATATTTTTATTAATTTAGAAACATGACTGGAACCCTCGTGGAATATGACTGAATTAGTAAATTGACGATCTAGATTATGAATGTCAATATAACTTCGTTAGGGGAAGATAAAAAGTCATAATCCTCTCTTTTACTTCTTCGTAGTCGGGTAAAAAGAATCCTATAATCATCTATGGATGTCATATACATAAAATACAAAAAAAAATCGATTCAGTGACCTCCAAATAGTCCGTTACAATATTTTTTCGAAAATATCTTCAATGTACAAACATTTCATGTGTACAACTTCATAATCATACGTCGTTATCGCGGGTACAATTACCAATCAGATAAAGAGCAGATAAAACAGAATGTCTATTTGGTAGAAACGGACGTATTCTGCCTACAGCTACTAAACATCTAAGAAGCTCTTTACATGTGGAAAGTTTTCTCTAGAAAAGATAAATAAAAAATACAGCCGCAAAGGGGTATGGGTTTAAACTGTTGTCATATGTTTCCATCTGTTTAGTTAACAAGTTTATACATAGGAAATAAATAAATTTAATTATCTTTTAACGTCTTTTTTTAACAATTTTAACAATATATACGTACTTGTGTGAAGATAACTGTTATCGTCTACTAATTAAACGCTTACCTACTTAGAAGAAAGTCTATTTAAAAAATAAGAAAGCAACGTGTGTAATTTTTAGTAACGTGTATTTTTCACATGTATTATTTGGTTTTCGTAATAGATTACAAAGATTTTTCTATATTTTCCCCAGTCAATTTGCGGCGTCTAGCAGTAAATATCCATTTTAATTGACTACATGATCTTTCAACATCAACTGTTGTTGTAGGTGCATACTTGAAACGATGGAAATAATCTAGAGTAGTGTGACAAACTGATTCGGGCACTGCAATTTGGTTATAGCGTCTAGAAGTACCTGAAGATATTTCGCTATAAAATTTAAATCATTCTGAATTTTCGCACTGCGAAATGCTTTTTTTGCCTTTGTGATACATGCTGCGTCAGAATCACGAAATGTGTCCACAACGCCTTTTATTTCCTCGAAATACTTGTTATAGTATGTCGCAGCCTCAATCCACGTTCCCCAACGAATAATCGTTGGATTTGGAGGTAAGGATATTCCATTAACCATTTCTTTAAATGTTTTTATTCTTTTTGGCGATTTTCGAAAAACTTTTTTTAACATTTGATATTAATTTATTCACTTCTGGAAAAAGAACGCGAACTTGATCAGCAACTCTGTTAAGACCATGAGGTTTGGGTAATTCTTTTTCAATGTTCTACCCGCTTTCTGCATGTACCCTACTCCATCTTCAAGCAATGCACCGACTATCACATTAGCAATTTGACGACCCCTGGCGTCTGTTGTTTCATCAACACTCACATAAATAAAAGCATTTTCTAACTCCTTTTTAATTTTTTGCATTTGTTCGTCGTATATTTGGTTTACGTAATTCTGTCTCAACAAACATTCCGAAGGGACCTCCACAGTTTTTTCGAACTTTCCAGAGACGCAGTTATTGATAAAATTTTTGAATATGGGATTTTCTAACTGAGACCATGGTATATTACAGCTTACCATAAATTTGGTCAATTCCATCCTAAAATCTTTTTTGACGGATGTATGCTTTTCCGAGTTGAAATGTCGTTCCATAGAAGCTTTTCTCGGCATTTTAAAAGCACTCGGCAATAAATATATTACACACAGTTATCAGTACGGATAATTGATAATGTACTTACTAACAAATGACAATGTCAAATAGGAAAAATTATTAAAGAGTTTGCATTGCGACTGCATAGTTAATCTATTTAATTTGTATTCGTACTCAAGTCAAGTATGGAGTTTGGGTATTAGAAATGCCTAATGTGTGATACATTTTAAACTCGTAGGAGTAGGTATAGATGTTCCTCAAAATGAGTTTCGCGTCTGTTATTGCTTGTTTTTCATAATCTTTCTGCACTGTCAAATCGTTTTTGTACCCGCGATAAAGACGTATGTTCATAATAGTATAGATGATTGATAGACTAATTTTATAAAAAAAAGCAATTATACAGCAATATTTAACGTATGGACAACAAGCATCTCCAAAATTTGAAGTACAACCCAATGACTATAATTAGGTTTATGAGACATAACCATATTATTATTCCTTTCATTGCACATATCCAAGATTTCTCTAAGACTTAGTTTGGCTTTTTCCACAGAATCGGAAACAGCGCGATTTCAGCTTGCCACGCAGGTTTAATATGAAGTAGATTCAAATCCCAGACATTTCTACCTTGCCTCTATTAAACTTCGCAATAACTCCCGTATGCAAACATCTTCTCGAAGCCCTATTTGCACTTCACCCACATTTCGCGATGCTAGTTCACAAAAATATTTAGCTGTCAATAAGGAACCGGTAACCGGTATTCCCAGTTTTGACTCTACGCTGAGCTGGTATCGAACCGTTTGCCGGCATGAATTGTTAAATGCCCGTATCCAAGCCGTACGTGCGGAGACTTGATTCCGACGGTTCGAGAACTCGAGTTCTTGCGTCATGACGTCACTTTTTTAATGATTTTCCAAAAACAATCACCTGTACGAGCGTGGCGTAAGGTCTATTCGACAAGAACTGTCGCAATCTCGAATCACAGCAGTTTTTAACTTATTCCCACACGGCGGACCGAAGCGCCCTTGAAATCTTAAAGAAAAGAGCGTAATTCCTCCTGAAACAACGGCAACGTGTTTCAGGTGCGAATTGGACTCGCGCCCCGAGGATTACGGAAAAAATATACGGTACAAAGGCCGTATAGTTGTGGAATAGTTGGTTGAGCGGAAACTCAGATAGAAGTTGATAATGATGGAGAAAAAGCCGGCCAAGTACGCGGCCTAATATGTACGCGGTGTTCGATCATTTGATATTCGTTATTGACGTAGATAGACAGACATAAAATTATAATATTTTTAGTATTTGTTGATATAGCAGCAACAGAAATACATCATCTGTTAAAAAATTCAACTGTCTAGCTATCACGGTTCATGAGATACAGCCTGGTGACAGGCGGACAGACAGACGGACAGCAGGGTGTTAGTAATAGGGTCCCGTTTTACCCTTTGGGTACGAAAAAGATCTTTTGCTACCAGTGCCATTGTTCGATATCTCCTGATAACCAACTAAGGCTGACGATATAATTTGCTGAAGTAACTATTGGCTCTTGCTTTGAACGTTAAATTATATTTGTCAGGAAATAAAGACTGGAGCGGGTTTATTAACTTGTGAGCAATTTAGACTTGAGTCTGATCGGCGTTTTGTATTTAAGAATGAAGAACTGATGAGACTCAGAAAATAAACGCTTTTCAACATTTTTAGTCAATACTCAAACTAAAATAGACGGCTATGTTTACCTATATGCTGCGTGCACGCACCTTTTAGTTATTCATAAAATGTTATAGCATCTTCCTTGACGTGGTCGGGGTTGTGACTGGAAGAGAAATCATAACAGAGCGAAGTAGGACCTCCTTCGTAAGTGAACAGATACCTCAGCAAATTGCGTGCAAATTCTAGCATATTGATAACTAAATAAATAAATAAATATTACGCGACAATTTTACACAAATCGAACTAGTCCGATGTCAGGCTCACTAAGGCTTGTGTTATCAATACTAGGCGACGATATATTTACTTACCTATATACTTACATAGAAAACATCCAAGACTCAGAAACAAATATTTATGCTCATTACACAAATATTTGCCCTTAACGAGATTTGAACCCAGGAGCTCCAGCTTCACAGGCAACGTTACTCCCGCTGAGCCAAACCGGTCGTCTTAATACACATAATAACTAAAATACATTATATTGAAATGTCATTAACCGGGGCTTTGCAACTCCAAAAGTTCCCGACGAGATTTATGCGACAAGTTGCAGCAACAGAAGATATTTGAATACTTAGAACGGCTTATGCCATTTGTGGGCGTACGCGAATCGTGAGGTAAACCAATTAGTATTCGACGTACATTCAGAGACGGCTGTCTCAGTTCTGTCGCGTTGGCTCGGGATTTATTTTGAGCTCCGCCAGTTGGGAGTAATGTTCCTTACAATAAGACCTACTAAAAAAAACCGGCCAAGTGCGAGTCGGACTCGCGAACCGAGGGTTCCGTAAAAAATATACGCTACAAAATGGCCGTATCTATAAAAATCCAGTGTTAGCAGAACCCTACTCCTAAGCAAAAAGTACGCGGTGCTCGATGATTTTATATTGGTAACTGTAACTGATATACACAGATGAATATAAAATGGTTTTTCAGATTTATTTTGTTGATTGTGCGATAAGAGCTTCCTTCATACCAAATTTCAAGTTTCTGATACAACTGGAAGTACCCTAAAAATTTCAAAAAGTGTCGAAATATAAGTATGTGTTTTGCTGCATAAACGGCCGTATCTTTTTTTTACGTAAACTTACAAGTTTAATTATTACACAATTTCAAGCGACCGAAGACCTGTATAGTAGTTTTAATTTGAACTTGATACGCGTTCCCGAGATAAAGGGTCTTGACAGACAGACAGACGGACGGACAGCTAAGTGAACCTATAAGGCTTCCGTTTTTAGGGTTCCGTAGCCGAAATGGCAAAAATTTTGTGTCCCTCCCTCTCCCTCTATTTTCTAAACGGTATGTGCGAAAAATATGAAAAAATTTACAAATATGAAGCTTATTGAATATTTCCAACGAAAATTGTTTTCAACATGATCGGACATACCGTTTTTAAGTTATTGCCAAAAAACTGCGCTTCTCAGCAAGAGGACGTAAGTGCCGGGGAGATACGCTCTTTTGTTAGTGTTTTTTTTTTCATATCGTATTTTTTTTCATTTGTATTGCATTTTTTTGTATAAACGGCTGCGGAACCCTTCATGGGCGAGTCCGACTCGCACTTGGCCGCATTTTTTCCTTTAGAAGTACGGAACCAGAAAAATTAAAAAAATAACTGTATAACATAGTTTCTTCAAATTACTTAGAAGTAACCTTTTTTCAACTCAATGTATACAATTAATGCTATTTAGTTGTCGGTGCCATCTAAAGAAACTGCAAAATATTAAAATTTACGATTTTAGTAAGTTGTCAAATGGTTAGCACCGACTCCAAAATAGCAATAATAGAGTAGTTTCCTGGGTAAAAAAAAACCAACTAGTCAGTTACATTATCAGAAAATATTGGACACGTATTTTTTCTTTTGTCAATGTCCTAATTTTGTCGTTATCTCGTATTAAATTTGCAGGTGTAGCAAACGAACGCACGTTTTATCTATCTACAACCCCTTTCGTCAAAAAGACCAAATTAATATGAATAAATGAGAAAACTTCTTTACGCCAAGGCATCATTTCTCATAAATTATTTCGGTAAAGCGTCATTGAACACGCGCAAGGAGGTCAGCGAGAGTGGCACGACGATCGACGCATTTTCGGTCACAATGCCAATGTCATGATCATTTTCGTCACATCGTTCCGCGTCTGGGAATCACGACATGGCAACCATGTTATCTAAATTGAGTACCTAAGTGAGATAAGGATGTTGAAAATGATGAGTCAGATGTGTGTTAGTCAGCTAACTCAACGGAAATTTAATGGATTTTTTAGTTACTATCGGTATAGTTTTTAAGTTTTACGCAATGTATTTGTGAATTGTGTACCGATTATTATTGTGTGTCGAATAGGGAGATATTTTTCATCATTTAATAAATAAAGAAAATAAATAACCTCTGCGAGAGGAAAGTAGAGAACGAAAAAAATAAAACCAACTCCAAAAAGAAAACCCTAAAAAGTTTAAAAAAATACATCAGCATTATTTAGTTTCTTCAATTTACTTACAAGTAACTAGTTTTCAAATAAATCTATACAGTATATACAATTAATATTATTTTGGATTTCGGTGCAATTGCAATTTTAGTAAGTTGTGACATGATGGCACTATTATATTGTATACACTGTATAAATTGAGTACAAAAACAAATCAATTGAAGAAACTAAACTATACATAACTTTCTAAAATTTTCAGTGTTTTCTTTTTGCAGCAGTTTTTATTTTTTTTAAATAGAAAATTAATTCGTAAACAAGATTATACATATACTCACATTAAAACCACGCCGCCAACACACCGGAACCATTCCACAGTGTTAGACAGTTGCAACCCTATCACAGCACCGCTTTATCTAACGTTAAGCACACATATCCTGAAACAATGGAGACACACGTTATTATGGCACGTAATTATAAAGTTACTTTTGTTTCCCAGTCGAGAAAATTTACACTTAAGAATTAAATTAGGTAGCAATTGGGATGTTGACTGTACTCAAATAAAATAGTTCATTACTGCAGACGCCAGGAAAGAAGAACTTGCCGGGTGAGTAGTATAGACGGCCGACCGTAGGTAGGGAGGCCGGATAGTGATACGAATAGCGCTTTTCTCCAACATATGCAATGAAATAAAAAATACCCCACTCAAAAAACTACACGACAAAAGTTTTTTAGTTTACGGATAATGTATTTTTTACAGAAGTTCTCCGTATTTCGCGTGTGTAGTGTTCCTATATGCCCTATTAGGGCCGTTATACACAACCTGATAATAAGAATCTTAACTTTTATAATAAATAAAATAAATGCACAGGATTTTAAATATATTGTGTATGGTCTCTGGTGACTTACGTATAGACAATATTTTAAATTTATTCATCAACATGAATCATACAGATTTGTGTTCTTAATATCAGTTCGTGTGTAATAGGCATTAACCCGGATATTTTTTGGTCCGATAACCATTCAGCCACTAGAAAAAAAAAACAAAAATATAATTCAGCTGTTAAGTCTGTTCATACACACAGAAGCCAACATTAAAAATGAAAAACAAATGCTTCTCGGCCTATGCCTTCAATTTTGTATGAACTTCTTTTACAGTTCTCTCGAGTTGTTCCGCCTGAAACGTGACACTTTGAATTTATAACGCACGTAATGACGACATTTCATTGCATGTTTGAGAAAAAAATATTTTTCTCAAACAGTGGATCTATGTTGGTCGCTTATCGCGCTATATTTATTTGCTTTATTGGATACACTAAAGCAAAGATTATTTCGTCGGTCTTAGCAAGCTCTCTAGTCCTATATGATATCCAGGCTCTGAAGATGCAGCTGGACGGTGGACAATGACAATAGGGTGGCCCATTTTTGTAACGAGAAAAAAAAGTACATTCAATCGCCACATCGCTAATTTTGAACTCCTATCAAATAATAATCATTGTCCCAAATTATAATTAATTGGAAGGTGATTTACAGGTCGCTCTTATGGAATGAATTGTGAGCAGAATTTATAATGTTCATCATACATCATGCATTTCGGCGAAAACAACCAAGAGGTTATAATAAGCAGGTTTAGACTTAATCTCTTTATATAGTATACGAAAATACCAATTTAGCAAGAATTTGTGACAAAGTAACTCAGTTCAAAAACCAGGTTGATCAGATTGTGAAGTGCATGAAACATTGTTCTCGATATTCTAAAATACTAACTGAATTGTATAAAAGACAGATCATTGTATAAGTTGAATTTTCCTCGTTCTCTCGTTTTTTTTTGTGTGCTCTTGAGTCCAGACGGATTTTAGTTTTGCTGATAAAGTAACATGCAAATCAAATCCGGCATCATAATCGCCCTCTGACAAACTATTCAACAAGTCATGTTTCACAAACAGCCTGTATATTGTAAAAATGTCCTCTTGCTTCGCCAGCTACGAGCATAATGGTGGCAGAAATATTCATTTTGGTATCTTTGTCGTGAGGGGCTTAGCTATACTGTAAGATATCTTTCGGTATATTAATATATATTATAGCTCCGTCTGTGTCGGGCTTAAGTAAACATTTAATAATGTATAATAATATGTGCGCTGTTATCTACTTGGGACACTTTGTGTGATTAATTTTCGCAAAAAATGAGCCGTTTGCGTATCGCGATAAATTTTGTCGGTAAATATAATAGGCTATTAAAGTTAGCATGCGAAACAAAATGGTGATGTCATCCACATGTTATTCGCATGTAGTAAGTAGGTATTGTTGATAATCGATATACACTACAACATGCAAAATTTACAATACTTCAGTAAGGCCACTTCCTAATACCGTGGTACCATCAGCCACACACGTTACTGACCATTGTTAGACCTTATTGACATAAGCACAGATTATATAATGGTTCTTCGAACAGATACTAATTTCTTAGTAAAAAAGCGCATACCTACCGCTTTACATGCCTACTTTATTTAACAATGGAGCAACCTTGAATGCGGGGGTCGTTGGCCGCATGTGCCGGGTTGACACCGCATAGAAACGATTTATAAATAGTTGAGTGAAATATAAAACGGTTTATATTTTTAAATAATTTTAATGAATTATTTGCCGTTTACTACAGTTCTATCTTCTTTAAATGTTCGGTTATTAAATTTAAGCGTGGCGAAAAATCTAAATCTGATGATTACAAGTTTTAGTAAGTATTCGAACGAAATTGTGTTGTAGGTATAATTAACATTAATTTAAGTAAAAATCCCGACGACTGTACTACATAAAGTTTGGTAGGTGCCTACCTATCTCCATTATTTATAACATATATGTAAATAACGTAATATTGTATAATAGTGTAAAAGTAGCATTCCAAACTTGGAATTAGTCGCTAGGTATAAGTTGTTTTAAAATATTCTGTTTACGCGTTTTATTCTTGCGAGTGAATTACAGCTCTTCCAAAAGGTCATAAGTCCCTATAGCAACGACAACGTTTACGCCCTTTCTTAGGCCGTGCGTGCAATGCACCCTGCAAAACTAAATTTTTAGTAGTTTTCATGGGCCCGTTGTATGCGGCATCTACCAGTTTTTACCTATTGTGGCAATATCTTAGGAAGTAAACTATTAATTGCTAAACAGGGCTAATTTGGACATAATGGCAGTGGCAGAGTAAACTTGTCGGAGACTCACGGTGCAAAATTACCGAGACTCAAGCAGACTTAAAAAAAAGTAAGGCAGAGAAAGATATAAATATTATATACAGTAGGTAAGTTAGTAACCTTTCATCATCTGTCGGCAGAGTAAAATAGGATATGTGTCTATTAGTTTTATTATTGCATTCCACAACACTGCAGTGCATCGATTTTTTACGCGACGAAGTCATTTATTTCTATTCGGAACTTTTATTGTGCGAGTAGCGGCGTCCGGCCGCGAGCGCGTGTGGCGACCAACTAGCTCACGTACCGCCCGCCGGCGCGCAAAGCGTAGGTATAATTCTAGGTTCCCACGGTCCAGATTAAGAGCACTGACATAAGGCCTGCTGATGGTCATCTTAATTGTGTTGCTGTTTGTAAAGTAATATAATGCAGTCAAATTGTACGCAAAGTAGGAAAGTTTCGGGGTAGTTCTGATTTATTTTATTCTACTCGTATATGTAAATCGTTGGAGTACTGACCCCGAATCTTGACATTGGTAAATCGCAAAAAAAGTGAAAAATTTGTTTTTGTTTCAGATTTTTGCTTAAACCTCGGAAACTATTAACTTTTAGTAAATGGCCTGTTTAAATAAATAAAAGTTCTTAAAATTATCTACAAATATCACTGTATAGTTTTTTTTTTTAGAAGAACCGTCCGGTCTCAATTACGAGTTGAAAAATGGCAAAACTGGCTTTCCTCGTATAACCACAATTTAACTGGATTAATAACAGCGACCTATTTTAAATGGTATACTATCCCATTTTTTGTTGTGTCCTTTTCATTTAAAGGAAACAATGCCATAGTGTTTCACAGGAAAGAACCAAAATGACAATATTGTAAAAAGTCATTACAGCCACGTTAAAAGTCCAATAGAATATCGACTTTGTCTCCAAAAACAACAGATTACGATTCCTACAAACTTTCACAGCAATGCCTACTAGCATTGACTTATTACATTTTATGTCACAAGATAAAATTTATATTGTGAAATCAGTATCTAATTAGACATTAGCGCTAATGCTACTTAGACAACTATTCATAAACTCCATGGACAAAGACACAACAATTCGTGCGATATAAAAATGCATTTAGTATCTTCCAAACATGCGGAATTGAGTTTTTGAATAAAAGGCGAAACAGTGGTCCGAAGAGATGACACAAGGGACGAAAGTGTTGATATAAATGGCAAGTCATCAAGAACTGAGCGTATAAAAAGGGCCTATACGTGCAAGCAAGACACGAGCCTTACAACCGTAAGGCTCCTGTCTTGCTCGCTCTTTCTTTCTTATCTTTTGATATGGAAAAGTAAGTAAAAATGATTACTTTCTTTTCAGTAGGTATGATTTAATATAAGGAACATTTTCTCCAACTTGCTCGGAAATGTTCCCATTAATGTAGTAAAAACACACCGCGAAGTCCATTGTTGTATACGGTGATACGATAATCAATTTAATAAAAAGTGGTATTACTTCCCGGACAGGCCTGGGAAGTGTACATTATTGTGCAGGTTTTTACTTTTAATTTCATCCAAGACTGAAAATTCACCATACAGCCAATAGTAACGTACAAAAACCGAGATTTAAAAAAACTTTAATTGTTTTCTGCATTTCGTTAATGCATGGTTAATGAAAGAAAAAAAAAACAATAATTATTGTGTCCAAATCATAATACAATTTATTTAGTCTTAATGATCTTCTGGGACTGATAAATATTTTGTAGCAAAGGTATGTTTTTTAAATGTTGCGCGTTCAGGAATTGCCGATTCAACGAAAAGTAATAATGCATATATTTATTTTCAGTATTGCTATGGGTTTTCTTTTTATTTATTTTCATTACTATATTTCATGTGGAACCAAATATACGATTCGGACCCAAAACTTTAAACTTTAATATCCTTAAAAAAAATTAAGGCGGCAACGTGAATTTCATTTTGTCAAAGATTGCCTGTCGTGTTCTAGGTCGTGTTATTTTTACGAAAATAAGTTACATAAACATGTGTCAAATTTCCTCGCATATTTGGAGAAAAGCATTATACATGCCTCGGCAGATTCCTGTATCAATTGAAGGACCGTACCGGACCGGACCGTTCAAAATCGTTCACATCCACGAAATGACTTTTCCCGGCCTCTGCAGTAATATACTATTAATCATGGACTGCGACATGATATCAGTCACCGAAATTTCATTACCGCTCAAAAGTAAGACTGATATAAAGCTAGGAATTCAATTTTGCTGTTCACTGATTCGCATGAAACCGGGAATCGTTTTTTGGGTGGTACTTAGCGATTTTCTCTATCAGTATTACTTAACAGAGGTATGAAATATTGGCTATTGCGTACAAGGGAATAAAAGCGTGCCCAGAAAATTAGGTAAGCGCGACAAGGCGTTGATAAAAGAAAACCCAAAATAAGACGATGCACCATCATCGGCATCTTTAAGTGAAAATAATTTTATGATGTCAGGCCAAGATAGCAGGGAAGCCATTTGGTGCGAAGACAAGAATTTTTTTTTTCAGCATTACTAAGGAATTGTGGATGATCTGAAGTAAGTTACTTCTTTGATATTGCTGAAATAGGTACAGAGGCCTATTTCTCTAATAGTTCAAGATTATATATCTAGACCAAGAAATTAAAGTTAGGAACCTAAAACTTTGCATATAGATTCATACGGAAGCCCAGACCAGGGATCCGAACCGGTATTTTTTAAATCTTCTAATAAACACGCTATTTCTGGAATGTTTTAAAACTGTACTTAGGAGAAGAGAAATTAATCACAAAACATTTGATTCAAAATTTCGTAATTGATCGAAAAAAACGAACCGTTATTTCGGTTATTTTGTTTGAAAAAAATACCGGGTCCGATCCCTGGCCCAGACACGGGTAAACTAGTCTATAGATTTTGTCATTTCCTCGTGTCAACATCTTATTTTGAATATTTACAAGCGAGTTTTGGCATACCTTTGCCAATAAAAGTATAAGGAAGATCCGAAGGAAATGCCGTACATTTTCTAACATATTATACGAGTATATGATTCCGTTATGCTAATTTACCTCATTCTTGTGCACTTTTCCGCCTGATAAAACAATTTCGGGCATACAAACTCGCAAAGTGGAACGGCTTATTTACCGTAGGTACCGCGTTCGTATCAGTGAAGTTTCCTTGTTATTTCTTTTCTTCACAATTTCACGATTTCTCGTTTAGAAATGTTCTCATAACAACCTGAGTTACTAATAAACACGATTGGAACTTGTGAGATGTATGAAATGTAACCTCTTTTCGTAATCGAAACTAGTCATCTTTATGGAGCCCTCAAATCAATATTTTCAGCGTAGTCGTGAAAAGTAATCTATAACCATCTGTGGATGGACCCTAGTAACAAAAATAGTTGAAATCCGTCTAGCCGTTTTGGCATGATGTAGCCGAAAAACATACAAAAAACAAAAAAGTTTTCGATTCAGTGTCCGTCAAATACTTTTCTTTTTACTCATTTTTTTAATACACACCTTATAAAAATTAAACCCGTGTACCTACCAAAAAAAATGGTTTTGTCGTGATGACGCCTAAACGACACATACAAAAAACATAAAAAAATGTTTTTTGATTCAGTGACCGTCAAATAGATCGTATCACTTATTTTTTTGAAAACATCTTCAATGTACAAACATTACATTTTTACAACTTTATACTTGTATAGATGTGACGTCGGAATAATGTGTTCTCAAAACGAATCTTCATTGGTAAAGATATAGTGATGTTATTGTTTTCCAATGGCAGAATGACTACGGCTATACATTTTTTTTTTACCTATATACAGACATACATCATCTTTGAATAACTATTGTTTTAATTTTTAAATTTATTTTCTAAGAATTATTTTGTGCAATACTATACATTCGGCTTGTGAATATTTAAAATAGATTATGTTAGTCCTATTTTGCCTGAAACGCAGGGAATCCTAGTTCAGGCTTATAAGTACTTGTATCTACCCTAAATTGTTTGTTTTTAGCCCATAGTTTTAATTATTGTAAAATACGTTTTTTTAATAAATTTAATTTATTTATTTATACATATCGGCCCTGTAAAAGCCAAAACCATATCACGGCTATATAAAATGTGCTAATAGTGACATACTATTATCGGTTTCACAATACGTGATCCTATAAATAACACTCGATGGTTTATTCCGTGACCTATCGCCTTTTAAAGAGGCTTGTCTCAGGGAATTTGTAAAGGGTATATATTTGGACACGCCCCAGTTTTGCGCGATGCAACCTAGTTCGCGTTTGACAACTGCTAAGCAATAGGCTATTTTACAAGTTTTTTCTGCGGTATGTTATAGACCGACCTCTCAATAGTAAAAATACTGGTGAAAACACTATTCCAATCTCGTAAAAACTCCTCGAGATACAACAATGTTAAAAATCTCATTTTTGGACTTTCCTAAAACACGCTTCATACTAAATCCTGCTAGCTTAGTGACGTCACACGGTTAATACCATTAAACGTCAAGAGCGCAAGGCACGCCCGAAGCCATCTTAAGGTGCGTCCACACTTGTACCATTTGCTCGTATCTGATCACCGTGCCGTGGCATGACTGCGTATCGCGCTGCTTGGACGCTCACTGTCCGCGCGCCGATCATGCCGCACTCTTCCGATATAAGTGTGTGATACGCGTAGCAAATGGATTTCGAGTGATCGGATCAGCGCAACGTCCAAACGCGTCTTCGTGACACGCGATCATGCCACGCGACGATGATCTGATGATACGGGCAAATGATACAAACGTTGACGCACCTTTACGCGTACACCTACAATGACCGTGGTGAGCTCCACTACGCGCGCTGCGACCGGATATTCTCAAATAAACTGGATTTTGCGAGTCATATTCGCGCCCACCGTCGTAGGACTCCTACGAGCCCAACTTCTTGAAGTCGCTGTCATCGGATCCGATGAAGAGGAAATCAATACCTTGTATGGGGAAATTAAGAACTTGCGTTTATCGAAACGGTTTCATAACAAAAGTTTCCATACATTTTATTTTTGGTATTATTAGAATTAATAAATATTTTCATACTCTAAAAATGGACTTTCCCACCGAACTTAAATAACTCATAAAAAAGCTACACTGAAGATATCGTACTCAAAATTTTAACGTAGTTCCATATTTTGCTAGTTTTATCAGGATCTTATAATTTTTTCGCAAATTTTGAGATCAGGCAACCCTATTCTTATATGCTACACAAGTAACACACAAGCTTTACAACAGCTTATAGAGTTTTCCATATCATTAGATTTCTATCAAAAATATCATTTTCGTGACAAGCTTTTATTGCCGACTTAACTTTGCCTTGAACATCCATCAACTTCTCACCGAGACGATTCTGAAGAGCCCAAACTGGGCAGGATTGCATTATTATATAACATAGTTCCTATGGCCACCTTCCTGCTCCATCATCAGATCAGCTCGATGGTATCATACTATTGCATTGTCAACGAACTTAGAGTAGTATGCCAAATTTTAGCTCAATCGGAAACCTGGAAGCACTTCAACTTTAACTTTCACAAGATTCCACCCGAACAAACATACATTGCAAGTTAATTAAAAGCTTGTAAAAATTTGAGTTAGCCAAAAGTTTTGTGGACAACGCAATGTAATTTTTACGTATGTGAGGTCCTTATACATACCTAAAGTTTGTACAACTTCCTCCCAGGATCCTTCCAACCGTCTTGCTTGCACGTATAGGCCCTTTTTCTACGCGCAGCTCTTGATGACTTTTGCCATTTTTTATCAAAACTTTTGTCCCTTGTGTCAACTCTTTCGACCACTGTTCGCCTTTTATTCAAAAACTCAATTCCGAACGTTTGGAGGGCATTTAATGCATTTTTATATAGCACAAATTGTTGTGCCTTTGTCCAATCGGATTTATGAATACCTACCATTGTATAAGTAGACAAGAAAATGTTAGGCTAGGACCACACTGTGTAGTATGCGTCTGATACCTATTATACATTATATTGTAACCTTTCGTTTGACATAAAAAACAAGAGATGGGTGCATCAAGAAATATTTTTCCTGCCTTTACATCGATTTCCTATCACAAAATACAAGTGAACTGTAAAATTTTTTTTTAATATGTTTGCATGCTAGTATTATTAATACATATAGCAGAATAAGCAGCTCACTGTCTGTAATACCACCTGTTGACATATCTCACTGTACCTACTTATTCTATGCAAATAAAGTTATTCTTATCGTTTAAAATCGTAGTTTTAAGAACACTTCATGGCAACGAGGTACAGAAAAAAGTAGATTGACCCCGATGCAATACTAGTAAGTATTGCATCGGGGTCAATCTACTTTTTACCTCGTGTGTTCATAAAAGTTATGAGACGATTTTTGACAGCCAAAAAAAAAGTTGCACTGGCAACCTGATAAAAATCGTTTTAAATGTTTAATTTAGGACGTTATAAATTATAAAAATGAAAATTTGAAAATTATTTTTCATTCTTTGTTGAAATGGCGGGAACGAAAGGTTTGCGTTCAACAGTGATTTCTCTGCATAAAGCTGGAAAAGAACCTATAGGTGCGTCCACATTTGTATCATTTGCCCGATCAGATCTTCGTCCCGTGGCATGATCGCGTGTCACGATCACGCGATTGGACGTTGCGCCGATGCGATCGCTCGAAATCCATGTTGGTACGCGTATCACACACTTAGATCGGAGAAGCGCGGTGTAATCGCCGCGCCGACAGTAAGCGTCCAAGCAGGGCGATACGCAGTCATGCTACGCCACAGTGATCGGATACGAGCAAATGATACAAGTGTGGACGCACCTTATGGAGATTTTTAGGCAAATAAAATGTCTTGGAGCCAGCCGTAATTTTGTTTACTACACATTGAAACGGTACAGGGAACGGTGCAGACATGTTCTCTCGATGACCGCCATCGCCGTCGCCGCCGTCCTCGCACGACTAGAAACGGCATCTAACATCATTAAGTTGATCAGGGAACGGCTTCGCCGAAATCCCTGTCGGACTCAAAATAAGATATCTCTACAAACCAATATTTCCAGAATATCGGTGAACCGGATATCGAAATATGATCTCAAGGTGGAAGTGCAGTGGAAGAAAAGTTCACTAGTTAAATGATCGTTTAAGAAAATTAAGGCTCGCTCGATGTCGACAGTTGCTGAAGAGACACGATCCCAAAAAGATTTTGTTCACCGACGAAAAAATCTTCACCGTTGAAGAAAAGTTTATTCGAAAAAACAATAAAGTTTATGCCAAATACTCAAAAGAGGTCCCACCTTCTGTGCGAAATGTCCAGCGTACGCATCACCCAGCTAGTATTATGGTGTGGTGGGGTATTTCGTACGAAGGTGCAACGGAGTTGCATTTTTGCCAACAAGGCGATAAATTGAAGGCACAAAATTACCAGACTGACATCTTGGAAGGTGCTGTGAAACGACTATGAAAAACCCTTTTTTAAAAACAACTACTGGATTTTTCAACAAGATTCCGATCCGTCACACAAGAAGAAGTCAACACAGAAGTGGCTAAAGGACAATTTACCAGGTTTCATCAGTACGGAAAAATGGCCTTCATTGAGTCGAGACTTGAACCCGCTGGACTACTCACGGAGGACTGAATTGTCGCAAGTCTCACCCAAATTTGGAGTCTCTCAAGCGAGCCCTGTGGTGGGAAGCAAAGCGTATTCCGCTGGAAAAAAATCGTGCCGCTCTTGACGAATGGCCAAACCGATTCAAGGCTTGCGTTCAGCACAATGGCGGCCATTGTGAATATTATTTTTTCCTTATATAATGATTTTTCTATCGTCTAAATTTTGTTAAAATAAATTCAATAGTACTTATTTAAGAAAAAGCTATTTTTGTTCGTCTCAAAACTTATGATCATACGAGGCTTATACAAGGTGTCTCGTGAGGAATCGGCAAAATTGTAGCTATTGATTCCTGAGGTCATTTGGCGTAAAAAATGAATCCAATTGATTTTTGTGCATAAAGCTTGAATAATTTTCGCTTCTCTATGAATTATTACATATTATCCCTTTTAATAAAATTGTACCGATTATTTATACAACAAAAGATGACAATAGTGAGTGGTTCCTGTCACTTTGATGTCTGCACTTTAATAATCAGAATTATCTTCAAAACTAAGCTGGCTTTGCCTGGGGTTCAAAAAACTTTTTTTGGTCGTAATGACCTCAGGTAGGTACACGCTGGTAAAATTATGCGGGTTCCTCACGAGCACGTTGTATGGTAGGTAGTGTGCATGGTACCGCCATTTCATAGAAAATCGTTAACCAATCGGACGTGACGTTAGATTCGAATCTGTTCAGTAAGAATTTACGCCATTTCCTTCTTGGCTAATGCGATTACTATTGGCACTTTAGGTACACTATGCTCATAGGAACTGCGGCGGCCACGCTTTGTGAATGTGAAATGTTTTACGCCGAACTCAAATGCGACGGGTGGTCAGAGAATATGAAAAAAGATAGTCATTCTGATAAAGAATATTGTTACAAGATTAACAAATGAAATGGCATAGTTGTGAGTAACGCTTCGTTAGGAAGGTAGATTGTTCAATGCATTGTGAATCAACCATAGTCGACACGTTTGGGTCAGTGGGTTGCAGAACGGCCTAAGAAGCTGGCGGTCTTGGGTTCAAATCCCGTCCAGGGCAAGTGTTTGTATGATGAGCACAAATGGCTGTTCCAGGTCTTAGATGTTTTTCATTTAAGTTAACTATTATAATTTATCTATATATTATGTATATTGTCGCCTAGTACCGACCCATAGTACAAGCTATGCTTAGTTTGGGACTGGGTCGATTGTGTTATTTATTATTTATTTAATCACTAGCGGTATGCAGGTCCAATGGTTCGAGACGCTGTGCTGTTCGAATACAGAACCGAACCGTTCGGTTGCAGCTCGCCGGCAAACGAGCAGACGGATCACCTGATGGTAAGCGATCACCGTCGCCAATAGACACCTGCAACACCAGAGGAGTCACAGGTGCGTTGCCGGCCAAATTGAGAAACTCCGCTTTTTTAAGTCGGTTGAAAAAGTAATCAAAATAAATAAAATGTCTTGCAAAAAAACATAAGATCTAAACTGGACTGGTAACACCGAGCGTTAAGTCCACTTCTCATCTCCAGTCTGTGCCTGATTGACTTTCATCTCGAATGACAAGGAGTTTCTCAAATACCTATTTATTAGGTATGTGTAAACCCTGTCTATGTCACCACGAATGCTTCGCCCTATATGTTCGATTTGAAGTCATTTGTATACAAACATCATTATGATTATGAACAAAAGGACGCCAAAATGTCATTAACTTTAACTAATGTCGACAAATAATGGTACGAAAGCAAAAATTACTCATCGCAATCTTTTGTACTGGAAAATGTGATTCACACTGTGATTAATTAGCCGTGTTGGAATAAATACCAATCAGCAACTATCATAAAGGGACAGTTACAGATCACTCACACATACCAACAAGACGTACTCTCTTAACTGCGTTCGTCGCTACGTCAGTAACGTAGCGTCTATTAAGTTGTCGGTGGTGTTGCCGCTATCCATAAAAATATTATAAAAATACGAAAGTAACCCTACTAGGTACCTATCTGTTACCTCTTGACGCTTAAACCACTAAACCAATGTAGATGAAATTTGGCATGGAGATTGTTTGAGACTCTAGAAAGGACATAGGATAGTTTTTATCCCGGGAACATGGCACAGTTCCAACGGGATAAATAAAACACTAGGTCGAGCGGGCGAAGCCACGGGGAAATCCTAGTAGAATAAATCGGTTACCCTGATCTGGCATAAACTTGTTTGTCATAATCATCATTTGGCATAATGCATTTTGTTAAATACATTTGTTCAGGTTAGGTTAGGTTTGTTTTATTAGTAACCAGAAAAGTTTAGGCGTTCAGAAAAAAATGCATGCCAAATGATGATTAAGACAAAAAAGTTAATGCAAGGTGAGGGTAAACCAGAATAACTGAAGTTAAGAAACAAAACGCATTAATTATGTCAATTTTGCAACTAACAAAAACAAAAATTAGGAAATTTTGGAACTGGGAATTACGTCACATTTCGTTTTTCCTGAATAAGTTATTATCCGTTTTACACCTTCATAATTATTACTGTCCAACTGAAGTTTCGGTTTCGGCCAGTTTCGGCCCAAATATCATGTTTCGGCCAGAGATTCGGTTTCGCCTAAAAAAAGCCGAACCTTACAAGATCATACTTTCGGGTCGCGTTCGGCTAACTTCGGGTGCGCTCGGCAAGTCGGCACAGCTAGCAAATCTTCTAAAAATACGAGACTTATGTTCTAAGTTGCATGCTCAATTTTGTAGAAGTAGTATACAATGTTGAATTAAGAGTTATGACTTCAATAAGTAAATATTGTACATTACAGTGCTATTAATCTTTAAAAAAAGTACAAATAACATTTAAAATGTTATATAGAACATACCTATAGTAATAATAATAAGCTAATAAGTATATTTGAATGAGCTTTTCAAGGCTAGCTGATTGTGATTATAAAAATTAAAAGTAAAACTGAAGGAAAATACATCATAATACAATTATCATATTTAATAATAAACTTGATTTATTTTACCATCTACAATTAACAAGTCGCTGCCTCAGTATTAATGTATCATTTAATTTTTTTCACTTTTTAGGTTACTTAAATTTGACCCAGTCACTATACCTACAATGTTGAAATTTCAATTCGATAAAAGTTGAACGTAGACACCTGTAATATTAGGCCAGCGAGATGTTTCATTAATCAAATATCTGGAAAGAACGGTCCACTGACATTTTATTCAACGTTTTCATACTTTTAATCGGTTTCGGTTTCGGCCGAAACTATAATCAAACCGAACCTTCGGTTTCGGCAAAAAAACATGTTTCGGTCGGACTCTAATAATTATTGATGTATACTATATAGATACAATAGCAGTTACTCGCGCCGTAAAAGCCGAGCACTGCTCGACAACTTTTTGTCAATTCTGAGTTTGGTCCTTTTGTGACTCTGTAACTAATGTAAGTTATTATATCTTAGTCTCACCTACGAGTACAAACCTATAGCAAAGAGATCACCCATTTATTCTGGATTTTGACCACCAGACCACACATACACCCTTCCCAGCTGTTGACTACATTTTTAAACCTATTTATTCAGTATTTATATGTAAAAACTCAGCTTAACCGAGTGTTTGATTAAAGTTCCGCATCTGATTGCTGGTGATCTATGCCGGGCATAATTTGCCTGCGCGGGGGCACGCGAGGCTTCCGTCCGTAACGTACGTGGGTACAATCAGCGCCGGTCTGCACCGGTGCCGATTACGTACAGTCAGACAATTCAAATCCTAGGCCATTGCAGAACTTCATTATTAAACTAATCAACTCGGCATTGCTTATCGATGTGGCGGCGAATCGGATTGGTTTTCATACAGTACAGTAGTAAAGTTGTCAAATACATGAATTTTATTATGTACTGAGAAAAAGTAAAATACAAATGAACATACAAACATACGACTTTTTTTTCGCTTTAGTGACCTCCATATCGTCCGTTACAATATTGTTTTGGAAATGTCTTCAATGTACAGACTTTTCATTTTTACAACTTTATAATACCTAGTAATGATGACAATATCTAATGCTGAAAATTCAGACAAAAGATGGAACACCTTCATCTGTTTATTTTATCACAAATATAGTACAGAGCTGTGAAATCCCCCTCTAGACAATAATAGCTATCAAGCTCAGTAAAATAATCACTGCATAGTCTGCATACTATCTGCTCTCATCAAGATCATAGTTTTACACGTATATCCGACAGCAGTCGAATTTTAAGCGCCCATGGACTGTACACGTTTATAACCGTCACGCGATATGTTTGTTCATCATGGAATGCTGTTCACAAATCGTGTCAACTAAATTTCCGTTCACACTCGACCTAGTTGGCGGTCTTCTTGGGTCGATATCAGAGCTGCTGACATGTACGGTCAAGTGAGTGATTTTTTTTTAAAGGGCAGATAAGATTTGTCCCGTACATAACCAAAGTATAACTACTGGTGATGTTATAAGGGTGAATACATTTTGAGACCCCCACTTTTTACGTCTCTAGCGTTACTAGGGTCACCAGACATCAGGAATTTTCTGATACGTCAGGAATGTTGACCATTTGTCAGGAATGTGGTCGGAATACAAAAATGACAGGAATTTGGAATATGTTTTTTTTTCTAATGTACCTTTTTTATGGTCGTGAAGTTGACCGCCCCAAATCGTTTGCCCGCAAATGGCATATCAATATCGTTAGTTCATCGTTAGTTCATGTTTGTTCAGTAGGTAAAATCGTTAGGACCCGATTTTTTAACACATTTTTTTAAAAAATAAAATGGGGTGGCTAACTTCACGCCTACCACCCCAAACCACTTTTTCCATATATTGTTGTCTATATAGCAAGATATTCGTTAGTTCACGTTTGTTCACCATATAATATCGTTAGGACCCGACTCTGTCAATTTTTTTTTATTTTTTAAAGTGGGGTGGCTGTCTTCACGCTAACCACCCCACCCCTAAATCGCCAAAACTAACGATGTCTAGGGGTCAAGAGACGTTAGTTCACGTTTGTTCAGGTACTAAAAACGTTAGGATCTCATTGGATTGACCACAAAAAAATAAAATCAAAAAATCGATTATTCTGTATAAGGCAGTCGGACAAAGTGCTGTAAAATGTTGTCTTATCGGGTCCTTACGATTCAAGTGGCTGAACAAACATCTACAGACGACAAGTATTCCATGTAGGTATGCAACTTGCGGGCACTCGATAGCAAATGGCGACTTTCGGCATTTTTCTTTTTTTAATACTACATGGAGGCGGCTGTCTTCACGCTAGTCACTTAAACCAGAAGCCCAAGAGATAATCCATGTCTGTAGTTCTATACGGCCGTGGGGTCGTTAGTTCACGTTTGTTCAGGCTTAAGCAACGTTAGAATCTCATTGGTTCGACCACGAAGAAATAAAATCGAAAATTCGAATATTTCGTATAACGCAGTCAGACAAAGTGCTGTCAAATGTTGTCTTATCGGGTCCTTACGATTCAAGTGGCTGAACAAACATCTGCAGACGATACGTAATCGATGTAGATATATAACTTGCGGGCACTCGCTAGCAAATGGCGACTTTCGTCATTTTTTCTTTTTTTAGTACTATGGAGGCGGCTGTCTTCACGCTAACCACCCCACCCCTAAATCGCCAAAACTAACGATGTCTAGGGGTCAACAGATGTTAGTTCACGTTTGTTCAGGTACTAAAAACGTTAGGATCTCATTGGATTGACCACAAAAAAATAAAATCGAAAAATCGATTATTCCGTATAAGGCAGTCAGACAAAGTGCTGTAAAATGTTGTCTTATCGGGTCCTTACGATTCAAAAGGCTGAACATACATCTACAGACGACAAGTATTCCATGTAGATATGCAACTTGCGGGCACTCGATAGCAAATGGCGACTTTCGGCATTTTTCTTTTTTTAATTCTATATGGAGGCGGCTGTCTTCACGCTAGTCACTTAAACCAGAAGGCCAAGACATAATCCATGTCTATGGTTTTGTACGGCCGTGGGGTGGTTAGTTCACGTTACTTCAGGCATTAGTGACGTTAGGAACTCATCGGTTTGGCAACAAAAGATTAAAATTGAAAAATTGAAAATTCCATATAAGGCAGTCAAACAAAGTGCTGTAAAATGTTGTGTTATCGGGTCCTTACGATTCAAGTGGCTGAACAAACATCTGCAGACGATACATAATCGATGTAGATATGTAACTTGCGGGCACTCGATAGCAAATGGCCACTTTCGTCATTTTTTCTTTTTTTTAGTACTATGGAGGCGGCTGTCTTCACGATAACCACCCCACCCCTAAATCGCCAAAACTAACGATGTCTAGGGGTCAAGAGACGTTAGTTCACGTTTGTTCAGGTACTAAAAACGTTAGGATCTCATTGGATTGACCACAAAAAAATAAAATCAAAAAATCGATTATTCTGTATAAGGCAGTCGGACAAAGTGCTGTAAAATGTTGTCTTATCGGGTCCTTACGATTCAAGTGGCTGAACAAACATCTACAGACGACAAGTATTCCATGTAGGTATGCAACTTGCGGGCACTCGATAGCAAATGGCAACTTTCGTCATTTTTCTTTTTTTAATACTACATGGAGGCGGCTGTCTTCACGCTAGTCACTTAAACCAGAAGCCCAAGAGATAATCCATGTCTGTAGTTCTATACGGCCGTGGGGTCGTTAGTTCACGTTTGTTCAGGCATAACCGATGTTAGGATCTCATTGGTTTGGCCACAAAAAATATAATATCGAAAAATCGATTATTCCGTATAAGACAGTCAGACAAAGTGCTGTAAAATGTTGTCTTATCGGGTCCTTACGATTCAAGTGGCTGAACAAACATCTACAGACGATACGTAATCGATGTAGATATGTAACTTGCGGGCACTCGATAGCAAATGGCGAGTTTCGTATTTTTTTCTTTTTTTTAGTACTATGGAGGCGGCTGTCTTCACGCTAGTCAGTTTAACCAGACGCCCAAGAGATAATCCATGTCTATGGTTCTATACGGCCTTAGGGTCGTTAGTTCACGTTTGTTCAGGCTTAAGCAACGTTAGAATCTTATTGGTTCGACCACGAAGAAATAAAATCGAAAATTCGAATATTTCGTATAACGCAGTCAGACCAAGTGCTGTCAAATGTTGTCTTATCGGGTCCTTACGATTCAAGTGGCTGAACAAACATCTGCAGACGATACGTAATCGATGTAGATATATAACTTGCGGGCACTCGCTAGCAAATGGCGACTTTCGTAATTTTTTCTTTTTTTAGTACTATGGAGGCGGCTGTCTTCACGCTAACCACCCCACCCCTAAATCGCCAAAACTAACGATGTCTAGGGGTCAACAGATGTTAGTTCACGTTTGTTCAGGTACTAAAAACGTTAGGATCTCATTGGATTGACCACAAAAAAATAAAATCGAAAAATCGATTATTCCGTATAAGGCAGTAAGACAAAGTGCTGTAAAATGTTGTCTTATCGGGTCCTTACGATTCAAAAGGCTGAACATACATCTACAGACGACAAGTATTCCATGTAGATATGCAACTTGCGGGCACTCGATAGCAAATGGCGACTTTCGGCATTTTTCTTTTTTTAATTCTATATGGAGGCGGCTGTCTTCACGCTAGTCACTTAAACCAGAAGGCCAAGAGATAATCCATGTCTATGGTTTTATACGGCCGTGGGGTCGTTAGTTCACGTTAGTTCAGGCATTAGTGACGTTAGGAACTCATTGGTTTGGCCACAAAAACTTAAAATTGAAAATTCGAAAATTCCATATAAGGCAGTTAGACAAAGTGCTGTAAAATGTTGTCTTATCGGGTCCTTACGATTCAAGTGGCTGAACAAACATCTGCAGACGATTTGTAATCGATGTAGATATGTAACTTCCGGGCACTCGATAGCAAATGGCGAGTTTCGTATTTTTTCTTTTTTTTAGAACTATGGAGGCGGCTGTCTTCACGCTAGTCAGTTTAACCAGACGCCCAAGAGATAATCCATGTCTGTGGTTCTATACGGCCGTGAGGTCGTTAGTTCACGTTTGTTCAGGCTAAAGCAGCGCTAGAATCTCATTGGTTTGGCCACAAAAAAATTAATTCGAAAATTCGAAAATTCCATATAAGGCAGTTAGACAAAGTGCTGTAAAATGTTGTCTTATCGGGTCCTTACGCTTCAAGTGGGTGAACAAACATCTGCAGACGATACGTAATCGATGTAGATATGTAACTTGCGGGCACTCGATAGTAAATGGCGACTTTCGTCATTTTTTCTTTTTTTTAGTACTATGGAGGCGGCTGTCTTCACGGTAGTCAGTTTAGCCAGACGCCCAAGAGATAATCCATGTCGGTGGTTAAATACGGCCGTGGGGTCGTTAGTTCACGTTTGTTCAGGCTTAAGCAACGTTAGAATCTCATTGGTTCGGCCACAAAAAAATAAAATTGAAAATCGAAAATTCCTTACAAGGCCGTTAGACAAAGTGTTGTAAAATGTTGTTTTTTCGGGTCCTTACGATTCAAGTGGGTGAACAAACATCTGCAGACGATACGTAATCGATGTAGATATGTAACTTGCGGGCACTCGATAAGAAATGGCGACTTTCGTCATTTTTCTTTTTTTAATACTATATGGGGCGGCTGTCTTCACGCTAGTCACTTAAACCAGAAGGCCAAGACATAATCCATGTCTATGGTTTTATACGGCCGTGGGGTGATTAGTTCACGTTAGTTCAGGCATTAGTGACGTTAGGAACTCATCGGTTTGGCAACAAAAGATTAAAATTGAAAAATTGAAAATTCCATATAAGGCAGTCAAACAAAGTGCTGTAACATGTTATCGTGTGGCGTCCTTACGATTCAAATGGCTGAAAAAATATCAACAGACGATATGTAATCGATGTAGATATGCTCATCACACAAACACTTGTACTGACCGGGATTCTAACCCGGGACCGCCAGCTTCGTAGGCCATTGTGCAACCCACTGAGCCAAACGTGTAGTCAGAGAAGGAAAAGCGTTAAGTAAGCATATATTGTACCTATTTGTTAGAATCCTACTATACACCTGAATCCATATTAACGGTTACTACTCGTATCTCGATTATGTGTTTTTCTCAGGCAAAAGGGCCTGGATTGTCGATTCCAGTTTCCAAGATGATGCGAATTTTATAAACCAGTCCGAATTTGATGGACTTCTGTTTTGTTCAAAATTAATTCAACGGACATTCAAAATTATAATATGCAATGCAACTAATAAAATTCATAAATTACAAATCTAACTTGGAAAAATCACGTTCAAAGTTTAATATATGAAATATTTAATGAATAGGGAGCCTGACTGTCGATCGCTTCAAGGATCGACAAATGGGTAATATAGATTACCTAAAATTGTTTATTTTTATATTAATACAATAAAATTATGTTAAACTTCGATTCTTTAAAATTATCATGATTAATTTGAAACCCCCGACGAATTGTGAGTGACATATGAATTAATTGATTCATTATGTAATTTGTTCTGAAATCCACCCTTACATCAATTAAACAGTCGGGACCAATACGAAATTTAGATCGATGCAAATCTTCTCAACAATGGGCCCGACTGTTAAAAATCGCTGTTCCACATTAGATTTAATGATTCGTTTTAAGTGAGTTTCTATAATGAATCATGAAACATCTACATCTATACTATTATAAAGTTGTAAAAGTGAAATGTCTGTACATTGAAGATATCTTCAAAAAATTGATTGTTACGGACTATTTGGAGGTCACTAAAACGAAAAATATTTTCTTTTGAATTTTTGTATGTTTGTATTGTGTCGTTGTGGCTTCATCACGCCAAATTGGCTGAACGGATTTCAACAATTTAGAAGGTTTAGCGACTTCATAGTCACAAATTTAAATGGTCCTGAGGAAAATGGTTCCATCGATCTGATTTGATTATGAAGCCGGACGGTAGGCACCTGATCTGCGTAGTAAAAAAATGTATATAAATATTTATTGCTATACCTATAGGGCGAGTTATCTCGATGGACCTATTTAACGTTCATAAGTTTCTTCATAAAATACATTTTTGTGACAAGCTTTTATTGGGGACTGAACGTTTCTTTAATCATCCATCAATTGCTCATCGAGTTGATTCTAAAGAGCTCAAACTCGGTAGGATTGCGGTAACTTATTACAGAGTTCCTATGCCCACCTTCCGTCTCCATCATCATATCAGCTCGATATTATCATAATATTGCACTGTCACCAAACTTACAAAAGTGTGCAAAAATTTTGTACAATCAGAAACCGGCAAGTGGTTTCCAAGATTGACCCATATAAACATACTAACACGGCAACAATAAAAGTACGCAAGCTCCATTTTTGCGTTGTCTTAACGTACTACAAAAGTTATGATTGCTAGTGGCTGATTGTCAAATTGGCAAATCAGAATTACTTGTTTTGGGTAATAGAAAGTACACTGATATTTTGGCCAACTCTTATTGGTCACACAACGCGCATATTCGACTTAGAATATATTTACCCCGTTTTGTACTGCAATTTTGTATAAAGCTCGCGTTCTATGTTTTTTTCGTTCGCTGGTTTTAACCTAGTGTAGACTATTCATCATCCGACATGCTCTAGGCCAGTTTTTAAATTTAAAATTAAAAACTGGCCCGAACTTGACGCGAGAAGCCGTGGGCAAAATCTTCTATTCAGGATTAGAAATCTGCATTTATCATAATCTCTTAGCAGTAGTAAGTCGTTGCCGGCTTAACTATTCAACAATTATTGCAATCATTTCAGAAAAAAAGGGAACCGCCTTTACCAAAACGTCGCATACCAAAACCTCCAGAATGTCCGCATCTAAATCGCTTCAGCCAACCACGAGATAATCGCGGACAAACATAGTACCTACATACGTGCATACAGATCAAACTGAAAACCGCCTTTTCTGTAGACGGTTAAAAATCAAGTTTGGTACGCCGGCGAAGCCGCGGGCAAAAGCTAGTACTATTATAAAGTTCTAAAATTGAAATGTCTGAACAACAAACATATTTTAAAAAAATTGAAAGGGACTAGGTATATTTATTGGAGGTCACTGAATAGTTTTTTTTTTATTGTTTGTATGTGTCGTTATGGCTTCAAATACATACACACTATAACCATCTGGAGATACCCAGCTATCCGTGTACCAAAAATTGTTGAAACCCGTTTAGCCGATTCGGCGTGATGAAGCCACAACGACACATACAAAGATGTAAAATCCATTTTTTTTTCTATATAGTGTTCTCCAAATAGTCCGTTACATACAGTTTTTTGAAAATATTTTCAATGTATATACATTTCAGTTTAACAACTTTATGATATGAGTATAGATATATTAAGAACTAGCTTCTGCCCGCGACTTCGTCCGCCTTAAATTCTTTTATCGCGGATAAGGGTATTTTTCCGGGATAAAAAGTAGCCTAAGCCTTCCCCGGGACTCTAACTATCTCCATACCAAATTTCATCCAAATCGGTTCAGCGGTTTAAGCGTGAAGAGGTAACAGACAGACAGACAGACACACTTTCACATTTATAGTATTGGTATGGATTAAAAAAAAAAAACGTAAAAACGAATGCTAAACATCTGGGGGAACGGCAGTGCCCCCGTCAAGACGAACAAAAAAGAAATGGGGCACTACCTACCTTTTCTGACACCTATCCTCCTAATTTCATCAATATAAAATTAGTCTTTTTTGAGTAAAATGCCTGTGACATACGGACGGACAGACGGACATGACTAAACTATAAGGGTTCCGTCGAATTGAGAACCTCCTCCTTTTTTTGGAAGTCGGTTTTAAACAAGTCCAGTACCCCAGAAATTTGTTAAGTTATACATGATTGATACTCACAATATAACAAATAATAAATTCTAATATGGAACATAGCGATTTTGAACAGTCGGGACCCATAAGAAATCTAGATCGACGCAAATCTTCCCAAAAATGGGTCCCGACTGTTTAAAATCGCTATGTTCCGTATTAGAATTTATTATTTGTTATATTGTGAGTATCGATCATGTATCATGTATAACTTAACAAATTTTTGGGGTACTGGACTTGTTTTTTTCTTTTTAGTTTTTTACGCAGTCGGGTTTTTTGTTTTTTTAATTAGTCTTTTTATTTTATACTTTTTAGTTAAAATTATAAAAGTCAGTCAATTTCACAATCTTTATCGTGGGGGTTATTGAGAAGCTTGCATAGATTTATTACAATACAATGAAATGAAAATTTAGTAAGAACGGCTTGCTAGCCTACTTTAAATGGTTATAGTTCCTAACTGGTAAGTCCAAATTAAAAATGATAAAAGAAACCTAATCATTATTTGTAAATCCCTATTCATTGATACTCCACTCGATATAGTACGTCGATTTTCATTTTTTTCTCTTTCACAATATGGCGTCTCATTATCGCCATTTTGAGTTTTCATCATTTTCATGTCTTCAGTGACATTTGGACAGTTAAGACAAATCGATTGACGTAAGAATCATCAAAATCGGTCCACGCGTTTGGTCTCTAGAGTGCCAGATAGGAACAAACATACATACATACATACATACATACATACATACATACATACATACATACATACATACATACATACATACATACATAGACTGATAAACACATTACCACTCCTTTGCGTCGCGCAGTCGGGTAAAAATAGGTGTTGAAATAAATCAAAACAAATTTTGAAAAAGTTGTGTAATATTTAGCACCAAGTACTGCATCTGTGGGCTCATTGTGACAAGTGGCATAACTAGAGATGGTGAAAAGCGTTATAATTAAATTTCAATCACCGTGACTCTCGTACCAATTGTAAAAAAAACACTGTGATTTTTATACATTACTGAAAGTTACTTACAGTAATGTATAAAATTGTTGTCTTTTAAACACTCCGCTACCCAAAGGTTGTCTGGAAGAGATCGCTATTTAGCGATAAGACCGCCTATTGTTTATCTCTGCTAATTCGAATGTTACTGTCATGTTCTGTATTTCTGTGTATCTGAGGTCTGCAATAAAGAGTATTTGTATCTGTATTGTATTGTATACAGATCATTATAACAATTTTACCGTGATTTTAACACACTTGTTGCTCACATATTATAACCTACGTGCTTTTGTATTGTAGCGTTCCGTCGTGTCGTGAACAGTCAGTTATACTTTTTTAGTCACAGTGATTTTCTTATCGTGTCGTTATTATTACCCGCCACTAGTTATGACACAAATGTAAACTGCCAATTTGACACATTAACACTTTTTTATAGTTGCCAAAAAAATAACTTTGCACCGCCTAAAAATCACCATTTGCTAATAATATCCATTTTGCAAAAATTTGTAATCTGAAAATTCCAAAAACAATGTTAAACAATGTCTGTTCAGGGAGCCCAAGCCTATCCGTGATATTTCAATTGTACTCGTAGTCATTTTTAAAAAATGAACTGTTGTCTATTCTGCTGAGTAAAAAGTAAATAAGTTGCAGTAAGTCGACTGAGAGGCATCTGTCAAATGATTGAAGAGAAAAACGTGAGATAGATGTATGTCATGACAACACTGTACTGCTTTCGATGAGTGTCAAAACGCTCACCTGAAATTAGCATGGTTATTTTTCAAGTAACTTTCGACCATACGTGTACATGCTTTAAACTTCTATTTTTCCATGTTGTTCAGATATATCGCTTAGATACCAGTGGTTTCTCCACAGCTAAGGAATCAATGACTTGTTGTGAGTTTGGAAATCAATGAATATCGACGGTTTTGATACTTGTGACACGTTGAGGCCACATAAGTAAATGTGGTGGTGGTGGCTTGGTAAACTTCGGTCCCGACTGTTTAATTGATGTAAGGGTGGATTTCAAAACAAATTACGTAATGAATCAATTAATTCATATGTCACTCACAATTCGTCGGAGGTTTCAAATTAATTATGATGATTTTAAAGAATCGAAGTTTAACATTATTTTATTGTATTAATATAAAAAAAAAAAATTAGGTAATCTATATTAACCATTTATCGATCCTTGAAGCAATCGACAGTCAGGCTCCCTGGTCATTAAACTTTGAACGTGTTTTATCCAAGTTCGATTTGTAATTTATGAATTTTATTAGTTGCATTGCATATTATAATTTTGAATGTCCATTGAATTAATTTTGAACAAAACAGAAGTCCATCAATTTCGGACTGGTTTATAAAATTCGCATCATCTTGGAAACTGGAATCGACAATCCAGGCCCTTTTGCCTGAGAACGACACATAATCGAGATACGAGTAGTAACCGTTAATATGGATTCAGGTGTATGGATATATATATATGGTGTATGGATAGTAGGGTTCTAACAAATAGGTACAATATATGCTTACTAAACGCTTTTCCTTGTCTGACTACACGTTTGGCTCAGTGGGTTGCACAATGGCCTACGAAGCTGGCGGTCCCGGGTTCGAATCCCGGTCAGTACAAGTGTTTGTGTGATGAGCATATCTACATCGATTACATATCGTCTGTTGATATTTTTTCAGCCATTTGAATCGTAATGACCCCACACGATAACATGTTACAGCACTTTGTCTGACTGCCTTATACCGAATTTTCGGATTTTCAATTTAATTTTTTTGCGGCCGCACCAATGAGATTCTAACGTTGCTTAAGCCTGGACAAACGTGAACTTACGACCCCACGGCCGTATAGAACCACAGATATGGATTATCTCTTGCCCTTCTGGTTTAAGTGACCAGCGTGAAGACAGCCGCCCCCATATAGTATTAAAAAAAAAAAAATGACAAAAGTCGCCATTTCTTATCGAGTGCCCGCAAGTTACCTATCTACATCGATTACGTATCGTCTGCAGATGTTTGTTCAGCCACTTGAATCGTGAGGACCCGATAAGACAACATTTTACAGCACCATGTCGAACTGCCTTATATGGAATTTTCGAATTTTCGATTTTATTTTTTTGTGGCCGAACCAATGAGAGTCTAGCGCTGCTTTAGCCTGAACAAACGTGAACTAACGACCCCACGGCCGTATAGAACCAAAGACATGGATTATCTCTTGGGCTTCTGGTTGAAGTGACCAGCGTGAAGACAGCCGCCTCCATAGTACTAAATAAAAAATAAAAAATGACGAAAATTGCCACTTGCTATCGAGTGCCCGCAAGTTACATGTCTAGATCGATTACGTATCGTCTGCAGATGTTTGTTCACCAACTTGAATCGTAACGACCCGATAAGACAACATTTTACAGCACTTTGTCTAACTGCCTTATATGGAATTTTCGAATTTTCGTTTTTTTTTTGGCCAAACCAATGAGATCCTAACGTCCCTTATGCCTGAACAAACGTGAACTAACGACCCCACGGCCGTATAGAACTACAGACATGGATTATCTCTTGGGCTTCTGGTCAAACTGACTAGCGTGAAGACAGCCGCCTCCATAGTACTAAAAAAAAGAAAAATTGACGAAAGTCGCCATTTACTATCGAGTGCCCGCAAGTTACATATCTACATCGATTACGTATCGTCTGCAGATGTTTGTTCACCCACTTGAATCGTAAGGACCCGATAAGACAACATTTTACAGCACCATGTTTAACTGCCTTATAAGGAAATTTCGAATTTTCGATTTTATTTTTTTGTGGCCAAACCAATCAGATTCTAGCGCTGCTTTAGCCTGAACAAACGTGAACTAACGACCTCACGGCCGTATAGAACCACAGACATGGATTATCTCTTGGGCTTCTGGTTTAAGTGACCAGCGTGAAGACAGCCGCCTCCATATAGTATTAAAAAAAGAAAAATGATGAAAGTCGCCGTTTGCTATCGAGTGCCCGCAAGTTACATATCTACATCGAATACTTGTCGTCTGTAGATGTTTCTTCAGCCTTTTGAATCGTAAGGACCCGATAAGTCAACATTTAACAGCACTTTGTCTGAATGCCTTATACGGAATAATCGATTTTTCGATTTTATTTTTTTGTGGTCAATCCAATGAGATCCTAACGTTTTTAGTACCTGAACAAACGTGAACTAACATCTGTTGACCCCTTGACATCGTTAGTTTTGGCGATTTAGGGGTGGGGTGGTTAGCGTGAAGACAGCCGCCTCCATAGTACTAAAAAAAGAAAAAATTACGAAAGTCGCCATTTGCTAGCGAGTGCCCGCAAGTTATATATCTACATCGATTACGTATCGTCTGCAGATGTTTGTTCAGCCACTTGAACCGTAAGGATCCGATAAGACAACATTTGACAGCACTTTGTCTGACTGCGTTATACGAAATATTCGAATTTTCGATTTTATTTCTTCGTGGTCGAACCAATGAGATTCTAACGTTGCTTAAGCCTGAACAAACGTGAACTAACGACCCTAAGGCCGTATAGAACCATAGACATGGATTATCTCTTGGGCGTCTGGTTAAACTAACTAGCGTGAAGACAGCCGCCTCCATAGTACTAAAAAAAGAAAAATGACGAAAGTCGCCATTTGCTATCGAGTGCCCGCAAATTACATATCTACATCGAATACTTGTCGTCTGTAGATGTTTGTTCAGCCACTTGAATCGTAAGGACCGGATAAGACAACATTTTACAGCACTTTGTCTTACTGCCTTATACGGAATAATCGATTTTTCGATTTTATTTTTTTGTGGTCAATCCAATGAGATCCTAACGTTTTTAGTACCTGAACAAACGTGAACTAACGTCTCTTGACCCCTTGACATCGTTAGTTTTGGCGATTTAGGGGTGGGGTGGTTAGCGTGAAGACAGCCGCCTCCATAGTACTAAAAAAAGAAAAAATGACGAAAGTCACCATTTGCTATCGAGTGCCCGCAAGTTACATATCTACATCGATTACGTATCGTCTGCAGATGTTTGTTCAGCCACTTGAATCGTAAGGACCCGATAAGACAACATTTTACAGCACCATGTTTAACTGTCTTATATGGAATTTTCGATTTTATTTTTTTGTGGCCGAACCAATGAGATTCTAACGTTGCTTAAGCCTGAACAAACGTGAACTAACGACCCCACGGCCGTATATAACCACAGACATGGATTATCTCTTGGGCGTCTGGGTAAACTGACTAGCGTGAAGACAGCCGCCTCCATAGTACTAAAAAAAAGAAAAAAAAACGAAACTTGCCATTTGCTATCGAGTGCCCGCAAGTTACATATCTACATCGATTACGTATCGTCTGTAGATGTTTGTTCACCCACTTGAATCGTAAGGACCCGATAAGACAACATTTTACAGCACTTTGTCTGACTGTCTTATACGGAATAATCGATTTTTCGATATTATATTTTTTGTGGCCAAACCAATGAGATCCTAACATCGGTTATGCCTGAACAAACGTGAACTAACGACCCCACGGCCGTATATAACTACAGACATGGATTATCTCTTGGGCTTCTGGTTTAAGTGACTAGCGTGAAGACAGCCGCCTCCATGTAGTATTAAAAAAAGAAAAATGACGAAAGTTGCCATTTGCTATCGAGTGCCCGCAAGTTGCATACCTACATGGAATACTTGTCGTCTGTAGATGTTTGTTCAGCCACTTGAATCGTAAGGACCCGATAAGACAACATTTTACAGCACTTTGTCCGACTGCCTTATACAGAATAATCGATATTTTGATTTTATTTTTTTGTGGTCAATCCAATGAGATCCTAACGTTTTTAGTACCTGAACAAACGTGAACTAACGTCTCTTGACCCCTTGACATCGTTAGTTTTGGCGATTTAGGGGTGGGGTGGTTAGCGTGAAGACAGCCGCCTCCATAGTACTAAAAAAAGAAAAAATGACGAAAGTCACCATTTGCTATCGAGTGCCCGCAAGTTACATATCTACATCGATTACGTATCGTCTGCAGATGTTTGTTCAGCCACTTGAATCGTAAGGACCCGATAACATAACATTTTACAGCACTTTGTTTGACTGCCTTATATGGAATTTTCAATTTTTCAATTTTAATTTTTTGTGGCCAAACCAATGAGTTCCTAACGTCACTAATGCCTGAACTAACGTGAACTAACGACCCCACGGCCGTATAAAACCATAGATATGGATTATCTCTTGGCCTTCTGGTTTAAGTGACTAGTGTGAAGACAGCCGCCTCCATATAGTATTAAAAAAAGAAAAATGACGAAAGTCGCCATTTGCTATCGAGTGCCCGCAAGTTACATATCTACATCGATTACGTATCGTCTGCAGATGTTTGTTCACCCACATGAATCGTAAGGACCCGATAAGACAACATTTTACAGCACTTTGTCTAACTGCCTTATATGGAATTTTCGAATTTTCGATTTTATTTTTTTGTGGCCAAACCAATGAGATCCTAACATCGGTTATGCCTGAACAAACGTGAACTAACGACCCCACGGCCGTATAGAACTACAGACATGGATTATCTCTTGGGCTTCTGGTTTAAGTGACTAGAGTGAAGACAGCCGCCCCCATATAGTATTAAAAAAAGAAAAATGACAAAAGTCGCCATTTCTTATCGAGTGCCCGCAAGTTACCTATCTACATCGATTACGTATCGTCTGCAGATGTTTGTTCAGCCACTTGAATCGTGAGGACCCGATAAGACAACATTTTACAGCACCATGTCGAACTGCCTTATATGGAATTTTCGAATTTTCGATTTTATTTTTTTGTGGCCGAACCAATGAGAGTCTAGCGCTGCTTTAGCCTGAACAAACATGAACTAACGACCCCACGGCCGTATAGAACCAAAGACATGGATTATCTCTTGGGCTTCTGGTTGAAGTGACCAGCGTGAAGACAGCCGCCTCCATAGTACTAAATAAAAAATAAAAAATGACGAAAGTCGCCATTTACTATCGAGTGCCCGCAAGTTACATGTCTAGATCGATTACGTATCGTCTGCAGATGTTTGTTCACCAACTTGAATCGTAACGACCCGATAAGACAACATTTTACAGCACTTTGTCTAACTGCCTTATATGGAATTTTCGAATTTTCGTTTTTTTTTTTTGGCCAAACCAATGAGATCCTAACGTCCCTTATGCCTGAACAAACGTGAACTAACGACCCCACGGCCGTATAGAACTACAGACATGGATTATCTCTTGGGCTTCTGGTCAAACTGACTAGCGTGAAGACAGCCGCCTCCATAGTACTAAAAAAAAGAAAAATTGACGAAAGTCGCCATTTACTATCGAGTGCCCGCAAGTTACATATCTACATCGATTACGTATCGTCTGCAGATGTTTGTTCACCCACTTGAATCGTAAGGACCCGATAAGACAACATTTTACAGCACCATGTTTAACTGCCTTATAAGGAAATTTCGAATTTTCGATTTTATTTTTTTGTGGCCAAACCAATCAGATTCTAGCGCTGCTTTAGCCTGAACAAACGTGAACTAACGACCTCACGGCCGTATAGAACCACAGACATGGATTATCTCTTGGGCTTCTGGTTTAAGTGACCAGCGTGAAGACAGCCGCCTCCATATAGTATTAAAAAAAGAAAAATGATGAAAGTCGCCGTTTGCTATCGAGTGCCCGCAAGTTACATATCTACATCGAATACTTGTCGTCTGTAGATGTTTCTTCAGCCTTTTGAATCGTAAGGACCCGATAAGTCAACATTTAACAGCACTTTGTCTGAATGCCTTATACGGAATAATCGATTTTTCGATTTTATTTTTTTGTGGTCAATCCAATGAGATCCTAACGTTTTTAGTACCTGAACAAACGTGAACTAACATCTGTTGACCCCTTGACATCGTTAGTTTTGGCGATTTAGGGGTGGGGTGGTTAGCGTGAAGACAGCCGCCTCCATAGTACTAAAAAAAGAAAAAATTACGAAAGTCGCCATTTGCTAGCGAGTGCCCGCAAGTTATATATCTACATCGATTACGTATCGTCTGCAGATGTTTGTTCAGCCACTTGAACCGTAAGGATCCGATAAGACAACATTTGACAGCACTTTGTCTGACTGCGTTATACGAAATATTCGAATTTTCGATTTTATTTCTTCGTGGTCGAACCAATGAGATTCTAACGTTGCTTAAGCCTGAACAAACGTGAACTAACGACCCTAAGGCCGTATAGAACCATAGACATGGATTATCTCTTGGGCGTCTGGTTAAACTAACTAGCGTGAAGACAGCCGCCTCCATAGTACTAAAAAAAGAAAAATGACGAAAGTCGCCATTTGCTATCGAGTGCCCGCAAGTTACATATCTACATCGAATACTTGTCGTCTGTAGATGTTTGTTCAGCCACTTGAATCGTAAGGACCGGATAAGACAACATTTTACAGCACTTTGTCTTACTGCCTTATACGGAATAATCGATTTTTCGATTTTATTTTTTTGTGGTCAATCCAATGAGATCCTAACGTTTTTAGTACCTGAACAAACGTGAACTAACGTCTCTTGACCCCTTGACATCGTTAGTTTTGGCGATTTAGGGGTGGGGTGGTTAGCGTGAAGACAGCCGCCTCCATAGTACTAAAAAAAGAAAAAATGACGAAAGTCACCATTTGCTATCGAGTGCCCGCAAGTTACATATCTACATCGATTACGTATCGTCTGCAGATGTTTGTTCAGCCACTTGAATCGTAAGGACCCGATAAGACAACATTTTACAGCACCATGTTTAACTGTCTTATATGGAATTTTCGATTTTATTTTTTTGTGGCCGAACCAATGAGATTCTAACGTTGCTTAAGCCTGAACAAACGTGAACTAACGACCCCACGGCCGTATATAACCACAGACATGGATTATCTCTTGGGCGTCTGGGTAACTAGCGTGAAGACAGCCGCCTCCATAGTACTAAAAAAAAGAAAAAAAAACGAAACTCGCCATTTGCTATCGAGTGCCCGCAAGTTACATATCTACATCGATTACGTATCGTCTGTAGATGTTTGTTCACCCACTTGAATCGTAAGGACCCGATAAGACAACATTTTACAGCACTTTGTCTGACTGTCTTATACGGAATAATCGATTTTTCGATATTATATTTTTTGTGGCCAAACCAATGAGATCCTAACATCGGTTATGCCTGAACAAACGTGAACTAACGACCCCACGGCCGTATATAACTACAGACATGGATTATCTCTTGGGCTTCTGGTTTAAGTGACTAGCGTGAAGACAGCCGCCTCCATGTAGTATTAAAAAAAGAAAAATGACGAAAGTTGCCATTTGCTATCGAGTGCCCGCAAGTTGCATACCTACATGGAATACTTGTCGTCTGTAGATGTTTGTTCAGCCACTTGAATCGTAAGGACCCGATAAGACAACATTTTACAGCACTTTGTCCGACTGCCTTATACAGAATAATCGATTTTTTGATTTTATTTTTTTGTGGTCAATCCAATGAGATCCTAACGTTTTTAGTACCTGAACAAACGTGAACTAACATCTGTTGACCCCTTGACATCGTTAGTTTTGGCGATTTAGGGGTGGGGTGGTTAGCGTGAAGACAGCCGCCTCCATAGTACTAAAAAAAGAAAAAATTACGAAAGTCGCCATTTGCTAGCGAGTGCCCGCAAGTTATATATCTACATCGATTACGTATCGTCTGCAGATGTTTGTTCAGCCACTTGAACCGTAAGGATCCGATAAGACAACATTTGACAGCACTTTGTCTGACTGCGTTATACGAAATATTCGAATTTTCGATTTTATTTCTTCGTGGTCGAACCAATGAGATTCTAACGTTGCTTAAGCCTGAACAAACGTGAACTAACGACCCTAAGGCCGTATAGAACCATAGACATGGATTATCTCTTGGGCGTCTGGTTAAACTAACTAGCGTGAAGACAGCCGCCTCCATAGTACTAAAAAAAGAAAAATGACGAAAGTCGCCATTTGCTATCGAGTGCCCGCAAGTTACATATCTACATCGAATACTTGTCGTCTGTAGATGTTTGTTCAGCCACTTGAATCGTAAGGACCGGATAAGACAACATTTTACAGCACTTTGTCTTACTGCCTTATACGGAATAATCGATTTTTCGATTTTATTTTTTTGTGGTCAATCCAATGAGATCCTAACGTTTTTAGTACCTGAACAAACGTGAACTAACGTCTCTTGACCCCTTGACATCGTTAGTTTTGGCGATTTAGGGGTGGGGTGGTTAGCGTGAAGACAGCCGCCTCCATAGTACTAAAAAAAGAAAAAATGACGAAAGTCACCATTTGCTATCGAGTGCCCGCAAGTTACATATCTACATCGATTACGTATCGTCTGCAGATGTTTGTTCAGCCACTTGAATCGTAAGGACCCGATAAGACAACATTTTACAGCACCATGTTTAACTGTCTTATATGGAATTTTCGATTTTATTTTTTTGTGGCCGAACCAATGAGATTCTAACGTTGCTTAAGCCTGAACAAACGTGAACTAACGACCCCACGGCCGTATATAACCACAGACATGGATTATCTCTTGGGCGTCTGGGTAAACTGACTAGCGTGAAGACAGCCGCCTCCATAGTACTAAAAAAAAGAAAAAAAAACGAAACTCGCCATTTGCTATCGAGTGCCCGCAAGTTACATATCTACATCGATTACGTATCGTCTGTAGATGTTTGTTCACCCACTTGAATCGTAAGGACCCGATAAGACAACATTTTACAGCACTTTGTCTGACTGTCTTATACGGAATAATCGATTTTTCGATATTATATTTTTTGTGGCCAAACCAATGAGATCCTAACATCGGTTATGCCTGAACAAACGTGAACTAACGACCCCACGGCCGTATATAACTACAGACATGGATTATCTCTTGGGCTTCTGGTTTAAGTGACTAGCGTGAAGACAGCCGCCTCCATGTAGTATTAAAAAAAGAAAAATGACGAAAGTTGCCATTTGCTATCGAGTGCCCGCAAGTTGCATACCTACATGGAATACTTGTCGTCTGTAGATGTTTGTTCAGCCACTTGAATCGTAAGGACCCGATAAGACAACATTTTACAGCACTTTGTCCGACTGCCTTATACAGAATAATCGATATTTTGATTTTATTTTTTTGTGGTCAATCCAATGAGATCCTAACGTTTTTAGTACCTGAACAAACGTGAACTAACGTCTCTTGACCCCTTGACATCGTTAGTTTTGGCGATTTAGGGGTGGGGTGGTTAGCGTGAAGACAGCCGCCTCCATAGTACAAAAAAAAGAAAAAATGACGAAAGTCACCATTTGCTATCGAGTGCCCGCAAGTTACATATCTACATCGATTACGTATCGTCTGCAGATGTTTGTTCAGCCACTTGAATCGTAAGGACCCGATAACATAACATTTTACAGCACTTTGTTTGACTGCCTTATATGGAATTTTCAATTTTTCAATTTTAATTTTTTGTGGCCAAACCAATGAGTTCCTAACGTCACTAATGCCTGAACTAACGTGAACTAACGACCCCACGGCCGTATAAAACCATAGACATGGATTATCTCTTGGCCTTCTGGTTTAAGTGACTAGTGTGAAGACAGCCGCCTCCATATAGTATTAAAAAAAGAAAAATACGAAAGTCGCCATTTGCTATCGAGTGCCCGCAAGTTACATATCTACATCGATTACGTATCGTCTGCAGATGTTTGTTCACCCACATGAATCGTAAGGACCCGATAAGACAACATTTTACAGCACTTTGTCTAACTGCCTTATATGGAATTTTCGAATTTTCGATTTTATTTTTTTGTGGCCAAACCAATGAGATCCTAACATCGGTTATGCCTGAACAAACGTGAACTAACGACCCCACGGCCGTATAGAACTACAGACATGGATTATCTCTTGGGCTTCTGGTTTAAGTGACTAGCGTGAAGACAGCCGCCTCCATGTAGTATTAAAAAAAGAAAAATGACGAAAGTTGCCATTTGCTATCGAGTGCCCGCAAGTTGCATACCTACATGGAATACTTGTCGTCTGTAGATGTTTGTTCAGCCACTTGAATCGTAAGGACCCGATAACACAACATTTTACAGCACTTTGTTTGACTGCCTTATATGGAATTTTCAATTTTTCAATTTTAATCTTTTGTTGCCAAACCGATGAGTTCCTAACGTCACTAATGCCTGAACTAACGTGAACTAACGACCCCACGGCCGTATAAAACCATAGACATGGATTATGTCTTGGCCTTCTGGTTTAAGTGACTAGCGTGAAGACAGCCGCCTCCATATAGAATTAAAAAAAGAAAAATGCCGAAAGTCGCCATTCGCTATCGAGTGCCCGCAAGTTGCATATCTACTTGGAATACTTGTCGTCTGTAGATGTATGTTCAGCCTTTTGAATCGTAAGGACCCGATAAGACAACATTTTACAGCACTTTGTCTGACTGCCTTATACGGAATAATCGATTTTTCGATTTTATTTTTTTGTGGTCAATCCAATGAGATCCTAACGTTTTTAGTACCTGAACAAACGTGAACTAACATCTGTTGACCCCTAGACATCGTTAGTTTTGGCGATTTAGGGGTGGGGTGGTTAGCGTGAAGACAGCCGCCTCCATAGTACTAAAAAAAGAAAAAATGACGAAAGGCGCCATTTGCTAGCGAGTGCTCGCAAGTTATATATCTACATCGATTACGTATCGTCTGCAGATGTTTGTTCAGCCACTTGAATCGTAAGGACCCGATAAGACAACATTTGACAGCACTTTGTCTGACTGCGTTATACGAAATATTCGAATTTTCGATTTTATTTCTTCGTGGTCGAACCAATGAGATTCTAACGTTGCTTAAGCCTGAACAAACGTGAACTAACGACCCTAAGGCCGTATAGAACCATAGACATGGATTATCTCTTGGTTGTCTGGTTAAACTGACTAGCGTGAAGACAGCCGCCTCCATAGTACTAAAAAAAGAAAAATGACGAAAGTCGCCATTTGCTATCGAGTGCCCGCAAGTTACATATCTACATCGAATACTTGTCGTCTGTAGATGTTTGTTCAGCCACTTGAATCGTAAGGACCGGATAAGACAACATTTTACAGCACTTTGTCTTACTGCCTTATACGGAATAATCGATTTTTCGATTTTATTTTTTTGTGGTCAATCCAATGAGATCCTAACGTTTTTAGTACCTGAACAAACGTGAACTAACGTCTCTTGACCCCTAGACATCGTTAGTTTTGGCGATTTAGGGGTGGGGTGGTTAGCGTGAAGACAGCCGCCTCCATAGTACTAAAAAAAAGAAAAAATGACGAAAGTGGCCATTTGCTATCGAGTGCCCGCAAGTTGCATATCTACATCGATTATGTATCGTCTGCAAATGTTTGTTCAGCCACTTGAATCGTAAGGACCCGATAACACAACATTTTACAGCACTTTGTTTGACTGCCTTATATGGAATTTTCAATTTTTCAATTTTATTTTTTTGTGGCCAAACCAATGAGTTCCTAACGTCACTAATGCCTGAACTAACGTGAACTAACGACCCCACGGCCGTATAAAACCATAGACATGGATTATCTCTTGGCCTTCTGGTTTAAGTGACTAGTGTGAAGACAGCCGCCTCCATATAGTATTAAAAAAAGAAAAATGACGAAAGTCGCCATTTGCTATCGAGTGCTCGCAAGTTACATATCTACATCGAATACTTGTCGTCTGTAGATGTTTGTTCAGCCACTTGAATCGTAAGGACCCGATAAGACAACATTTTACAGCACTTTGTCTGACTGCCTTATACGGAATAATCGATTTTACGATTTTATTTTTTTGTGGTCAATCTAATGAGATCCTAACGTTTTTAGTACCTGAACAAACGTGAACTAACGTCTCTTGACCCCTAGACATCGTTAGTTTTGGCGATTTAGGGGTGGGGTGGTTAGCGTGAAGACAGCCGCCTCCATAGTACTAAAAAAAAGAAAAAATGACGAAAGTCACCATTTGCTATCGAGTGCCCGCAAGTTACATATCTACATCGATTACGTATCGTCTGCAGATGTTTGTTCAGCCACTTGAATCGTAAGGACCCGATAAGACAACATTTTACAGCACCATGTCTAACTGCCTTATATGGAATTTTCGATTTTATTTTTTTGTGGCCGAACCAATGAAATTCTAACGTTGCTTAAGCCTGAACAAACGTGAACTAACGACCCCACGGCCGTATATAACCACAGACATGGATTATCTCTTGGGCGTCTGGTTAAACTGACTAGCGTGAAGACAGCCGCCTCCATAGTACTAAAAAAAAGAAAAAAATACGAAACTCGCCATTTGCTATCGAGTGCCCGCAAGTTACATATCTACATCGATTACGTATCGTCTGTAGATGTTTGTTCACCCACTTGAATCGTAAGGACCCGATAAGACAACATTTTACAGCACTTTGTCTAACTGCCTTATATGGAATTTTCGAATTTTCGATATTATATTTTTTGTGGCCGAACCAATGAGATCCTAACATCGGTTATGCCTGAACAAACGTGAACTGACTACCCCACGGCCGTATAGAACTACAGACATGGATTATCTCTTGGGCTTCTGGTTTAAGTGACTAGCGTGAAGACAGCCGCCTCCATGTAGTATTAAAAAAAGAAAAATGACGAAAGTTGCCATTTGCTATCGAGTGCCCGCAAGTTGCATACCTACATGGAATACTTGTCGTCTGTAGATGTTTGTTCAGCCACTTGAATCGTAAGGACCCGATAAGACAACATTTTACAGCACTTTGTCCGACTGCCTTATACAGAATAATCGATTTTTTGATTTTATTTTTTTGTGGTCAATCCAATGAGATCCTAACGTTTTTAGTACCTGAACAAACGTGAACTAACGTCTCTTGACCCCTAGACATCGTTAGTTTTGGCGATTTAGGGGTGGGGTGGTTAGCGTGAAGACAGCCACCCCACTTTAAAAAATAAAAAAAAATTGACAGAGTCGGGTCCTAACGATATTATATGGTGAACAAACGTGAACTAACGAATATCTTGCTATATAGACAACAATATATGGAAAAAGTGGTTTGGGGTGGTAGGCGTGAAGTTAGCCACCCCATTTTATTTTTTAAAAAAATGTGTTAAAAAATCGGGTCCTAACGATTTTACCTACTGAACAAACATGAACTAACGATGAACTAACGATATTGATATGCCATTTGCGGGCAAACGATTTGGGGCGGTCAACTTCACGACCATACCTTTTTTATTTACATTAATACAAAATAATGAACACTTGCAACTTTTACGCAACGCACACGATATCTGCGCCCTTCCCTTGCTGTCACGCGTGGTAACCTTTCTCCCCCAGTATCAGGTAATTTACTCGCAAATCAGGAATTTTGTCAGGTATTTCAAAATTTGTATCTGGTAACCCTAGGCGTTACCGAAAATTTCTCTGGATGATATTTTCTGTTGGTTTAACAGACGGGACATTCAACGTTTTAACGTACATCATAAATTTAAACTCAAAGAAACCATTGTGTAAATGACTTATTTTTACAAAGAAGTTATATAGTTGTGGACAAATTTGTGTGGATTTTGATGCTTAATGCCACCAATTTGGCTTGCTTGCTTGCTTTATCTCAAGGAATTAGCAAGTGTAGACGTGTTTGTTAATGACAACTTAAGGCTAGTGCACGTTTATGAAATTCGATAGCAGATAGGTACTATCACGTCAGCAGACAAGTGTTACAGCTATGTAAAAAGATAATGGATTTATAAGTTTCCGTCAAAATATCATTTTTGTGAGAAGTTTTTATAGCGGACTGTATTGTTTTTTTTTTGAAATCATTAACTAGTCATCGAGACGATTCTAAAGAGCCCAAACTCGGTAGGATTAAATTATTTTGTTACAGAGTTCCTACCACCATCCGGCTCCATCATCAGATCAGCTCGATGGCGTCATAACACAGACACAAGTATGCCAAATTTGGGCTCAATCGGAAATCCGGAGGTGGGTCAAATTTAAATCGTAAGATTTGATCATCATGTCGTATGGCTTCTGGTTTTTTATACTGCATTTAGAATCCTAATTCTTTAGATGTCTATTTTTAAGTTATGTAACCAATCCTCTGCTGCTGTGGAAAGCTTATGAAGTTCTGGTAGACCGCCAGGGAAACGGTAAAGTGGGCATTCCTCGACTATGTGGAGCAGAGTTTGGTCCTGGGCACCGCAGTCGCAAGCTGGAGAGTTTTTTAGTCCCCATTTGAAGAGATGGTGGTGGTTGGACCACCCGTATCCTGTACGGAATCTATTTAATTTCACCCAAACGGAGCGTTGAGCGTTGAAACCTGCAGGCTTGTTTGCTGGGTCTGTAACCAGTTCCTTTTGTGGATGGTCGTGGTTTTCCCAGGATTAGCGCCACATCGCCGGCAGGTCGAAGGTTGTTAGACTGTTGTCAATCCAGATTGGGTGTCTAGATGGAAGGCGGTGGTGGGGCAACTGGTCTAATGTGTCTCGAATCGGCATAACTGTGCGCATGCCTTTTTTCCACTCGGAAGCTGCCGCGGTTCGTCTGTGTAGTTCCGGGGGAGATATGTGTGCCAGGGTTATAGCCAGGAGAGCGGGATGGGTCTAATTAATCCCGTGATAATACGCATGGCTTCGTTGATTTGAGTGTCAACTTTGTTGGTATGTGCGCTGCGGTACCACACTGGGGCGCAGTATTCGGCAGTGGAGTAAACTAGCGCCAATGCGGACGTACGCAGAACTGTAGCAGAAGCTCCCCAGCTCGTTCCAGCTAGACTCCTTAAAATATTTAGTCTACTCTTTACTTTTTGTGCTACATTTTCAAGGTGTTGTTTATATGTAAGGGATCGGTCCAACGTGACCCCGAGGCATTTAGGAGAGAAGTTATGTTTGACGTTCTCGTCACAGAAAGAGACGTTTAGTTTGCGTTTTGCCAAGCAGTTTGTGAGATGGAAGACTGTCACTTCTGTTTTGGAGGGATTTGGGCAAAGATGCCACTTTTCGTAATATACGCCCATGGTTTTCAGGTCTGTAGTTAGTGCTGCTTCCCCTTCCTCGAAAGATCTCGCCTGATAAGCCAGTGCTAGGTCGTCGGCATATGCGAATTTTTTGCTTCTGGTATCGGGCATATCTCTGGTGTAAACATTAAACAGAAGTGGTGCTAGTACTGAGCCTTGTGGCAGCCCGTTCTTGAAAATCTTGAAGCTGCTTTTTTTCTCTCCTAGGTGGACTTTGATGTACCGAGGTCCCAAAAGGGCTTTTATAAGTCTCACAGTTTTCTGGCACGGGATTACGTCGCTAAATTTGTGTAGGAGTCCTTCGGTCCATACGGTGTCATACGCAGCACTGAGGTCCACGAAAGCCACAAATGTCTTGAGACCCCGTTGAAAACCTGACTCTATAAAAGAGGGTAAGGCTAGAACTTGGTCAGCACAGCATCTGCCCTCTCTGAAACCTGCTTGTTTGGGAGGGATCGCGTCGTTTGTTTCCTTTTTTAACCGGTTGTAAAGTAGTCGTTCAAGCAGCTTGTATGTAACAGGTAGTAAAGATATTGGCCTGTAACTCGACGCTATTGTCTGGTGTTTTGCCAGGTTTCAATATAGCAATAACTTTTGAACTCTTAAAGACTTCTGGGATTGAGTAGGTAGCAAGATTTGATCCCAACATACGATAAATCGCCAATAGCTGGCCAGTTAATTACTGGCCACAACTTTTGTGGTTCATACCAACATGTAGTTATTATTCCAAATATCTTATTTTAGCACATTGCTTTCATCAAGGCCCTTGCTTTATATCGTAATTTTTCGATTTTGCCAGAATCCGGAGGATGGCCAGGCGATTTACGCTACAATCCCTACATACATTGCAAGTTAAATAAAAGCTTGTAAAAAAGCTGAAATTTAGCATAAAGATTCAACGAAAAACATGTGAATAACGAAAAAGGTCAGGTCTTTCGAAATTTCTACGCGAACGAGACCGCGGGCAAAAACTAGTATCTGTCATAAAGCATCGATCTTTGGTAAATATTTATACGAGACATATAAATTTTTATGTCTACTATAAATATTACCATGCAAGACTGCAAGTCCTAGACGTTACATTGTTGTATCCGTTGTAGGTTGTATTCATTAGTGTTATATATCCGTAGGTAAGCAGTAACAAATGGTTCGCCATAATGAAAGTGCACCCGATTACGGCATTATTATGTCGTGAGATACACAACAAAGTAAGCCGGTGAGAAACGCTATGGGCTACACGGGTTATAAACCTCACGTGAAGACTGCCCCTCTTGCATACAGAACTGTACAAAATTAATATGGAACTTGCGTAATTTTTCTAATATGGACCGTCCATTTGTCTATACGGCATGGACGCGTTACAACAACACACAAGAGGAGCCTTTATTAAGTTCTTCACCTAAGTCACGTTACTGCAACAGGGCCAAAGACAACTCAGAATCATAATAGGTCCCTCGGTGTCCCAGGACTCCTGGCCAAACTGGGACTTTCTGACAATACAGATTGTGGAATGAACGCTGAGGAGGCAGAAACTATAGAAGACATACTATGTGAATGTCATTCCCTCGCCAGACAGAGAATGGAGGAATTTGGTATTGCGTACCCAAAGTCAAATGAAGTCCAGACGCTACCATTGGATATCAAAACACAACTAAAGTCTCAGTTCCTTCGAGACCATGGACGTACGTAGCGCGCCGTCCGAAACGTCGAAGAATTACCAACGAAAGGTAATTATTCTACGTGATTAAGCCCCGTTTTGTTGTGTTGTGATAATGAATGATGATCGTGTAAGTTTAAATCAATGCAACCATTGGTTTCTATCATCCGGTTTATGGAGGTGGTAGAACATACCATTGAATAGCAAGAAGGGATTAATTACACAAAACATCCCACTGGGTCGAAGTGTATACATCCGTAAGAACCCCTTGTAGTAAGATAAGATACTGCGTCGGGGATCTACAGTACGTGAATTAAATTCCGTTATATTAGACGAGCTAGGACTGCAGGCTCCCCTTAATCAAAGATTAGCTCGCTGACGTAGAATCATGCCTAATGCTGGGTATATAGAATAGTATGGTTTAAATAATTTCACCTCCCTGCTATTGTTTGTAGCATGTTAGCAATAATATTAGTAATACACTTACGTGAAAAGTGATAACTATAAATAAAAACTTAAATCTAGTTACTGTACTGTCATAATAATCTAATCTTTACGTATACAGGCTGTATCATTAACCGACGATAATTATAGGAGGACAGCACAAAAGCTACCAATTTGCCCCTCATGTATAGTAAGGGAAACCGCAACACGCACCTTTTTTGTCCGTGTTGTCACTGACACAAAAGTGACAAAAGGACAGTTTCCAAGATATTCACAATTTAGTAGCAATTTTGGGTTGTTTTCCTTATAACCGTGTTACAGATAGTCGTTAAATTTAAGTGATATTCCCTTTTTTTTCATCAGTATCCTACACCATTTTAGAAATATGTGCTAGATTGATACCAATTTGGTTTTCCATAGTAGCCTTTTACGTATGTAGGTACTTATTTGGATTTATGAGAAGTATGGAAAATTTTGTTTTGCGTTATTACGACCTACGCAAACCCATTATCAAACATAAATATTCTGTGGCATAGGTACCTGCCCTAACGGTTCCTTTTAGAGATCGGACCATGCTCAGGGTAGGGTTCCGCAGCCGTTGGTACAAAAAAATGCACTATAGATGAAAAAAATACGCTATCAAAAGTGCATTAGCAAAAGAGCGTATCTCCACGTCACTTACGTCCTCTTGCTGTGAAGCGCAGTTCTTCGTTAATAATTCAAAAACGGTATATCCGATTATGTTGAAAACAATTATCGTTGAAAGAATTTATTAAGCTTTATTTTGTAATTTATTCATATTTTTTGGAAGTAAGGATATTTGGAAAATAGAGGTGATACAATTTATGCAACTTTCGGAGCGATTATTTCCGAAGATATTTATTCACCAAACCAAAATAATTGTTTGGAAACCTCCAAATACTATTAAAAGAATATGTACCAAACATTGACACGTATGTACATTTATTTTCAACTTCTGTTACATGGCATGGAGGGCCCCCCCTAGAATTATTTATTTTTATTATTTAACTACCAATCTAAGTAGCAGCTTATGCCTACAAGACACCTATTACTCCAAATGACATCAATATACATGTTTGTAGCGTTTGTGTAAAATGCCTGTGAGATACGGACGGACATGACGAAAATATGTATAAGGATTCCGTATTTGCCATTTTAGCTACGGAAGTTAAGGAACCCTAAAAACTGATAACAAATTTGACTTAGGGGCAGACTCTTATCTAGGGTTGGTAATGTGTGGTGATAAGACTTCATTAGCTTTAATATTCATTACTGCATGTTATCACTGATAATGCTACAGGTATGTTTACATGTGATAAGTATCAGGTGTCCAGATATGGTAGTTGTGCGGCAAGAGTTAACCTTTTCACTGCTCTGTATAGGTATAAACTAGCATGTAACTAGCTTTGCTGCATTGCTGGGGAAAGTATCCTAGTTTAAAAAAACCATGACCTGATTGATCTGAATGCAAAGTTTCATGTTAATTTGTTTGATGATTTACGAGTTAATTTATAACACACCTGAGCCTCTTCACAGATTTATAATCTGTACTAGAAGGCGCCCGCGACTTAGTTTGCGGACGAAAAAAAGTCATAATCCCGCTTTTTTTCGTCAACGTAGCTGTGTAAATAGTATCCTATAAAAAACTCTAGTCATCCTTACTTGTCCTAAATAGTAAACAACATTGTAACCTAAAAATACGCATTTAATGCCAAAACCAGCTGTTTTCTCGCAAGGAAATCAATTTAATGTATGAAATTGGCAACGTGGCACTAAAAATATTAATTCCTGTTATTTTATATACGAGAAAATGGGAGTTTAAGACAAAAAAGGTGTACTTTTAGGTTAGAATGTTGTTTACTGTTTAGGACAAGTGAGGATGAACAAATTATATAACCATCTTTGGATGTCCAGCTACTTGTGTACCTAAAATAGTTAAAATCCGTTCAGCTGTTTTGGCGAAATGAAGTGACCAGTCAGTGACCTTCAAATAGTTTTTTGAAGGTATCTTCAATGTACAGACATTCATTTTTACAACCTTATAATACCTAGTATAGATTTTTTAGTAGAAAATAATGATAATGAAGTCTTATAATTACCTATCTTATGTCATTTTCAGCCCCTATCATAGAGATAGGTAAATAATGAGGTGAATCCGCCATTCCATTATTCTGTGAAGGAAGCGCAAACAACCAGCACACTTGCATTTGTAGTGTGAGAAAAAAATAAGGATGTCATGACACAGATTAAAACCAAACATTAACAACAAACAGCTGTGAACAATGATGATCATGACCGTGGCATGAATATATGGGAGTATATCCTATTCAATAAAAAAGTTATTCATCAAGGATAGTTTGAAAACATAAAACAAACACAAAATCTATAATTAAATGTTTGTAAATCACTTCAGAACAGCTGCACCTATTTGGCTAATTCTTTTTTGTTGTGTTTGTACTTGTCAGTTGTCTGGACCAGATTTGTAGGTAAAAATATATTAAAAATTGAAAATTTTGGGTTTGAAAAACTCTATATAAGAAGTGAGTGATTCTTCTATCGTTTGTCTCCCTCACTTCTTATATGGAGAGACATTGTTCGATAAAGTAAAGGGAAGTTTATATGACTCATCTTCTTCCTTACTTAAAACAAGTACAAACTCAAGTAATGGATGACCTCATTTTAAAAAGTGGGTGGAAATGGAAATTCTCAATAAGTGGGAAGTAAGTACCATGAAGAACGGTTTGCTCTGTTTTAATCTTATTTTGTTGCTAGGTGCCCTTTTAACTCTTTCGGGGTAAACCAATAGCCACAACAAGTCATAAGCTTGTTAAGGATAGTAGTATGAATTTAAGGTGGACAAGGTAGTGGGCATAAGCTAATACTATTATAAAGTTGTAAAAATGAAATGTCTGTACCTACATTCAAGATAATTTCAAAATACATATTGTAAGGGACTATTTGGAGGTCACTGAATCCAAAAATATCTTGTTTTGGATTGTTTGTTTGTGTTGGTGTGGCTTCATCTCGCCAAATCAGCCAAACGGATTTCAACTAGTTTTGGTCCACAGGTAGCTTGGTGTACATAGATGGTTATAGGATACTTTTACCCACCTATGCTGAAGAAAATTGGGGTAATGACTTTTTAATATTTTCTTCTGTTTCCGCGATTATTACTCATTGAAATAAAACAATTTAACGGATTATATGCTTGGTAAATTATTAGAATAAAATAATTAAGCCCTTCTGGCACATGTGTAACTGTCTTTACAGCTTAGACCCATCTGGCATGTATGTACACCTTTATTTGTGTTTTTTCAAAAAATGGGTAGTTTGCACAAATTGTAACTTTGACAGAGGAAAATACATCTTTTCTCAGTCCTCCCGTGACCATGGAAAGCTGGAAAGCTTCCGAAACGTCGGGAACTAAAATGAGATAATATACGCGATATAATCCGTTAAATTGTTTTATTTCAATGAGTAATGACTTTTTATTTTCTGTGACCAAGGAGAGTGCTCAAAGTATCATGTTTCAGGCGGAACAACTCTAGACAACTGTAAAGGAATTTCATACAAAATTAAAGGCCGGGAAGTAATTTCTTTCAATTTTGTAAACAGGCTAAACAGCTGAATATATTTTTTTTATTTTTTTTCTAGTGGCTGTACGGTTATTGGACGAAAAATATCCGCATTAATGCCTATTACATACAAACTGATATTAAGAACACCAATCTGTATGATTCATAATGTTGATGAATAAATCTAAAATATTGTCTGTATGTAAGTCACCAGAGACCATAGACAATATTTAAAATCCTCTGCATTTATTTATTTACTATAGAAATTAAAATTCCTACTATCAGGTTGTACATTACGTCCCTAGTAGGGTTAATTCAAATACTACACATGCGAAATACGGATGACTTCTGTAAAAGAATCATTATGGAGGGATAGTAGGGAAAAGTAAAGAAAGTTTTGGCGTGCAGTTTTTTGAGTGGTGTATTTTTTTTATATTTCATTGCATATGTTTAAGAAAAGCACTATACACGCCTCTGGCCGTGAAAAGGGCTTGCCAGCTTCATATCACTACTACTCACCCAGCAAGCCCTTCTTTCCCGGTGTCTGCGGTAATGAACAGCAAACAGATAATTTTTGTCAAATATATTTAGGGTTCAGCAGTAAAAACTTTTTCCTAAAACTTATTTATAACATGAGTTAGTGTAAGGTGGCCAATAGTCCAGCATTGCATGGGACAGTACAGGTTTCCATTCTTCAATGGCATATTTGAATGTTGTTTTTAAATGTCCTGAAAATAACTTAAAGCATCTCACATGTCCCACATTTCAAACAACACTTAATTAAATGGGTAATGACCGTTTGTGGCTTTGAGCTATAGACGCAAAATGTATACAATCAACTCTAATTTAGCATGCAATTCTTACTCAACACCCAAAAAATGAAGTTGCCTCCTTTTTTGGCTCTACATATGGTGTGCATTGGTTTCTCGGGAAGTTGACCGCCTTAAGTTAGTGCTAAAGTGTTCAAAAGTATGATTTATCTAGAAAGTGTTGTAATGTATCCATCTCCAAAGTCATGCTTGTAAAAACAGTAAGTTTCAGTGTCCAAATAAGAACCGATACATTTATTAATAGGTTAAGAAATACCGTTAACTCACGGCAAATACTTCATAATTAAGATTAACATAACAACCGGCAGTCTCACGCACAAGGAGAATGCCCAGTAGCAATTGATGTTTCCAAGTCGTTTGTGGGCAATTTATTTATTATCTTGCTATGCATACTCGCATAATTACTTAGGCTAGCGTCAAGAGGAATTATTAGCGTGGAAAAAAATGTACTGATTTAAATTTTCGAGTAGTGACGTGATTCATCACTGAGGCGGCAACATCACTTAGCAAAACTTTAAAGTTAACTCAACTGAGATTAATTCTCTAAAACTTTAGTTATTTTATACGATAGCATCAAAAATCAGCTAAACATAATTTAAATTACTCAACATATACTGCGGTAAATGCTACGCTATTTGGAAAAAGGCGGAGTCGTCGGTAGCTTGGGCGATGGCGGTCAAATAACGGCTGATGACAGCCACTCAATGTATGGCGGCTGTACTTTCCTATTGGTTTCACTTAAGAATAAAAAGGTAAATTATGCAAATAAATATTACAATCTGATGAGAAACTTACCACATAACAGCGGCAGTAGGCAATAATTTTCCACGACGCACAAGCACCATTCACTCACAACACAAAACACTCCACATTCACGCACGAATCCGCACGATTGGCAATTTGACAATCTTGTTTGGAATGGATAGACCACTAGCGCCACGTGTTTGGAAATGCGTTACGCGCAATGACTTGAAGTTGGGGCATAACAATATCGACAACATAACGTTGATAAATAAAGACCATAGAGGTATAAAATTGCTGCCATCTTAAAAACAGTACATTTTATGAAAATAAAAATGATATTCAGCAGTAGGTACGATCAGATAGGTAAATAAAATAAATAGATTCTTAAAAACTTAAGTCATACATAGGAGCAGTTATTAGTGAAATGACTTCCAGGCGAACCTGATAGTTTAGAAACATCACAATAAAATAAAGAAGCAAGATAAGTAAGATCAATGGATTGTCAAGTACGTGTATTTTTCAAATTTAATCTCTCGTGAAGCTAAAAAAAGTATAAATATTTGGTAAGATTCAGGCTCAGATTCAGCTTATAATTTTAATGGCTACTATCGAACAGTACTATTTGTCCGACGTCAATTTTTTAAGCCTAGGCTTTATATTTAAAATATTTGAAAAATGATTTTTTGAACAAGACGATTCATGTCACCCGTTCAAGACGGACGAACGAAATTCAAAAGAGAATTATAGTCGGACCATTTTATATCTTCCAAGCAAATTAACTGTCAAATATAAAAAAACTCAATATGGCAATGTTTTGTATCTGTCACAGACGTCAAGTTGTTTATGTGTCTTAAGAATAGTTAAGAAACAATTTATCTTAATCGATAAGGTACGGTGGTTTAGGTAACCGCCAAATCTCCAGTATTGCCCTACCGGCGTTCTTATCCTCAATCCATAGTACTTCCAATCTCGCAGGTAAAATTCTCAAAGTCAATACGACTGCAAACTGTGAGATCGCGTGCTTGGCTGAAGCTAAGAACGCCTGGCAGGCTGGACTGAACCCAATTTTACCGGACTCACCCAAAAACCAAAGGGCCTGGGATACCATAGTATCAAACACCACCCTAAACACTGTAATTGACAGTTCCCCCGGCAAAGATCAGTCTAGGCTGCTCGCAGTGTCCCGGACAGAATCTGGACACTGGTTGCACGCCTACCCATGTCCCAATACAGGAACATACATCGACCCTAACACAGTTCGCATTGCGGCGGATCTTCGACTTGGTGCTGACGTGTGCGAAGATTATGCCTGCGCCTCCTGTGGAGCCAGTGTGAACCGCCTCGGCCACCACGGGCTTGTTTGCTCCTCGGGTGTCGGCCGCCACTCTCGCCATGCTTCTGTCAATGACATCCTGAGAAGGGCACTTGTCAGCGCCAACGTTCCAGCTGTCATTGAGCCACAGATCGCGCGGGACGATGGCAAACGCCCTGACGGGATGTCATTGATACAAGAGATGCAACGGATATCCGGTCACTATCTGGTATCAGGCCTATTCGGCCACATTTTACTATCCGGCCGAATACCGGATAGTTGCGTAGTATCCGGCCGGATACCGGATAATAATTTAGTATCTAATATAAGGAGAACATTTGAGTAAAATAAATATCAATCCACAAAGTAATCAATATTAATATTGAGACTGGTCAGTCAATCTCACAAATAATTTTAAACATTAGAAAGTAAAAAACAAATAGCAGTAACGATGCGCACTGAGTGTGAATTAAGTTCACTTTTCTATCAAAAATTGCCTACAACATGCATATAACGAGAAACACGTTGCAACCTGCACTGCCCATCGCGCCCAAGTGCCGTTGAATTTTCTCCATTTAGGTATTTTTGGTAAAAATGTTTTGGCCGGATACCGGATATTCGGCTGTCGCGACCGCCGGATGTCCGGTATCCGGCAAAACCACTATCCGTTGCATCTCTAATTGATACCGTTGAGGATAGGCCGTGCGCTGGTGTGGGACGCGACATGCGCCGACACACTAGCAGCGTCCTACCTCTCTGCCACGAGCAGGCGGGCAGGTGCGGCGGCAGACGCCCGGGAGCGAATAAAAATTACGAAGTACAGTTGTCTCGGCGCCCAATACGACTTTATACCCTTTGGTGCCGAGACACTCCGCCCGTAGGGTCAGGGTGCACGCGGGCTCCACAAGGAACTGAGTAAGCGTCTGAGGGAGGCAACAGGGGACCCACGCGCAGGCAGCTTTCTCGCACAAATGCTTTCAATAGCCATACCGCGCGGGAATGCTGCCTGTGTCATGGGCACCCTACCGAAGGGACCAATTTTTTAAAGTAATTTTTAATAATCTTAATTTAATTAGTTGTTATTTATCCATATTAATATTAAAAATGCGAAAGTGTGTCCGTCTGTCTGTCTGTCTGTCTGTCTGTCTGTCTGTCTGTCTGTTACCTCTTCACACTTAAACCACTGACCGATTTTGATGAAATTTGGTATGGAGATAGTTTGTGTCCCGGGGAAGGACATAGGCTACTTTTTATTCCGGAAAAATACCCCTTACCCGCGATAAACGAATTTAAGGACGAAATCGCGGGCGGAAGCTAGTTATTTATAATTTGTATCTAATGTTAATTTTCATTTTTATCATTCTCTGCAATAAATATTATATATTTCATCTTCAAAAAAAAAAATATCTTTATGTGCGTCGTGTTGCTTTGGTTTAAAAAAAAAAATGGTTTAACTGTGGGATAACCATATAAAGGGGTGTGTAATGATCCCTCGAACAACAAATAGTATACATTCACTGTATAGAACAACGAATCATAGAATTTCAATGTGTATAATTGATAATTTAAAATGAAAATGAAAATATTTTATTTGGTGACAATAAGGTAAGTAAGGTGTGTGTGTGTTAACGTATGTTTATTCATTTACGTGGTTAAGCTGTTTGGTATAGAAGTGCTTCTATTTCCTCGTAATTGTATGTATTAATCCATTCTAAAATAACTTTTTTACATCTAAAAAACTGTAAGGGGTATATGGAAAGTATTTTATTTAAGTTGTTATATAAATGGGCGGATTGATAAGCAAATTGCCTTTTTGCAAATACGGACTTGGTGGATGGCATCATGACTACTTTATCCTTCCTCCGTTGGGTTGATGTTTGAGATTTGAAAGTAAGGGTCTTGTGTAACTTCAGGAGTGCGTCTAATATATATAGTTTCCTCATCGTAAGTAGTTCACAGAATTTGTATAATTCACTAGTAGGGTATCTATACTCTTTTGAATACAGTACTTTGAGTAAGAATCACTGTCCTCTTTCTGCTTCAATAAATTTGGTTTTGTTAGCCTCGCCCCATAATGAGATACAGTAGGTCATGATAGACTGAGCCAGAGAGATATTTAGCTGTTTGAGTAAAGCTTTAGATGTGTCGTGTTTTAGTATCTTAAATATCCAAACCAACTTTCTTATTCTATTATGTATATGTTCAATATGTGCATGCCAGGAGAGCCGTTGATCGAGGATGATGCCGAGGTATTTTGTGGTAGTGACCTTCTCAATTTGGTTACAGTTGCAATTTGGTGTGTCTAATAAATTACAAATATGCATTTTTAGCTTATGTGTGTCAGGTGGTTGGCTACTTTTGGTTTTCGTCAAACATATGTAGTTGGTTTTAGATAGGTACGTTAAGTGTAAGGAGGTTTGCCTTTAGCCATGAAGATATTACTAATAGGCCTCGCTCAGCTTTCTCAAAAAAGGGACTCCCAAGTACTGTCATTAAATACTACCTACCACAGTATCATCCGCATAAGAAAAAATCGTGCCACCGTTAATGTCAAGATCAGTCAAATCATTAATATAGGCCAGAAACAGGGTAGGCCCGAGGACGTTCCCTTGGGGGACACCGAAATGAATTTTTTCCTCACTAAGGTAATTTCCAATTTTAACAATTTGGCGGCGACCATGTAGATAGTCATCAATGAGTTGAAGGGGTTTTCCTCTTATACCCATGGTCTCAAGCTTCTGCACAAAAAAGAATAAACTTTTGATAGAATAACAATGATTATTTATTATACGGATCGGATAATATAATCCATATTAGGTATACTCCTTATTTTATAGAACAATAATTTGTTCGAAAGTTGCCTGTTCAAATAGATTAGCAATGTAATGGTATTACTTCCAATTTATCATTGAAGTAATTTTCAAAATACCATATTCGTACCTACTTATATAATAAGTAATTCAGATATGAAATAAAAATGATAATTTGTGCATATTTTTTTCATACCTTCAATTAAGTATTCCTTAAATAAACCTCCTAACATAAGCTACTTTATTAGTAGCAGTTCGGCTTAGCGCTTCGGCGCCGGCCGCTGCCGCGGCACGCTCGCTTCGCTCGCTCGGCTCGCGAGCTGTTGTGGTTGCAGAACTAACATAACCTTACCTAGTTTTATCCAACCAAAGTTTATATGCGACAAAAGAGGCACATTTCATAAAGTTTTGCGTGTTTAATATCTTTATTGACAGTAAAACAATCGACTCATACAATATGAATGTCATAGACATCAAGAGGGATATGAAAGGAGGTATACTCCTTAACAACATTGTCATTTAAATATTAACTATATTATAGGAATTATATTATATTTCGTTCTTACATCATTTAATTATTCTATGAAAATAGTATTCTATATAAAGTCCGTTATATCAAATGCTAATTATAGTAAACTAGCTTCTGCTCGCGACTTCGTCCGCCTTAAATTCGTTTATCGCGAATAAGGGTATTTTTCCGGGATAAAAAGTAGCCTATGTCCTTCCTCGGGACTTAAACTATCTCCATACCAAATTTCATCCGAATCGGTTCAGCGGTTTAAGCGTGAAGAGGTAACAGACAGACAGACAGACACACTTTCGCATTTATAATATTAGTATGGATAATAATCTACTAAATGTGTTTAAATAATTAATATTTCAAAAGTCGATTTTATGAAAAGTTGTTATATCATTGGAATAGTATATCATTAATTGTTATATCGATTGAAATTATATTAGATGTTGTTGGATAGAGTGAAGCGCACCCATAAAAGGGGTCAGCGGGAACTGCCTTTTCGCATGATCATTAACTTCGATGCTGTAAAGCAACAGCAAGAAGCGATTATCGCTGAAAAGCGGCAATGTTTACATTGCATTAAGACTTTGGCTGGTAAGAATAACCAATCTTAGTACTTTTTAATAACACCAATATATGCTTTATGTTTCAAATAATGTTCAAGTGAAGCCATTTAGGTTTTAGTAGCCTCTTAAGTGCACTGAGAATATATTATGTGGTGTTTTAGTGACTTATTTATTATTCCTAAGAAGTCCTAAGACTATTTAGTGCCCTTATTTAGTGTTGCCATATACCAAACCACAGATAAAATAATTAAAATTGGTGGGGTAAAGATATTATAGCCAGACTTTAGAAATCTTGGAACGCAACCGAACTTGAACTACAACACAACACTGGCCTGTCATTTAGTTGACAGGTGACACAAAATTATTGACATTTTATTTTTTGGACATCTGAATTTAAAAATCTGTACAATTGGAAGATTTTGATCATGTTGACTAGAAACTGTATAAAAATTACAAGTGTGTCCTCGAGAGCACTTTTATTTAGAAAATATTTGCTCCATGGAAGGCGTCTCTCCACACCGTGTTCGTGCCAATGGAACTTTAGCCAAGCTAGGTTATGTTTTGTTTATTATTACTCCATTTTAATAATATTCAAAAACTATAGTTGCTAATGTTACCTAATTATCTTATAGGTCCATTGCAACTTCACTTCTGAGCAGTATTGACAACTCGGCGAATGAACATGAAGCATCTAAACCAACTGAAAATGCAAATTCTGTAACATCTCAAATAACAGGAAATTCAGAAGAACTTCTAGAAAAAATGATAGCAGGTTTATCGTCGGATATTCACCAGAAAATCAGAGTTTATAAGAATGATTTGTCTAGAGTAATCAAGAAAATTAGAGAGTTGAATTTTTCAACTAAAAGGCAAGGATTGCTTTTACTGCAATGTTGCACAGAGCTGCTTCCTGATGAGACACCTCTTGTGAGATTAGCTCTAGCCGAAGATGTGTGGACTTCGATAAAGTAAGCTTCACTTTGTACTTAGCTAAAATTTCTGACGTAAGGTTTGTTATCAATCATGTGCAATTCTCTTTATTGTTGGTTAAGACCATTAAAACAAGAGGACTCCATACCAAAAAGCCATTCCCCTACATGCAAAATGCCGTCCGGTGGCCCCCGCTGCCTGCTGCTGCCCGCCGCAGCCATGCCAATGCAGCTGCTGCCATTCCTGTGTGAATTGGCCCTAAAGCACCATCTAGTTCTTGCCTGAATGTCCCCTTGTGATCGGGGCAATTGACAGTACTCTTGTTTTCATGGTCCTTAACTGTAGGGAATTGCATGTGAGTTGTTATTATTCTTTTATTTTTTATTTCAGAAAAGTATTCATAGATTATTATTTGTTTGGTTTATTTCTTTTACCAACTTTAATTTGTCTGCTCTTTTATTATCAATTCTGGTAAAATATCCTTATGCTGTATGCTTTTAAGTGTATGGTTTTAATGGGGATACATAAAAATCTTTATTACATGAAATGTCCACCTACTGATATAATATTATGTACCTTATAGCAAGCAGGTGTTCATCACTGTCCAGCATAAATGGTGTTTAGAGGAAAGGAAATTTATCAATGATGTTAAATTTCTGTTGATTTGTTATCAATATCTTCACTGTAACATTTATGGATTTCAGGCCACATACAAAGTTCACTGTTGACCACTACAATGAGCTCCTCCGAGTGTACATAGCCAATGGCAGGAGCGTAAAAGCCAGCACATTCATCAACCTCATGGCACCTGTAGCACCAAACATCACCACATATGAATTAATATTACGAGCACTTGGAGAGGTAAGCAATGTATCTTTTTAATTTAATGCTCTTCTGTAACGATTGTGATAAAATTATGCAAAGAAGTGCACAATAAAAATGAAATTTGTAAATTTTCCCCATAAAGTGATTTCATTGAAAGGGTTTTCAGAGGCTAATAAAAATATGTTACTAATTATTCCAAGACTCCAATAATACCACAAAGCAACAAAAATGTTATAAAACCGTTGCCACAAAGTTTATGTGGGAAAAATAATTTCAAAGTTATTCTGTGAATAACTTTGTCTTTTACGTCAATATTTTTAGTATTATTGTGACTGATTTCAGGCAGGTGATACAAACCAGGCTACAGAAGTAATAGCAAACATGAAGAGTCAAGGATTTCCAGCCACTGAAAGTGTTTTTAACTCTCTCATAATCTGTCAGGGCAAAGCAGGGTACGTTTTTTTTTAATGCTATACAAGCAGATGGATCGCCTGATGGTAAGCGATCACTGCCGCCCATAGACACTTGCAACACCAGGGGAGTCACAAGTGCATTGTCGGCCTTTCAGGTGGGAGTAAGCTCTTTTCTTCAAGGTCGGAAGGCTTGAAGGTCGCATTGGTCGGGAAAGACTGCAGGCGACAATTTATTTCACAGTTTAGCCGATTTGGCGTGATGCAGCCACAATGACACATACAAACATACTAAAAATCCAAATTTGTTTTTTCGTTTCACCAAATAGTATAGTTTGTTACATATTCAATGTACAGACATTTCAGTTTTACAACTTTATAATAGTATATAGATTATGGCTGAATCGAGTTTCTTTTTACTAAGAACATTCTTGATGAAGTCGCCTGCCATACATAAATAAATTAAAATCCGTCCATCCATTTATACAGATCATCATCATCATCATCATTTCAGCCATGGGACGTCCACAGCTGGGTCGGATAGAGGCGACTCGCGTCTAGCGAGTCCCCGCAACCCTAACCAGGTCGGTTGACCACCTTGCGGGCGGCCTTGCCACGCTGTGCTTGCCGGTGCGCGGTTTCCTCTCGAGAACCTATCTGCTGCAACACGCAGATACAAACATAAAACTTATAACAGCCCTCTTTTTCGTTAGAGGCTAAAAACACTAGTCTCCTGACTCTATATGTTATCTATACTATTATAAAGTTATAAAAATGAAATGTCTGTAAATTGAAGATAATTATTTTCACAAAAATGATTGTTATTGACTATTTCGAGGTCACTGAATCGAAACATTTTGTTTTGTATGTTTGTATGTGTCGTTGTGGCTTCATCACCTCAAGACGGGCTAAACGGATTTCAACTATTTTTGGTACACAGGTAGCTGGGCATCCACAGATGATTATAGAATACTTTTTACTTAACTATGCTGAAGAAAAAACGGGGGTTATGATTTTTTTCTTCTTCGCTGACGAAATTGCGGGTACTTTCCAGTACTGAATATTAATGCTAAAACGTGACCTCCACAGAAACGATAAGAACATCCCAGAAGTCCTTACGATGATGAAGTCCCTCAAGTTTGACATGACCATAGACACTCACACGGCCGTCGCTAGAGTGCTAGCTTTTTCTAAGCAAGGCAGCAAGCTGCTGCAAGAAATGGATAATGCCAGGACGAACGGGCACCAGTTCGAAGAGACGCATATAATGGAGATTGTGAAGAGTCTAGCGTCTGCGGGAACGTATGGACCTGTGCCTCAGGTATGAAACACTTTCTCTATAAATTAGCTTTTCTAGCAAGACAGCTCGCTGGTGTAAAAAATGGATAATGCCAGGACGAACGGGGACCAGTTCCACAAGACGCATATAATGGAGATTGTGAAGAGTCAAGTGTGGACCTGTGCCACAGGTATGAAACACTTCCTTAATAGATGAGTTTTTCTAGAAAGGCGGCGGGCTGGTGCTCAAAATTTATAATGCTAGGGTGAATGGGTACCAGTTCTAGTTCTAGGAGACGCATATAATGGGGATTGTTAAGAGTCTAGTGTCTGTGGGAACGTATGGATACGTGCCTCAGGTATGAAACACTTCCTTAATAGATGAGTTTCTTCCTTAATCTATAGGTACTATTATCACAGACTACTATACTAGAACAGACTCACAATGTCGAACAACGAAATTGAACGTCACTAACTCTGGCTATACAGCTGGCTATATAGTTTTCCCTGGTTCTCCGCAAGATGGCAATAACGAGAACGTGCGCACATTATCGCCATCTAGTAAAGATTTGGGGATACGATAACTAGGACATCACAGGGCTGGCAGATGGCGCTTAATTCCAACTTATGAATGGTTCAATGCGAACGAAGTTTTGGAAATAGCTACCTATTTTTATTTCGCAGAAAAGTAATGCGCCTCATGCGCCGCTTTGGAGCCCAGTCCACGTACATAAAAGAAAAGTTTGTTTTGGTTTGGACTTGGTGTTTGAGGGGACCCGGACATACTTAAGTATTATTTTACCATCCTTGTATGGACAAATAGTATAATAATCAGCCATCACCAGTTTTAAGACTCGCGATACCTAATCGCGAGTATTAAAACTGGTGATGGCTGATGCGACTCTAAACACACAATAGGTACATACAGAACCATACCTACTTAAGAACATAAAATATCAATATTTTTCGATTCGTGGGTTTTCAAGAATAGCCTGTTTAATTGGGATGTTGACTGTAGACCGTAGGTATTGTGACTGGCTTAAATAAAAAAAAAAATACGTAATGGTAGTTTCCATGAGAGAAATCATAAACAATTTTTAGTTATTTTTTGTTTCTAGTTGGGTCTTATATGGTCTTATCAACTTACTCAACTAGCACGCACAGGAAACAGGATGATTTATATTATGTAGTTTATTTAAACTTCAAAGAGATAGTTTCGCAGATTTCAAAATTCGCGCGCCGCGCCGCCCCGCGAATCTAAAGAATCCATACTATCCATACTAATATTATAAATGCGAAAGTGTGTCTGTCTGTCTGTCTGTTACATCTTCACGTTTAAACCGCTGAACCGATTTGTATGAAATTTGATATGGAGATAGTTTGAGTCCCGGAGAAGGACATAAGCTACTTTTTATCCCGAAAAAATACCCTTATTCGCGATAAACGAATTTAAGGCGGACGAAGTCGCGGGCAGAAGCTAGTAATATTATAAATGCGAAAGTGTGTCTGTCTGTCTGTTACCTCTTCACGCTTAAACCGCTGAACCGATTTGTATAAAATTTGATATGGAGATAGTTTGAGTCCCGGGGAAGGACATAAGCTACTTTTTATCCCGAAAAAATACCCTTATTCGCGATAAACGAATTTAAGGCGGACGAAGTCGCGGGCAGAAGCTAGTAATATTATAAATGCGAAAGTGTGTCTGTCTGTTACCTCTTCACGCTTAAACCGCTGTCGATTTGGATGAAGTTTGGGATGGAGATAGTTTGAGTCCCGGGAAAGGACATAGGCTACTTTTTATCCCGGAAAAATACCCTTATCCGCGATAAACGAATTTAAGGCGGACGAAGTTGCGGGAAGAAGCTAGATAAGTATAAAATTAAATTCCCTTACGTCAAGGGTTATCTTAGTTTTGACAGTGGCAACTAAATACAATCAATCAGTATAGTCGGCCCATGAAAATGTTGCAGGGTGTACTTAAAATCATGCATTATTTTGAAATAATGCGAATTTGATGGATATTCTTATTCTGCAGATTTTTCATTGCTTGTATTGCAAAACTTATTGAATTAATTGGCAACAGATCGAGACTAGGTTAACGTGTTATACTGTAAGTTCCTATTAAGTACCTACTTATATTTTTATTATCAAAATAATATAGGTAAATAATAAATAATATATAATAGCTAATTCAATACATTTATAATGATCTATTTTCAAATATTACATTGTCATGTTGTTAAACTCCCGCGGGCGCAACGTCGCTTGCCGCGACGAGCGAAATTTGAAATTAGCGAAATCATTTATTCGCAATTTAAGTAAATCGCACAATAAAAGTCAAACTTTTTAAAGTGTATGACGATTAAATCAATTGATTAGATTATGTAGGAGCGAAATTAAGAGATGTTTAGAAGATTTTCATACAATATTAGTAAAGTTGTGAAGAAAAAAGGAAAACAATCTATTTTTTTTTTTTTATACAGTTACTAGTTACGACAAACTCATAGAAAATCATATCATGCAATTTATAACGACTTTGCGTTTTATCCCGTGGTTTTCCATTTCAGATTTTCGTGGTTTGACATTTTCTATAACAGTATTATTAAATAGTTACGAGCACACAGTAATTAACATTTCGGACATCCATTCTATATTTATTGCATAAGTATAAAAAATATGAATACGAAATACATATAACGCATCATTTTGAAATTTGTAATTTATAAATAGTTACATAGACATTATTTATTCACTAAACAAAAGCCAAGCACTTCCGAATTATCAAAACTTGGTCATGTATTGTATTACACGGTCCACTTACTGGCCTATTTATGTATTGTTTGTTACGAAACGCGTGCTATGTTTACCGTGCTTGTACCTCGAAGTACACCATCATGGAGACGGGGTGAAATATTATGTATGCCGTCCTTTTCTTATGTACATCGTTCGAAGAGAATGGCATGCGTGTCTCGGCCAGTTTCGGCTAATGTCTACAACGTTAAGTTTACTTCCAGATCAAGCGCCATCTAGTGTCGCTACTATAACAAATATGAGAGGTCCAAAGCTCGAGCGGAGCTTGAATTGGCATGTTGAAAATCGGTTTTTAATGGTTTTTTGTTTTATTCAGAATTATGCATATAATTACTGTTGATGTGGATGTTTATTCGTAAAATATACTAAGTTTTATTTTAAGTCCCATATTTTTCTTAAATTCGATATATTTATATTGTTTCATTTGAAATTGTTACCTATGGCGCCATCTATTGGGGATTGTTAGCCCTAAAAATATTTGTTTGAGAATGGGACCCCATGCTATTATAAAGTTGTAAAAATTAAATGTCTGTACATTGAAGATATTTTCAAAGAAATTGATTGTTACGGACTATTTGGAGGTCACTAAAACGAAAAATACTTTTTTTGGATTTTATGTATGTTTGCATGTGTCGTTGTGGCTTCATCACGCAAAATCGGTTAAACAGATTTCCACAATTTTTAGTACACGGGTAGCTGGGTATCTCCAGATGGTTATAGGATACTTTTTTCCCGACTACGCTGAATAAAAAATACGGGTTATGATTTTTTCTCTTCCGCGAACAAAGTTGCGGGCATCTACTAGTTGATAAATAAACTAATATGTACCCAATGTGAAGTATAACAACGAGTATTGTCTGACAAATGAATAAAAGGTTTATTATATGGACTCAATTTTATTTCCAGGTTCTGCGCTACCTACCAGAAGGCACTTTAAAATCTCCATCAATATCCCCATACATGCAGAGCGTGTGCACATTGCTGGTCTTCCAAAACCACCCGCTGGTCGCCCTGGAGATCTACAAGTGTCTGCCGCTGCCGTCGTTCGGGCCCAAGGACGACCAGGGTCTTCATGGGCGCAGTCTGGTCAGGGACTGTGTTAAAGCTGCTATTGTGAGTACAAAACCACCCGCTGGTCGCCCTGGAGATCTACAAGTGTCTGCCGTTGCCGTCGTTCGGGCCCAAGGACGACCAGGGTCTTCATGGGCGCAGTCTGGTCAGGGACTGTGTTAAAGCTGCTATTGTGAGTACAAAACCTCTCGCTGGTCGCCCTAGAGATCTACAAGTGTCTGCCGCTGCCGTCGTTCGGGCCCAATGGCGACCAGGGTTTTCATGGGCGCAGTCTGGTCAGGGACTTTGTTAAAGCTGCTATTGTGAGTACAAAACCTCTCGCTGGTCGCCCTAGAGATCTACAAGTGTCTGCCGCTGCCGTCGTTCGGGCCCAATGGCGACCAGGGTCTTCATGGGCGCAGTCTGGTCAGGGACTGTGTTAAAGCTGCTATTGTGAGTACAAAACCTCTCGCTGGTCGCCCTAGAGATCTACAAGTGTCTGCCGCTGCCGTCGTTCGGGCCCAATGGCGACCAGGGTCTTCATGGGCGCAGTCTGGTCAGGGACTGTGTTAAAGCTGCTATTGTGAGTACAAAACCTCTCGCTGGTCGCCCTAGAGATCTACAAGTGTCTGCCGCTGCCGTCGTTCGGGCCCAATGGCGACCAGGGTCTTCATGGGCGCAGTCTGGTCAGGGACTGTGTTAAAGCTGCTATTGTGAGAACATAACCTCTCGCTGGTCGCCCTGGAGATCTACAAGTGTCTGCCGCTGTCGTCGTTCGGGCTCAAGGACGACCAGGGTCTTCATGGGCGCAGTCTGATCAGGGACTGTGTAAAAGCTGCTATTGTGAGAACAAAACCTCTCGCTGGTCGCCCTGGAGATCTACAAGTGTCTGCCGCTGTCGTCGTTCGGGCTCAAGGACGAACAGGGTCTTCATGGGCGCAGTCTGGTCAGGGACTGTGTTAAAGCTGCTATTGTGAGAACAATACCTCTCGCTGGTCGCCCTAGAGATCTACAAGTGTCTGCCGCTGCCGTCGTTCGAGCCCAAGGACGACCAGGGTCTTCATGGGCGCAGTCTGGTCAGGGACTGTGTTAAAGCTGCTATTGTGAGTACAAAACCTCTCGCTGGTCGCCCTGGAGATCTACAAGTGTCTGCCGCTGCCGTCGTTCGGGCCCAAGGACGACCAGGATCTACATGCCCAGTCTAGTCAAGGACTGTGTTAAAGCTGCTATTGGAAATACAAAACCACCCGCTGGTTGCTCTGCAGATATGCAAGTGTCTGCTGCTGCCGTCGTTCGGGCCCAAGGACTACCAGGGCGGTGAGATTAGCTCTCTCATGCTCTTCACCGGTATATTTGTTCTAGCTGAACGTGGTCGACCAGCTCTTTCTATCGTCTAATGAGAGGGTCTCCTTCTACCATTTTATTGTTAAATAAACTAGACCGAGAAATTTTATTGCCCTAAAAATTGTACGCGAGTTGTCGCCGTTGCGAAATTTGTGATAATGCTTAACGGAATTGCTTTATCTTGGATTAAAAGCATACTCCAAATCTGTGATGATTCAAGCGGTTGTATTTTGTTCATGTTAATAATATACATTATTAATTAAATAACTATAAAATTAAAAAATTTAAAAACCCCCCGACACAAATAAACATAACAACAAAATTTGGAGTTCCTGGCTTCAATATTGGCTGAGATCCGGTCACATGTTTCACTAAAAGCTGAATATCTTGGAGACGAGTGCTCCGATTTTTATCAAACAAAGCTAAGGACACTCGGGATAAACACACAGACTAATAAGAGATACTACGTATCAGACTGCCAACTCAGAAACAAATATTATTTGCACTAGGCAACTATATTTAATCTGTACGATTAGTGTTGACTGACGTTTATTTTTATTTTCTATTCGAGATTGCTATATGGCAAGGGATCGTAATGTATTCAGCCAAAGCGGTCTAGGTTCATTGAATGAGGTTTAATATTTAGAATGAATAGTTGTTGTGGCACGTAACTTGACCACGTAACTTTAGTATTTGTATTCACGTGATCAAATTCTTTGCTGAGAATATACCTCAGTTGCGAAAAAAATAAAAAACACATTATTTGTTAAAAGATTTATTTTTCATTTCGTTTTAAATTTGTCGTAAGCTTTCTTCTGCATTGCAAGTAATCATAATCATAATCATAACGTTTATTGCGTTTATTACAAGTAATACGCGGTTTTTTAATCGGACTACATCTGTCCCCGTCAATATTTTGTCGGTTGTGTTGCACCAATTCATAATTGTAAATCGGACAGTCAGAGCAATGAAATGAATGAGAATAATTTTGTGCTCGGCGCAGTCAAAGAAATAAAATGAATTCTTGGACATAATGTTTGCTAGTACTGCGGGCGATAATTTTGCAAGATCATCATGATTTAAACACTTCAACCACTTACTTAATAAGTATTTTCTCAGAGCACGGGAGATGGTATAAAATAGCCTCCTTTAGCAGTTCTACAAACACAGAACTCATAAAACATTCTGCAAAAAGCAAGACAGGATAAACACGAGGACATCACTCGATAACACTTTACTGTGACAGTGACAGAATGAATTTCGACAAATAATATATAGATGACAAGACGAGTGTATTGACAAAGCAACAGCCAATCACAGTAGAGAAAAACGTCAGTCAACATTAAAAAAAACATGGCGCTAACGTACGCGTTTTGTTGTACGAAGATTACCAGCTGTGGATAAACACATCTATGACAAAAAAAACCGCACTCAAATCGGTCCATCCGTATGGGCGCTACGATGCTACAGACAGATACACAGTCACAGAAACGTTAAACTTATAACACTCCGATTTTTGTCGTGGGTTAAAAAAGTAATTGTATTGCCTGACACCTATGTCGTAAAGTTTAGTGTAAAAAAATCGAATACGTACGTCTCTTTATAACATTATATTTTGCTTTTTAGGGTTCCGTAGCCAAAATGGCAGAAACGTAACCCTTATAGTTTCGTTATGTCCGTCCGTATGTCACAGGCATTTTACTGAAAAAGTACAAGATGTATATGGATGAAATTTGGAGTGTAGCCTTGTATAAGCCGCAACAAAATCTTTTTTCAGCAAACCTCAATGTATGTCACATATTTTGACAAAGCTTTTAAAATTAAGATTGACGTTTCTCTCCGAAAGAAGCATAAATTGTCCCCCCCCCCCCTCTATTTCTTAACCGTATGTCTATGGAAAGGAACATTATTTTAGGGTTCGACAGCATGGAGTCTGTTTCAGGAGGTTCTTAAAGCACACATTTTCGTTAATGACGGTGAATAAATTTTGTTGCATCAGTACGACCCGGAGTGTGGTTCACAGCCCTTGTCCCTAAGCCGATTACCCAAGTCCTTGATGCAGTCCTTGGCCTCCGAACTTCAAGATCCAGCAGCTTCCACTGCAATAGGTAATAATAAGTAACAAAGAAGTTTTTAATAATTTTATTTCCATTTCCAGCCTACAGCCATTTTGTCCGTCATCACACAAGAGCTGATGTCGTCCGGACGAAACCCCATAGCCATCCAGAATGCGGCGGAATGCTCTCTTCAACTCGGCAAATCCCCGCTGGCGTTGGAACTATTAGCCAGGATGAAGTTCCTGGGAATGCCTGTGAGACCGCATTACTTCTGGCCACTGTTACTTACTGCCTCCAAGAACGCCGGAGAAAGAGGTAAATTCAGCTTTTACAGTTTTGACTCTAATCGGTTTGAAATAATTGGTAAGAAAAAACAACGTCGGAATATTTTATTATATAGGACCCAAAGGGTAAAACGGGACCCTATTACTATGATTCAGCTTTCAGTCCGTCCGTCTGTCTGTCTGTACGTCTGTCACCAGAGGTTGTATCCCGTGAACCGTGATAGCTATACAGTTGAAATTTTCACAGATGATGTATTTTTGTTGCCGCTATAACAACAAATACTAAATAGTACATTACTGCAGACGGCGGGAAAGAAAGGCTTGCCGGGTGAGTAGGTATAGACGGCCGACCGTAGGGAGGCCGGATAGTGATACGAAGCCGGCAAGCACTTTTCATGATGATTGAGATGATTTTAAATATTGTCTATGGTCTCTGGCGACTTACGTATAGACAATATTTTAAATTTATTTATCAATATATGAACCATACAGATTTGTGTTCTTAATAGCAGTTCGTGTGTTTTTAAAAGCAGTTTGTGTGTAATAGGCATTAACGCGGATATTTTTGGTCCGATAACCATTCAGCTACGAGAAAAAAAATTAAAAAATATAATTCAGCTGTTTAGCCCGTGCATGACACAGACGCCATGTTTACATTAAAATTTAAAAAAAAAATACTTCCCGGCCTAGGCCTTCAATTTTGTATGAAATTCCTTTACAGTTCTCTCAGGTTGTTCCGCCCGAAATGGGATACTTTGAAGCCTGTTTTAACGCACCTAATGACGACATTTCATTGCATTTTTGAGAAAATTACTTCCCGGCCTAGGCCGTCAATGTTGTATGATATTCCTTTACAGTTCTCTCGAGTTATTCCGCCCGAAACGTGATACTTTGAAGCCTGTCATGACGCACGTAATGACGACATTTCATTACATATTTCAGAAAAAAGTAATTTTCTCGGGTTTTTTTGCTTACATTTGTTGTTGCGTTTTATAATCCATTGTAATCCATTAGGTTGGTTAAAAATTCATCAATATTTTTACAGGTATAATTAACACACTGTCAAAAATGGTGGAAATGGACGTCAAGCCCGACAACGAGACCATCACGCAGTACATACTGCCCTACGTCAGCTTCACCTCCCCACAGAATCTGATGAAGAAGTTCCAAGATGCTGGGGTGTCAGTGACCACAGTCCTGACTCCAATGATGGAGACTTTGTTGAACACCGGACAAGTGAGAGCGGCTAGTGAGATATGTAAGTGTTACTCGAAATATTATAGGTTACGTTCAACCCCACTCAGAATTTGTTAAGAAACTTTGAAGGTGTTGGGATATAACTTACTATCCTGATTCCTTCGATGGAGACTTTACTAAACACGTGACAAGTGAGAGCGCGAAGTGAGACATGTAAGTGTTACTAGGCTGTTATACGCGTCAGTCTCACCTCCCCTTAGAATCTGATGAAGAAGTTCCAAGACGCTGGTGTGACAGTGACTACAGTCCTAACTCTTACGATGGACTTTACCGGGCAAGTGAGAGCTGCTGGTGAGAAACGTAACTATCATTCGATGTTTTATGTTAGGTACTTTCATCCCCTCTGAGTATTTGATGACGTAGGTCGATGATGCTGACCACAATTCTGACTCCTATGATAGAAACTTTACTGAACACCTGGCAAGTGAGAGCGGAGTGATATGTAAATGTTATTCGAAATGTTATGGTCACTTTCATCCACTCAGAATATCATGAAAAATTCCTAGATTCTGGAGTGTCAGTGACCACAGTCCTGACTGTAGTGAAGACTTTACTGAATGCGAGACAAGCCAGAGATTGAGATAGGTGTTGTTGGAATTCACCCCCAGTCAGAATTTTATGAATTAAGTAGTTAGAATTAATAAAAAAAATGATTTTGTGAATATTTTCGGAAATAATCGATCCGAAAGTTACATTAATTGTGTCTGGCTATCTTCTAAACCGTATGCCCAAAAATATAAAAAATATAACTTATTAAATACTTGTAACAAAAATTACTTTCAGCATGATCCGATATACCCTTTTTGGGTTATTGGCCAAAACTGCATCAAACATCGTATTTTTAGTACCGAAAGGTAAAAAAGTAACCCTTATGGTGCGACTCTGTCTGTCTGTCTGTCCGACTATTAGAGCGCTATACCTCAAAATCTATTGTGCTTATTATTATTATTTTTTAAGGAATGCGTGATAAAAATACCGAAGTTTGTATGGAACCCTTGTAACAAGAGTCAGACTCGCAATTGACCGGTTTTTTTTTTCAAGGTGAGCTTTTCAAAGGTAAAGTAGACATGGAGAGAATCATCAAACCGCTCATCAAAGGCTTCATCATCAGCATGGACCAGAAATCTACGCTCCACATACTGGAGGATGGGACCCAAAGAGCCACGGACAAGAGCAAAGATTGGGCGGGGAGGTTCCTCTGCGCGTTTGTGAAGAATAGGAAGAACGATGTCAATGACCTGTTCAAGATTATAAAGGTTAGTCTATGATAAGTTTCTGTCAAAATATTCATTTTTGTGACAACCTTTTATTGCTGACTATACTTTTTTTTGAACATCCATCATCTACTCACCGAGACGATTCTAAAGAGCCCAAACTCGGTACGAACCTCGAACTCGAACACATCACTGCTTAAAATGTGACCTAGATGTTAAATATCTTGGTACACGGGTAGCTGGGTATCCACAGATGCTTATAGGATACCTTTTACCCGACTATGCTGAAGAAGCAAAGAGGGGTAAATACTTTCTCCTCTACGAACGAAGTCGCCCTTCTAGTATTTATTATTTTTAAGAAACTCACAAGTTTGTGTATCACTACAATTTTACAGTTTTGTTACAGCTAGTATTTTTTGACTATTTATAGGGACTAAGCAAGACTCCCGTAAAAATATCGACATCGGCCGCAGATTTCTGCCTAACACATTTACCCGAGTCTCTAAATGAAAATAGAGTGAACGAGTTCCGAGAGGCCATCATAGCCATCACAGACGAAAGACTTATCGACGAAGGGGAACTGTGTTCGCAAGCAATGCTACACCCGGTAAGTCGGTATCATCAGATCATATACAGATCATATCATCATTGGAGGTTGGAATAGGCAGTGCCCCTTCGGCCCGGCACCTCGCTACGAAGGTGCCTATTTCAGAACCTCTAAAATGGTCTCTTAGACTAAAAGAGAAAAAGGAAACAACAAAAAAATTCTAAACTTCGCATGAGAGTGGTTATAACCACCAAAAAAGTCTAGCTGCTAGGTCAAGTGGGGTGTCGTATCGTATCATATCGTATCAATGGCTGGATGTACACATACTCATGCCATTTTTTATATCTAGAAAAATGAGAAAATAATACCTAAAAAAAGTGGCCGTGATGGGGCTGACGATTAACCTTGGTTTTGTTGGCTGTTATGCTTCCATACCTATTATATTTCGATGTAAAAAAGACTAATCGGTGAATTGGTACTATATCCAATGCCACAGCGACCCCCGGTGGAATTTCAAGAAATTTGTTCACGTTGAGTATGTAGTAGGAACACAGAGCATTTCACTCATAGAGATGACAAGCTGTGTCAGTACCGAACAAATGTTTCATACATTTTTAGGCGGAGGTGAGGTAAACACGTACAGCACACAATGGAAATATTCCTATTTCTATAAACGCACACAATTAAAAGAAATCAAACACAAACAAAAAAACACTCACACGGGCAATTTACCGTATCAACTAAGCGGAGATTTCCCGATTACTTTGGCAGAGGGAAATGTATTCGTATGGCATCTCACCAGTGCTTAAATGCTCTTAAGAGTAATAACTTTGGTGGTGGTTTCTGTTAAAATTTGTAAATTATGTACAGAAACAAATGAACGAGGAATCTCTGAAGGCGCACCTGAACGAACTGGAAGCCAAAGGAATGAACACGCGCGGCGTGTTGCGCCGGCTACTACAGCAGTACTGCAAAGACGGCAACTTGGCAGCCGCCAGGGAAATCGCTGACAAATGCCAGAAGGAAGGGGTGAGGAAAACAATACTAATCTATACTATTATAAAGTTGTAAAAATGAAATGTCTGTACATAAAAGATATTTTCAAAAAAATTATTGTTATGGACAATTTGGAGGTCACTAAAAAGAAAAAAAAAAAAATTTTATGTATGTTTGTATGTGTCGTTGCGGCTTTATCACGCAAAATCGGCTGAACGGATTTCAACTATTTTTGGTACACGGGTAGCTCGGTATCTCCAGATGGTTATAGGATACTTTTTACCCGACTACGCTGAAGAAAAAAGAGGGGTTATGACTTTTTCTCCTCCGCGAACGAAGTTGCGGGCGTCTTCTAATATTATTATAAACGTGAAAGTTTGGATGCATGGATGTATGTATTAAAATGCTGTTGAGACTCCCAAAATGGTGCAGTGCGTCGGAAATGTTCGCCAGAACACGTAAGGACGGCTTCCACGCAATAATGCGCAAAAAAAATCACTCGCTTATGGGTCGTGTCAGGGGAACTCAAAACGGCATTCTGAAGGTGATTGCTGGTAGATTTGACTGCCCCATAATATGGCATTGGATTGAGCGGTTCAGGACTACCTTAACTAATGTCAAGTAGGCCTGACAACAATAGGAACGAGTCTTGTCAACATCTTTACTTTTGTAAGTACTAACATGGCTCTTAAATTTTAATAATGTTTCTAACAATATATGGATTTTTTTGGAATAAATCATTTTAAAAAAGGGGATGAAAGTTTGTATCGAGAGAAAATAAGCTATAAATTGCATATCTACGCAGACGCAGTTGCTTGTGTATAAATAAGTATAAAACCGGCTAAGAGCATTCGGGCATCGGATGAAAAAAATACAATGTGAAAAAGTGAGAAGGGCAACTGCCCTTCCGCCAATAACTCCTAAACGGTATATTTGATCATTGAAATAAAACAATTTAACGGATTATATCGCGTATATTATCTCATTTTAGTTCCCGACGTTTCGGAAGCTTTCCAGCTTTCCATGGTCACGGGAGGTCTGAGAAAAGATGTATTTTCCTCTGTCAAAGTTACAATTTGTGCAAACTACCCAAAATTAAATATTGTTTTATTTCAATGAGTAATAATCGCGGAAACAGAAGAAAATATTATATTTGATCATGTTGAAAATGTATATTAAGCTTTATATTGTCGAAATGCTGCCACACGTTGATCTTTGCTGATTTTTTTGAAGCTTGTGTTACATCTATGGAGTCCTTCCCCCACCCCTATTAATATTTATTTTGTTATTTAACTAAACTAAGTAGCGAATAAAGTAAATGGGCATTTAATTGTTTGAGATAAAGTATTTCCTCTCGTGGCTAAAGACTTACGTATGGACGTAATATTATTATTACAAAGCTCTGAAAACGAAAAGTGTTTACATTGAAGATGTTTTCAAAAATTAACAGAAACGAACTATCTGCTGAAGGTCACTAAACACAAAAAAATCACTGTGTATGTGCCGTCGTCATTTCATCAATCATTTCAGAACGGCTTAACGGATTTCAACTGTTTCTGGTACACGCATAGCTAGACATCCACAGATCGTTGTAGGATACTTTTTACCCGATTACGCTAAAGTAAAAAAAGAGAGTCATGACTTTCTTTTCCACGAACGAAGTTCTTAGGCGATATTTATTTGATAGAGTTACTCACTACGCTCATAATCTAATCCCCAGATATTCTTATCAGCTGGTATGAAGGCGGCCATTTTCGACCTTCACGTCAAGTTGAATGAGTTGGAGCAAGCCGACTTAGTGCTGGCCGACCTGAACAAATCGTCGCCCAACTTCACCTTGGACGAGTTCAAGGTCATCGACTTCGCCACGCACTGGGTGGGCAGGAAGCAGATCGAGAAAGCTTTCACGGTTATTGAGGAGCAGTCTAAGAAAAGGTACAACTGATTACACGTTTGGCTAATTACGCGTTTACGCGGTCTGACATTATAACTCACTGACAGACCAATTTGAATATGACTTGTGCTATCACTTTTTTAGTCTGTCAGCAATTCCTACATTATTGAGGATGCAATAACTTGAGCTTATAATTCTGAATGAATATGGATTTTCGACGTTTCTATCAGCAGTCAAAAAGTTCTGAGGACTGATGACTTGAATCAGGCTCAAGATTGCTTAATTAAGTTAGTATTACTGTCTCTGCGATAACTTGGGTAAAAAATACAGTCCACAGCAACGTGGTTTTACGCCACATTTTCTGGTTTCAACGGCCTACAAACCTGGGGGGCCGGGTTCGATCCCTCACACATCTTCTTTTATTTGAGGAAAATGACTGTGACATACGGACGGGCGGACATGAAGAAACTATAAGTGTTCCGTTTTGCCATTTTGGATACGGAAAAATCCAACTTTCCGCACGATATACAGCTACAATAAGTGCCATTTTTTGAGCAACTGTATTAATAGTTATTTACGATACAAGTGCGGTAAATAGGTTATAAGGTTCTGTTTAATGGGGTGAATTACAGCCATAAAACCGGTGTAATAAGAGGCACTTTACGAGCAAGTCTGTTGAAAAAGATATTGTGTTCTAGTCAATATAGGTTCATTTTTCAAGGGCCCATCTCGTCAGTATGTTTGTTAACATTTTTTTTAGTAACTCCGTCACTATTGTCTTCTGAGTTACGGTATGTGATATCCACCCATGATCTATTAGAAAATAGAAGGTAAACTTCATATTTTTCAGACGTGTGATTGGAGGTCACAGCATAGCCATGAACTGTTTCCGTCTCCTGGACGCCACCGCCAAGCACGGAACTCTACAGGACGTGCAGCGCATGCTAGAGCTACTCGTCTCGCTGCGTTACTGCCTCCCCGCCAACGCGATGCTCGGCCCAGTCGTCCGGTGGCATCTTAACCAGTAAGTCAGCATCCGCCCTGGAGACTTCCACTGATGAACATTGGTCCCTCCAAAGGACCATTAAATCGAGTTCGTTCAGGTTTACTCCGTCGCCATTCCCATTTCGTTTAAACGAGGACCATAAACAAGAGGGCTGTCAGTTGCCATACTTTGAATCGTGCTCCGATCGCAAGGTGATATTCTGGCAAAAACTAGAAGGCGCCTTAAAAGTAATCATTTTTTATGTTATAATTGAACAAAGAACTATAAGTACTGTAATAAATTAGTTCACAAATAGCTAATAATAAATAAATCGTAACATTTAAATACAGTGACACGCCTTCAAAGTTGAATAATTGTAAATTATTATTATTTTCGATAGATGGCGTTGTACATTTTTGTATGGAGATTGCCAGTCCTCTTGTTTCTATGGTCCCTCCAAAGGACTTACCTACTCACCGAATTTAATATCATTATCGTACTCAAAAAGTTCCACAGTTGAATATTCCTTCAACTTGAGAAAATTTAGGTACTGGAGAAACGAACGTACGCTTTCTGTATCTGTCAGTTTTTTCTTGTTGGGGACATACTGAATGTAAATTCCTACTAGATTACGATTAATTGTACCTTTGGAACTATGATCCATTAATCTTATATAGGATTCCGCAAAGTAACGCCTGAATCTATTTTTTTTTAAGTTTTCCCTGCTGAACGTAGATTTGTTGTGGAACACACGTTTTTTCTTTGTTCGCCAGTGAACCGAGATGTTAAAGTATCTTGTTGGGAAGTCATAAGTCATTTATTCATTGCACAATTTACATTGCGTTTGACATTAAGGAACTTACAAAGATACAATTATAATAACAAGATACAATAATTCTCAGTTAATGATACAACTAATAAGAACCAATGAAAATGTCCTCTTTACCAAATAATACAATGAATTATAAGTACCTACGCTTCAGCAGTCAGCATTTTCATGCTGACAAAACTCCGTAACAGTAGAAACACCTCTTCAGCAAAAAATCTCAGTTTTCGTTTAAATATGCTCGCACTCGTAACTAATTTTAATTCCAACGGTAACCTTTATATACTAAACTTTTTGACTCAAGGGCGACACTGCACATAATATAAATTCGTGTGGGCCAAGACTTTGGTTTCATGGCTGTTCATGGGGTAAAACATTAGTTAAGTAGTCTTCAGGGGGTACCGACTGTGCCTAGATGACGCATAAAGAACGCACTTGGTGTTGATTATGCTGTGCACAGTGGATTATTTTAGCTAAGTTGCGGATATGCTTATTATTATTCCCATTCGATGCGACTTACTGAAAGAAAGCTTCCAGACAAACGTTTTTTTTTTAAATTCAGTTTAGTTTTTGATATCTTAATAAATTAGTGACACCATAAAAAGCAACCCTCCGAAACCATAGAAATGATTTAACTCTGAATATTTACGTTTTTTGCAGTAAATTATAACGTAGTGGTTTAGAAACATCATTTAAGTATCAATAAACGGGACTCCCGTGACCATGGAAAGCTGGAAAGCTTCCGAAACGTCGGGAACTAAAATGAGATAATATACGCGATATAATCCGTTAAATTGTTTTATTTCAATCTGTAAAAATGTCACACTGTTCTGCGGGTTATTTAAGATTTTCAGTTATATTAAAAATATTGTTTTTCTTTGAAACGTATTAAGTGTAGCGTTTTTTTATGTGGCATTCTGTTAAACATAATATAAGGTGTCACCACAAAAAAAACGAAACAAATATTATGTGGAACCTTTGAGTTATGATTTTATTAATTCTCGGGTCAGGGTTGTCACTTGCCGTTAAGTACAAAATTTTGATGTGAAATTATCTACAACTCGGCGGGTAGTGCAACGTATTCAATTGAATATTAAAAAAACGTATCAATGCAGCATTCTTACAAACAGTATTAAGTTTGTAACATTTTCAAGTAACACCGAAAAAATGTTGTCTACATGTTTGATGGCTACAATTAACTATTAGTTATCTTGTAGTTCTTCACTTGAATGTCATATTCTTCCTCCAATCAATTTGCACTTTTAACTGGTATACTCTTTACTGGTTCTTCGATGAAGCGTTAAGCTTTTGCTAAAACCCTATTGCCTATCATGATGACTGGAGAAGCGGGGGTGAGGCGTCATGGAGCCGGCAAAGACCCATGGCGCTGAATTGCCTCAGCAAGAACTGACCCGTCTTGCTGGGGGATGTCCTTCCGGGCCTCGACCGGAGGACTTACTGCGAGAGGAGCATAAGGGCGCCAACCCTCATGTTGGTCGACGAGTGGCAAAATCCGGCACTTTTCAACCTCCGGGAGTGTCTGGTATTATGTTAGGAGATAAAACTACTATGCAGGCTACGGATTCTGCTACTGTGTCTGTAGTTGAGCATGATTTACCAGAACAGATTTCTCGTCTTGAGCTGTTCAAAATTTTGGAAGGAAATGCTCGTCTGCAAGGACCTGAAAATCGTCAATTAGATTTAAACCTCACCACGCGAACCAATATTGTTTTAAATACCCTTTACCCCAAAGGTATACCAGAGAGTGTGAATGCTGTCAAAGTATTTACAAGTAAATGTGAAAAGCTCTACGGGGACTGCAAACGAAATCCAAAAACATTTTTTAACAAAAACAAATCATGGCTTACATCCACATTCGAGATTAAGTTTTCTCCAGAAAATATTACTGGTGAGGTACATGAAAGAGAACCGGGGCCAGTGAAGTCCCTTTTAGAAACAGAAAGTCCAACAACTACATTAAGTACTCCTTCCACATCGACAAATTATAAACAATACGATAGCCTAAGTGATCGTCAGCAGCGGCGTGTAAGAAAACAACTGAAAAATGACCTAGAAAATGAACCTCCAGACAAAAATATCAAAGTTTTAACTGCCATAGCTCACGATGAAAAGGGTCAAAAACTTAACAATACTTCTTCTAAAGATTTAGAATTTCTAATTAAAGAGTGCATGAAAACTCCGGCTCTGGCAACTTCTCTCGCAAATAAAATAAAATCACCTGACTAAGAAAAGAGAACGCCTTATAGTCCCGACGAAGCTCTTGGCTTAATAATCGACAGAAAACTTACAAAAGAAGACTATATAATACTACATCAAGGTGCAAAATCACGAGGATTTAGCCTATATCCACCGTATTATAAAGTTCAACAGGCCAGAAAAAACTGCTACCCAAATGAGGAAGTTATAGTAACAGAACGAGAAGCGGAAATACCTTTATCAGACTTGCTTATGCACACATATCGTCGAATCATTGATACATGCAATGAAATTATCAATGAATATTGCGAGCAAAAGCAGGTAGATCAACTTCGTTGCATATTTGAAGGTTCGTGGGGTTTTGACGGCAGCAGTGGTCAATCGGCCTATAAACAAAAGTTTACTGATGGGAATGATGATGAGCACTGTTTATTTGCTACAACGTATATTCCCTTGAGGATAAAAACAATTGATGGTTTTGTATTGTGGACAAACCCAAACCCTCAGTCTTTTAGGTTTTGTCGTACCATCAAAATTCAATACCGATCAGAAACAAAGGAACTTGTTTTAAATGAAAAAAGCCGCGTTGAGGAGCAAATTAAAGACCTGTCTCCAATTTACGCTCAAACATCTACTGGTGTTAGTATTATTGCAGATCCGAAATTATATTTGACAATTATAGATGGTACGGTATTTAACATCATAACTAAAACGAATTCACAATTAAGGTGTGCTTGTTGCGGAGCCACGTGCAAAGAATTCAACAAACTCGATGAAGTTTAAAAAAAACCCGTTAATGAGCAAGCGTTACAATATGGACTAAGTCCTCTCCACGCTTGGATTCGAGTTTTCGAATTCTTGCTACATTTAGGTTATAGAAACGATTCAAGAGTGCAAAAATGGAGAATATCAAAAAAATCTGCTGAAGGAAGTATTTTTTTATTTAGCAGAGGAAAAAAAAATACAATCAGATATAAGGAGTAAAATGTCCTTGCTGGTTGATGTTGTTCGTCCAAATGCAGGGACACCAAATGATGGCAATACAGCTCTCGCGGCTTTATCAGATATTCATCGCAAAACGTTTTCACATATTTTGGGTATTGAACAATGGCTTCTTGACGATCTGCACACAGTATTGATAGTCCTTTCATGTGGTTTAGAGATTGACGCTCAAAAATTTAAAATATTTTGTTTAAATCTTGCTACAAGATATGTAGAAAAGTACAGCTGGTGTTACATGTCGGTAACGTTGCATAAGCTTTTATTACATGGCCATCAAATTATACAGTGTAGTTCACTGCCAATAGGAATGTTGTCAGAACAAGCTGGTGAATCACGCAATAAATTTTGGCGATATGACCGAGAGCACCACACCAGAAAATTAGATCGGAAAACAACAATTCTCGATTTATTTCACCGTGCCTTGGAGTCTTCCGACCCCCTTCTTTCGCACACGTCATTAAATCGACAAAATACAAAAAAACGTTTCACTCTACCCGGAAATGCGTTGTCTCTACTAAAACCGACAAGTGAGAATGTAATTACTCATGACTACTTGCATGGAATCGCCACAGAAGATATTGTTTTGCGATCGGAAGAGGTTTACTTAGACTCTGATGATGAAGATATGTAAACTTCACAGAAGTTTAATTATAAAGTTCTAGTTTGTAGTCAAAAAGTGAATACCCCCATATTCAAAATTCAATTATTAACACATTATAAGTTTGTAATTGAGCTCTCGCATCTCAAATTCACTTGAGCGGAATACCCTTAACTAGTTCCGTTTTACATGAGAGACAACCCTACTTCCATAGAAAGTTATAAAATCCTTAGAAATGATTTATCACCAAGGTTCCGTAACTCTAACGAGTGGTTTTTTAAGGTGTAATAAACAGCTCTAATATGCATAATTTTAACGTGAATTAAGGTGCTATTCTCAAAGAACAACCGAGAAAAAAAAAAGATTAGTAAATATTCAGAAAATTTAAATAACTTAAAATTTTGACTAGTTAAAGTAACGTTTCCTTTTAATCCACGTATGTTTTTATAAATGTTATTGTTTTTATAAATATGTGTGGCCCTAATTCCTTTATTTTTTAAATTAAAAATAAATTTTAGTTTTATGAGGTCATTGACCTTATACAACAATAATTTATAACTCCAAAATAAGACTTATTAAAAATGTGGTACTTGCACTCATTCCTTTATTTAAACCAGACCTACCGATATTCGAACCATATACAGCATGTCCGCAACTTAGCCAAAATAATCCACTGTGCTATGATTGTAAAAAATTAATACAGTAAAAAAAAATGTATGTCGCGGACCGGACCATGGACTCTCCCGCTTCCTTTCAACGGGGGGAATTAGAAGGGCTCGCGGACCGGGCTGTAGTTTGGCGACCCCCGATATAGAGCAATAGCCTGATAACCCAAAAAGTGCTTAACAACTTTGGCATCAATAATTTGTGGTAAGTCCTTTCTCCTTGTTCCTAGGCGCTTTTGTCTTTCTTCTGGCACTTCAATGCAGTGGATATATATTTTATAAAATCATTCAGAATTATATATATAAAGGAGCCCTTACATAATAATAATAATAATAAGATTGAAAATAAATAAGTGTATAATAATAATTTGACGACCGGTTTGGCTCAGTGGGAGTAACGTTGCCTGCGAAGCTGAGGTCCTGGGTTCAAATCCCGGTAAGGGCAAATATTTGTGTGATAAGATATTTGTTCCTGAGTCTTGGGTGTTTTCTATGTATATAAGTAATATATCTTTTAAATATATCGTCGTCTAGTACCCATAACTAGAGATGGGTCGTGGGTATTTACCCGTATCTACCCAAATGCTCGGGTAGATACTTTTTACTTTAGACATGCCGATTCACGGATTCAGATTTGTAATAAAAGTCTACAGAGGTTGTTTACTACTTCTTTTAATCGACAAAAATGAGCAAGTGTAACGTAAGGGGTAAATAAAATCAACAATAAATCACAAATTTTGTAGACGAGAATTAAATGTTATTATAAAAATATGTTCATATTCCTTATTTATTGCGACTAGGGCATACAAATACAGAAAAATTTCGATATCGGTATTGCAAATCGGTATTCAGACTCAATACCGAGATTCCGGTATCAGTATCGGTATTGGCAAGTTTTGCACAAAAGAAACGATTTTAATGGAAATTATGTTAATGGTAATATTTTCTTCTGTTTCTGCGATTATTACTCATTGAAATAAAACAATTTAACGGATTATATCGCGTATATCCCGACATTTCTGAAGCCTTCCATGGTCACGGGTGGACCCGTAACTGAAATGAAGATTTGGCGTAATTGTATAACATCACAGTAATAATCAGCCCTAAAGTAGCATAGGAACAAAATTGACTAGTTCCAACACCAACAACTAAATTAAACACACACTAAATTATAACATTTTCACTTCCCTGCTCAAAAAGTACGTCATATTTACTTCGCGTAGCGAGACTAAAATAGTACATCTAACCTCTAGGGTTTAAAAGAAAGCCATATAATTCCATACAAATTTCTATGAAACTAAAAGAAAACATGCGGCCGGCTATATACTTCTTACGAATAATTAAAAACAAACAAACCAACCTGATCAGATTGGCCAAAATTTCTGGTAGAATTGTTCAAACCGTACTTTAAATTTTTCATAAAATATACAATTTTAATGTAACTTTTTTATTTTCTCGCAGTCGAAGTGAAAAGCAGAGTGTTTAAGACGTGGCTAAATGCCATTATGACACTCAGAGATATTTGTCCTCGCTCACTTCGCGAGCTCGTCCGAATAATCACTTCGTGTCATAATGACTCATTTTAGGCCCTTGTCTAACAATCTACTATCATTGACGTTAAGGGTGGAGGTGGAGGTGATCTGTGCGTTAAGGCAAGTGAAATAAAATTTATATATTCGGCGAGAGTCGGTTGCTATTGAACATTATAATGACACCAAGGATTAGACCATTTTCCGTTATAAGTAAAAAAAAATTTTTTTACTTTTTAAGTAAATATTAGTGTACAATCATATATTAACTCTTAAATGCTGGGCTTGTTAATGATTAGTGATTACCAATGACAATCAAAACTCATAATCAAAATATTATTTAAATTATTGTCTAAATATAAGTATTGCATTTTTTTAAATTAAATATTACAATAAATAGTCAATTTAGCTTTAGCTTTAAGCCCAGACATGACTAAATATATACAACTTAGAAATAAGAATAAATACCCGCGTATTTACCCGCGGGTAGGTAAATATCGGGTATTTACCGGGTAAATACCCAACATTGGGTATTTACCTGGGTAGTTACCCATCTCTACCCATAACACAAGCCTTATTGAGCTCACCATGGAGCTAGTTCGATTTGTGTAAAATTGTCCCGTAATATTTATTTATTTATTTATTTATTTATTTAATGTTTATTTGCAGAAAATGGGTACAAATTAGGTGGTATACATATTCTTACATCTCCAAATTTGGCTTTATTAAGAATGCAAATAATAGTTACGACCAAATTTTGTTCATATTCAGAATATAACAAAATAAAGCGTTTTGTTCCTAAAAACTTAAAAATAATAATAATTATTATTATTACTTATTATAAGTTTTAACGTTTAAAATCTCTTGTATGGAGTAAACACTCAAATCGCTTAACCAAGTATGTAGTTTTTTTTGAACAAATGAAAAGGAAGGTCCTTTATGTCTCTCGGCAGTTTATTAAATATCTTAATGCACATAAAGTAAGGGCTGCGAGTTGTGTGTTTAAGACGAGCTTTAGGTACATGCAATAGATTTTTTTGTCTAGACACGCGATTATTGTACGTTTTTACGTTACAATTCTTTTTGAATTGCGTTTGATTATTAAATAAAAATACGGCTATTTCATAAATATATAGGGAAGGTAGTGATAGTAGTTTGCGACTTTTAAAAATAGGCTTGCATGATTCGCGCGGTCCCAAGGAAAATATGGCTCTGATACATTTTTTTTGTATAATGAATGCTTTGGGTATATCTATGGAGTTCCCCCATATAACGAGGCCATAGCGGAGAATTGACATTACATAGCCGTGATATGCTACAAGAGCAGCTTCCACCGATACATTTTCACGTAGCTTTCGTAAAGGGTAAACAAATGTATTTATCTTGGTGCATATATACTCTACATGTAATTTAAAATCACAGAATTCATCCAAATGTATGCCTAGAAATATTGAATTGTTACTTTTATCTACGGGATTGCCTTTATAGTGTATATCTAAATTCCTGTGTTTGCCTTTTCGAGTAAGGAATTGTATATGCTTGGTTTTACTTATAGTTATGGAGAGGTTGTTTATGTCATATTTCGTCTTCAGGTCTTTGTCCTTTTAAAGACCAATATAGCCCATCGACTAATACCATGCTCTATGCGGTATAGCTTTTGAACCAACTTCACAGAGAACGGACTCGTATTATTATGACCTTACTGTACTTGAATCACTGTATTTTACATATTTGAGGTTCTAGTTAAATGCTCCGCGAATTGTGTCATATTTGGATGATGAGATTAATTTTTCTCTTATATTCACAGCGACAAACTCCCAGAAGCAGTGGAAGAGTTCACCCGCCTAGCCAAGAAATACAACAAGACGCCGCTCAAACACGAGTTGCTGTGCAAACTGCTGGCGACCATGAGCGACGGCGAGAACGACAAGTACCTTGTGAACGGGACCGGCAGCACCAACAAGCTCGTGCAGACCGTGCTCAATGTTAACAGGAGAATACACGGCCCAGGGGATGTTCAGGTATCGTCATCTTCCTTGTATCAACCGAGACTATATCTGCTCTCTGGCTCCACAAGGGTCATGTGTGACTCTCGTCAATGGTTTCCTGCGATCTTCATAAAATCGTTCATACACCTTTGTGAACCCTTGAAGTGGATGATTTGTCTCCACCTAGTGTTGCCCATTTCGCCCTTGGGACTGAGCAAAACGTACGTCCATAAGGAGCTGTTCATAAATTAATTCACCTATTTTTAACGATTTTGACCCCCCCCACCAAATAAAATGATGTAAACAAATGCGTTTATTGTTACTGTTACAGTTTATAGAAACACGAATTTAATTCCTTTTTTTTACTCATTTGCTGAGAGATGATGTCATCTTGGGACAGATCCTCCCTCATACGTCATACTCCTATCATCCGATGTCCAGATCCCCCCCCCCCCACCACCCAATTTAAAATGACGTAATTTATGAATAGCCCCTAAGTAGAAAATTCTACTATTTCAATATCTTCGCCCGAAAACTACTAGAAGCATTAGAACAGTCCCGGTTTCCACAAGGACGTTAATAGTAACTCCCCAATATACTACGATGCCGATGGGACGTAGATGATGTATTTATTTAAATTAAGAATATTGCCTGTCTCGTCTTATTTGTGTCTTCAAACGGCCGTACATGTGAACAATAAGGCGAGATAGTCATGGGATTTTGACATTTACGTATGTGTAAAAATAATTAATATCTTGAAAATTACGCGTTTTCGGACAACATGATATACTACTTTATATGCTCTAATTAGGCTCTACATTCGATGGTTAAAGTCTGTCAGGTTACTCGTCCCCACCATGTATGCATAAACATACAAAAAAATGGTTCTTGATTTGTAAAACATACTGATTTGCCAGCTAAGTTGCGATACACGAATATCCGGTCGGAATGCCGGGAACAACAGGCGAGGCCCGCGCCCGCGCCTTGCACTACGAGTGCCAACCGCTGTGTCATCATTTTGTGTTCCTATGTGTTCTACATATCTAAATATCTATCAGCCGCGGGCGTCCATCAATGGCCCACCCATTGCCACTTCAACGATGTAATCCTGTGAGCTATGCGGTTACTTCGGTCCTCCTGCGGATATCCTCATTTGTGATTTTATCACGAAGAGAAACCCCGAGCATAGCCCTTTCCATTGCACGTTGCGTAACTCTGAGCCGCCTTATGAGTCCCATTGAGAACGACCATGTCTCAGTTCCGTAGGTCATCAATCATAGTGTCCTAATGGTAGACAAATTGATAATTAAAATCCTGTCTATTCTTCCAGCTGTCAATAATTGCTGCATTAGCTGACGTGGGCCACAAGAAGGCCCTCCGTCGCATGTTCCTGGACCCCGCAGTCAAGTTCCACCCGGACGCGCTTTTGCGTCGCTGCGAGCGATTCGCCGACGAGAAGAAAGTGGCCGCCTTGGAGACTATAGCGGAATGCGCCAAGGACACGAGACGTATTGATCCAGATGAAGTATACAGGCTGATGCAGCTAGTACATCGTGAGTACTTCACAAATGACTTAGTATGACCACGTCCGAAAATGTCCAATCCACAGAATCACCGCTACGTTTCTCAAAGTGACCAACTCTCTACTTCTTCCAACCTTGAAGAACCACCACTGCTATCTGAAAATCACAAAATATGTTACCCCCTATAACTCCTTCCTGTGACCTAGCAGTCAGTCAGTGTGTCTCTAATAGCCGTGAATAAAAAAACCGACCAAGAGCATGTCCGACCATGCTCAGTGTAGAGTTACGCAGCCGTTACTACAAAGAAATGCACTACAAATGAAAAAAATATGATGTGAAAAAGTGCACCAGCAAAAGAGCGCATCTTCATAGCACTTACGTCCGTTTGTTCAGACGCGCAATTTTGCGGCAATAACTCAATAAAGGTATATATCATGTTAAAAATAATTTTCGTGGATAGTATTTTTTTATTTCCTTTTGTGATATTTTTTGGATTTACGGTTTGGAAGATAAACAATTAAAACAAAAATCAGCTTACATGTTTGGAGTGCCCCCCCCTAAAAATTTTCTGGCAAATATCATACTTAAAATATTCTTTGTGAGTGACATGAGTAGTTTAGAAATCTCGTCTATCGAGATCCATTTTCCTATCGTTAACCCCATCAAGTAAAAAATATTTAAAAGTAATTGTATTGTTCCCAGAACGCGAGGACGACTGGCGGTCAGGGTTGGCCCTTTGGGAGAAAATGCAAGAATCAGATATCAGACCTTCACAGAAGTTCCTCCGTAACCTCTACGCTCTGCTCAAATCCAACAACCAACCAGCACCGCCACAGTTATCTCAGCTTGTCGATAAGGCTGAAGCCAGCCAATAACCAACCTTCATATACGGCTATCGAAATAACTAAAGGGCGAACGATATGAATTGTTACCAAATTCAAAGGGATTACTACGATTTTTCTTTCTGTTGTAACAAATTATTATTATCAAGAAAAAAACCGGCCAAGTGCGAGTCCGACTCGCGCACCTAGGGTTCCGTTCAAATTTTCACTTACCCTAACATTATTCTATTACCCGGTTCCGGTTGAGTTAAGTTTGCACCTGATATCTATAGTATTGTATACAAATGAGGTGCAAATTTAAAGCAACCGGGCTGTCCAAATGTCTTTTGAAAAAGACGATATTTTGTATGATTTAATTACAAATGTATTGTTTTCGGATTTTTGTATGTATTTGTAGTATGTCACGATATTATTTGCCAAATTTCATAGGTCTATGTCAACGGGAAGTACAGTATGATTACTGAGTTTACCCCTGACATATCCTTTTATTCCATTGGATATTCGACTTGAACACTAATACAAAAGAGTTTCTATTACAAACCAACGACGTTTAGACAGTGTGTAAGTAATATAAACTCTTTTACAGTGTGTAAGTAATCGTACTGTACCCTATCATTTTGATTCCCTTTAGAGTGTCAAACTATTCATGTTTGTTAATGTAGAAGTTTGATCTTTTCACAGCTTCAAGGGACCGTCGACCTGACTGTATGGTGTAAATTTCAACTCGATACCTCCACGCGTTCTCGAGATAAAGGGTCTTGACAGACAGACGGAAGGACAGACGGACAACAAAGTGATCCTATAAAGGTTCCGCTTTTTTCCGATTGAAGTACGGAACCCTAAAAATGAGGAAGTATATCAATAGGTATTTTAAAATTTATTTACTTAACTTGATATGACCACCTTTTGCCTTGACGGTCGAAAAGGCACGCTGCACGAATGTGGTCCTGCGGTATTTTGTGCCAATTACGCACGATCGCTTTTTTCAGTGCATCCATACTGGTATGTTTTCTTCTCCTCACCTTACTCTTCAAAATGGACCAGATAGAAAAGTCCATCGGATTCGCGTCTGAGGAAATCGAAAGCCATTGTTTGGACGAAATGAAATGTTGAACGCGATTTTTAAGTTATTCTTGGTTTACAAGAGCTTTATGAGCCGGGACCGAGTCTTATCGAAATGTCCACGGTCTACTACCGAAATGTTTGCGTGCCCAAGGCTCCAATGCAGCTTCCAAAACCTTTAATGCGAAATTTCTTTACTGAGAATTTTGTCAGATATGGCCAGTGTGTTAATTTAGTAACACTTCATATCGTTCACCCTGTAAATAAGGTGCAACATTCATGAATAATATAATAAAAACAAAAAACTATCTGTTCGTACCCGAAACAGCGCCTCGAGTAAGCTTCAACGCAAGAAAATGTATCTTACTTTTACCAAGGACCATTAAAACAAGAAGACTGTCAGTTGCCATACTTTCGATCGTGTTCCGATCGTAAGGAGATATTCTGGCAAAAACTAGATGGCGCTTTAAAACTAAATGTTATTATTGAATAAAGAAACATAGTATAGTAACAATTACTTCGCAAATAGAGACGGTCAGTCCTCTTGTTTTAATGGTCCTTGCTTTTACACATTTTGGACATTGTATGTTACTTCTAGTCAGAATCACGAAACGGTAAAGGAATGGAATTTAAAAATATTGAGGCACTTTTTTACAAGCTTTTATTTAACTTGCTTGTCTCATGTCTGTTGGGGTGGAATCTTGCAAGTTCAATTTGACCTACTTTTCGGTTTCCGATTGAGCTAAAATTTGGTATAGGTACTGTAAGTTGGGTGACAATGCAATAGTATGATACCATCAAGCTGATCTGGTGGTGGAGCAGGAAGGTGGTCATAGGAACTTTGTAATAAAATAATGCAAGCCTACCGAGTGGCTTGGGCTCTTTAGAATCGTCTCGGTGAGTAGTTGATGGACGTTCGAAGAAAAGTGCAGTCGGCAATAAAAGCTTGTCACAAAAATATTTTTTGACATAATTTTTTTCCTCATTAGGGTCGACAGAGCGTCATTCTGAGTATATTTTTTTTAACACGTTCCCGGGTTCCCTCAATGGTTGCTCACGCAATTGCTTGTTGGGAGTCCATGCCTCCACTGTGGAGTCACTTCTCTATACTGGATGCTCATTTGGACTTATGACATTCTCAGATCATTTTATACGGGGACAGTCAAATTCAAAGTCGAAATATTTTATTTCGGATAAATATCCGTATCGGGTTAGTAACAGTAGAAACTTATATGTATCTTAGTAAGAACATATTTATTTACATAAGTACTTATAACTTAGAAAAGCAATCCAAATCCAAATGGTGTGACAGAGATCACAACTATTTTATAAACCCTCGGACCAAGAATCCTATAAAATTGACATCAGCGTACACCCGTAAGGGACGGACATAACTGTTATGCAGCTTACACATACACACAGCTTACCATAAAGAATCTGCGTAATTTGGGCGGATAATTTTACAAATAATGTTTTCTTTATTTGTTTGCCACCAACTCGGTTGTGGCAGCGGTGGAAAAGTGGAACTATGACAAGGACAAAAAATAATATATTTCTCTCTGTCACTCTTATTATAATTTGTATACTACCATCTTGTTCGCTGGTGGTATTATTATTTAAATGTAAAGTCTATAGGATTCTTGATGTGAGTATAAAATACTGTTTTGACTTTTTCTGACACGGTCCATCAACGATGAAATTTTTCGTCTCATGATTGCGTTAAATCCGTCCGCGTGAGCGTCCGCGAACATTCCTGAGGCACTGCACCATCGTGGTTGTCTCAACAGCATTCTGAAGACGTTATTGTATTGGGTGCGGATGCGTTATAAGCACAATGAACGTGTTAAAATTTAAAAAAAGTGGGTACGATAGGGCCTAAGGTTTCAATAGGTAGTGGCGCCATCTGTTTTGCAGTGAGACCATGTTAGTAAGAGAGCCAATTTTAGTAAGAGATTACATTTGTAAATGACAGTAACCTGCATGTATTGTATAGGTATTTTAAATTGTTGTTAGTACTGAAATATGTAGTGTAAGTTCAGTCTGTGATATAAAATATGTGGTTAATAAAACTAAGTTATTAAAAAAAATGTATTGTCATTTAATCATCATTATATTATCGAGAGCACTACATAAAGTAAAATATTTATAACTCAAAGGTGCCTAACTTCGTCAGCGGAGGAGAAGAAACTCATAACCCTCTTTTTTCATCAGCATAGCGTTAATGCTAAGCAAAATTAAATAAGGCACGGCTTATACATATTATTGTTGCGATAATCGACATCCTCGTAAAGCCTGCCAAATTAACACCAAACAAAACATTATCTATACTTATATACTATAAATGCGAAAGTGTTTCAGTCTGTCTGTCTGTCTATTTCCTTTTCACGCTTAAATTGCTGAACCGATTAGGATGAAATTTGATATGGAGATAGTTTGAGTCCCGGGGAAGGACGTAGGCTACTTGTTATCCCGGAAAAAGACCCTTATCCGCGATAAACGAATTTAAGGCGGACGAAGTCGCGGGTATAAGCTTGTAAGTTATAAAAAGCATCTGTACGCGGACGAAGTGGCGGGCAGCAACTAGTCTATTATAAAGTTGTAAAAATGAAATGTCTGTACATTGAAAATATTTTAAAAAAAATACTTGCAATAAACTACAAAAAATCGAAAAAAACATGATTCAGTGATCTTTAAATAGTCCGTATCACTTATTTTTAACATACCTTCAATATACAGACGTTTTATTTTTACAACTTTATAATTGAGGCCAAGACAATGTAACAAGACGTTACCCATCTTAACTAGGAAGCTACCGTAAAACTTACATACATACATAAAATGACGCCTTTTTCCCATTACGGGGTAGGCAGAGACTACCTACTTCCACTTGCTACGGTCCTGGCATACAACTGCCGCTTCATCAACATTCATTAATCTCTCTATTTCTCGCGTCCATCATCTGACATACTTCATCTATTTTATCATTAATTCCTCCCCTTAAATTTAACGTAGCATAAAGCGGCTCTCCATAGCCCACTCTTCGCTCTTATAACAGCTCGACATGTTACGTTCCATTCCGAGGACCTTAGCCAGGAGACACGAGTGGACCCCGACGCTGCCCTCGCACTGAAAACGTGGCAAGCAGTACTCTGCTTTTACGATGTAAGTAGAAGCTAATGTCATCAAAATACGTTGACAACAGGGTATCCACATATGGTTATAGGATACTTTTGATCAAACTACGCAGACGAAAAATGAGGGGTTAAGTTTTTTACTTCGCGAACGAAGTTGCGGGCAGTCGACGGCGGCATGGTGAATCAGCGGCTTCTCTCCCCCCCCGTCTCGCCGCTCGCATACCTAATGCGCGGTACAGCGGTGTTGGTCAAGCCATAGTAATTTAGTTAAATCGTTAACTATCTAATAAGATTTCCCAGAATTGAGATCATCTATAATCTTCTTATTCAAAGCCGCGAGCTCTTCCATCGCCTGTTTCTTTATCGGCTCGTAGTCGCCCTTCAGCGTGATGGAGGCAATGTCCTCATCTAGAACCGTCTTCCGACCTTCGAGCTGCGCCAACTGGTCTTCCAGGCTATTCAGCTTGGCGTACATCTCGTTGCCGTCTAGACTTTCCTGAAAAATATTGACTATGATACCTAAAATGTAAATACTTAAAACTATAGGCCGGTCGCGAAGCACAGCGAAAACCGGGCATTAAACAAGGTTAGTGCGAGCGTGAGGGCACTATTACTGTGCGCGCGTGCGTCAGAGACAAATAGACATAGGGGAATGCCCGTTTTTCGCTGTGCTTCGCCACTGACCTTTAGTGTATACCTCACAAAATAAAACCAACAATTTTTTTCCCCGACATACATACGTATACCTTATGTGAATCTATAAATAGTTTATATCTACTTCTGTTTTTTTAGAAATATTTTTTTACACTCGTTTTAATATTTCAAAAAGTTAGTTGACAATGTCATGTTTCTAGGATACCGTACCCAAAACGGGATCCTATTACTAAGACACCGCTGTCGGTCTGTCTGTCTGTCCGTATGTCACCAGGCTGTATCTCATGAACCGTGATAGTCAGACAGTTGAAATTTTCACAGATGATGTTTTTCTGTTGCCGCTATAACAAAAAATACTAAAAACAGAATAATTGTATGTCTGTCTGCCTGACATAGACAACCAATTACCACCTATCCAATCCAAAAACCAATATTAAATGGCCGTACGCCACGTACATTTTGCTTAGGAGTAGGGCTCTGCTAACACTGGATTTTCATAGATACGGCCGTTTGTAGCGTATATTTTGTACGGCACCCTCGGTGCACGAGTCCGGCTCGCACTTGGCCGGTTTTTTATGTATTTTTACATTCGTTTTAACATTTTTACAATTCCCTCGTATGAATACATTTTCACTTTGGTCTACATAGATTAGTAAGAAAACAAAAATCCGCACTCGCGCACCAAGAGTTCCGTGCAAACTTTCACTTATTCCGACTTAACTTGCCGGTTGAGTTTAGTTTGCCTCCGGTATCTATGGCGTCACATACATACAAATTAGGGGCATACTTAACCAAACCGGGTTATTCAAAAAATATTTTTGGTCGTTAAAAATAAGTAACACAGACAGATATATGGTTATGATTTTCCTGTGATATTCATATTAAACTATATAATTCAAGAAAATTTCAGATTTGCGCTTTGTAAACTTCGGAAGTAAATGGTATTTTTTTCTGCATTATCCTTAAGTAATAAAAAAAGATTAAGCACAATAAAAAACTAAAAAATTTAGAAAAAACTGGCCAAGAGCATGTCGGACCATGGTCAATGTAGGGTTCCACAGCAATTCATACAAAAATACGCACTAGGTACATATGAAAAAAAATCGATGTGACAGTGTACTAGCTAAAGAACGTATCTCCGCGGCACGTACGTCCTTTAGCTGAGAAGCGCAGTTTTTTGTCAATAACTCGAAAACGGTATATTCGATCATGTTGAAGACAATTTTCGTTGAAAGTATTTATTAAGCCTTTGTACCTTACCTTTGTTAGTTTTGTTACCTTTGTATTTTTTTTCATATTTTCTGGACATACCGTTTAGAAAATAGAGGTGGGGGGACACAATTTATGCAACTTTCGGAGCGATTATTTACGAAACTATACACAAAATCCAAAATATTTTTTAGAAACCTCATAGTGTTTTTAAAAGAACTGACAAAATAAGTATGTGCCACACATTGAGTAAAATGCCTGTGACATACAGACGGACGGACGGATGAACATGACGAAACTATAAGGGTTCCGTTTTCGCCATTTTGGCGACGGAACCCTAAAAATGTGCAGATCAAGTCCTTTCATAATGATACCCTATTTGATTTAGTAGCTAGAAGTTAAATTTTTGAGAAAATGGTGCTCTAAGTCGGACAGGTAGACAGACAGACAGAGTCGCACCATGAGGGTTCCTTATTTATCTTTTTGGTACGGAATCCTAAAACAGTGCTCAGGTAACCTGTAACCGGTACTTTCACCGATATTTAACTTTGCTTCGTCAAATTCCACGATACCTGCAATTTCTTAAGCTTGCTAGCCGCCTCGACGACCGCGCTCTCCGTGGGCGCCAATTTCTCCCTCAGCAGCTGTATTTCCGTCTCCAGCGCCTTCTTCTGCTCCTCACCCTCGTCCCGAAGCCGCTCCAGGTCCGATAGCGTGACCAGTTCCTCCTCCATGGCCTTGGTCCTCTCCGGTAGCGTCTGGAGCTCAGTTGCAAGCCGTTCTCGAGTGGATTCTGCCTGAATATGAGACTACTAAAATACCTAGTAATATGGGACAAGGAAATAAACTTAAACTTAAATTAAACCCTACTACTAAAAGGTTTGAATCGCCTCACAAACCGGCGCCTTTTATACATAAATAAAATAGTTTTTTCCTTGTTTGAACTCTTTTAGCAGTCGGCTTTATTTATACTCTCATTTGAAACATCGTATGTCCCTTTCTTTTGGCTTTGCCGTCGTCGGGTAAAAATAAGTTTCGATTCCTTGGCTTTCATCAGCTCTTTACATTAAGAATCATCATGATACGGTACGTTAGAGATGACAATTTTATTGGATTTGATATCTTCATAATATCCCATCAGCACTTAGATATTCTTCTATCGATAGGTACTGATTTAGATACAGAACAACATTTATCTTTAGTTACTCGAATCTATATGCCGCTCGATCGCAGCAAAGAAGGTGCTCCCGTGGACACGACTCTATTGTCTAGGCGTTAGAGTGTATGTTCTGATATTTTACCCATCTTGATATATTTGTTGGCGACTGTACCAGGTGGTTTCCCTGGTTTTTTGTTAACTTGTCTTTCGACATATTTTTACAAAGTTTGGGATCAATGGAAAAAATGCGGGTGGATATACAGTACCATTACTTTGAGTTTAGCACTGACATATGCTTTTATTCTATTGGATATTCGATTTTAACACTAATGTATTACTTACACACTGTCTAAACGTCGTTTGTTTGTATTAGAAACTCTTTTGTATTAGTGTTAAAGTCGAATATCCAATGGAATAAAAGCATATGTCAGTGGTAAACTCAAAGTAATCGTCCTGTACGTATTAAAAATAAAATACCCATTGCAGACTCACCTTTTTCAGATTCGTCTGAAACCTCTCGTAATCTTTCATCAAAGTATCCATAGACTTCTTCCCTTCATCATAAGCCGAGGTATACCCTTCCTTTTGTTTCAGAGAATCTAGTTCACTCAAGTCCAGATCTATGTTGGAGCTACTGTGTTCTAGAGCAAACACGATGTCCTTTTCTAACTGTTCAATCCTTTCTTGTTCCTTTTTAAGGTTTTCTTCGTAAGTAGCCATAAAAGTGTCCATGGTCTCTTCTCGTTTCTTCAGCTCTCTGTATTTTTGGTGGCGTTCTGAATTACCTTCCTCTAAATCCTGCGATACAATAAGTTTTTCTTTTACACCAACACACTTCTCAGAAATGAGAGCTTTGAGATGTGTGTCCGGGCTAAAACAGAACTTTGCGTTGCGAAAGAAGATGGAAAGAGGTATGTTGAACGGGTGAATGAAAGAAGATTAACAAAAAGTATATATGAAGCTGGTGTGACCGAAAATATTGGAAGGAGAAGATCTAGGATGACATTTCTAGACCAAATAGAGGACGTTTTAAAGAAAGGCCAGGTCAGGAGTATTCTGTCCCGACAAGTTGTATGAGGAATTTAATGAAAGTTGCCAAAGCGAAAGAGGTATACGAAATCAGCAAATGTCAATACACTTGCTGATTTGAAGTGGTATCTGCCTACCCCTATTGGAAAGAGGCGTAACTCTATGTAGGTATTTATAATAAATTAAGGATAAGTATCATCAGGATATAAATAAAATCTTAAGCACAATCATTACCGTAGGTAGGTGTATGAACGTGAACGTATCTTCACTTACTCCACAGTCTAATTTAAAAGCTGTCAAACATTATGATTCTTACTGCGGTCATTCTTTCCATTTATTACAATAAAGTGTATCAGAATGATAGAAAAAAGATGAGGACTCCAAATAACTTCCACAAATACAAGAGGATCTCTTTTCTAGCTAATCGATTTTGGATGTATCAAAATTATTGGCTTTTAAACCGACTTCAAAAGAGTGAAGGCGCTCAATTCGTCGCAATCTTTTGCCTTACCTGCTCTGCTTCGTCGATCATTTCTTGAACCTTACGGATTTGCTCTTTCAGATTTGTCGCGTTGCTATCGAGTGAAGTGATTGAAGCGTTATCTTCTCTAACCTATAACAAACGCCATTTAAATAACCGATTTTATGAAAATTACAGTTCGTTTTTAATGTAATACTATAAGCTGCCCACAATTTTGTCCGTGGAAGAGAAAAAAGTTATAACCCTCTTTTTGCTTCATCATAGTCTGGTAAAAAATATCCTATAACCATCAGCGAATTACCAGTTACCCGTGTACTAAAAACTGTTGAAATCTGTTTAGCCGTTTTGTCGTGATGAAGCCACAACGACATATACAAACAAAGAAATAACCGTAAAGAAATTTGTTGATTCATGACCTCCAAATCTCTTTCTCCCTTTCAATCATTTATTTGAAAATATCTTCGATGTACAGACATTTCATTTTTAGAACTTAATAATATTAAGTATAGAAGTGGCAAATGGGCAGACGAACCACCTGATGGAAAGCAAACCAGGTGATGGAATTTGGAATCGAAGTTGACAGTAGATTCCGTGAAATCGGTTGAATGATAATAATTTGTATCATTGTGACAGATTTTTTACTGCCTACCTGTAAGAGAAGTTTCTCTCTCTCCTCCTGTGGTTCTAAACGGTTGTTCATCTCATTTTTCAGGTTGTCTCGCTTCTCTTCAGCGGTTGCTAATCGTCGATGTAGCTCCAATAAATGAAGTTTTATCTGCAAAAAATGGGTGATTCCGTTTAAATATTAGGTGCATAGCGACGTTGAAGTAACTATAATTATAAGTATCTGTAGCTTATCGTGATATTCCATTAACTTTTCGTATGCTGAGACACGGATCCGTGCAAAGCAATTAAATTAAGGTTAAAATTTCATATAGTTTCAATTTGATTGGTATATTTTTGACATCACATACGATGGGTGATATATCCAATGTACTTAGGTAGGATACACGTATCTACACATAAGGTTACGGTCAGATTATGGATGGACTATCATGATCGGGTTGAATGACTTTTATGGATAATAAAATTATCTTACAGCTATTGAACCGGTGTCAAGAGTGCTGTGTTTAAGGTATCAATCTATGCCTATTCTCAAATAAGAGCAGCATTTAATATTTTCACCTGCGATCCCGATATCTCCTTACTAAATTGTTCCTTCTCCTTGTTCAACAGATCAACTTGAATTCTGGACTGTTCTACTTCTTCTCTCAACGCTGCAGCTGTGACCTCCAGTTCGTTATACTGCATTCGTTCTTCAGGAGTCATTTCTGACATAAGTTTCGATATTGTCGATTGTTCCTATAAACAAAATCTATAATGAATTTTATATATATTATTTAAATACTTAGATATCTCCAACATGCGTAACGGCCTACGACGCTGGCAGCCAGGGCAAGTGTTTTGAGGTGAGCACGAATATTTTTCCCCGGGTATTGGATGTTTTCTATGTATTTATTTATCTTTATGCTCGGAGTCTCCTTGCGTGATCGAGTCAGAAACGAGGAGTTCCGCAGAAGAACCAAGGTCGTCGACATAGCTCAGAGATGCTAAACTTAAGAGGAAGTGGGCGGGGCACATTGCTCGTAAAACCGATGGCCGCTGGGGCAAAAAGGTTCTCGAGTGGCGACCCCGTATAGGACGAAGCAGCGTGGGAAGGCCCCCAAGAAGATGGACCGATGATCTGGTAAAGATTGCGGGAAAAACGTTGGATGAGGGTGGCGCACGAGCGGTCGTTATGGAGATCCTTGGGGGAGGCCTTTGTTCAGTAGTGGACGTCGTTAGGCTGATATGATGAACCTATCTTTATATTATGTCCATCGTCGCCTGGTAACCCATATTAGCTTTGATTAGTTTGCTAGGTCGATTTGTGTCAGATTGTCTCTGATATGTAGTTATTTTAAATTTATGTTTATATAGTGTTTATTTTCAACAAAATTTTATAAAAGTTAAAGAACCTAGTATCACTCACGTTGGATAGCGTATCTATTATCTCACACCGAATATTAGCAATAATCTCTCTTTTGTACAGGGTAAATCGAAATTACGTTAGCAGTAAATAAGGGTTCTGTTCTTTCGCGATGTTGTTATAATAGAAACATGATTTAGTGCGAAAATAACATTAAAACTTTATACAATGTCAGTCTGTATTTTTGTAACCTTCTCCATCTGCTCCCTCAGCTGTCTCAGCTGGTTCTCCTTCCTCTGCTTCTCCAAGAAGACTTGTTCCACTTCTTCCTGCAGCTTTTTATTGCTCATATCCAGTTCCCTTATCTGTTCTTCCACGGAGTGCTTCGTGGCCTCACCATTGGCTATGCGGATTGCCGTGTTGTAGTCTGATAGGCGTCCCTGGAGATCTAAAAACGAACTTAAGCTTTAGATCTCTTAAAATAAGAAAATTACACATCAAACAAAAAAAAAAGTTCTGTATTGGCTACGTCCAGTTTATAAAGTTTCATCCACAGGAGAGTTTAAAACGCATCGCGTTAGACGACCAACACGGAGCTCAGTACGTTCAATTCCATTTAAAGTTCAACGCTCAACGGAGAAAATCTTCAAAAGTGCTCAAAAAGTAATCGCCGCGCTTTATAACTACCTTCGAGTGAGAGTTATCAATTTGTGTCATTAAATCGTTTTTGAAAAAGCGCCTGTGCGAATGAAGCCTATCTCCTACCAGCTAACTTTGAGCTAAATTCTTCACCCTCTTCTCATAATGCTTCTTGGCCGATCATTCCCTCTCCCCAGCATCAGCCTGCTAGTTCAGCCGTGCTATTTCCTCCTTCATCTGCCGTACTTTGACCTGCATCAGCTCCTCACAGTACCACTTGCCCTACAACTACTGCATACAGAGGCACGTGCCCTGCTGGCCCATTGGTCTATTTTAGAGTATATAAGACGATATATACAAATTACTCTCTTACTTCTAAATTCTGTGCAAATTCTTCTACCTGCATCTCATCATTTCTTTCAATGGCGTTTGTCCTCTAGCTGTAGAAAATTTTAACAGAAATCCCATCAAATCATTGTCTATATTGGATAAATTCACATTGTAAGTATTTCTTACCAGTCAACTCCTGAGCCAAATCCTTCACCCTCTTCTCGTAATGCTTCTTGGCCGATCGTTCCCTCTCCCCAGCATCTGCCTGCTCGCTGAGACGAGCAATCTCCGCCTTCATCTCCCGCACTTTGACCTGCATCAACTCCTCCCAATAGCGCTTGTCCTGGAGATGCCGCGTGCGGAACCCTCGCGCCGTACCGGTGCGGAGGCCCGATATGCCTTGCTGGGTTATCGGTCGGTCGATCTTTGGAAAAATTTAGAGTTAAAATCACAACTGTTTTAAAAATTTCAAGGTCATAGTGAAACTATTATCTTTAGCAAATATGGAAAGGCATGACAATATATATTATGAGTCGTAAAGATTCTTTAAGTGCTAAATATACAAATTTCATCACATATACATCTATAGTTTTTAACCGACTTCCAAAAAAAGGAGGAGGTTCTCAATTCGAAGGAATGTTTTTTTTTTTGAATAATAAATACCTAAATAACAACCCTGAGTTCCAGCTTGGTATATTGGCATTTGCAGGAGCTCATACCATAGAGAAGCCAGTCGTAGTGGTGGGCTGCCGGCTGGCCGTGGGCGGCATAGTCCGACACCCGCCGACGAAAGTCAGGCCCCACCCGCGCCACGAGGCGGCGAGTGTAATGTGGCCTAGCCGGCTTACCATAGAGAGGCCAGTCATGGCGGTGGGCTGCCGGATGGGTCGTGGGCGGCACCGCGGCGACTCCCGCTGTCGACAGCCGGGAAATGCCCCACGCCATAGCAGGTGTAGTGTGGCTTAGCCGGCTTACCATAGAGAAGCTAGTCATGGCTGTGGGCTGCCGGCTGGCCGTGGGCGGCACCGTGGCCAATCCCGCTGTCGACAGCCGGGAAATGCCCCACGCTACGAGGTAGCAGATGTAGTGTGGCCTAGCCGGCTTACCATAGAGAAGCCAGTCATGGCTGTGGGCTGCCGGCTGGCCGTGGGCGGCGCCGGGCCGAACCCTGCCGTCGACAGCCGGGACGCCGTGCCTCCACGGTACGCCGATGCGGGCCGCATGCCGCCGCTTCTGTAAGAAGAAGATTTCTAGAGCATGTCTAGAATGCGAAGATGCTGATTTATTTCTTCATTACGCTATACTCAACGCAAAACGAACTGGCGACCGAGATCATAATACTATCTCGAACACACTTGTATGGTCTTAACAGGTGTGTGAGAGAGATATGCAATCATCCTTTGGTACAGACAAAACCTACTCTGACTGTTGACATGCGAATTATTTTGAATTACAATGTTCTAAGGGTACTTACAGTTATCTGAGGGTGTTTTTAACTATTTCGTTTGACATAATGTGGTTAACTTTTGTATCTTAGAGACTTTATGATGCTTTCAAAATAGTCCAGAAAATATAGTTTGATTAAACCTATTGAACTCAATTTGAGACTAATATGTACAATTTTAAAATACAACGGCTTAATATGCCGCTTTAGGCACTAGTCCCACCGCCGGCGAGAAAGTGAACAACTATCGACTATTTTATCGCCCAACTCGCTCAAGAAACGCACAATAGATGTAGACTCCGTGTCAATAAAAGAGAGTATCAGAGAGTTCTCGCCCGAAGTGTGAACAGCCAGCGATGACCTATTAATGTAACTGTCTCTTTTACTAACACAGAATCTATATCTTTTGTTCGTTTTTTGGGCGTAAAAATCGCCGATGGCTAATATACTAGACCATACAGAGAACTTTTAATTGCGATTTACGTAGTATGATTATTTTTTTGTGTTACGTCGTTTTGTTAGTAAATTTTCTTTTAGTCCACATTCGTTATCCATGCATTAGGTATCAACGTCACAATTGTAAATAATAATCAATTACTAAAATATTTTATTATTAACATATACATATACAAATACAAATATAAGCATAAAGTAATAACAATGTATAATTTACGGGTTCCACGGATATTGCATACATAATCTCGTCTGCCAAGGTGTTTCGGCAGGAAAAGCCTTGGCAGACTTATATATTCCTGAAATGAGGGTTCATACCTACCGACTGGAATTGGTTTCATGATGGTATCAGATGGGTTTATTTAGGGGTCCCAATGGTCACCTTTGACAGCGTCTGCCGAGCACTTCAGGCAAAAAAAAAAACTGGCAGACTCCGCTTTTCTGTATCTACCAGTAAATTTCTAACTAATGCCATAACTATTATTTCGGTATCAGATGGGTTAAGTGACACCCCCTTTTTCGCACCGGAAATTACTTTATTTTTCTTACTTTCGGCAAGTTCCGCCGTGGCAGACTAACAAATTCGGACTAAGCATCACTTTTATGGGAAACCATTGTGCATTTCATCGCGGTATCAAGTCGGTTCGAAATTTTGCGGTCAACTCTCCTACTACTAGCGAGGTCGGAAAATCTTTCCCGTTTCCCGCGCGCGTAGTCTTGATGGAGTAATAATATTGTTCAACCTCTGTGTTCAACAAGAACACAAGAGAACATTCGTCATAAGACAAGCAAGCCCAAATTTAAAAGGGCCCTCGAAAAAGATTTGCTGCAGATGCTTGAGTGACATGATTAAAGTTAGCATCAAGTAAATTCGTGTATCTTATAATGCAGAAATATTATTATTGTATATCAATGGCAAAAAGCGACAATGTAGTAACCGCCACTTGGTCAAAAAAAATTATTGCATATTCGGAATCAGCGATTTTTTCTGCGTCGACTGGTCTGGGTCCCATGGCTCTACGACGCTCAGAAAAACTGGACTACATTGCAAAACGAATGTATTTTTTTGACGATGGCCACATCTAATTGATGTAAATACCCAAATAGTAGCAATTTTCTAAACGAGTACATTTACGACAATCTTGTTTTTGCATAACTCAAAGAGTGCCTTGGTTACAGCGTTGCCGAAATTTTGTTCTGTGGCGGTAACAACATTTATGCATGTAGTAAAAAAATAACTATGATCGAAGCTTACTACATTTAATTCGAAAATGAATTCACATCAAGCCACAGTAACCACATTTTGAAACACGGTGTGAAGTGGACGCAACTTGACGATACCACAATTAAAATGTGCGCTCGCGGCGGTGTAGCTGGTGACTACGACCTGTGATTTCATCGGTTGGCGATCGCCGGACCGAGCGGCTGTGTGTAGTCTGTGTTTTTGTCCGTGAAGTGAACTGCAGTGCTTTATGCCAACAATTTTGTTTAGGGATGGTATTATTAAGACTATTTGAAACCGATTTGTTTCGGAGTGCAATTATAGTTTTTTTTAAGTACAGTTATTAAAATGATGTTATTATTGTTAAAACCAATTCTATTGGCATGCTGTTATAAAATGATGTAATAACATCATTTTAATAACTATGCTTAAAAAAAAGTATATAAAACTCTTGCGTTACTGACCTATTGACAGACAACGCACAGCCTAAACCGCTAAAGATATGAGCATGAAATTTGGAACATATATTCTTTATAGTATGTGGACGTGTACTAAGAAAGGATTTTTCGAAATTCAACCCTTAAATGTGTGAAATTGGGGTTGAACCGTTGTATGGACATCGTTCATTTGGAGAGTTATAGACTTGAAACTTCGTACAAAAGTTTTTTCCTAAAAACAAAAAAAAAGAATAATCGTTACTATAACAATTCATCCCCTAAGAGGGTTAAAAAAGATTGTACGGGCAACATGTCGTTTTTAAAGATAGACGCTTAAAACTTCGGTCACAGCCTACTAATGTAGAGTGATAAACATTGATAAGGGCATTTTTTTCAATTCATCCCGTAACGGGGTTAAATTAGAGTTGAAAGTTTTTATGGAAAACCTGTAATCAATTGATTAACTGTATATATACATATTTCGCGTATAGACTCGTCATTTTAAAGTAAGAAAACTTATTTTATCATTATTGGAAATTCATCCCCTAACGGTGTTAAATAGGGGTTAAAATTTTGTATAGAAAATCTGTAAATATTTGTAACTGTTATAATATCTCACGTATAGACTCTTCATTTGAAACAAAGACATCTTATTTCAGCATTTTTGGAAATTCATCCCTCAACGGGATTGATTTGGGGTTGAAAGTTTGTATGGAAAATCTGTAATTATTTGAGTAACTTAAATAAAAAATAAAAAAAAAATAAAAAAAACTTGTTATAATATTTCACGTATAGACTCTTATTTTTTTTTAATTCATCCTCTAACAGGGTTAAATTGGGGTTTAAAGTTTCGTATGGAATACCTGTAATTAATTGAGCAACTGTTATAATATTTTGCTTATGGACATTTTAAAGCAAGAAAATTTATTTAAGCATTTTTGGAAAATTATCCCCTAACAGTGTTATATTTTGGGTTGAAAGTTTGTATGGAAAACCTGTAATTATTTGAGTAACTGCTATAATATTTCACCCATAAACTCTTCGTTTCAAATTAAGAAAACTAATTTTAGCATTTTTGAAATTCCATCTCCTAACGGGGTTAAATTTGGGTTGAAAGTATCATTTGAAAACCCGTAATTAATTGAGTAACTGTTATAACATTTCGCGTATAGACTTCATTTAAAAATAAGAAAACTTATTTCAGCATTTTTGGAAATTGACGGGGTCGGAAATATTCATATTGAAATTAAAATTAATTCCTTATTCATATTGACCCTTGAAACAATTTCAAACTTGTAGAGTCTGCGCGTGGCGAGTTGAAAATATTGAAAGAACGTCGTAGTCTGGTTGAATAAACTATTCTCGCGCATGATGTCGAACGAGTGTTGTACTATTTGGACTACCTTACTACTAACAGATGTTTATACTTAATATTTGGCGATATTTGCACATATTTTATTCCTGAGAATAAAATTATACGTATGATAATAGTAAACATAAGTGTTATATAGTAAATCACCTAGAAACTGCCGACCCGCTGTTCTCTCTAAAACCCCGTCTGGACACGGGCCGCGCGTCCCGTCTGCTCACAGCACTGTCCACTCCGCTACCGTCGGAAAAATCCATATTGACCCTTAAAATAACTTCGCACTTATAGTAATGAGTCTGTCACGCGCAATGGCTGTGTTGTTTATCGGTTGCTATGGTAACAATTGTGACATCGATGTTGGAAAGTTTGTATCATGCGATCGCTGTGGTTACCCTTGTCTATGGTTCTGAGGTCCGAGAAGGATGCAGTTGTCTGTTAAAATTAGAGAGATATACTCGTATATGCTTTTCACCTCACTGGTTTGGAAAAGTTCCGTTTGCAGCGCCAAATCTGCTTGGAATAGTTTGTTTTCCCCTAGCGGGGCAGTCATTTAAAGATAGAATTTATAAAATGTTATATGTTTATTTGTTTCTTTTGTTATGACTGTGTTTTGTAGGTGATATTTGATATTTAATGACTAATAGTATAATTTTATTTCAACTTAATAGACGAAAAATATACACTTTACGATCATATAAAACTTAAAATGAACTTAAATATCAAATTAAAACTACCTACACAAAATATTGACTAAATTTACTAAAAACTACATACATAAACTAAAAATTCAAATCTTATAATATATTTAAAAAAGTTGACCCCTTTGGCATCGTGCCGAGGATGCTGGCAGCATTCCCTCGCTGAATAGCAAGACCAATTCTTTGGGCAAGGAAGCTGCCGGCTTTGCGATCGCCGGTGGAGTCCACGAGCCTTCTTGCCAGCTCTTTGAAGAGCCTGTGAGCCTCCAAGCCCCATGGACCCATGGTCTCGACTCCGAATGGGGTGAAATTGTATTCGGGGCCGAGAGCACGGTATTTAAAGCGCTTCATCTTTTCGGCCGCTTCAGCCGCTGCGCCTGCTTTATTGCAAGTTCTGTGAAGGTGAGAGGGAGCCAGTGTGTCTACACATGTAGCGTCCCACGCCAATATCCTCCCCAACCTCCACGGAATAAGAGACATTCCGTCCGGTCTCTTGCCATCGTCTCGCGCGATCCCAGTTGGCTCGAGTAGAGCCGGCACGTTGACGGTGGCTAGAGCTCGGCGGATAATGTCATTAAGCACGGCGTGCCTTGAGAAGCGGCCGGCGCTTTTCTGGCAAGATAGCCCGTGGCGTCCCGTCTGGTCTACTTCGCTGCCGCAGGGGCACCTGTGTGGTGCGCAGATTCGGGCTCCGAGCCGGAGACAGGTCGCTATTCGGAGCGTGTCAGAATCTAAGTAGGTCCCGGTCTTTGGCGATGGGTAGGCGTGTAACCAAGACCCTGTTCTTTGGTTCTCACCGCTAAGAATCTGGCCCGTTCAGGACCTGTACTACGGCTCAGTAAACTGTCGTACATTAATTTACATAGTATGTCATCCCAACTCCTCTGCGAATTAAGGTGGTCTGGAAAATCCTGTCCCGGGCAAGCAAGTGACCATGCATGTTTGCCTTCCTCCAGGCCCGCAGTCTCATAGTTTTGTGGGGAATCCCGTAAGATTTTACCTATGAGACTAGTCGAGCTGTGGACGGAAAACAAAAAGGCCGGTAAAGAAATACTAAAAATTTTGCGGATCCCCATCCCACCGTATCGGATGGGTCGAGATGCCTGACTCCAGGACTCTTCGCTTAGCTGTGTGTTTAAAATAGCCTCCAAATTCAGCTTAACAAGGTCGTCTAAAGGTGTTAAAAGGATTTGGGATTTCCAGAGAGGACAGCAGCGAAGCACATATGTTAATTTTGGGACGAAAAGGCAGAATTTAAGTATTGACAAAGCATAATGAGGACTTATTTCGAGAAGTTTGTCGGCGTGATTTTGGAATTTAGAAATAGAATTAGCAACGTAATCTGAAAAAGATTCTTGGAAAATTGGAGAGCCTAGGAGACAGAGGGAGCTTTTAGTGACTATTTTAATATTTGGCGTCAGGCTGTCAAATTGTTGTTTGATGTTGATGTCTCTGGAATTGTCACCTGAATTTGGAATATACAGTTCGCACTTACTGAAGTTCCACTCTAGACCAATGGATTCGAATTTTGTCTTTATTGTTACTAGGTCCGAGAGGACAGTATCAACGTCGCCTCCTAGGGTTCCGTCGTCCAAATACCACACGTTAAATTTTGATTTTAAATTTTGAATTATAGGATTTATGGCTAAACTAAAAATTGCTGGTCCAAGAGGATCACCCTGTTGGCAACCGACTTCTGAAGATATTAAATTTTCACGATAAAGTAATTTTTTTGGATCTGCATAGCAGTGAAGAAGATAGTTGTAAATTTCTGAAACGTTCTGTTTTATTTCGGCCAGAAGGGTGTCTCTATTTACAGCATTGAAAGCATTTTTGACGTCAATTTTGATCAACATTTCGCTCGTCCCACTGGAAAGGTAGCTGCGGAGAGAATGGACCGCTGCTTCGCACCCTCCTCTTGTGCCAAAACCTAGTTGGATTGGTTCAAAAACAGATTTTAATTTCTTAATTATGTGGCGCACTGTAATTTTGGATGCGAGACGGCGAAGTGTTGAACCAACGGCAATAGGTCTCACCCCGCCATCTTTTTTAGTTAGAGCTATTAAATTAGCACCGTACAGTATAGGTAGTATATCGTGGTTGATGTAGCCAGAGTACATGGTGTTCATTAGTCTTGTAATCGAATTAAGCAGTTGTTCTCCTGCGTCACCTGTGGAGTAGGATGTCAGATCTTTAAGGTGCTGGGGTGAGATACCATCCAAGCAGACCCGGTTTTAAACGAAATGATCGCTTCAAGGACGTCCTTGCTAGTAGTTTGTAGACAGGCCTGGCTTGCCGTTGGTGGGTCGAATAATAAAGGAGTGGTTGGAGCTGGGGGGTGTTTAGTCTGTAGGGAAGAGTGTCAGGGGTATTTGGTGATAGTGATAGCACGTCGCTAGAGAAGAGGAGACGAGCGGCGCTTTTTAAATCGCCGTCGCTGACTTTAGTTTCAATCTTTTTGGAGCGGTTAAAAAACATATTTTGTCTTTTCACTATGGGTAGTATCGGACGATCGATAGAGCAACTATTTTTAATCTTTTGAGTGAGGGATGTTGGATGTGAAGATGTGTTTGGATCGTCGGCCTGGACATGGAGAGTGCGGTATGAAAATAGAAAAAGGTTGTGCCAGATTTCGATTTCGTTATTGTCGGTGCATTTTTGTATCAGATGTGATAGATGGGTCGCGACGGTTATTCTGGCACCTCGGGGGCTCTTTCAACTACGGAGACATTGTTTTTCAAATTGCTAATATAAATGTGAAAAGGAATACTTGTCTGGTCAGCGACGGGCGGTAACGGAAGTATGGTAAGCGGGTTCTGAGTAAGGTTTTTGTGGCATTTTGTAAAATGTATGTTTAAACCTCTCGGGGTCTTAAAGGTTTTGTTACAAACTTGGCATGGATGGTTTCTTGTTAAAAAAAACATATATTAATCACGTGAAAGTTCCAGGGCAATTCAGTAAAAAACACGTAGCACTCAAACACACAAACAGAAAGCAGATCTTGCAGAAAATGGTAAAATGTTAGAAAATAACTCGAGTGTAAATAAAGTCGACAGCAAAAGTGACACCGTGTGTCAAGGACCGCGTATGATTGTGACGGCTGTTACTTGGATACCGTTAATCTGTTGAACTTAAAACGTCATCCTCGAAGATTGTGAATTTTATGTGGATATTTATGCGTCAACTTCCAAGGTTACCCCCATTTGTAGCCAGGACCTCAATATCCCTTAATGGAATGAAGCCGCTTGGGGCCTGCTGGATCTCATAATAATCACTAAAACAAGCAAAAGTCGGTCTTGTGTTTTGCTGTGTGATACAGACTTTATTTTGACTTTTGTAGGTTGTGTGCGTTTTTTTATCACTAGTTTTAAATAAAAAGAAAAACATCGGTTTGTTATTATTTCATAGTTTTTCTTACATCTCACATTTTCCTCGTTGCATAGAGAGGTGAAAATGTGTGTGTTTCGGCTGCAAAATTATTGGGCTGCTCGTGCCTTAAAAGCCTCGTTACGCTCAAAAATGTGTATTTGAACCACTTGCTCCGCTCTTGGTTCAATTTTAGATCCTTTCGCTTACTCGGCTTTCTATTTAGGCACTCGCGCCAAATAACAACTTGGCAGCCTTGCATAACAAATAATTATTTACTGGCAGATCAATAGGGGAGCATTAGCTATGCTTCCTTTTCGATCTGCCAATCCGTCTGTGGCGGAGTATGTTACTGTGGCCTCTACTAACTTAATTCCACTGACCTCTATGTATATATCACCACTGGACTGGCTGCTGTTAACTTATTTTAGCACGTATTTGACTATCGAGCAAAAGCTAACTTCCGCTATTTGCGTTTGTAAGAAATAAATAATGCTAAAAAGCGATTTGAATAGGCCAATATCGAAAAAGTTGTCTTCTTGTGGATGGACCGGGGGTTATCGTTGGGGCAATGAATAGAGACCGTGTACTCGCTATGCTGTATATTCGGAAAGTGGTCAATAATGAAGGGCCTGCATCACCATTCGTAAACCACGACCCCCACGCCGAGTGGGCCAATGAGCGGAATTCGTAAGGGACGCGTAATTGCCAGATGTAAAAATACAACGAAATCGAAGATATAAATACAACGAAATCGAAGATATTATTATTATGTCTTGTTAACATTTAAGTTAATCGAGCTAAAGGGAGGAATGACATTTTTACATAATTTAGCCGCTTATTAATCTCTCGTTTGTACAAACTAGACAAAAACATACATACATAGACTGATAAACACATTACCCTCCTTTGCGTCCCGCAGTCGGGTAAAAAACGGAAAATGGAGACGCGTTTTCGGGTAACTTTTATATCGAGAAAATTTATAACAACCATGTTTCTGCGTTAATCAATGAATAGGCTATATAGTCAAAAAACACGTATCTAAAAACCAGCCTGTTTCATATACTAGATTTTACAATCTTAAAAAATAATTGTCTAAATTTTCGATGCATCCCCTGAAATGTATATAGTTTGGATATTTCATCACAGCGCCCCCTACGAGTTACGCCATGAACTACTCATTTAACTATGTAATAACTATATGTTTTACCATGCTAATCAAGCCATCTAGCTACCGAGTTATACATCAGGTAGATAGATGGCACTGTTCTTAGCAAAAGGAAACTGCATTTTTAACAGACTCCTAAAAAAGAACCACCTCGGTTCTCCATTCGGTTGTTTTTTTTAATGTTTGTTATCTTAGAACTTCGTCATTTATAAACTGATTTAAAAAATAATTTTACGAAATGAAGTGCATGCAGACTGTCTTAAGTTCCCTCATTCCACAGTAGGTTAGGTATAAGTTGAGATCTGATATTTACCCGACTGCTTCATTATGTAAAGGCAGTAAATAAAACATACATTTAAAATAATTGTTTATTCGATATATAAGTAGGTTACTCGTTAACCAACACCCTATTTAACAATATATAATTCGGATGTTGATTTTATTACACTACAGAATTCGAGAATGTTAACCATTAGGTTCATAGCTTCAGCTACGGATGCTGGGGAAAATGCATTCATTTTTTGTGACATATTGAAGGGAGTATCATTATTAATTATCTACAATAATACATAAGATACGAAATGGTAACCTGAATAGCACCTGCAACTTTTATTTTCAATGTACAATCGTCTGTTAAAAAAAGCTATACAATCTAAAAGTACTTTACAATGTACAAATCTGAATTTTGTACCAAAGATGTACATAGCCAGTTTTAAGTTTCTAATTTACCTTAAATTATTGGATATAAAATTATAAAAATTAAATCTATAGTATTTTTAAGCGCCAGAACAATATACTGTCGCTCTAAAGAGAAAACGTCTTATGTTTACGAACACTTGAAAAAACCAGACATTTTTCATTCGTTTCTAACCGATTTTTTAATATGTCAAAATATATATATACCCCTATTGGATTGCTCCTAATATAAACTCATACATTAGTACTTAGTAAGTGTTTTTTTTTATGAAGGCGTCAAAGTAGTCTGGGCGCTGACTGTAATTCTTAACACATCATAGAGTACCCCGCTAAAGGTGCTTAGGAATTTCGCTCTATCTGTTTTGTTTAACCATAAGCTTATTCTCAGGATACATGTGATCCTTAAAATTAAAATAAAAACAAGCCATATATACTGCTTAACTTATAATAAATTATACCGATCGAGTAAATCAATTCATAAAACTAAGTTGGTATTTAATATAAGATTACATTGAGTATTGGCGAAAAATTGAGAAACCTGTATGTATATAAGGGTATTAAGATAACAATATTTCGTTTGGTGACAGCCGAAACTCACTAAAGTATCTGTTAAATCTCTTATCTCGGTATGACATCGATTCTGAGATACGAGCTTAATTTCAAGTACGTAGGTATTTATTAGTTAGTGAGTTTTGGTTGTCAAAAGACGATTTGTGGAATATTATTACTAGTCCAAATAATATACAAAAGGAATATTTACAAAAGATATAATGACAAACTATAAAAAATATAATCCTGAAACATTTGTTCAACAATATAAGGAGAATCTCCAAGAATTCGTTATTTTATTTCGGCGGTTAATTTTTATCACTTATTATTCTTAAAAGTCAACCACCGGATATAGATGTTTTTATTTCGCCTCAGTTTTAATTTAGTTCTTCCCAACCCAGTTTTTGACTAGGATTGACACCTAATTAATAAATATTAAACATTTATTGCTATAAAGCAATAAAAAAATGTAAATTAAAGTGGCAGTGATTTGTTTACTACATTATTATAGTTACTAATTTAAATTAAAAGTGCCAGAAAATATTCTGTCAACACCTACTTGTTATCTATTATGCTAGATAAATGTAATTCTATCTTAGTTTCGAATTGGATAACATAAAATCAGATATGCTGTAAAATTTTCAAAATGTATAAACATTAACTAAAGCCTAGGGCATAATTTCTGTCCTAACACAAAAACGCAACGAAATATAAAAAAATCTAAAAATACAGATTACGCTACTGTACAAACAAATTTACAACAAAGTAAATATTTACATAAACGTTCATCTAAATCCAAGTTAAAGATACAGTCACATTGACATAAAACATTCCTGCCCAAAAATAAATATAAAAACTTTCGTCTTATATCTGCCATACATCTCCATCATCAACATCAATGTGACAATACCTGCTTGCCGCGCCACCTGACAGTTTAATGATCAACATTCACGCGACTATAGTCTACGAGGCAAATGGTCAGCTGTTACTAAATGAGTATGAAGTGAGCCATTTCTCCACATAGACTTATGAGCTAAAATGTCTACTGTGTATGTTATGGTGCATTCTAGTCCCACTCTCCGATGAACATGTGGCGAGCGTGGGGCGCCGGAGGGGGAGGAAAACCGCGCCCGGGCATAGGCAGGCGGCCGTACAACGCATATGGGTCATAATGCTCTCCATCTGAAAGGATTGTGGTCGTTAGTCATAGTGCTAGCTACGTGCTAGAGGACTGGATGTCGGTCGCATTTCAACCCATTCAAACTCGAATTTTAAGGGTAATTAACTGAAGTATTTCCAGAAAAAAGCGGTCATTAGATATTTTCAGTCAGCATCAAGTAATCTGTAGCGTCCCAATGGCCAAATAAATTGTCATTAATTTTTATAACTATATAAAAACAATATTGCGATATATTTCACACTTAAGATGATACAAACTACTTGATACTGACTGTGTAATGGATTTGATTAAAGTTTTTGTTCAATAAATTAGGTTGAAATACGCCGGCCCTCCGACTATAAATCGTCTATAAGTGTCCATGTCAATGTATGTCAGTGCAACATTCGTGTCATGCTACTTGAATCACATTAAATCATTATTCAATCAAAAATATCAGTTAAATCGAGAATTTGCTCAGAAATATTAAAAACCTTGGTTTTTTTTTAGAACAAGCTCACGCTGTGAAGCGGCATTGGCTATTTTACTACGGGATTTCTAACTAAATAGAATCAAATATGCACTACTGTATCTAATAAGTGTACTAATTTCACTAAGGGAACGATTTACATGAAAACAATCATAATTTACGTGAGTAAAGGAAAGGAACGTAAATTCAAGAAAAGTAAAAAAAAAGTACATTTTGCAGAGTTAAAATAACTTTTGAAAGTTTTTGAAGATTAACAGAAAAACGGTGAAATTGAGAGAAATAATAGTATTGAAATCAGTGTAAGAGACAAAGTGCTATGTGCTCCCACAAGGCAAGAAGAATTAAGTTTTATGAAGGTGAAGTACATAGTGTAGTACAATAAGAAGGATGCAATCAAAAGCGAGGCATCAAGCTAAGCAACAGAAAAATGTCTTTTAAATACCAAGATTGGAGCGAAGAGCCTTCTTAAAGTGCGGGGTTAGTCTTTATGTACACTAGCGGGGCTGTTGGATGACTAGTGGACGCAGACGTCGCTCCCTTTCCGGGTAGAATTGGTACATGAGCTTTTCTTTCCTCGGGGGTCGTTCGTACGCACCGATTCCGCTCTCGTAAGAGCGCGCGTGCCAGAGGGCTTGTGGGGGCATGGGGGCGTGGGCGTAGGGGGCCATGTGGGGGAAGGGCCCCGGGTGGTGCGCCACGCTGAAGCGCTTGCTAGGCACCGGCGCGTCTTTGAGCGTAAGGCGCTCCGCCATGACGGGCAGGATGTGCTTCGCGTTGGTTTTCACGAAGTTTGGCACGCGAGCGCGCAGACCGCAGTAGTACGGGTCATCTGGAAGAGGAGAAGCGGTTAATTACAGCGGAGATATATATATACATACACTTATGAATACGCGAAATAAGCATTCTTGTTGCTTATAGTTTGTTCTTTTAGGTATTTAAAGCAAAAAATTACGTGACCACAGATATAAAAAATACCTTGATTGACGGAATGACACGAGTCACGTGTTTTCTAAATACCTAAAAGAACAGAATATATACACAATAATTGGTCACAAGCAACATCATCGGCGTTTCTGGCGATATTAGAGCTGGGTCATATGTCGCTCAGCGCCTCAGCCTGGCCATCCAGAGAGGCAATGCGGCCAGCGTTCTGGGAACGATGCCCCGGGCAGATCCGACACAGGGAGACACATCAGTTTTTTTTTGTTAACATTTAATATAATGTATGTTTAGCGTTACAAGTTGTGTAATTATATTATATTTGTTTAAATAAACATAAATACGAGGGAACTGTAAAAATGTCACGACGGGTGTTTGAAAATTAATATCCTAATGTTATTATTTTTATGTCTAATGAGACAGGCAAATATACAACCGTCGCTCCGACTATAAATATACAAGTGGCCACTGGCAAGCGATAAGAAATTTCTGCCGTTATTTTTAAAGAAATGGTTGTTGTTACTTGGCTACCTAACTTGAAACTTAATAAATTCAAAATCTGATGCCAATAAAATGCGAGATTTTAGAAACTATAGCGTCAAAGCAATCTTTTTAATTGCAATGTACAGTTCGCCATCAGATATATATTAGCAAACAAATATCTAACTGAGCACTATTCTATTTTCAAGGCGTTTGAGTAAAATGCGTGTTCAGATATTTTTGACCACCCTGATATGTTCAGTAAAGAAAACTGAAATGTACCTTATTTAAGTATTTATTGTCATTGTGACAAGAGCGAAAAAGGTACGTGTTCCAATTTCCCTTACTGTACATATATATTTGATTGCAACCGTCGACTAATCCGCTTCAAGACAATATTCGTATAGATGGCGTTGAATTTGTACAAAATGACTTTAAGCAACAACAAGACTTTCAACAACTAGAACCAACATTTCCCAGGTACAAATCACGAAAAGCATATAAACCAACATGTTAACAGAACTGAACTAATTCAAACGTTGTTCTAGACAGGAACGTGTATTCATGGGTACAAACAGTACATTGAAATCGTGTATGTCCGCCATGTCTGACATCCTACGCTTGAGGATGACACGGTTCATCTATAGGATACTATCTATCTTAGCGCTCACTTATTTAGATTGCATTATTGCATATCAAAATGAATGTTTAACCCTGGATGAAAAATGATGGGTGTTATAAGTTTAGGGTGTGCCTACTACCCGTGTGTCTGTTTGTACGAATACATCCCCCTCAGCCAAAGTATAGCCAATTAGTTTACGAGTACAGGGTAAATTATCAGTGTGTGGGTGTTTTGTTTTGTTTGTTGGAGATTTTTTTAAATTGTGTGTGTTAGTAGAAGAAGCAATTTTTCCGTAGTTCGCTGTGTGTGTTTACCTCACCCCCCGCTAAAAATGCATGAAAATTTTCCTCGGGAATGACACTCCATTAGTTAAAATGCTCTTAGCTCCTAAGCGAATGAACCGATTTGAATATGATTTGTTTTTGCTTAATAGGTGATTGGATTGGAAGTGTTTTTATTTATTGAGCCGAGTGAAATCTTTATATTTTTAAATATGCCAGCGGATTTTTATTACGACGATTAGGTGCATATTATTTAACAAATTGTATCTACATGCTTGAGTAAAAAGCTTGCGTTAAGTAGTATTACTGACGCGCAAACCCACGCACTCTTGCTATTCATCTCCTATACAGAATCTCGTAACAACAATATATTTTGTACGGAATCCTCGGTGCGCGAGTCCACTTCGCACTTTTCCGGCTTTTTAAATTAGCATTGTTTGAAATGCGGGACATGCGAGACACTTAAGTCATTTTCGGGACATCTTTAAACAACATTCAAATTCGGGACTGAAGTATGAAACCGGTCCCTTTATTGCCCTTCCCGTTTGACGCTCGGAATCAGAATCAAGTGTTTGATTTTGTATAGACTATGACAGTTGATTCGGATACCAATTGTCAAAATTTTGTTAGGCAATAACCGCCCGGGACTGTCCCGCGCAATGCGGGATAGTTGGCCGCCTTAAAGATACGTGACGGCATAAGGCTAGTTCACGAAAAAAAGTAGCCACTGTTGTATAATTCAGGTCTTCAATATGTATATATATATGTAATTTTAAAATTTAATTAACAATAAACACTCTTCACCTTTCGTTTTGAGTGCCGTTATAGATATTTATATCAGATGCTCTCCATTTAAATCTTAGATTTTGTATTTTTCACGTTTGGGTCACAGAGGTTCTTTTTTCTGAACTCAAGTAGATTATCGACGTTCGTTTAATTTTCCGCGAATATCTTTTCACACTCTTAATTACCGTATTCGGATCATATTTCTCAATCATTTAAGCTCTAAACCTTAACTGGCATTATGTAGGAATTTCACAACTTGTAAGGAAGTATGTATGGAATTTAGATTCTTACCCAAAAAAGAATACTCTGTTGGCAATCTAATTGCGGTTTGGACTACCGAGACCTACTGGGAGACAGTGGAGACTTAGTTTTCGATGGCTACTTTTTTTCGTGGACAAGCCTTATTTGGCGCTTTGGATGCTACAGTCTATTTGATGCCAACTGTACTATAAGCGTTACTAACAAGGATAGCAGCCCTAGTCCAAATGCCGCGCAAATATCAAGGATCCGCCGAAATGCCATCGTTTGCGCCACCCATTGTGCTCTTCACAATTGGAACGCGCGGCTTGGGAACGCGTGCCAAGGTGAATGTGGGAACGATTATAGGTTTTTTTTTTAATTAAACAAGTGACGATATAGTCAGTATATAGACATGTAGAGACTTGTTGTGAAACTGAATCTCTTGAGTTTATTTACCGTTTATTTCATAATGTTTAGCCGGATATATATATTTCAATACCATCTTTTTGTATTTGACGACACGTTTGGCCCAGTGGGTACAACGGCCTACTAAGCTACCGGTCCCAGGTTCGAATCCCGGCCAGGGCAAGTGTTTGCGTGATGATCACGAATGTTTGTTCCTGGGTCTTGGATGCTTTCTATGTAAATAAGTATTATAATTTATTTATATAATATGCATACGTCGTTATCGCGGGTACAAAAACGATTTGACAGTACAGAAAGATTATGAAAAACAAGCAATAACAGACGCGAAACTCATTTTGAGGAACATCTATGCCTACTCCTACGAGTTTAAAATGTATCACACATTAGGTATTTCTAATACCCAACCTCCATACTTGACTTGAGTACCAATACAACTTAAATAGATTAAGTATGCAGTCGCAATGCAAACTCTTTAATATTTTTTCCTATTTGACATTGTCATTTGTTAGTAAGTACATTATCAATTATCCGTACTGATAACTGTGTGTAATATATTTATTGCCGAGTGCTTTTGTGTGCGATAAATTTGTGGAGTTGTGGACAAAGGATTATCCTGAATTACAGGCTCGCGATAAAAAAATTATATTGCACTAAGTGCAATGTTAGTTTCCCCCAGAGAAAAGTTTCTATGGAACGACATTTCAACTCGGAAAAGCATACATCCGGCAAAAAAGATTTTAGGATGGAATTGACCAAAGTTATGGTAAGCTGTAATATACCATGGTCTCAGTTAGAAAATCCCATATTCAAAAATTTAATCAATAACTGCGTCTCTGGAAAGTTCGAAAAAACTGTGGAGGTCCCTTCGGAATTTTTGTTGAGACAGAATTACGTAAACCAAATATACGACGAACAAAAGAAAAAAATTAAAAAGGAGTTAGAAAATGCTTTTATTTATATGAGTGTTGATGAAACAACAGATGCCAGGGGTCATCAAATTGCTAATGTGATAGTCGGTGCATTGCTTGAAGATGCAGTCGGAACTCCACATGTATTGTCAAGCAAAAAATTGGAACAAACTAACAATATAAGTATAACGGATACCGTCAAAAATGCACTGGATAATTTGTGGGGTCCCGACCACAATAAACACGAGAAAGTGTTGTTATTATTAACTGATAATGTAGGGTACAAGCAAAAAGCGGGTAGAACATTGAAAAAAAATTACCCAAACCTTCTCCATGTTACATGTTTGGCTCATGGTCTTAACAGAGTTGCTGATCAAGTTAGCGTTCTTTTTCCAGAAGTGAAAAATTAATATCAAATGTAAAAAAAGTTTTTCGAAAATCGTCAAAAAGAATAAAAACATTTAAAGAAATGGTTAATGGAATACCCTTACCTCCAAATCCAACGATTATTCGTTGGGGAACGTGGATTGAGGCTGCGACATACTATAACAAGTATTTCGAGGAAATAAAAGGCGTTGTGGACACATTTCGTGATTCTGACGCAGCATGTATCACAATGTTTCGCAGTGCGAAAATTCGGAATGATTTAAATTTTATAGCGAAATATCTTCAGGTACTTCCAGACGCTATAAACAAATTGCAGTGCCCGAATCTATCTCTCAGTGGAAGTTTAGCCATCGTTCAAAAAACATACAAGCATATATCGAAATTAAATTTGAGTGCTAATGGAAAAATAATATTTAAAAAGCTGAAACATGTCTTGAAGAAAAATACTGGATTTGACATAATAAAAAAAAATAATGAATTGATACAAGGGAAAGAGATAATACTTGAATCATCATTACGAGTTTGTCACACTACTCTAGATTATTTCCATCGTTTCAAGTATGCACCTACAACAACAGATGATGTTGAAAGATCATTTAGTCAATTAAAATGGATATTTACTGCTAGACGCCGCAAATTGACTGTGGAAAATTTAGAAAAAAACTTTGTAATCTATTACGAAAACCAAATAATAGATGTGAAAAATACACGTTAGTAAAAATTACACACGTTGTTTTCTTATTTTTTAAATAGACTTTCTTCTAAGTAGGTAAGCGTTTAATTAGTAGACGATAACAGTTATCTTCACACAACTACGTATATATTGTTAAAATTGTTAAAAAAAGACGTTAAAAGATAATTAAATTTACTTATTTCCTATGTATAAACTTGTTAACTAAACAGATGGAAACATATGACAACAGTTTAAACCCATACCCCTTTGCGGTTGTATTTTTTATGGATCTTTTCTAGAGAACACTCTCCACATGTAAAGAGCTTCTTAGATGTTTAGTAGCTGTAGGCAGAATACGTCCATTTCTACCAAATAGACATTCTGTTTTATCTGCTCTTTATCTGATTGGTAATTGTACCCGCGATAACGACGTATGATAATATGTATATCGTCGCCTAGTACTCATAGTACAAGCTTTGCTTAGTTTGGGACTAGGTCGATTTGTGTAAGATTGTCCCTGATATTTATTTATTATTTATTTATTTTTTATTGTATCATAACTTTTAAAATTATTTAACACCGAGTTGATGCTTGAATTAAGGTTTTTTTTCAAGTTGCGAATATGTTTTTTACTAAATTGCGTTGCGACAAATATTTATTTTATAGATATGTGTGTGTGCGTATTTTAATATAATATGTGTAATGTATCAGAGGGGTCAGGAAAATTACAAGGGAAGCCGAAGCGTATTCATTTACTCATATTTAAACAACCCGGTGGGAATCGGCTTAAATGGACACCACGCTACTGCTAGCCTGGTGATATGTATACATCTCCATATTGACTTATTGATTTGTCTCTTTTCTTTGCTTTTTTGTATTATTTTCTTAGATCCTGCACTAAATACTAGTTTCTGTTTGGCGCTATGGTTGACTAGTTGAGAATCCCTTAAGGCATTAAGTCCGTCATTTCTACCAGTTTGTATGGTGCAGTAAAGTTTAAATAAATAGCGGGTGAAGTCTCATCGTTCGACCTCTCATTATGAACACTTTCGTATTTTTGGTAAAAAAAACGCTTCAGAAGCGGATTTTAGACGTTGTATTTCTACCAAACAGAAACAATATTCAAAAGTCTGTTTAGTTATTTGCATAAGACAGTTTTTCGTTTTTCATGGAGCGGCATCAAATTTGAGTAGGTATTTAGTGCAAATACTCAGTACAGCGAGGGGGTGGGGTTTGAAGTGTAGCGTCCCCTTTTAATTTTTCCCACGCATGGCGCCTCTCTTACCACAGGCGCTAATTCAGTTAAACGAACGTTCTACAATCGTTTATTTATTTAAACTTTATTGCACAGTACAAACAGGTACAAATGGCGGACTTAATGCCTTAAAGTGCTCAATATTTGGCACATAGTCTGTTTTGTACTGAATCTAGTACATATTTACTACTTACGTTTGAGCTGAAGCGAGAAATGTGTCTGTGAATGTGATCCTTACGTGGCCATTCTTATCTAATTTCAATACTAATGTGAAAATATTGGTTTGTTCGGCTATATAACGCGGCAAACAAAGAAACAGATCAAAACTTAAATTTAAGTTTCATTGCCAGTTTGGTTTGCATGGTAGTCGTTATAAGGTTAAAATATATACAAGAATTACTTACTAAATAAGAGTGATAGTGAACACAAAATTAAAACATGACACAAAACTTACCGTATTTTTTGTTGTCTTTTCCTTTGTCGGACTTGCCCCTGGCAAGTTGCGGCAGACGCCCGTCTTCTAAATCATCGTAATCCGGCTGAAAACAAAAGATTTACAGGTTTACAGTACAATCAAAACTCATTATGTTACGACACATCAAATGAAAAAATACAAAGTTGACAGTCAAGACTTGTTATAGTTACAAAGTCTAAGTTAGTGCGCTATTCAAGAGGTACGATTTTCGCCGATCAATTTTGGATATTTAACACAGTCACGACAGCGAACTCGCTCGGCAGGCGCTCCACTCGTAGTCTCAAGTTTTCGCTACATACGGCTTTTCTCATGTTATTGGCTACGAGCGTAGCCCTATGAAAATGTCGGTTGCAAAAGTGTTAAAGGACAAACGTAACTCAATCTACTATTAAATACTGCGATTTTTACTACAGGTATATGTTTACGGTGAGATACACTGTAAGAATGTGATCATCGGTAGCTTATAATATCTAACTAGTAAAATTACAAACTGTCGATAAATTATGAACTAAAACCGACGTCGAATTCAGACTACAAAACCTATAAAATGCCATTTAATAAATTTTAGATTGTACTTACAAATAGTACAAAACCTAGTGTCTCAGGCTGTCAGGCTATAAGGTCGTATGTATATAGAAGTTACAAAAGATATAATATATCTTTTTTACTAGTTAGCGTAGGCGCAAAACGATGATGGTATCGTGCAGTTGGTGAGAAAAAGTCTTATTTTTATATGAGTATGATAGTGGCATAGGACTTTCTGTATCCAAGGCTACGTTATCGTGTGGCGATGGGTCCAACTAATGCTCATATGGCCGTCATATAGAAGGATCTTATCATTGCTGTGGAAATTATGAGCGCCCCCCACTCAGGTCGGGTGCTTAAGGAATACGAAGGTTCTAGAATTTATACTAAAGCGAAAAAATGAACAATTAAAATTATATTTCTTTATTATTTTTTACATTTGAGCGCGTATTATTTTGTGTATTCACAGACACTAGTTTTTTTACGATGCCATAAATGAAAATAACAATATTAAGAGACTGCCTCTCGAGTCAGGCTACGCGTAAGTGAAAATCTAACCCTTAAAATCTTACTTTCCGAGGTTATTGCACACAGGCAGACCAACCACTCGTGACTTCTTGAAATGACTTGAAAAAAGCATGAGAAAAAATCACAAAAATTTAAAAAATCCAAAACGACATCAAAATTGAAAAACCCTTTTGATCTCAAATCCGATATATTAACTTTAGTGATTTTAAAGATAACTTAAAGAAATTCAATGATCGTCAGTCACGACTGGATGACGATGCACGAAGCTCCAGTGAAAGCCAAAGACGAGAAAAAACGGGAGGCGGGCTTGTGTCTGAAAGCGATGTGCTCGTCATGTTTGACTTATCATGATTGTGAGAAAGGATTAAATTTTGTAATGTCTCAATAAACACGGATTTCGGAGCGTGTGAGGGACCTTAAAGAGATTTAAGTTGATTCATCTGTGGATAGTTATGATGGTAATAGATGACTTATCTGACTAAATCAAACCAGTTCTTTGAACTTTTTATACTAAAGAAATTCAAAGCAAAGTCAACGAAATCTTGATCGTATTCAGAATAATTATGTTTGTTGATGAATACCTATTACATATTCAATTATAGCCAACCTAGTATAAGAGTCCAAATTGTACCCCCGAGCTAAAGAGTGACCTCAAATAAAATATAGCCTCTTGAGGTTTCCGAGTCAGACAGATCCTAAATTTGCATCGTAAAGTTTGGCTGGCATGGCTGCTATAATTTTTTTTCCTCATATTGAAAGTAAATGACTCAAAATTTCGTGTAAAAAAATTCTTGGAGAATTCGAAAATGTTCCAAAAATCACTATTGTTGTAAGATTTGTATACACGTTTGGTTACTTCAATCTGACTACCCTTCTAAAGTTCTTGTGCATATAATGGTCCTCGTATTATATCTCGGAATGTAGGGATAATTGTGTATTACCCCAATTATCCTGACACGTCTGTACGTAGATACGATTGCAAAAGACTCGCCGGTTATTACGGTTGCCTTGAAATCTGAAGGAAATAAGCTGAGAACTGCGGAGATATTTTTAAAAAACGATTTGATAGGTCAACGGGTAATCATAAATGCAGAGGCAATTTTAAACAGAAATCCGCCTTTAACGATTACTATCAGAGAAACATACGAGCACGCAGACATATTGACGTGAAGATATTGATAAGGAATGAAATGATATTAAGGTTCTGAGATTGAGTTTATATACTAAACTTCAACTTTGTTTGAATAGCCATAATTACTTATATTGTTCAAGCATCTTAGGTCTAGAGTTTTTTCAAAAGTAGTTATAGTCTTATAGTAAACAGTGTTGTATCCCGTTACTCGTTCTGAAATACATCTTAGTAATTTTGTCATCACATTTACGACATTACGCACCGTGACTGCAATACAACCATGTCTCACAATATAGAATTAAAGTCAGTTGTGGTAAGGGAAAAATAAATTATTTTGTAGGGAAAGAGAATCCATGCAACTGGCCCAACTCTATTTGCATTGACACATATGTCAGTTTTCACTATCAAATTTACAATGTTTCTCTTACCCCGGTGTTTTTCTTACCCAACCTGACCGTATTGCAAATAAGTATTCAGATTTGATAAAAAAATAAGCTAAATTATAGGACAATTCATAAGGGCTGGCGCAGATTTAATATGAACCACCACCTGTTGCATACAAAATCCGCGCCAGCTCTTATGAATCGACCTATACAAAGTTGTTGACCTAAAATAAAAGGATTTAAATACATTTTAGTGTCACCCACTTAACTATCAGAACTTTGAGATGTGCCATACAGTTCAAAACATTTCTTTTAAATTTTTTTTTCCTCCTATGTCACTGACAGAGAATACGCAAAGGGTTATCTTTAGGTGTCTTGGGATTTTTCTGCAAAGGAATCATTAATCAAGTCAAGTGTCTTTGTTGCATTCGATTTGCTTCCATCGGTTTTATCGTCCTTAATGCATTTATTGGCCTGAGCGATTTCCCTATCACATAAGAACTTCTGACGATTTATTGTTTAAGGTTTTGATATGAGTCCGAACTGTTGCTTAAATAATCAGAATTAGGTATTTGAAGAGCTTGAATAATTTACAGTGACGTTAATACAGTGTCTTGCCTCTCTGAAAATAATTATCTCAAGCTAAGTGTTTCAAGTACCTAGAAATAGTTTTCTGATTCTGATTTATGTGGATCCATAATCGCACATCTGTTTGCAGCATTAAGAAGTAGATCATGCTTGTTTTATCATTTCATCAATACATATTGTTTCATCAATATCATACAACATAAATATCTTAACAAAGAATCAAGAAAGATCATATCGGAAAATAGCACAAGATTTAATTGTTATTTACTTCGATGCTTAGCAATGTCTGTAAGAATAATATCCATGTAACCAAACTAGCATATTTTGTATCGGAAGTCTGGGAATCTCCCACGTACACTATTTTAAGATCTGACTCATGAAATCTGAACCATAAGGCACATTTCTTGAATAATAACACGGTCCTTAATGGACTTCAGGCGCCAAACGAGAAACAAAGACTTGGAGCAAAACCGCCATATGATTATGTTGCGATCCGTAAAGCAATTTTCACTTGATAATAAATTATTTTCTTTATTCCAAGCGCATTACCCGGGCTATCGGCAACCACAGGTTGCGAATATGATGTTAATATCTAAATAAGCGATTTTTTTATTTAGGTGCCGTTAAATTAGCAAGATATCATCACAGTAACAATGATGAAAATTGTACTAAGGAAATTAATAGGACAACAAAATGATTTCATATTTTTTTTAACAAAACGTCATAAATCATGGTTGTGACTTATTACCTGAAAAGTTATACTAATAATTGACCTCAATTTATGGAATGCAAATTGAAAACTGTAATTGAGACGGAAGTCAATTAAATTTGCCATTTGGAACTCCTTCAAGTCAAAGTAGTTGAAAAATAATATTAACAATAAAATATTGATACCGGTATGATATGCCTATGTTCAGCAGTGAACGTCTGTGGCTGATAGATAGAATGCCACTAAAACAAAAGTGGTAGGATCTGCATCTACATTCTACAGCTATAGGACTGACTAAAGCGTGGTTACGGTATCAGATTGAATGAGCTTCGTCCTCGGGAATTTAATTTGCGTTATTAGAAATGTGATAGTACTTCAAAGGACGAGTAAACTCGGCAATCGACCATCCACAACTACCAGACAACTCCCATGATATACATGAGTCCAGACGATGAAGTTCTATTCCATAGGTACTTAATTCGTTCCTTGACCCTTTGTAAGGGTCATTACATTATTACAGCGTTTCAATCGCCACACTTTCATGGACACGATTTTATCAAAATGCCTGCAGATTTTAACGGGATTTTAAACAGTTTCTTAGATGTCTGGGATCTGAACCAAATAGCTTGACATGACGCAAAAGTCTACCGACACTTCTCCAGAAATGTGTTCACAGTTATGCGTATTGTATCCAAACCACTAAACTGTAATGTACACAAGATGATCGAACTTCGGCAGCCAAGCGTTTCAGAGAACAGTGATCAAATATAAGCTCTTAAAATCAATCAAGATAAACCAACCTTAGGAATATCAGCAGGGCCGTAGCCGTTCTCTCTCGGCGGCAGTTTAGGTGGCTTGTCCCCTCTTCTCTGCCCCATTTGCATCATCAGCTGTTCCCTGGTGGCGGCGACCACGCCGTGCCCATTGAGCCCGTATCCTCCCGAGCTGCCTGAGGACCCGGAGCCGTTGGCGTTGGAGCTCGCGATACTGTAAGGATCCTCATCTGGAATCGGGATGCGAGGCCGGTTCTTGATGTCCATTGGTCGTTGGACTGGAAGGGAAGATTTACACTTAAGTTTGGTCTAAAAAAAACTTTTGGTTTCTAAATCACACTATAACGACTAGACCACTAGACAAAAATGTATCATACGTGTTTAGCAGCCGAAAGGATGTTTACACTTTGATTAGTGATTAATGCGAGTTTCCTGCTAAACGCAAGAAAGATGTTGAGTTCGAACCTCCGATCTCTGGCCTCTTGCTCCTTAGTCGAACAACGTACCTATACTATACCTATTACTTGCTTAGCCACAACAGTTTTAGCTGTTACATAGACTTGTTGATCATGAAAGTTGTGAAGTCATTGGTAATCGACTAACAAATTAATGAATAATTCTTATTCTTCGTCTAATGAGCGATAATGTCTATTAATATATATAGAGTTCATCAAAAAATAGAACTGGACTTACAGGTATCAGTATCGCGTTGCAATAAAATAAATACAACAGGCCACATACTTCTGATAATTTTGACATATTTCTGAATATATTTCAAGGGAAGGACAACACTATTATAAAAACTGACGTGATTTAGGTTATACTCGTATAGTACTGCCAGTGCTACTACTGATGCTTCTCCCGTCGTTATTGTACCTGGACCTTACAAAATTGTCTGCTTCTGTTAGAAGATGAAGCCTTTAATAAGAGAATCCTTTAACCCTTTAATCAGTATACACCAAGTCAAATCATCACATCCAATCTATTAAACCCGAAATCCAATAAGCATTTGGAACTAATCGAAAACGTTCTCGCAATTGACGACACGAATGCTTCGTGAGGCTACATCAGATGGCAATCATGACTCTTCACGACTGCACCAGCCTACGCACGCTTTGACAAAACGTCGTGTTTTAGTAGAGAACACGTGTCAGTTACAACATTATTGTACCGATGGCACAGTTATTAGCTAAAGGTTGGGGGACTCATTATTCTGGGTCATTGTCTTTTCGCACCTTAATGTCAAAGATTGTCGATAGTTTAAGGGCGGGCCTATTGATATGTCAAAACGATTTACAAATATGATGTCCTAATAGAATTTACTTTGCGTATAGTTTATATATGTAGCTAGTCACTGTAAGTACTTGTATGTATTTAGTTGTTAACGTCAAAGTAATATCATTGTAACTTCCGTTTTCTGTCGCTGTTATAAGTAGTTATCTCCAGATAAACACAACTAATTATGACTGCAGAATTGTGTTTAACAATGTTCAGATATTCAATAAAGTAAATATGTATTTTTTTACAAAGCAACATAAATAATTTATCTATACTATTATAAAGTTGTAGAAATGAAATGTCTGTACATTGAAGATATTTTCAAAAAAATGATTGTTTTGGACTCTTTGGAGGTCATTAAAACGAAAAATATTTTGATTTTATTTTATGTATGTTTGTATGTGTCGTTGTGGCCTTATCACGCAAAATCGGCTGAACGGATTTCAACTATTTTTGGTACACGTAGCTGGGTATCTCCAGATGGTTATAGGATACTATTTACCCGACTACGCTGAAGAAAAAATGAAGGGTTATAACTTTTTCTCCTCCGCGGACGAAGTTGCGGGCCTCTTCTAGTACTATTATAAAAATAAAACGTTTGTATAAAGTAAAACGGCTCAACGGATTTCAACTATTTTTGGTCCACGGGTAGCTGGGTATCCCCAGATGGTTATAGGATACTTTTTAGTCGACTATGCTAAAGAAAAAAAGAGGGATTATGACTTTTTCTTTTGCGGGAACAAAGTTGCGGGCGCCTTCTAGTTTCCTATAAAATTGCCGCTATACATGTTGAACCTACCTATTCTGAGGAATTTAAGTTTGTCAAAAACCGAACAAAAAAATAAAACCGATCATTTATCATTCTAAATACCTACTACTAGAGAGCATATTGGTTTCTGTTTGAAATGTATGTGTACTAGTACAATTCTAAAAGATCACATTTACACAAGGCTTTCAATCTTCTTACACCCATTTACGCGATAGCGTACCATTGTGAATCGTTCTCAAATCTCGTTAACTTCTCAGACATCAAAGATGCGGCACTAACTATAGCTTATAATTTATTATGTTTAGTATTGACAGCTCACCTGTTAACACTACTGGCTTTAATTCACAAAAAGACGTAATTACCTTCGATTCCTAAATAAGGTATGCCTTTTGGAGCAAGCGAAGACGATTGATAGTTTGACTAATGACATAGCGGAAATGTTCCCTACAACCTTTAAGGTATTAAGCAACATGTCGACTATTATTATATTACATTATACATATTATAGAACTCGGAGTACCAATTATACTAATGCACTTGTTACTTTGGTCTCAATCAATACAATGTTTAGCTAGAAGCCATTAAAATTGGTCCAGGAAGTTGGGATTGGTGTTTTAAAGGTCACTTTTTTTTTCGAAAATATTCTGTCGGTATCTAGATACCAATAGAATATTTTCGAAAAAAAGCAAATTGCTCGGGTCTCAATTAACTATTATCAAAATAGTAGTACTAGTAGCCAAGGTCAAATTGTAGGGACACTACAAATTTTTGAAATTCTAAACAAAAAAATTGTGCAAATATCTGAAGCATAATTCTACTGACATATAAAGTATCCGCCAAACTAAAATAACTGTATCTGGAATAGAATTTAGGGGCAGGTCATGTCACCTTTCCAGACTTAAGAAAAGATAAATATACGTATGGAAATTCCGTAGACGCAGCGCAACAGGATTAGAATCCAGATTAGCTCGCACTGCGTTATGAATACTAATCCTTAAGTCTATCTTTATTGTTTACCACACCGCGAGCAAATTGAGAGGTTTGCTCTCCGTTGCTCCATTTTTGCGAAACCTGATGGCGATTTTGATCGCATTGCTTCCTATTGTCGTTCTATTTTGCATAACATCGGTCACGATCCTACTCGGCTCTTAATGTTTCAATTGCCCCGATTCGAAGCCAAAGTGAATTCTGCAGTAATGATTGTAGCCAAACGGTGCCAGTCCAAGTCAGTGATCTAGTTATGCCATAGTCAGTCACGAATACGACGACCTTCATGATGAAATCGAAATTTGTCGGTCTGAACGTGTGTATGAATACGAAGGATACGCTTCAAGTGTTGAAAACAGCGGGAAAATGAGCTTATTAGATCAATATGATACAGTGGCGATCTTATCTTTTAATGTAACGAAGCATTAAGTGCGACGTATCGATTGAACGCACTTAACTGAAGAAGTAGCCGAGTCGATTAAAGATAGAGTTCAACTGCGTCGATATCACGTACAAAGGGCTTGAAAACGAGCAGGCTTGTGAACCAGTAGTATCAGAAGACAAGGTCGATAACATGAGTGGGCATTAAATATAGTTAATATCTATAAAAACGGGTAGTCCCCACGCTTTTGTCACGACTTACAAGAAAATATTAGCTGCTTTGCTCGATAGATTTATTTGTTCGGCGACCGATAAACGGTGGCTAGACCGCGAAACCACTAGGAAATCTAGGAACGCATCTTATCCGGGGAAAATCACGGGAATCTTTGAGTGCGGTTACTTTCCCATAGATATCCGAGATGATTCGAGCAAAGCCAATGTTGATAGTTGTTAACTCGGCAATATGGATGGGGTTAGAAATGTACAGTGTACATAAAGTGAAATGAGGTGCAATACAACATAAGATCGAAGGGAGATTGCATTGTTACCCAACAATAAAGCAGACTACTGAGTGAGGCTCTGCATAGTTGATGCGGTTGCGTGCTATGGGAACTAAATCAGATCCGTAATTTGTTATAAAATTGCACGTTCCTCCTATATTTTACGAATATTCTGTAAACACCGCAACTAGATAGCTTCGCGTCCCGAGGCATCTGTCGGAATAACTTCCGGATTCTGACCGCCGCCTGTTCGATGCGGTGTATTTAAATTGGACATTATTGGGCATCTGCCTTTATCAGCTGTGGTGGCGGATTCCGGAAGACTCGGGCAGTCAATTAAACTACGTGCATTGGCCGGATAGCCTTGCCTTTTTAAAAACCAGTCCACTTTTATTCCAAGAGACAATTATCGGAAACCTGCTGATGATCCTGCTTTTAAGGCCGAACTGTACCGCTCAAAACGTCTATTCTTTTTTTTAAGATTAGTTACTTTTCGCACCAGTTCAGCTTTTTGTTCATTTGAGTTAAATAAAGTCAAGGCCACGAAGACTTATTTTAAACGGTACGTGTCAGTTTCGCGTGAGAATGTTGCATTGATAATTGTATATTCGTTAGTAATTTTAACGATAAGGTGTGGAGGTCAACTCATTGTTATATGGTCGTAGGTCTGAGACAAGGTAACTGTATCATTGTTGGTATATTCGGCGCCTACGGTCGTTGAAGTCAAAAGAGCTTATATGTGCATGAAACTCATATGTGCATATCCTTTTTTTATTAGGCTATTTAGCTCCATTCAATGTTAATTGGATAGGTGATGACGCGTGACGTTTGATTGAGTCCTTGTAATATTTGTACAATACACACAAGATTGATCGTCTGCAGATGTATTGACGAACATAATATAAATACTACATGTACATAATGACATTTGCTTAAAAGTAAAAGTGTTGTGTTTAAAACAATGACATGATTGTCTTGAATTGTAGGCATCTTGAAATGATTACTATGATTGCTTTTTTGATTTATTTTCTGAACTGAGACTGGAAATTCACACCGTAATTCTAGTTACATCTTGTCATGCAATATATCATTCTACCTGATTACATTATGTAGTTTATTTGCTATGACATTTACTGTGCTTTTATGCCAACTCACACCGGTTCTGTGATATTTCTCTTGATTTACCTCAGTTTCTTTCCTTCGTTGTGCAAGTTCTTTGTCGTTTTATAACGTTGATGGGACAGAGAACAAATTACTGTGATATTTTACTCACTCTTGACTCAGATTTTCAAATCTTAACCCTGCATTGAATTGGTAAAAAAACGCAAATGACTATTAAATAAAGGCATATAATTTACATAAAAGCTTATACGAAGCAATGTGTTGTTTATTATTTTGTAACCACGGCGCGAATATTTAGTCTTCAAGTGAAAAAAACCTATTAGACATTCAATAATGCGGAAGTGTTTCCATAATAAACACATGTTAAATTAATTCTTGGACCCTATTACGCTATTTGGCGCTCTAGAAACTTTATTAGCAAAAACAAAACAGAATTATTTCCTTGTTGTGGTCTTTGTCCTCCGAGCTAAACGTGTTATTAATGCAGATGTTTAATTATTATTTTACTCACTCGTGTTGGTTTTAAAAATTGCCTCCTCTATTTTATAAATGTTGGTCATTCTAAGAGCAAAATATTACAGTGACCCAAAATTCATCAGTATTAATTTGTGATTAAGTTGTACGCTTAATGCATTACTAGAAGTATTTGTTCAATTTTATCTGGCGTTACTACTAACGACTATTAAGTTGATTGGCATAATCAACCGTTAAAACTAAAAGAGCATTGCGAAATTGAGGCTTAGAGAGACAAATCCAGCAAGGCAACATTTATATTTAACATCTTCCACAAATTAGCGCTAAACTAGCGAGATAGCTAAAGAAAAACGAAAGTTTTTTTGCGCTTACCTAATTTTTAACGTTATTGTTATGTAAATCATGAACTTGCAAATACGTTACACTCATCAATGGTTAGTTAGACAACGCAAAAACGGCATGTTTAATACTTCGCTAATATGTTAGCACGTCTTTGTATCTACGCTTGATTATCGTGAACCTTAGTCGTGGCCGGCTCACATTGAACTTGAGATGATGATATCAATAGGCTAGTTTTTTAGCACGGAAGTTGTTTTTTTACACAAAAATGAAGTAATGTCTACGCATCTTACGTTACAATAAATATTTTCGGCCAAGTTTCATTGTCTCGCGCCGTTTGTGGTGGCAATGCTAATTTGGTCATTAAGTTTTTTCAGGGACGTGATTTATTGAATGTGATTGTAGCTATGAAATAAAGAAATTTTACTTAGTAATCAGTCTATTACGCCAATATAAATGAATATTGAGCCCCTTTGTTAGAACAGAAGCGCAATATTGTGTTTTAACCGGATAATATAGGACAATGGAACTACTTTTAAATTCCTTCGGATTTGGATAGTAATTTCCAGTCTTTCATTCTAGGTCTCCCAAGATGTACATATCAGTATCTACTCCATCGTTTGCATTCTCACGAATATGACTCTATACATTTAACTTGTTATAAATTTTATTCATCTTATTTGTTTTACCATTATTTCCCTAGGAGGTATCTCTATTTACTTTCAACTCATTTCACTGGGTAATTTATTTTTCTGTTTCGACCGATACTGATATTAATAGTGACATAAGTGTGTAATCTCAACTTGTTCCGACGTCAACATCCAAAAATTATAAAACAGACAAATTTCGGTAATTAAGAACATTAAGGTGGATCCAAAACTAAACCAGATCGTGGGACCTACACTTATATAATTTTACACAGGTTTGTTTCTTACTTAACCAAGCAACCTTTTAAGATTTACTTCTTTTCTCATTAATGACCACCTACGTAGCTATTATCTAATTATTGAATTATGTTTTTATATTGAATTATTGTCCGCCATTTTCGACCTCGATCCGTTTTTGGATACGGTCAAACTATTAAATTAATAGGTTAACTGATAATTAAATAATACATTTAACGAGTTTTGATTTGGTATATGAAAAACTTTCAAGATATTTCAAGGAAACAAAAGATTATCCCATAAAAGGTGAATTGATTGAGGATCTTATGAGGGTCGCAGAAAGCTATTGGATACAAGTAGCGTTAGACCGGTAATCGTGGAAATCCTTGAACAGGCCTTAGACAGCAGGGGCCATACTTCAGCTATAGGCCTACCAGTTAACTCAGACATCGCCCGCGGTAATAGAGCGGCGAGGGTTAGGGTGACAAGGGGATTTGATGGGTAATCGCCTTCAAACCCCTTCGCTGCTTACATGTCACAACGGTAGGCATATAGATGATAAAACAATTGCGTTCGATTTTCAAAAACGCAAATCAGCGCCATTCTTCCCTTGATCCGCAAATTCCTTTATTATAAACACGCTCTTTGATAAAAGCGACAAGGTCCTATAATGATACGGCTGTATCGGTCATTCGAACCGCGGCTACGTACGCAAGCATAGAAAGCAACGACCTTGATATACAAAGGCCAGCTGCGACAACCGGATTTACTTGTCAATTCCTATACACAAGCGTTTCGATATTATCTGGTAATGCAAACATTTGCGAATTTCCCTTTGCGAGTGTGTATGGTATTTGACATTTGAAAGGTTTATTGTTTGTTGCATATTTAAATCGTGATACGTATTAACATTTATTTTATCAATTCACAGTCATGGATAATTGCTTTGTTGTATTGCTTAGATAATCAGTTGCGTTCAACGCAGTGAAACAATCATTTCACAAAGGTGATTATTAAACTTTTCAGTTTGATAATTGATCAACTTCTTGTTAGATACCCACTTAATGTTATTACCCACATATTGGACTTAAGCATGTCTTTATAAGGATCATTACCTATTATACCGTTTGTTTCATGTCACGTTTTAATATGATTTCAAGCAATTTCTTAGAAGTTCGAGATATCCACCAAAAAGAGGAGCCTATGTCACAAAAATCTACAGACTTTGTCAAAAATGTGTCGACGAAAGTGATGCGATGGGAACTTATCGAATATACCCCTTTTCTTTCTTCGTGTTTGTCTTCTTCCCTTGCGGTTGACCTTTGTCTAATAGTGGGCGTCATTAGGTGGATATAATGATGACGAACGACGTTGGTGATGAGCACATAGGTGGGGAACTCAAGGACAGGTCGAAGCCGAAGGCACTGCGGTACTGGCTCTACTGACCTAGCCGCAGTTTGGACTTTAGCATGTCCATGGCGGCCATGTTGATGATGAGCACCCAGATGGGGCACTTAAGGGCGCTCTCGGACCTGACGAAGCCGATGGCGCTGTGACACTGGCTCTACTGACCTGGCGGTAGTTTGGACTTCAGCATGTCCATGGCGACCACGTTGATGATGAGCACCCAGATAGGGCACTCGAGTAGATCGCTCTCAGACTTGACGAATCCGATTGCGCTGAGGCACTGGGTCTCCAGCCTCCTGCGGTCCGGGTATGACCGGCGGAGCTCACGGTTCACGTTCGATTGGAATCTCTTCATGTCGAATAGCTGGAAAGAGAGTGTAGTTGTAATAACGAACATAAAATAGGTGTGATTGAAGTCAATTGTCTGCCTGAGAATTAGATAGTTCATAATTTTAAAGGCTTTGCAGAAAAATGTAAAGTATCTAAGGATCTATCCTTAAACTGAGTACAAAAAGTGTTATGTCATTAAATGAATCATCTTAAAGAAGAGCAAATGAATTTCGTAACACGAAAGTGTTAGTAATCTATGATAAAGATCGTATTATTAAAAGGGGACTACCAAAAAAACTTGTGTGGTACTTTTTATCTCAATTAAACATACACATTGATCAAAACGGTCTCTTTGTTGTAGACAAATCAATTGTTGATGATGATGAAGATTGTATCGGGCTAATATTACATAACAAGACATCGGACGAATGAAAAGACAATCGATAAAAAAACGTCAGCAGCAATTTGGTCCGTTTCAGACAAGTGGACGATAAATGGGTTCAGTATAAAGTATATGTGTATAAATAGGACGTGGTATAGAACAATAAGTAAAAGTTACACGGTCTAATGAACATTTTGCTGATTAATGCAAATTTATGCTAATTTTACCAACGTAGCTTGACAAGTGTGTGATATGTATCTAATTTTGTTTTGAATATTCTCGTTAGCCGTAAGTTATTTCGTTAGCCAATGATAAGCAAAAACTTGAATAGATTTAGGCGCGAATTTGACTCTGCTTCAAACTTGTTTTTATGAAATTGTTTTCAGAAAAACACTAATATTGTTTAAGTAGTAACACGTACCCTAGTAAAAAAAGCATTTTAGAAATAACATGAGTATATTTTATATTTTCAAAAGTTGGGGTTTTTAACAAATTGTTTTCTAACAAGAGAACAAAATACTGTTTTGAATATAAAGAACCGTCTAATACAATGAGTGGACGGGTTTCTTAAACAAAAAACGCCTCGTCAGATGCAACATAATTGAATGAATCTTATGAAGCCGTTACATAACCGGTGCACTTTAACGTCACTTGCATCAACGTCGCGCCGGTAGATGGCTATCTATGGTTATCTTCAAGAGATGCCGACGTCTCACGCAGTGCACTATGTGTAACGTTAAATGGTTGGAATTTCAACGGAAGTGTTGCAGTTTCTATTCTGTATTTATTGTTCCTGCGGCTTCGCCCGTGCGACGAGACTGATAGCTACTGTGGTTTTAAGCATCAATTATTGAACAGTTTCAAAAATTATTGCAAAAATAATGTATTTGTTAAAAATGGTATATTTTCATGTTAGTCGTTACGTTCAACTTAATATTCAAATGATAACTGTAATGTTTGTTCTGTTATTTATTACGAAACCATACCGTCCCGTTAATTGGTTAGTTACTCGATGCTGTTATGATGAATTGGGTTTGCGCAATATCACGAGGTAATTGTATAAAGTAATGCAAGAAAAAAAAACTGGTCTAAATTATAATAAAACAAGTGTTAGAGAATTGAGACTTGTTAATCAATTCTTGCACGTAAGACAAGTTACAACATGGAAAATATATTTAAATTAACGAAATGAAGTGTACAAGATTATATGATTTGTAAAAAAAAGTGCTCACTTGATAGATCTAAAAACATGCTCTCTGGTACGCTAATTTCACGGGCATTCTTTGAAGTCTATTATTTGACATGACCTAACACCAGTGACATGCCCTAGTTGAAGTCCTCATTTATTAGCTACTAGGAGGCACCTTCCTTCAGCGTAGTCGAAAAAAAAGTATCGTATAACCATCTGGAGATACCTAACTACCTGTGTACCAAAAATTGTTGAAATCCGTTTAGCCGATTTCGCGTGATGAAGCCGCAACGACACATACAAACATACAAAAAATAGCTTCAGTGACCAGGGAGTGAATAGTCCCTTACCATAGTGTTTTAAATATCTTCAATGTACAGACATTTCATTTTTACAACTTTATAATAGTATAGATATCAATCAGATAACACTTTTATCTCGACATTTGTCTCATCATATGTGATGATGTGTAACTCAAATAGCATTTGTGATAGGCATATCGCCGTTATTTCGACTTTCATACATATACCTGCAATAATATCATCGACCTCTCTCTCTCTCTCTCTCTATTTCAACGACATAACAAATCGCTCAAAAATATCACACACAACTTTTAAAGGTTATAGAAATATAGGTGATACACTAGAAGGCGTCCGCAACTACGTTCGCGGAGGAGAAAAAGTCATGACCTCTTATTTTCTTCAGTGTAGTCGGGTAAAAAGTACCCAATAACCATCTGGAGCGGAGTGTACCAAAAATAGTTGAAATCCGCTTAGCCGATTTGGCATAATAAAGCCACAATGACACATACAAAATCTAAAAAAAAAATATATATGTTTCAATTCAGCGAGTTCCAAAATAGTCAGTTACAATATTTTTAAAATACAGACATGTCATTTTTACTGCTTTAGAATAGTAGGTACATGTAGATATTTTTGAGAGACGAGAAATCACAAAAGCATATTGTGTAAGTGCACATTGAGTCTATAGTAGATTATGGAACTGACTTTACTAGTATGTAGGTATGTACTCGCATATGAAACAACTATTCAGAAACTCGGGTCAACTTGACAAGGACGATAACATTGTTTTATTAATTTACTTCGTCGCGATTTGGTGTGGGAACGAGTCAGATCGCAGGAAAAGTCGCAGGATCGACATGTTTCGCCACTTCGGGGCATTGTTTCTGTTTTAACGAAGTTTTGTGATTTATGCTTTCAGAGAAATTGGTATATAACTTACAAAGTACTCCTCACAAGGAATTATACACAATATTATGATAAATATCACAATAATAAAATTGTATTATGATATGATAAGCTTCTTCTTCTACCCTGAAAGGTTGTAAGTAAATATGGATTATGAATATTAACGCCTGAATCAACTTATTTAAAATACAAACGCATGAAAAGAAATACATTTAAATAAATATGATTATCCAGAATGCGGGAAATAACCCATTGGTCAAAAGTATCAATATGTAACAGTAATTAGCATAATTTTCTCAAACCGCAGACAATAGAAGTGTTTGCTTACGAATTCGCTTTCGTTACTCCCAAGAAAATAAAATAAGAAGCCAACAAATAAGTGAGGCAATGACCATTCTTTTGGTTACTTAATGGTGCTATCTTTTCGCATTGTTCGTGCAAACTGTGTTACGTAAAAGTTGGAGTTAATGGGGTATGAATTACTAATGAATCTCACTCGCACTCGGAAGATATTCCCATTGTGCTATTGTTTTAAATAATTTGTCCCGATATAGGTCCAAACAAGCATATAACACGAAATCATGACGAAAACGATGATGTTAATCTCATCAGAAATTCAAATCAAGATGAAGGTTGTGTAATAAGAACATCAACTAAAAAGAAATTATGTAGCAATGTCATGGCCAACAAATTCTGAATCGTGTTCAAACACACTTGGGTACATCGTGATGCACCGCAAATGACTACGGCCACAATGCAACGCGCATTAGAGTAATGTCCGGACTCTTTAATTTTTTTTCTCTGATTATTGTCTTTAGGAATTATGAAACATACAGACATTAAGCCTGTATGCTGCTAGGTGAAGTAATCGAGAGCAATTATAGCAATATTGTGAGAAAACTGAGTGATCAAAATTAAATCGCAAGGGCAAAACTAAAAATACTACGCAAATGTGGCAATATATTGATAATAACCTCATTGAGCAGTTTGAATCATTATGTAGGCAACCATGAAATTAATCGATCGCGTTTCGACATCTCACTTTATAAATGCTTCCATCTCGAAGGAAATTATTGCTGGTAAACATCTACTTGGTATTTGAGCCGATATACCTAATCGTGAAGCGAAGCTTTGGTTTTGAAGCGATGATTCTTGCGCAGGTGGGTATAGGGATCAAATGTGGTTAACGTTTGGATCAAGTACGTGTAGTTGTAATTTTGCTTTGCTCAAATTTGTTGTTAGTTGAAGGGTAATGGTAAATGTAGGCCATGTTATTAGGCGCATCGATGGATGGAAATATCGATGGCATCGAGCTACCGAACGTGGTCATTAAACTGCAGCTGCACTAGCGATCGTAGACTAATGGGAATAAACAAATAGGACCACTCGGATCAAAACTTAGAACTAAAAATAACACAAATTGAGATTCGTTATTAGATCCAAGTGCATAATGTAACTGTTACTTACTATCGAAATAGTGTGGATCTGATATTGAGGAATTATATCGCTGTTAAATTGCTGCATTATATTTTATTGCGAAGTCTTTGTAGTTATCTAATATTTTCTTCAACTTTGAAGTTTATGCAGATAATTTTATCACTGTAGCTCATAAAGGAAAATAATGAATAATTTACCCCAACTAAAGTTTTATTTTTAAGTTTTTTTCATGTATAAATGTGTTTATCATTGTTCCTATCATTATTTTACAAATTTAGTGTCTACTAGAAGGTGCCTGCAACTTCGTTCGTGGAGGCCAAAAAGTCATTAATCCCCTTTCATGTTCAGCTTAGTTGGATAGAAGGTATCCTATAACCATCTGTGTATGACCAGCTGGTGTATCAAAAATAGTTGACATCCTTTTAGCCGTTTTGGCGTGATGAAGCCACAACGACACATACAAACACACAAACTTATAAAGAATCCCAAAAATATATTTTTCTATTCAGTGACCTCCAAATAGTCTGGTTCAAGCATTTTTTGAAAATAGCTTCAATCAACAGACATTTCATTTTTACAACTTTATAATAGTAAAGATGTTTGGTTCCAACATATTTTCTAGACTACGGCTACTATTTTTGGCTCAGGCTCGTTTGGTCTGTTTCCTAAAATGTCTGCTTCTCAAACTGGTCTTCTTCCAAGAAATGGCTCTTTCCTATAATGTCAGCAAATGGTTTCCTATCATGCCACTGTCCTAGAATGATTGTTTCCTATTATGTCCGTTTCGAAAATTGACCTGCTCCCTATAATGTCCGTTCCTTGTGATGTCCTATTCCTACGATGTACGCTTCCTATAATGCCCACTATTTGTGTTCTAAGGCCCGTTTCCTACAATGTCAGCTTTCACAATGTTTTCTTTTTTGTCTCTGAATTCAAGTAGAAGTAGTTTCTGGGAGTACTTGAAATGCTTCCGGTACATTATCACCTAAGCTCAAATTACCCTTATACTCAGTACAACCCAATGTCAAAAACTCATATTGTCACATAAACATAAATTTAAAATAGCCTAATCTCTAAACACCAGCGTCCCAAAAAACACCAAAAACAAACTGATCGTGTAGAAACTTTTGTTTAACCAATGGAGATTCTTATTATGTTTTACTTTTTGATGTTTTTTTTTCAAAGTTACTTTATTCAGTGATTGTAGTTATCAAATAAATATTGTAGAGTTGTAGTATAAATCAATTTAGGGTACTTTGAGACTGGCGTGATTTGAGGCTATTTTATTTCGAGAATGGTGTATTTTAGTACTAGTGTATTGTAAGATTAGTTTGTTTTGATTTTCAACCCTTTTTACATTAGGTTACCATGGAGTCCTACATTATCAAGATAAAGAATAAATTAATATTAAAAATCAGACATTTTGAGAAATGGACAACATTGGAAACTGACACTGTGGGAAGAAGACAATTTTAGGAAACGGACCGAACGAGCCTGAGCCCCGACAATGTGGGAAGAAGGTTATTTTGAGATGCAGACATTTTAGGAAACAGACATTTCCAAAAGTAGACATCATAGGAAACGGTCAATGTGGGAAGAGAGCCACTTTAGAAAGCAGACATGTTAGGAAACGGACCAAACGAGCCTGAGCCCTATTTTTTTTTAATTATTTTTAATTTCCTCACCTTGAATATCTTCTCCTGTTCGAGCGCATATCCTGGCAGCTTGAGTATATCCTGCCCGATGGCGGTCTCCTCGTTGCTGGTGGCTGCCGTACTCTTCACGAACACACTACTCTTAGAGTAGCGTCTGATGAGTATGTTTCCCGCATCGTCCATTTTTATTTTTACCCCCTGTAGAAAAAAAATATTGATTAATTTCTACAAGTTCGTAGGCCACACTGTGTGAAGAAAATAAGTCATGCAAAAATTATCTATGTTGTTGTTAGAGCAGGTAAAGCAAATAGTTGAGTGGTTGAGAATGCCTTTTGGTATTAAGTCTGCCATTTGTATATATTAGGTTTTAATAAATAAAATATTGTTAGTCGGGGAGAGAAAAGATGGCGTAATTTTATTACTATGACAACCGTCTTAGGCTAAATATTGTATTGTATTGTATTGTATTGTATTTTATTGAGGAAAAGCTTTATCCACAAGGCTATCTTGAAGAGGCAATCAAATTAATATGTTAGTTTTTAACTTTTTTATTTTAAACGCGTATCAGGCATTATTTTTAGTCCATGAGTATAGATACATATCCATTTTATTTATTTTTTTGTCATAATCACCTGTCTAGTTACTATTATAGATTCTTAAAACTCGTTACAAAGCATCGTTAAAAAAAATCTTAACACCATGTTTACATTTGCCTTCACAAAATGATTAATCATCAATACCAAAACGAAATTTCGACGAGTTGTTGTCTTCACCGTTAGGGCTGATGACATCACAATCAGCTCTTATCGTGGCATCAACAAATACTTCAAGGTTGTGAGTTGTTTTAGTTTTGTTATTTTAAGACTATCCATCTTCCTATGATTTATGGCCAACTGAGATCAACAAAAGAACATATCCTAATAATCTTTTGACCTATGACATCAGCTGGGTCTCACGTTTGTTACGGCATGTCAAGTAAATCATTGTTATGCATATTTAAATTTTGGGAACGGTTTAGAACAATGCGCGGAAAAGTTTCACGTATTCCAATCAACGAGTATTTTTTAAGGATACTGCAATAAATCTCTCATCTCTGATAATTTGCTATGATAAATTTTATATTAATTCGTTGAGATTAGATACTACTACAATGTAATTATTCAGTATTTTTATATCAGGAATGTCACTATCACATACTTATGTGACGCCACTTCCTGATAGTATATAGATAAGTATCTAAGGGGAAAATGGAATATTTAGTACCCTACATGTCTTCTCCGAGAGCAGTAAGGCTAAGGTGCTCATATACTACACAATAAACTAGCTTATGGGAATATAGTTCCATAAAAATATCATACGCTGTGAAGAATACTGAAATTTAACGATTTTTTCAAATATGTAATTGTAACATCGATTTATACAAAAGTTTTCTTGTTCGATCTAAGGTCAGGTGGGGTAAGGGAAACATAATTTATGTCGTGCGAAAAGAGAATCCATGCAATTTGTCCAACTCTATTTCCATTGACACATATGTCAGCTTTCAGTATCACATTTACAACATTTCTCTTACCCCGATGTTTCTCTTACCTGACCTTAACTCATTAAATTTTGATGAATCCCTCCCACTCCCTTATTGAGTGCTCTTATCGTTCCACTGAGCGATTGTTCAACAATTAATTAACGTCAAAACTTAATTCTCAATAATGATTGCAATAAAGTAATACATAGGTGATTAACATAGCTCACTAAGGCCATAGGAATGAAGCTATTGATTGGCATAACACATCCGTAATTTGCCAGTGTAATGCCGGCAGTATATAAGGAAGTGGAGCAACGTTGCAGTTCTGTGGGTATTGTGGGTTGACGAAACCCCACTTAATTGTCGCATGCAGTTTCGAATGCCGCGCGTGCGCCGGGCCGTTGATAATCGATTCACATTTGATTAATCGCTTTCAAAATCTATACGGACTGGAAGCAACGATCGAGATCTTAGACTTGATTAAGGTTTGCGAAAGCCGATGGATACAGAAAGCTTGTGTCGGTGTGGAAGTTTTTGAGGGAGGCCAGTGGAGATATACGGGATGAATTGATAACGGGGAAGTTGACGACGAACTAAAATCAATGCGAATATAATGTTTTAAATAATTGTAGATCTAGTGAAGTTTGGATGATAGTAATTGAGTCAGCAGGGCCGACAAAAATGGTTTTCGGGGGACTTCTTTCGACTGATAGCAATGATAAATTTCATTATCTGGATTGAATGTAGAACAATTTTCTATAAAACAATTTAACGGATTATATCGCGTATATTATCTCATATTAGTTCCCGACGTTTCGACAGAGGAAAATACATCTTTTCTCAGTCCTCCCGTGACCATGGAAAGCTGGAAAGCTTCCGAAACGTCGGGAACTAAAATGAGATAATATACGCGATATAATCCGTTAAATTGTTTTATTTCAATGAGTAATAATCGCGGAAACAGAAGAAAATATTAATTTTCTTTAATTTTGAATAGGTCATTTGATTCAAGATCATTCGAATAAGACACGGGTAATATAATTGATCCAGCTTCTGGCCTTACGTTTTATGTATTGAATTTATTTAAATGAATTGATCATTAAGACAAAACGTTTCTTTGTTCATTTAGAGATAATTATCTATAGCATCAAAGGCATAGTTAAGCTCAAATCCAAATCAATATTTGCCAAGGTATTGACCTTGCGTTAGACAGCTCGTTATCGTTTTCGATTGAATGTCAAAACGTATTGGATCCTATTGTTCGAAACATTTCGTAACATGATCCCAGCTCATCTCATTTCCTGTTGTGTCTGCAGATGTTTTCAATTACTGCCACGGAATCTATATCCTCTTTTTTTTCTTATGGTGGTGGTGTGTAGGGCAAAATTTATGAGTTATGACAATAGTCATAACTCATAAATTAACGTGTAATAACGTGTAAAAATCAGAACAGACACCGCAATAATCCAACACCCAGTTATTATATAATACCAAATCATATATTGCTACTTTGTGATTCCTCAAAATAATAAGTGACATCACATGGCACATCAACTTTAAGTTTTAAGTGGCTTTTGCCTGCAGTTATGCGCTTATAGAGACTCGACTTATATATGTCCTTAGTTTAACTCTTTTATTTCATAAAGGACCTCTGTGTTTTTATTTCAGTGTTTACGTACAAGCATTCAGTCTGGGCGTTGATGAGTCATTCGAGATGTTTACTACATTTCTTTAAGGGTTATTAGGTGCCAGTTTTTGATTTGTGTCTTTATGACACGTAATATTCTTTCTAATTAAAATTTACTCTTTGTTGGGACCGTATTAAAATAGAAGTTCCATTTCTACAAATAACGCTACAAGACGTGTGTATCAACGAATTTTTCTCATGATATTAAGCTGTGGTCAAATGGCTGCGGCTTAGTGGCTACTAATTATGGTTCGGTCTTATGCAACATTTTATGTGTCTGTAATTGTTTCCGACACATGTTGTAATGTAACATTATCTGTGATACAGAACCCCACGTTTACTCTTAATGCTTGGGCGTTTTCTTGTAATGACTGTCTGTCATTGACTTGGGTCCTATTTTAAGACACTGTGGTACATTAATGGATTAAACGACTTCAATTTTAAAATGAAACAAATGTTTATAGTTTATATCTGTTATTGAGATAGCGGCCAAATAATGCAGATAGGTATCTAAGATTTCATTAACAACGCCATAGAAGGAAGACAAGCAAGAAGAGGGAAGACGATGGAAGACATTCGGAAAACAAATAAAAGTAAAGGTGGATGACATGGAGTAGGTCGTATATCGTATTGGGAAATCAAGGAGGTGCCTATGAATGAGATAAAATGGAAACATCAGCAGGCTTCATCAGCTACACCGATAAGAGTCTGACTCTTATGTATATTTATGAAAGAGACTTATGGTTGCTTTATAAGAAGTCACAATAACTGCCAGATCAAATCTAGGTTTAGCTTTACAATAAAGTTATTCTAACTAATTTTTACACTTATAATATTCCTAGAACATACAATAGATAGGTAGTCTTCATTTGAGATTAAACAACCGTAGTTTAGGCATATTTGCTCTGAATGATTTTTTTTATTGAGAATCTCAACGAATATTTATATCGGTGTAAACAGGTCCAGCTCATAATTACTTCACTAGATATTTACTAATTTTAGGGTTCTAACAAAAAAGGCTCGGTTCTGGTATGTGGTTACGGGCGATCGGTCATGTCTGTTTTTAGCGTAGGTGTCATACTTGACGGCTAATGATGACCGAGTGAAGAAACTTAATTATTTATGCTTGTGCGTAAATATTTCGTAGATAAGCTCAATAATCGTGTTAAGAACTAAGACAGTGATGTTTTGGCATTATGGCTTCAGATTTTGATTAGGTTCGTTGATCTTCATCTTGACTTTAATTTTCTTCAATGGTTCCTATTATTTTTTCTGTTGCAAGAGCAAGGAAATATTATCAATAATTTTGTTGCTTTCATACCTGTCCTATGTGTCTTTTCAATTCATCTGTCTTCTGATCTCTGTGTGGATTGTCGAACCCGCAAAGGCCGATTCTGTAAAGAAAGAAAACAAACATAAGCGAATAGCAAAAAAGTACGAAAAAAAAAGTAAATGTCCATTATTCTAATCACGAGCTTCAATATCAGTGTTCTGTCGATTTTGCATGAGTTGGGCGCCAGCCAAGTTATTTTTTACAAGATTATAGGTGTAAAAACCCATTTTTATTACGAGTATGTTTTATTCATAGGCTTCGTCAACCACAACATTATTATCTTTTCTTGAATCATTTTTATTTACACTTTCAACTTAATTTTTGCTAGTTTTCCTCTAGGCACATAAATCTAGTTCGACATTTGGTTCTCATGTAACAAATAGTGGAATGACGGTATCGGAATTTGTACCACATTAGTATTTCGTTACTGTCCACTATCGGCATATTGTATTCTTAAAACTGTTCCTTGGCATTGCTCTGAGAATGCGTATTTGTCATTCAAGCCATGTGCCGTGTTCTGGCGATGCCTACACATGGCTGATTTCTCAGCTATGGTAACCGTACAAGAATATGCAGTTTTCTATTCTATTGACGGAGCCTTAGTCCCTAAATGATTTCTTTCGAAAGTCATTTCATGGGACAGTTTCTTTTCGCTTTTAGAATTTAAATTATATCAAATTAAGCTCACACGTTTAAAATAGTCTATTCTTTCAATAATATTTTTTTAAATCTTTATTCTTTCAATTTGTCATTTTACCAGATTAAAAATGCACGATTTGCGCTTATAGAACATAATTATTGTGAGATAATATTGGAAATCTGGCATTTTATTAATTCTGTACACTCTGCGATATAAATATATACTTTTGCAGCAGCTGATTATACTATGAAGAATAGAAGATGTATGAAGTGGATCAACATTGCGATGTTTTAGGAATGACCTGTGGAACTGACAAAATAATTATGGGGGAGATAGAGGTGAGTTGTAACAGAGGAGAGTTGTGACAAAGTCGATTGCTGCTATTGAGCTCGCAATAGCCCGCATTTGTTAGTTCAAGTTCCGAGCTAACAAGCGCGCACAGTTCCGAGCTCGCTAATAGTTAATAGGTTCCAAAAAATCGACTTTGTCACAACTCTCCTCCGTCACAACTCACCTCGGTCTCCCCTAGAAGTTATAGATACCTACTGCATTTGATATATAAATAAACAAACATGGTTTTGACATTTAAAATGTTAAGGTCTCGTAACCACAAATATTTGTTAAGGTCGTACAAAGATGGTATAATTTTATTAATAGAAATGTATTACATCGCAAACCATGCCCCCGGGCGTGTTTAAAATGATGCAGCGCATTGCGGTATTAACAACTTGATTGTTTTAATTTAATCAATTTAAAATTGATAGTTTACTTTGTGTTACGATATAAAGGTTTAATAGTCTAGTAATAATAGTAAAGCGATATAGTAACAATATAACTAATCTAGGTCAAGTTCTATGGCATAGAAAGGGCATGCAAGTGGAGTGCGATGCTACTCGATTGGAGTATTGTGATCTTTGAAATCTGACCTTGTCATATGTTCCTAACAACTTTGGAGGTTGGCACGAAAACAAAATCTATAATATAGCGTAACGTCTATAATATATATTATGTCGTAACGTAAAAAGTATAATTAACTTTAAAATAATGTTTCGAGGAGGATAAAATTTTACTAGAAAATCCTACTGGCTAGAAAAAAAGTTAGCCTGTGTTTTAAACACGAGCAAGAGACTTTTCATATATATGTTTGATCGCTGCCCTCAATTTACCTCAAACGACATATATCTGTAATCTGAAACTCGGCTTACATGCCGCTCAAGGTTTATAATGTAGTTATCTTTCGTCTCGTCTTCAGTTTGTATATTCTTAACTTAAATCCATACTATAATATTATAAATGCGAAAGTGTGTCTGTCTGTCTGTATGTCTGTCTGTCTGTCTGTCTATCTGTCTGTCTGTTACCTCTTTACGTTTAATCCGCTGAACCGATTTGGATGAAATTTGGTATGGAGATAGTTTGAGTCCCGGGAAAGGACATAGGCTACTTTTTATCCCGGAAAAATACCCTTATCCGCGATAAATGAATTTAAGGCGGACGAAGTCGCGGGCAGAAGCTAGTTTATAATATTTCAAGGAGTTATGGTTATTTCATTAGATAAAGGTAGCGCACATATCAGTGGGTCGACGAACCAGTGGGCGCAGGCGCAGGCAACCGCTCCGTAGAAGAACGTAGTAACTACTAACGTAATCTTAACACAGTTAAAGCGCTCCTGTGTTAAGACGGTTTTGGTGAACGGAGACCTTGGCGCCACTGTCGCGTGCCTGTTTACCGATTACGCAGAATGAAGTTGATTAACTACTTATTGCCATTGAGATACAGTTAGTGCGGCCAATTATAGATGACAAGAAAATATTAAGGTATTCTGTAAATATATAGAGGATCGTCAAAACTACACGAAACATGGTTGTCTGTTGTAGCATTGTAGACCTTTTGCAGGTCTCAAATTCTGTTATATAGGTCGATCTTGATTTTTATAAAGTTTGAGTCACTCTGTACTAGATATTCTGGGAAACCCACGGTATGCTTAATTAATTCATATATGGACGGATAACATACAGGCTGACATATGCCGCCTTCCGTTGATTATCTGTGGAGCTGAGAATTGCACAAGTAATTAGGTACTAACAAGTAAATGACGACGTTTTAACATAATATAATACAGTAACACATTGTTCATAGTCATGAATAAAATAATACACTGAGGGACACTGAGAGCGGTTTGCCAGGAAGCTGTGGAGCATAGCATTTTAGGTGTAAAAGTAAGGGATCGTGTCCGGAACACCAAGCTATGCTCCCAAACTCAAATAATCGACGTTGCTCGGAAAGTGGCCAGGTTAAAGTCGGACTGGGCTGGTCATGTTTGCCGCATGCCGAGTGAGCTGTGGGCCAAGATTGCCACAGAGTGGAGGGAGACCCGATAGCTCTAAACGCAGACGCAGCAGACCTCATCGGCGATGGCGGGATTAACTAGACTCCTTTCTTAAAGAATGACCAGAAACCGCCCAGGATAGAGAACATTGGAAGAATAAGGGGGAGGCCTTTGCCCAGCAGTGGGACATAAAGGGTTTAAAATAATAATAATAAACTGAGAGACTTCACTAGTTACCAGCATGTCGCCAATCACTGGATATAAATGGCGTTGAAATCACAGTGGTTCTTAATTTATAAATATGTAATGTTTTTAGGCAAGCATGGTGCATATTAGACTTTATCAATTAATATCGTGAAATCTTGGTCAAAGGTCTCCGTGTTAAGTATGACAAGAAAAGTGGCGTGTTCTTAGTACATTTTGTCTGAGATTTATGAGGTTCTATTAGCACATGCAACGCGACAGATGATTGGCTACTATGCAAACTGATATTCACAGAGAAAGACCTTGCTTGTGCTTGCCAACTATGATTAAATCAGTAAGTGCACATTACATGCCTATGCATTGCACTTGCGTGACTGTAGTCAAGGTCATTGCTACTGATTGTGACGTCATGTCCAACGTCACAAATTTAAGTTTTCTTTACCCTGGAGACAGTCCTCAAAAAGGAACAGTTCAAAACACAAATTTCTATATGCATAGTAAGTTCTCATTAAGATTTTAGTTTTTAATATATTCGGTTTTGTTTGCAGCCCTTTTTATTATCTCAGTATCATTAAATCCACGTAAACATACCGAATATCAACTCGTACACTGTAACGGGTAAAATTTGACTTGTAAAATTTGTTTTTAGGACCAAAGACACCAGGATAAGTCTCTAAAAAAGTAGCCAATGAAGTATTATTTCTCAATTGGTATGATGTGGTGAGAGGTATGGTATAGTCCCCTCATACGAGTATGATATCAGAAATAACTACACAATTCACACCGGTAAGCTTGCGTCTCCAAAGTAAAGTTAGCCTCAACATCTCACCCCCTGCGTTCATCGAACACCTTTGACACCTACAAACTGCTGCGACGCTTCTACTTAGTAGCTTCAGAAATGCATACTTACGTGGCTTGATTGTACACAGAAAGATATCGCTTTTGCCTGTTTACTATGATTAATGCCCAAGACTCGTTTAGGGGAAACAGATACGACAGCGAAGAGAAGTCTTGACTACCTAAAAGTCTAAAGAACTCATCAATGCCTGAGTCACACTATTTGGTCTAGATCTCTCTAGTGTTACCGGAGATAACTGTACAATTTACGTCAAGTTTGCGTCTCTAAATTCAACAACTTCAGCACCCTTCGACACTTAAAAAGTGCTGTAAGTATAACAACTTCAAAGACGCAAAAATTACGTAGCGTATAGTACAGAGAAAGACCTCGCTTTTAACCTGCCTACTATAATTAAGACCAGTGCCATTTTGTGCTACTAACGAGGACAGTACTAGTCTCCACGCGTGACCAGTCAAGGACATGTCAGCTAATGAAATGGTACTAGGAATTAATTCGATTGTTTCATATCTAATTCAATTATGTGTTATTTTGTGATCAACTAAAGTCTAGTCACGACCTGTTTAATGAAATTGTGGTTCAGATTGTGGCATGTAAATTATAGTCTTCGATGTCAGAACTCAGTGAGCAATTGCAAGGATTTTTATCTCATATCGCCTTGAGATAAATTGGTGGCTGGTAAAATTGAATTGATATCAAATTGCACTTGTTTGATTAGGACAAGTCGTATTGGTTTATAAGTCAAAAGGAAAAAGACTATATCTTGTGGTGTTTAATTATATTAAAAGGCTATTATTGTAACTTGGGTTTGAAAATTAGAGTGCTCATGAACGTTTTATTATGTTAAATAAAGGCTAAAACATTTTTTCTTATTAATTAAATGTTTTTTTTTTTGAGTTGGCGCTAAAAAAAATTATTAATTATACATAAATATTATTTTACTCTAAAATTATATCAGTAGACAACATTGTATAATAGACAACGTGGAATTATTATATGCCCTAATGTGACTTTATTTAATTGTTTTCTTTATTATAAATAGTAATATTGTCCGTTTGTGTCTCCGTTAGGTATACAAGGACCATATTATTCACTGAGTAAACTGAGTAATATTGCTGTTTAGTACCTAAGTATGTATTTACGGCTCGTAACAACAAAAATGTAGCTTTGCACTTTTCCGCATTGTCCAAACCTAGGCCAATCAACTCTCCACACAATGACCCGGGAAAGCCATGGTCGCCCATGGTCGCCAAGTTCAAGGCGCGGAACCATGGTCCGCGCACCATGAAATCCGCGCAACTGACCATTGTTTAGTTTAACAGCTTTCAGACACGCTTCATTTGGCGGATCTTAATGATCGGATGATGCTTCGTTTGTTTTTAGATTAAGTTTTTAAACTGATTGTAAAAAGTGTTCAGCTTTTTTTTACTGAAGCGTAAGTGTTGGACAATGTTTTACAAGATTAGCAAGCAAGCAAGCAAGAAAAGCAGATACGTATAAAGAAAGGGCGAGATCACTCCGGCGAATTCCGTTGGGAAAGATGTACTAAGAATATCAAGCCAATAAATACGACAGAAATGATGTCAAGTTTCATAAAGGCTTTTTTCTGACACAAAAAAAGTATTTGACAATATTTTTGTCATAAGTCTATAAGGAACTTTGAATCGAAATAAAGTAACAGTAATAAAAAGATGGTCAGTAATAAATACAAAATTGAGCAACAACACTAAGACGAGTTTCATAAAGTAAGTTGGTAAAGATGCACATTATGCTGAAATTTATTTTAAATTATAGGGTATGTAGTTTAGTGCCATATCTAAGACACTTACTACTTCTACTGTATATCTATACTATTATAAAGTTGTAAAAATTAAATGTCTGTACATTGAGGATATTTTCAAAAAATAATTGGAAGGGGCTATTTGGAGGTCACTGAATCGAAAAATATTTTTTTGGATTTTTTGTATGTTCGTATGTGTCGTTGTGGCGTCATCACGCCAAATCGGCTAAACAGATTTCAACTATTTTTGGTACACGAGTATATGGGTATCTCCAGATGGATATAGGGTACTTTTTATCCGAATACGCTAAAGAAAAAAAGAGGGTTTTATGACTTTTTTACCTCCGCCGACGAAATTGCGGGCGCTGTAGTTATATATATAATGCAAAATCTTAGAATGCATATGTTACTACACATTTCTACCTTGCCACGATTTAACAATTCGTCAACAGTTTAACCATAAACTATTGTAATTCATACATAATCCATAAGTATTGAAGAAAGTGCGTACTTCCATTGATCTGCATACTCGATGATAAACGAGAGCTAGTGCTGTTACCTTGTCGATATAACGAACTATCGACGATCGATATCATGGAACACATTTACAATAATTGAATGTTATTAAGTAAACGCTAAACGAATTGTTTATTGTGACAAGTAGGTAAGTATTCCTATTGTCGTCGCTATCATTAATAGCATTAAACAAATACGATACGCGTATTTAACACTATTGATAAACTTTTTGCTATTATGCGGAAGTTTAGAGTTCACAAAAACGCGCACGATTTTAAAAATCATGAGAAACTATGTGTATTGGCTATTTGTGTCGAACGTTAGATTATTATTTAATCGAAGCATGTAATATTTACGTATTTACCTTATTTATCTATACTATTATAAAACTGTAAAAATTAAATGTCTGTACATTGAAGATATTTTGAAAAAAAATGATTGTTATGGATTATTTGGAGGTCATTAAAACGAAAAATATTTTTTTTGGATTTTATGTATGTTTGTATGTGTCGTTGTGGCTTCATCACGCAAAATCGGCTAAACGGATTTCAACTGTTTTTGGTACACGGGTAACTGGGTATCTGGGAAGTTGTGGGCGCCGTCTCGTGTAAATATAAAAATATACGTTGTGAACAATATCAGCTAGATTTTTATGGAACGATTAACTAAATGTAAGTAGAGATGTTAAGAATGTACGTGCTATAAACACATAAACAACACCAATAAAACGGTTAGTTATTACAAATATCCACAATAAACCGAACACGAAATAAAACCGAAAGTTTATTTCGAATAAGCCTCAATTTGCATACGACAATGAAAGTAAAAGTGAGCAATTATCGATAATGTATCGATATGCGTAAACGCTTTCGTTCGCGGAAGCGCGCGCGCAGGAAAGCCGGTCGGTACCGGATTTGCCCGGCATTATCACAATTACGTGTGTCGCGGATGGGAAATCTATCGCGAAATTGTTTCCTAGTCGACATGGGATAGCGTTTACCATTAAATAGTACTGACTGGTTATGTACCTTAGGGTCTTAAATCCGTTTAGCCGATTTGGCGCGATGAAGCCACAACGACACACAAATATACAAAAAATCCAAAAAAAGATCCAATTCAGTGACCCCCAAATAGTCCGTAACAATATCAGTTTTGAAAATATCTTCAATGTACAGACATTTCATTTTTACAATATTATGATAGTATTTATAGATTACTAGCTTCTGCCCGCGACTTCGTCCGCCTTAAATTCGTTTATCGCGGATAAGGGTATTTTTCCGGGATAAAAAGTAGCCTATGTCCTTCCCCGGGAGTCAAACTATCTCCATACCAAATTTCATACAAATCGGTTCAGCGGTTTAAGCGTGAAGAGGTAACAGACAGACAGACACACTTTCGCATTTATAATATTAGTATGGATATAAGTTTAGAAGGGGCACCTTCTAGTCTACTTATTTAACCAGATTCAAAACTAAATAATATATAGAGTACTAGAACGTGCAACTTCGTCAGCGGAGGAGAAATAAATCATAACCGTTTTTTTTCATTTCAGCGTAGTCGAGTAAAAAGTATCTTATAACCATCTGTAGATGCCCGGCTACGTGTGTACCAAAAATAGTTGGAATTCGTTTAGCTGATTTGGCGTGATGAAGCCACAACGATACATACAAAATGCAAAAAATGAAATATTTTTTGATTCAGTAACCTTCATAGGTACTACCTACTCCGTATCGCTTTTTTTTTTAATCTCCAATGAACAGACATTTCATTTTTCCAACTTTATAATGCAAATTCACTGATGTGAAAAAAAATGATTTTGGATTTTTTGTATGTTTGATCCAACTACGGTGTTGATAAAGAGAGGATTATGACTCCTCGAACGAAGTTTTTCTAATATTTATTATTATGGTTTTAGCATGAGAGTGTGAGTTCTGCACATATATGTATGCATAAGTAGAGACTATGACAAAACCACAGATGTTAAACCTGTATCGAGTAATACCTACACGATATTACGCCAAAGGGAAAGTATGACCTAAGTTGTGCCTACATAAACATATTGTCTATTACCGATCCTATAAGACTTAAGTACTGTCACTGTTGTTCATCATTTAACCTCAGACGTATGAATACGATTACTAATTAAAGTCTTACATATTTGATGTCAAATGACGTAACATGACATAACAAAATGATCATTCTGGGTCAAAATCAGAAGCGTGCGAATTAAAAAAGTAATTTCATTCAATTTAAAGTTTATTGCTTACGAATTGTCAATGCAAAGAATTATTCGTGAGATGACTTATAAACTTCAGATAAGTACCTACCTGGCAGAATTAAAAAAAAACATAAGTAATGATAATATTTTTTAACGTCACGATTATATAAAATTTTAATTTATGTCGATGTGATAATTTAACTCAATATGTGTATATAGATACTATTATACATGTGTAAAAATGTCAGTACATTGAAGATATTAAAAAAAAAATTGTAACGAACTGTCTGGAGGGGTCTGAAACGATTTTTTTGTGTTTGTATTTGTCGTGGTGGATTAAATTGTTTTTGGCACACGGGTAGCTGCGTATCTATGTACATATATTATGCTTTTAGGATTCTTTTTAATCAACTACGCTGAAAAAAAAGAGGGGTTATGACTAGTCTCTAGTCTAGTGCCCAATATTTTGTTTAGAATCTGATTAAAAAAGTACAAAAACTAGGATAGATTAATAAAAAAGCGTAGCTATAGCTATTGTATTAATAAACCGGGAAGTAGGTGAACTTTAACTTGCAAGACTCCACCCGAACATATGTACATAGTTACATTGCAAGTTAAATAAAAACGTATAATATAACGACCACAACTCTGCTTAATACGTTTCATCGCTATATATATATATATATATATATATATATATATATATATATATTAATTATATATATATATGTGCGTATGTTTTTTATACCTATATTTATGTTATTCATATATTTAAGTACTAGCGGCCGCCCGCGACTTCGTCCGCCTTAGTTTTTTTTATCGCGGACATAAGTCTTTCCCCAAAACTCCACATTTTAGTAATTTAATTGTGAAGCATATTACCAAGATTTCAAGTTCCTAGCGTAAAAACTCCTAGTGTCCATACAAATTTACATCCCCTTTTTCATCCCTAAAAGGGGTGAAATTTGACATACATTAGCCTATGTCCTATTCAGATATATAATGTACGTAACTGGAAAGTTTCATAAAAATCCGTTAGTTTTTGAAATTAAGTGGAACGTACATACATACTTTCACGTTTATAATATAGTAAGGATATGTCTACATATTTAGTTTTGTAGTTACACAAGTCTCAGCACCGCCCACAAGTTTTCTCCTTTGCCCTAAGGTTGACTGGTATAGAATGCGTTATGACATAAACTTCGCCATTTGTACTTACTTTTGTTTTGTGCAATAAAGATTAAATAAATAAATAATAAAACAACAAATCATGAATGTAAGCGTTAGAAGGTAACACTTATTATTGATCAAAAGTAACAATTTATCGTAACACGTGAAGTAGAGAACCATACGAGGAGAGAAAGTCAGAGACATCGGTACAGTAATTGCTTTAACCACCGCAGGCCGGAGCGAATCGTATCCAGAGTATAATTATTGGCGAATGAAATCAACACTTATATAACATGTTCAGCTGCGATAAGTTTTTTGACAGTTTAAATATAGTGACCGCAAGATTACTCAATGATTCAGATAGCGCATTATAATATGTTATACTAGAAATTTGTCCGTAAACGTTATCATCCAATTAATAGATAACGCAGTAGATCTATATTGTTACCTATAAAGTTGTAAAACTAAAACGTCCATACATTGAAGATATTTACAAAATAATAAGTGATATTGACTATTTGACGGTCACCGAAACGAAAAATATTATTGCGTCGTTGTGGCTTCATCACGTCAAAACGGCAAAACGGGTTTCAACTGTTTTTTATACACTGGTAGCTGGGCATCCACAGGTGGTTATAGGATACTTGTTACCCGACTACGCTCAAGAATAAAAGAGGGGTTATGACTTTTTCTCCTCCACGAACGAAGCCCGAAGAAGGCATCTTCTATATCATATATTTTATGGTCCCGGTTTCGCAGTTTGCTGAACGAAAACCGTTCGTACAGCTATTATGCATTTTAATATTTGTTTTAGGATCATGACTGGTACTGTCATTTTTTGAGTTACTAATTTACAATAGTTAGTATAGATAATCCAGCATAGAGCTTTTGTTAAGATTCATTCTAGCGTGATTCCTGTGTGTGTTTTTTTATACGATGATAGACGAGCTATCGTGTATTTCCTAAAAATTAGAATTTGGGCCTCTTCAAGGCAAGAGTGAATAGGCTGTTACTGAACTAGCGAGCTACATTTACGGCCCCGTAGGCACTTTGATACCATCAGTTACTGGGGTCAATCGCAGATCGGTTTATGAATAAAAAAAATTGGACAATAAAAATGATAAAAATAAAAATGTTCAACACTTGCTGGAACTTACTTCACATATCATTATGCGTAGAGTTTACTTATAAGTAGACCCCTTATGCGCTTTTAAAATATCATGTATTGTGACACAATAAAAATATGTCTTATTTAAATAAATTATGAAAATTATGCGAAACTTTCGACTATTATCTATTTATTTTGTTAAAGACGAATATCTTGTTAATCTTATTATAACAACAAAGACATTGAAGCGGCAATTTAAAGCTATATCATAAGAAATTGGCGCCCAATTATATATCTGTGAAAATGCGAGCGATTTGGGACACGTTCCACCCATAACATATTATGTAATTATTAGAGAAATTCAACATTTATACCACTCTCTTGTCTATCATTTTACGTCTCAGTTATATGTAATTGTACACATATTTTCCATAAGAAAAATAATGCAGTACATTTAATATCTACTTTATAAAGCGATTTCTATTGTACTGCCTAGTAGTCATTTCTAAGCCTATAATCTGCCCAACGTTTTTAACTAAATAGTTGCATATACAATAGGGTACTTGACTGACAGGTCAAATCAGTTCCTTTTTATGAACTGTCAAAACGGTCAGAAAGTATGAGGTTTGAAAGGAAAAAATGTTTATGACGTCATAATTCTATACGGTCAAATTGCTACCTTATTTAGTTTTTGATCATTTTAAAATCGCCAAAAGTTATCATGAATGTTGTCTACGTATTTTCAGAAATAACATTTAACTACAAGCGTGGCGTCATTTATGTTGACTGCAGGAAGGTACCCAATTATGATTATGACGCAAGATATATAAAACTTGAGTAACTTTGACAAACTATTTTAAAATCCTTATAGTAAACCGTAAGTCATACATATTTGGATGTACGATAGTAGTATTAGGTTTCATATCTACCCAGGCAATTTTGCTGCCTACAGTACAGTCATTTGCCGTGGGGGATCACGTATCATTACAGCTGACTGTACATTTGCCTCACCAAAGCTATAGGTAAAATACAAATAAAAGACCCCGTGGACGTCGAAATGTAGTCAAATTGACTGCATCGTTTAAAAACATCTATACTATTATAAACTTGTAAAAATGAAATGTCTATACATAGGAGGAATTATGAAAAAAAAATACGGATTATCTGAGGGTCACGGAATAGAAAAATATATTTTAATTTTTTTTTGTATGTGTCGTTGTGGCTTCATCACACCAAATCGGCTAAACAGAATTTAACTATTTTTGGTACACGGGTGGATACCCACAGCTGGTTATAGGATACTTTTGGATTCGAATACCCTGAAGAAAAAAACAGCCAAGTGCGAGTCGGACTCGCGCACCGAGGGTTCCGTACACTTACCGTTTCTTTATTACTCGGTACCGGTTAAGTTTGCACCTGATATCTATAGCATTGCATACAAATGAGGTGCAAACTTAACGCAACCGGGTTGTTCAAATAGTTTTTTTGCAAAAAAAAGAAAAATGCTAGTTAGTAACGGCTATAATTTTTTTGCATGTAATATTTATGTTTATTTTTACAAATTGTGAAAATTTAAAATTTTTGTTTGGTAAACTTCGGAGATAAAGGGGGGAGGGGAATGGTGTATTTTTTCACATTTTCCTTAACAAAACATAATGTAATCACAATATAAAAAAAACATAATTGTTTTAGTAAGTGCAGGTCAAGCTCTTTCATATGATACTCTATTTGACCCAGTAGCTAGACTTTTAACTTTTGCCCCCCCCCATCATATTCACCGTTTTTTAGAAAATAATAAAGATATATTTGTAAATATTTCCTGTGCAATACATGTGGGCTGACCATGTGTATAAATATTCCAAATTTCAAATAGATAGCGTAAGTAGTTTTAGAGATATGCGACTCTGTCTGTCTAAAAAAAGGGTTATGATTTTTTTCTAGCATCATATGCTTCTTACTTAATGAATGTATTATTTTATTTCATACTGTTTTGTGAGGTGTGCAATAAAGAGTTATTGCAGACCTCACAAAACTTTAATTAGCTATTATCTAAACTTAAATTATTTGTTAGGTGTTAAGGTATATGTTATAGACAGTTCCTTGCCACGATACCGATAAATAAGTATATAATAACTCCCCTGCTTCTTGGCTATTCTGAAACTAGGACGAACGCAGGTTCAAAGGCATCAGCAGATCAAAAGATCTAATTTTAAATCTCTGAAAATGGATATCTTATTATCAGCATGAGAAAACATCAAGGTTAACACAATCCCTATAAAATAATCTAATTAAAATTGAATACAAAAAGTTAATATAGAACGTCACCATTGTGTTGTCGACCTTTATCTTTTAACAATCTCGCTTATATGTTGAGATCTCTATTATGTCACTGTCATCTGATTTGCACACTCCGTTTAATTGTGGCCTCCCTTGAGCCCACACCTCGTAAATACCATTTGCAGGTCAACATCCTGAGTTACTACAATAACAGAGTAAAAGGGCTGGTCATCTGTAAAACTCACGTCTTTTTCAGATATAAAAAAAAAGATTATCTCAAACATGCAATGAAATGTCGTCATTACGTGCGTTAAAACAGGCTTCAAAGTATCCCGTTTCGGGCAACCTGAGAGAACAGTAAAGGAATTTTATACAAAATTGAAGGCCTAGGCCGGGTAGTAATTTTTTTTTCATTTTAATGTAAGCATGGCGTCTGTGTCATGAACAGGCTAAACAACTGAATTCGATTTTTTAATTTTTTTCTAGTGGCTGCATGGTTATCGGACCAAAAATATCCGCGTTAATGTCTATTACACACTGCTATTAAGTAAACAAATCTGTATGGTTCATATATTGATGAATAAATTTAAAATATTGTCTACACGTAAGTCACCGGAGACCATAGACAATATTTAAAATGCTCTGCATTTAATTTATTTATTATTGAAATTAAGATTATTATTATAAAGGTTATGTATAACGGCCCTAATAGCATCTACTCGAACACTACATACGCGAAATACAGACGACTTCCGAAAAAATAACATTATGGAGGGATTGAACAGGAAAATTTTAAAAACTTTTGTTGTGTAGTTTTTTGTGTGGTGTATTTTTTATTTCATTGCATATGTTTGAGAAAAGCACTATACATGCGTCTGGCCTTGAAAAAGGCTTGCCGGCTTCGTATCACTATCCGGCCTTCCTACAGTCGGCTGTATATACCTACTCACCTGGCAAGCCTTTCTTTTCCGGCGTCTGCAGTAATGTACTATTCTTTTTTGACCGAGGGAGCGAAGCGAGTGAGCGTCTCCGTTTCAGATTGGCCATAAATGCTTTCGTTCATCTGGATGTTCAGTTGTTTTCCTATATACGGATTGCATTTCTCAACGGATTCGCGTCAAATTTTGTGAGCAGATTCTATAATAGGGTAGTTTCCTAGATACAAAAAATATGATTCTAATTAGTCCGTCAGTTAGATTATCAGAAAATATTGGACACGTATTTTTTCTTTTGAAAATTAAACAAAAAATGATGAAGATATACCCCGTTAAAGTTCTCAGTGACGTCACGCCGTGCGACCGGTTTTCGCACGGCGTGACGTCACTAGAACTTTTTGTTTAATTAACAAAAAAAAATATGTGTCCGATATGTTCTGATAATCTACCTGATGCACTAATTATATTTTTTATTTGTATGGAAATTTTGTGTCAGCTTTTTGACTCAGCGACCTCCAAATAGTTACAATCATCTTTTTGGAAATATTTTCAATGTACAGACATTTCATTTTTACTACTTTATAATAGTATATAGATAATATAATCTAATGATAATGCCAGTGCATATTAGGGTTCTTATAAACGTAACTGAGCTCTAACTCCTCGGCGGTTATTGTTAATATCCTATTTTTCTATTAACTGATACTATATTATATTCTCACTTAAAGATGCCTACAACTTTATTTGCGGAAGAGAAAAAATCATAACCCTCTTTTTTACTTCAGCTTGGTCGGGTAAAAAGAGCCCTTGGATAGCCAGCTATCCGTATACCAAAAATAGTAAATCTACCCTCTGTTAAATTGTAACTTTGACAGAGGAAAGTACTTCTTTTCTCAGTCCACCCGTGACCATGAAAGCTGGAAAGCTTCCGAAACGTCGGGAAAAAATGAAATAATATACGCGATATAATCCATTAAATTATTTGATTTCAATTAGTAAAACTCCGTTTAGCAAAAGTTAAAAAAAATATTTATGTAATGGCCTTCAAATAGTTCGTATCACTTATTTTTTTGAAAATATCTTCAATGTATAGAAATTAAATTTTTACATCTTTATAATTATTAAAGATTCCTTTTATCGAAACAATCATCTACAAAATATTAGATACAGATACATTTCAAACACAGTAATCAATACTGTTCCATAAACCTCAGATGACATTAAACCAATACGGTGGGTTCGGTGCCAAGGCCCGCGGAGACTGTGCGATGCGCCGGCGACTGTCACCTTGCATTCAAAATCGAGATCGAGATCCACGAGCGAATCTTGACTGCATGAGTAAATGTGTGTAATTAATGCCCTTAAATGTGCAATCTATACTTACATATATAGTAGACCATGTTCTAAATGATTGTGACTGTTCCATATCTATGCTATTATACAGATATAAAAATAAAATGTTTGTACATTGTGGATATTTTCAAAAAAATAATTGTAACGTACCTACTATTTGGAGGTCACTAAATCGAAATATTTTTTTTTCTTTCCGTATTTTTGTGTGTTTCGTTGTGGTTTCGTTACGCCATATCGGCTTAACAGATTTCAACTATTTTTGGTACACGGGTAGCTGGGTATCCACAGACAATTGTTGAAATCCGTTGAGCGACTTTAGCGTGATGAAGCCATATCGAGACCAAAATAGTAAAAATCTAAAATAAATATTTTTCGGTTTTAGTGACATTCTAATCGTCTGGTTCACTTATATTTTTACAAATATCTTCAATGCACAGACTTCCTTTTAAAGCTTTATAGTATAATTGATGAAGGGATGAAATATACCTAATGATTATTTACGCGGATTTGTTTTAAAAGGAAAGTAGTGAAACTGAGATTCGCTCCATGTATATAATGAAAGATGATGTACATAAATGTTTGTTCATTTATGCATAGTGTGCTACCGTCGACTTTTCGAGCAGTAGGGTGTGAATAGCTAAAATACAAAACCATAGTTGGCGTGGTGGGAACACTGGGAACTAACATTGTTTGTTCAATACGCACATAATTTTAATACGCACAATAAGATCATATAAATGTCAAGCACGCTTAGAACTTTATTACCCTGACTTTTTATAGAATTCGTATTTGCCACAATCATTGCGAAATGTGTGCTATTCTTGTAATGGGCATGCAAATCGTCACTACTTAAAAAAATCGGCCAAGTGCGAGTCGGACCCGCGCACCGACGGTTTTGTACTAAATGTACGCTAAAAACGGCCGTATATCTATGAAAATTCAGTGTTAGCAGAGCCCTACTCCTCAGCACAATGTCGCGGTGTGGGGTCATATTATCCTATGGTTACTGACATCGATAAAAAAAACAAGATTTTCAGATTTATTTCGTGGGTTGTAAAGAGCTACCTTCATACCAAATGTTAAGTTCCTAGGACAACTGCAAGTACCCCATAGGTTTTCCATGGACTTGAAACCTCCACGCGTTCCTGAGGAAAGGGTCTTGACAGACAGAGAGACAAACGGGACGGACAGACGGACAAGAAAGCTATCCTAAAAGGGTTGAGTTCTTTACTTTTGAGGTACGGAATCCTAAAAAACTGTATTTAACTACATTGATTTTATCCTTCCATATTTTTCAAACTTTGTGAGCTCATTCGATTGTGTTAACTCTACTGCCTTAGTTAAAATAAGAAAATAAAATGTGTATGAAGAACCAAACATCCAAAATTACAAACTTTCGAGAAATGCCTCAGTGAGCGATGACGAGCCACATAAAAACCGTATTCTATGGGGAATTGGAACCATGTTTTATTTTTACAAATAGATAATGTCCAAACATTACAAAGGAGGCAAAATACTCTTGCTACTCTCCGCGTAAACTACAATAGGCAATTCGCGCGTAAAATCAATTTATTCAAGCTACTATTACTTTCTTTTCATTGCTTTTAATACCTTTTTCATCGCTCCAGTTGCTATCTGTGGCACTGCTATTACTTCAAATGTCAATACTTTCTTTTTGTTCGTGTGCAATTATATTTACGATGCAATAGCCAATTGTTTTTACCATTATGGGCATTTCTCTGAGCAGTCCTAGCGCTGACTTCGGTGGCTGTAAATTTAATCGAAGTATTGACATATTTTTACATTATTTTTATTACATAATTGAACATTTCATGTAAATCATCCTATATCTGAAATAAGTAATGGTAATGCTTGAAAAATACATGTGTAATCAAAAATACTCGTATCATTGTCACTATTATAATACTAAGATGTCATTGAACAAATAAAATTAGATCTCGCCACAGTAGCTAGATTTACTTACAAGCCTGAACAATTTGCGTCATACTAAAACAAAGTTATATCATTGGCAACACCGCAAACCTTTTATAGTTTTTAGATATTACCACACAGTTTAGGCCAGTTTAGTAACTAGACTTTACTTAGGCAAATGGTCGCAGCGTGCCGCGCCCGCGGCGCCGATTCTGTTAAGGCTATTTACTAGCTTTGAGGTGGTCTGGGCACCTAACCTTTGCTGTTCGTGATAACGAAAATGGAGCAATGGGAATGACTAATCTGGTGTTTATGCCTTAAAATACTATATAACACTCATTTTATCTTAAGGCTTTCACTTGTTGAGAAAATGTCACAAACTCGTATTAAATTTAGAGCGGACGGAGTAGGCCATAAGGGCAAGTTTCGCAGGTCTTGATGTATGAGTGTTATCAATTAAGACTGAAATAATGAAATAAGGATATTTATTCTGTAAGTAGGCCGCAAGGGCACTTTTACAAGAGGAGACCACTGTTGAGAAGAAAGTCGAAAGAAACTCAACAGTAAGTAATTTTTCTAAGCAATACTTAACTATTACAATACGAGTATTAGTACTTAGCCTATCGTAAATTATATCTTTTCACTGACAGTGCCAAGTAATCGGACATTATTGAGCACTAGGACACTTACGTTTAGCCAAATTAATTATAGTGCAGTGAGATGAGTTACACTTTACACATATTATTTAAACAGTCTACTGTTTAACTGACCGATATAAAAGGTAATATAAATAAATATCGAGGACTATCTTACACAAATCAACCTAGTCTCAACCTAAGCAAAGCTTGTACTATGGGTATCAGGCGACAATATACATAATATGTAGTATATACTACCTCTTCAAGTGTAACATACCAAGTACATACCAAGGATAGTGCTAGAAACCGAGACAGCATTTTTTGCGTTTTTATAACATGGGTTTGTAACACTAAGATCGCCGTTTTAAAAAAGAAAACTATAGGTAAACATTCATGAGACATTTGTACTCAGATAAGTACCTACATTCGGTAGCTCTTGCTATGAGGTTAAACTATCAGATCTGAACCGCTCTTATTAATTCGTATACTTATATATATTATAACTACTTATTCATCGTAAATTTGGTAGCATTTTTGGTACAGAGATCATGGTACTGAATTATAAATGTGGATCTACTTAAGCGATTAAACATAATTCATATTGTCTACAGTAACCCTAATCCATCATTTCGGTTGAAATTGACCACACCTATGGTACTCCATCATGATCGCTGCACTAAATTTACGATAACACTTAAATACATAGAACACATCTAACACCCGAATGTATCTTACTGGGTATGATAAAGCTTCTTATGTTTTCTTATAAATAAGTAACATTTTAAAGTACAAATACGGCTTGCCACGATTCTTGCGATATCATAAATACATTAGTTAACAAGAAAAACATATCGTTAGCCTTACGCAAAACCCAATCATCGATCAATACGGGTATTTTCCCATTATCCAAACGTTTGGGAACGCCACAATAATTCATTGTGTACGAAATACGATCGATCTAACATTTCAGAGTAAAGTTCAACATGGTCGTAAATTCGCGGTACCCAGTTATTCTGAGATTTATACGCCTATATTTGGTAACTCCTGTATTCGAGACAGTTTATAGTGTCAAGATTCAACTACCTCGTATTTTAAGTTAAGATTAACCCTTCGTATGCTTAAAACGGATCCGTACAAAGCATTTAAACTCTACGTTAAAATGTCATTTAGCTTCATTTTATTGCACACGAGGGATTAATAAATCTATACTATTATGAAGTTGTAACAATGAAAAAAAAAAAAAAAATATGTTGTGAAAAATATGTTTTACTAAAAACAATTAATTATGATTGTGTGTATCTTTGTAGCTTCATCACGCGTTATCGGCTAAACGGATTTCAACTTTTTTTCGTAAACTGGAGGTTGGGTATCCAAAGAGGGTTATAGAATAGTTTTTACACTACGCTGAAGGAAAAAAGAGGGCTTATGACTTTTTCTCCTCTACAAATGAAGTTGCATGCAATGAATCCAATATGTGCTCGCTACAATTGAATTTCACACCGCTAACGATCGAGATCGTGTCTCAGTACCTACGCCATAAAAGGTAGCAGAAATGCGCGTAACTCAAAGTAAACATGAAATACTGCAAGTATATTCTCATACTAGCCTAAGCGACGAGGAATGACACTGTAAAAATTCTTCAAGCATTTTTCTTTCATTTCAAAATATCTATTCGCTTACCCACAAGTAAAACTCACTAAAGTATCTGTCACTGCTCTTCAAAACCTCTTCTCTTGGTACGCCATCGATAATAAGATAATATGCTTTTTTGGCAATAGACGAGTTTATTGCCAAAAATAAGTTTTGAGAAAGAAAATTCATCAACTACCTATTTATTTAAACTTTATTGCACAAAACAAAAGTAAGTTCAAATGGCGGACTGAATGCCAAATGGCATTCTCTACCAGTCAACCACAGGGAAAAACAGAGATGCATGAAAATGGTGCAGTGGGAAAATTCATTCAGTACTGAGAGCGTTAGGACACACAAGCAAATAATGCATACATAATTACTTATACCTATACTATATTTATGATACAGTGTATATATATATATATATATATATATATATAGTACCATAATATATATATCATAATATACATATTTATATATATATAAATATTACATATAAATAATAAATACAAAATATATACCAGCTACTGCATGGAAGATGCTACCCGAGTTCTTGTTTCAGCAGATACCTACGTAGCAATGTAGCATCCGCTTGAAAACTACCTTGCTTGGGGCTTGTCTAATAGAAAGAAGAAGTGAATTCCAGAGAAGGTTTGCCTGAACGTCATCTGATCATCATCTGTATAGATGTGTAGACACTTATCATGCGGAGATAATGTGGATTTTCGAGATTATTTTCGAGAATCATCATCACGTCAGTGGCAGACGTCAACTGCTAGATTTGTTTGACCTTTTTTAACACGATGACCGGTTAGTGGATTGACGTAATTTTCTAGATACAGACACCTAGAAAAGAGGTTGGAGGGTAATAAAGGCAACTTTTTATCCATGCGAGCAAAAAATATACTTTTAAAGCGAGACTTCTCCGTTGACTAGGCTACATGATCAGAGTTGTTACAATGTAGTTAGCTGCTCTAATGTCATTTGAAATTATCTGAATTCGATTTTACGTCCTGCGTACTTTAGTCGTCTTTAGATTGAGGTTCTGGTCACTAAAATACTTGTACTTGACATGAATTAATGACGAATATGAAGTTACATTAAGTAATGATCACTTACTGGCTGTCACCACTTAGATAAAGGGGGTATTCAAAATGTATGATATAGAAGTGTACAATGATGAATATTTAGATTTGTTTTTCAAGGATGACAAAGTATATTAAACGCTATTATGAAGTAAACATATAAATGAAATGTCTGTCATTGAAGATATTTAAAAAAATAGTGACACGGACAATTTGAAGGTCACGGGATCGAAAAAGATATTTTTTTAATTTTTTTTTGTACGTTAGTATGTGTCGTTGTGGCTCATCAGACCAAAACGGATAAACGGGTTTCAACTATTTTTTTTGCTTATTAAGTAAGTGTATCTAAGTGGTTTCAACTATTCTTGGTACACGGGCAGCTGGGCATCTACAGATGGGTATAAGATACTGCTTTACTCAACTAAGCTGAAGAAAAAGAGGGTTATAATTTTTTTCTCGTCCACTGACGAAGTTGTGGGCACCTTCTAGGGCACCCTTCCGATTAGAGACTGAAGTATGATGTCATACTATTTTTTTTCCAAGGAATATGCCACAAATAAGAAAAGTATAAGTTGATATACAGACATTATCCAAATAATAATGTTGAATCTGCCAACCTTTTTATCTGTTTGGTAAATGACAGAGAGTAAGCTTGAAAAAAAAGAAACAAACGACAGTTAAAACAATACATCTTTCTCATAAGTGCAATATTTATTTATACTTCAAGCGGGATGAATGCAGCTATCATTTATTGCTAGAGATAAAGAAAGCGTCAACAAAATGATTTAAAGTTCACGCACAGAATCGAACCTGCCGACCTTCACCACACCCACTGAACCGAGGTACCAGTTTTAACAGGATACGGTCGTCACGACGTACATTTTTGTCATACTTAAAGATTTGCATGATCTCAAAACAATATGTACCTACGCGTGTTTGAGATTTAAAGGCGTCCTTACATACAATGAAGATGATGAGCACGCATTGGTAACTATAGTGCGCATTGATTTAGGGTCTATTCATTCGTACCCACAACCACACGACAACGCAGCGACAAAGTCGTATCGCAGCGGTTACGTGTGGATTCTTGCAGTCGCTTTGATTTAGTCGTGTTAATAAAACTATTTATCGCCCGTGTGGTTGTGGTTGTCGTGTGGTTGTGGTACGTCTAAATAGATCCTAAAACTAACACGATTTCCCCTCATTAACACTTTCGCTGACAGTGCAATCAATTAAGCGTTGTTAAGCCTACATAAGCTTCGCCTGTGGACGTACTGTTACCGAACGAGTTAAGATAACAAAACAAAACTGAGCTTATTCGCGTATAATAGTACATTATGATACGAGTGTGGTACGTTGGTTATTACACTCGAGGCTATGTCTTGCAGCGCGAGTCGTAGACGAGTGCTGTATAAAGCCGAGAGTGTAATGACCAAAGCACACGAGTTTCATACGACGTTTTTCAACACACTTGCGAGGAAAAAAGCAAAAAGACAATCGTACCTTACTTAAAATTTCGTCTAGGTTATACGTGCTATGTGCGTAGCGAATCCTGCAGTCGTAAGTTTAACATTAATCCGTCATCAGTACCTCAAATTTACGTACCTACATAATGATTATATTTTAAATATCTTTGCTTGAAACTATTTACACAATATTGTAATTTTTTTTAAATAATCATACTTCAATAGGAAATATTTGTAAATATGTCAAATCAAATCAAAATGGCGCGCTGCGACCGGTGCATTTGTGTATGCGCGCGCACGAACAATGAGGCAAAAGGTAATAGGGCAATCAGCCAAACATTAATAATATAATAAACTGAATAATTATATCAATTTAATAAAATCTAATTAATATTTTATTTAGAAAACTTTACAATTTATTGAAATTAATTGCTTTTAACAAGTACCAGTTTAGATTTATTAAAATAACCTAAAATGTTTTTTTTTTACCTAAAACCTACTTGCTGAAGTTTAAAAAAAAACTGTAATGAAAAGGCACTAGTGTGATTATGTAATGTAAAAAACACGCGTGTGTAATGGACTGGATTACAGCCATAAAAACGGTGTAATAACGTTTTTACAATTACGAGCAAGTGTGTAGAAAATATAATTTATAGCGTTGGTAATTCTTCGAAGTTTCGGACGTCGCCTTACTAACGTCTATAGTCCCCAAGGAGAGCGGGCACGTCAGCATATGTTGAGCAGCGCAGCGGTGATAACTATAGAGCAACTCGCGGTAATGTACTTTAGAAATCAATCAGGTAAGTGTCAAAACGTTGTGACGGTCAGAAAATTATAATGCTTTAAACGGTTAAAATTATTTTTTTAAGCTTGGTTTTGGTAGGTTTAAAATAATCAAAAATAGCTGTAGGTGACTATCTGTGTATATTTTTAAAAAATATACTGATCGGCTGGTGACAATATTTATTTCAGGAAACGACTTACCGCCTTCAAAACGTCCACTACACAGCAATTCAGTTAACTTGCAGTTAACCATACAGTACGGGGTTTAGGTGACCCCGTACCGCATTGAACGTGTTAAAAAACATATCGGTGGTAATTGTCGAGACATCCAACAACTACACCCGTTGACTTTGCTGTGAACTGCATAATATAAAACGATGTTTGAATGATATAATATATTTTTTCCATTCTAAACTATACCGAAAAGTAAATACAAATGCCAAATTAAACATGACATGAAACAGGTGTAAATCCTCTGATGTTACCGTTCTAAGAATTGACTGCACTACCAATATCAGTTAGCAATCTATTAGTTTACAAATTAGACGATGGAATCTGTATGTTCTTTTCAAATTGAGCCGTCAAGATTACTTGGCTGTCAGTAGTTATTATGCTAAGTTCAATAATAACAAGAAACTTATTAGGTTTGTAGATTTTGCCTCATCTGATATGCTAGTTCGTGTTAAGAAGTGATTGCTTATTTTTTGCTGTTCAATCTTGCGTGAATTTTGTTCGACTGTTAAATGGTATTGTTATTTTTACAGATTACCTACTACACTTTCTTAGACCTAAGATTGTAGCTTTTTTGTCCATATTGCCAGTTTTTCAACTTAAATAGATAGTGCCCGTAACTTCATTCACGTAGGAAAAAAAAATCGCACGAGAATACTTGAATTCCCAGCTTTCCATGTAACAAAAAAGGTTGAAATTCGTCAAGCTGTTATTTTTTAAAATATATAATCTGACCAGCGATTGACCACAGTATTACCTGATGGTAAGTTACGTGGTCGAGGATTTAGCTCACTGGTTCAGCAACTGCCTATTCACTCTAGCCTTGAAGAGACCCAATATATATGTTATAATAATATAAGTAAATAATAATTAATACATATTACGTGTCAATTTTTATACAAACCGAACTAGTCCCATGCAAAGCGCAATAAGGCTTGTGTTGTGAGTACTAGATGACGATATATTTAATAGATATAATTCCTTATATTCATAGAAAACATCCAAGACTCAGGAACAAATATTCATACTCATCACACAAATATTTGCCCTTACCAGGATTTGAACCCAGGACCTTCAGCTTTACAGGCAACGTTACTCCCGTTGAGCTAAAAAAACATATACATACAAAAAATTTATTCTGTGAGCTTCACTATTTTTTTTAATATTGTTATTGTACTGAGATTTCATTGTAACAACTTTATAATAGCATTGAAAACTGGCTGTTCTTTCTATTAAGGCTTGGTAATTATATTCGATAGTTTCTGCACAAAGGGTTATATGTTAAAGATCTTAACTCATCTCTAATTTCGGTAACAAATTACCGCTTCAAACTGTTCTGATTTTAGTACTGGAATAATGTCAAGGCCTCTTCCATCGTAAAATTCGTTACAATTCGAAACGAGCTGCAATTCCGTACTAGTATTGTACAAAATAATTGTTATTCTTTCGAAAACTTTTCGGTTGTTGTTCGTCTTTGTACTTGCAAGGTTTTTACAAGCATAATTAAGGTTAACGTGGCATTAAACCACCTAAATTATACAGTGCAATAGTATCATAATAATATAGACTTAAAATAGATTGTCAAAGTCCTTTCCATCAACTATGCCCAAACCAACCTGATTTGGTTATCATGCGAAATGAGCCTTGAATTTTGACCCCAGCTGATTTCTTTTTAATCTGTTGCATTATCTACCTGTCAATCACAGGTTTCTATGTCAAAAGTCGAGGTTTTTGTCATAAGTTTGCTGAATAATAAAGTAGATTCAAACGAATTTGAATAATCATGATGAACTGTGCTACACAAGGAATAATAGACCCTGTTATAAAGCTTTTGTTATGTTTATGTAACATTCGAGTCCCATTGTGAAGATAACTGAACAAGAAAACAGTCACAAAACAAAAACTTAATACGTTAATATACATTAATATTTTAACAAAGCGCAGGAAGGCCGCCCAAAAGTTGGTCGCACGACCCGCTTAGGGTTGCGGGGACTCGCTGGATGCGGGTGGCCTCTATCCGGTCCATGTGGAAATATATTGAGCAAGCCTGTGTTCAGCAGTGGACGTCCTATGGCTGAAATGATGATGATGATGATTTTAAGAAAGTGACAAAACACCTTCGTCAACGCCTGCAAATTTTTTTGTTATTTATTTATCTGACGAGACGTTTGGTTAAGTTGGTTGCACGAAGGCCTACGAAGCTGGCGGTCTCGGGTTGAATCCCGACCGTGGCAATTGTTTGTGTGATGAGCACGAATGCTGGCACGAATCTTTGAATCACTTGAACAAGCATTTAGCCAGAAACCATATTTACCAAGATATCATGATCATGACGGGCGGCGGCGGCCCGAATATGTACTGTAATGAACCCAGCGCGGCATGCACGCCGGATTATCTCGAATATCATTATGAAAATGTGAACATTTAATATTGAAAAGCTGGTAGTTACCTAAGGATTTTGAACACATTAAAGAAAATTATACTATACGGGTTTAGATAAAATTAGTTACCTATAAACTTATGACGTTCCGCATCTTCAAATAATATATTTAAATAGGAATCCGTTTCTGAACCCGCAAAGGTTACTTGGTCAATTTGTGTTCGTGATTCTCTGAAACGTCTGAATTTGAAAGGTTAAATGGTAACAGAAGGTTATTTGGTGCATAGTTGAACTAAGGCGTATTGTGAAGTAGATACATAATTAGTAACTAATTTATTTACTAGAGGATGCCTGCAACGTCGTTCGCGCATTGAAGTAGAAGTAGAAACAGAAGTCATAACATAACCCATTCTCGCTTCTCTTTTTTGCTTCAGGGTAGTCGGGCAAAAAGTATTCTATAACCATCTGTGGATAGCCAGCTACCCATGTACCTACATACGAAAAATACATAATTGTAATCCGTTTAGCCATTTAGCCGTGATGAAGACACAAAGACACATACAAAAATGCAAAAAAAAAAGAATATATTTCTATGTGGCGATGGGCTTCATCACGCCAAATCGGCTAAACTGATTTCAACTATTTTTGGTGCACGGTTAGCTGAGTATGTCCAAAAGGTTATAGGATACATTTAACCCGACTACGCTGAAGAAAAAAATAGGGGTTATGGCTTTTTCTCCTCCGCGAACAGTTGGCACCTTCTAGTTATAAATAAATCAACAATAAACGAAATAAAAACAACATTACACAGAATGAGCCAATTAAAATAAATCATGCAGCCATTAGGCACGGACTTCGTATCGGTGATAGATAATAAAATCTATTAAGTAACTTTATTATACTATCATTGTCATTAAAAAACAATCAATTTTCCTATGTCTAATACCTAAGAGAGCTATGGTGTCATTAAGGTTTTGCGTGAGGTAAATTATAGTGGAGCGTTCATGATCAAAGGGAGTTTTTGAACACGAATGTCATTTAAGAAAATGTCAAATTCATTGACATTAAACTTATCTGTGGGTAAATTTAGGCAAAATTGGCATACTTTTTCTGGAGCAATACGATTGAGTAGGCTTAAATGGACAAACTGGTAGGAATCAATTCTACGGACGGATGACGTGCTCTCGTTCGTTTGTTCGCGAAGCGGAAAGGAGACGGGTCTTGACTGTTGGTACATCGATAGCTGAGTATTCGATGAAAGTTAAAGGTAATTTTTAAAAGAGGAATTGTATTTTTTGTATATGATGTTGTGGTTTCATCACGCCATAACGGCTAAACAGATTTCAACTATTTTTGACACACGTAATCATCCACAGTGGCTTATAGGATACTTTTTACCCGACTACGCTGAAAAAAAAGAGGGTTTATGACGTTTTCTTCTCCTCATACAAAGATGCGGGCATATTCTAGTCTCTTAATAATCAAACTCAAACAACTGTTATCCCACAACATGGCAAAACTTCATTAGTCTCTAATACAATTGAGCCTGAGGCGCGCTTGCGTCGCATCCTACGCACACCTTACACATCACGTCCTTAATATGACAAAGACTCAAGTTACCAGCACTACGAAAGTCAGTTACGACCTCGTCTCACCGTCGTCGTATTATTTAAGAGTAAATTGCAGTGCCATTTAACTTTATGCTGCTAATGCCTAACGAAATGTCGTTTATAATGACACCTGTTGCAATGTGTGATTTAATGTCTAGGCTTATAAGATGATTATAGGTATTTCCTTTTTACAGGAATCTTGTTTGTGCAAGTTTGTATATGGATTTGTATGTAATTGTATAATATTGGTCGCTTGAGTGATTGGAGATTTAGGAAAAATCTAGTCAGTTCTGTGGGCCTATGATTGTTGTGTCTATTACTCAATAGGAAAATGATAAAGCATCCGGCACTCTCATGCTCATGTACCTAATTACTAGCTTCTGCCCGCGACTTCGTCCGCCTTAAATTCGTTTATCGCGGATAAGGGTATTTTTTCGGGATAAAAAGTAGCCTATGTCCTTCCCCGGGACTCTAAGTATCTCCATACCAAATTTTATACAAATCGGTTCAGCGGTTTAAGCGTGAAGAGGTAACAGACAGACAGACACATTTTCGTATTTATAATAATAATATACTAGCTTCTGCCCACGACTTCGTACGCCTTAAATTTGTTTATCGCGGATAAGGATATTTTCCCGGGATAAAAAGTAGCCTATGTCCTTAGGTAACAGACAGACAGACAGACACACTTTCGCATTTATAATATTAGTATGGAAGTATGGATAGTATGGACTAGTATGGACATGGATAGTATGGATGGGAAATAATGTTTTATTATTTATCTATTTCGTGATGAATGGAACCCATCAAGGGCCCGCAGAATGAAAAAAAGATCTGAATCTTACTGTAAAACGGCATTAAAAGATTAAACATATTTCCTACTCTTTCCAGCAAATGACGCGATCGCAGACATTCAAGTAAAGCGTCATTTAAAATCTTGATAGGTGATCAATTAAAAAAGAAAATTAAATTGACAAGCAGATTCTCCCTACCTTAAATACTAGTCAACCTTCTGCTGCCATGAGAGAACGGGCGGAAATTTTTCACACATTATTTTAAAAGTTCATAAGAATGAACCGGAGTCATGAATCACTTGACAAGTTACATCACAGTGATGAGAATGCAGAGAATGCCGGTTGCAATCAATAATTTTGTCAGCTCACCGTTATCGTAGTACTCAGATAATTACAGTAACATAAATCATCGCAATAGCAGAATCTATTGAGCAAAGTAGTTATTGCCTACCACAAATACCATAAGCACTCGTCATAATAGCTCGTCCTGTAATACTTGCAATTCGTCCACGAGATTGAACAATTATAATTAACTTGTATGTTATTATAAAGTTGTAAAAATTAAATTTCTCTACATTGAAGATATTTCCAAAAAAACAAGAGAAAAGGTCTACTTGAAGGTCACTAAATCAAATAAAAAGATTTTATGTTTGTATGTGTTGTTATGGGTTCATCACTCCAGATCGGCTAAACCTATTTCAACAAGTTTTAGTACACGGGTAGCTGGGTAATGACAAATGGTTATAGGATACTTTTTTTGCGACTGCGCTACAAAAAAACAGAGGGTTATGATTTTTTCTCCTCCGCTGACGAAGTTGCAGGCAAATTCTAGTATTTAAATAAAACGATTTTAACGGATTATATAGCATTACATAATTAATTAGGTAACATAAGCCATTATCAATTATGACACGACGGAGCCACATGGTGTCTGTATTGTTGACTAACGTAGCAGCTCACTATGGGCTTCAATGTCGCGATTATGACAAATGGGAGAACGCTGCCTTAGCAGAATGTTCTTTCGCAGGACCCATACGATATGAAGTTGGCCAGCTTGAACATTACCTAGCAGGGATCGTAAAATGCGAGCGAAATTGATTGAAATAACGTATGTCAAACAGTGATAATCGCGAAATGACGCTTCAATGAATTTTGCTCGCATTTTACGCACCCAGCTAATGACAAGGTTAGTGTAACGAAAGTCTGTCAGAATGTGCACAAGCATACTCATACCATTCCATTTAAGGGATGGCTCTGTAAGCAATGCGAATATTATATTTATTAATATTATAGACTATTTATAGATTCCATAACTACACAATAAATTTATTACAAGAGGAATCTCTTCCGCCGTTTACTGAAGACAAAAAAAAGAAAACTTGTGCAATAATATTAATTGCTCATCCAATCTGTATACTGTGCAATAATTTAACGAATGCGTAGGAAGATGGCACACGATTTGGCCACGAGCGATTACTTGATCGATTATCGAAACTTTCTGCCACAAGGCCGCCCATCGAGCCGTAATTGACTCCGAATCGATACGTCGGTACTTATCGAATAAACAATACAATAGATTGATGTAGGTCAGAAGAGAGCAATTTAATTTGGGTCAGAATTATTGCTCTGCTAATGCGTTTTGTGGTTTGACCTAGAGAAATATAACAAATGTGCAAGCTTTTTATGATAGTAATGCCAATGGGGAAACGAATAAAATGTCTGAGTGAACTAATAAGTCTTTGAGCTAGTTATTACATTTTTTGTTCGTAAAAAGAAAAATAGTATGATCTGATTCTCTATTTTACCACCAAGGCCTATAAATATAAAGAAAGTGTATATCGGCACTTGTAGTTGAGTGGTTGTCACAGCCAGCTCCAAACGGTTAAGATGTAAATTCGCCAATAGTTCCTACACGAAAACCTGAAAAACTATCACATCTCAGTAACTTAAAAAGTTGATTGAATGACACTTGTATAACATAATACATTTCCCTGCTGCCACAAGATCGCGAGATTACATTGTCACCCCACTTTCACTGAGACATTTTCACATGGTGGTTTACACCATGGCGCAAAAAGTGATTAGTGTCTATGAGGCTATAACAGAGTAACTACTTTTTTGTCCTGAACGCCTGTTAAGATTCTGATGAGATTCATACCGACGACTTTTGTTATTCAAGTACAAAATGTTCGTGTGAAATGCATGATTGCGAGTGATTTGTAGGAATATTTTAAAATAGCGAACTTTAAAGTTAATGGATAAAAATAGTTCGTCTAAAATATGAATAAATGATTCTTTAAACAAAAACATTTAGATATACTACACCAACGGAATCAATGAGTAAACTGTATAAAATTTTATAGCGTTCTCCGCTTATTCGATGATTGCATTCGTTTTCGAGCTATCTCTGTAAAAACCTTTAAAAGAGTTTAGTGTAATTCTTGAATTAAGTATTTATTAATTTATCCAGCCACGTCTAAAATTGTATGCCTTTAAGTTTCATTATCATTAGATAAACTTATATTTTGTACTAATTAGAGAGGCTATTGCCAACTTCGAAATTCGAAGTCCCTCTCACGCAAATGCAATTTAATACGAGAACGAGACAAACGATCAAACATGGAGAAGCACCGCGGATATAGAAATATTTTTCAAGCATTATCATCCATCCTTGCAATGTTTTTATTATTTTCAAGTACCATACATTTCCTTGTAAACATGCAGACATACTACAAGCATACACTATTCAAACAAGGTGTTAGATCTGTGAAGTTCCGCCAATATTTTATTGTTCTCAGGAGCTCATGTCAAATTCATGAGCCGGTTGATCGGCGTGGCCATCGGCGGTCATTCGGCAAACGAGTTTCCTGTGTATTTCGCAGGAAAGTTCAAATAAAGCTGGTTTCATACTTGCAGTTTGAGTTGTTAAGCTATGTTTGCAATGTTCGAGAAATCGACGATAGGAAAAAAATATTAATAACTGAGAAATTGTAATTTTGGAGAAATTCCGTATAGCGATAGAATTTGAGGTGAAAGGAGGCCTGTGCCTAGCAGTGTGACCTATAAGTTTAGGCTGATGATGATGATGAGAATCTTGTTTGAAAGAATTTCACGATTCTGTTTCAGCACGTTTTTGTGATCGTAAAGCTTGTTAAATCGAAGTTATGGTTAAGTACTAATAAATATAATGCGGGAAGAGAAACAGTCGAGGTACCCTTACCAGTAGGTATAGTTGTCGGCAAACTTCTGAAGCATAACCTTGTCTGCGCAGTAACCGATTTACGTACAATTGTACATGCGCAGATCCACCATTTTTATCCAAGAAGTTTGCCGGGATCTATACATTGTACAGTCACCAGCATCAATATCTCTGCTATAAGAAAGCGTGTGAAAATATCTGACACTTCCTAACGGCCCTAGAAATAGAGTAATGTCAGATATTTATGCGCTCTTTGTTGTGGCAAATTTTAATGCTGGTGACTGTGCAGGAAATCCATTCAATTGAAAAAAAAAAATCGGTTTTATGACCACTACAATCTCGCAAAAAATCAACCGTAGCAATCAAAACTTAGAAAAACCGGCCAACAGCATGTCGGACTCAGTGTATGGTTCCGCCAACCGTTCATACGACAAAATACACTACAGATGAAAAAAATACGATATTTAATTATCAAAATGAGTAGCGGCTTACACAAGACACCTATCTTGTAGATTTTGAGTAAAATGCCTGGGGTATATAAACGGACGTGTACATGACAAAACTATAAGGGTTCCGTTTTTGCCATTTTGGCTACGGAACCCTAAAAAACTACAGAAGTTAGTAGACAGTAGCTAGTGAAGTTAAATAAGGCCACAATTTACAATGTAGCAGATGCGTCAGCAAACAGGAACTGGTCGTCGTGGGTAGAATCTCGCGCATCTAGCGCATGAGCAGTCTTGCCCACGTCGCTATTTGCATTTGGATCTGGGCCTGGAAGCCTATTCCAACCATACGGGCCTAAGTCATGGGAGTCTTCAATGAGATGTGTCCTTTTGATTGAGTGAGTAACAAACATGGTTTCGATGCTCTTAATGTTTGAAATACTTAGTAGGAATAGGATGTAATAACTATGGGAAAGTTGCTGATTTTGAGGCACCTGATAGAGGGATGGTGGCGTGCCGCCAAATTTTTTTTTTAAATATTAAGGACTCGATGGTGCCTGCAACTTTGTACGCGGAGGAGGAAAACGCATAACCCCTCTTTTTTTCTTTAGCGTAATCGAGTTGAAAGTATCCCTAAAACCGTCTGTGGACTAGCTACTCGTGTACCATAAATAGTTGAAATCCTTTTAATGAAGTTTGATGAAGCCACAAAACGACACATACAATCATACAAATAGTAAAAAAATTATCTCGATTTAGTGAACTCCAAATAGTCCGCTATAATTTTTTTTTAATATTCTCAATGTACGGTAAGGCTAACTGAAACACGTAGCTTGTTAGTCCTTATTGTCATTGTGACAAGAGCCGAAAAGGTAACGTGTTTCAATTTCCTTCAATGTGCACACATTTAATTTTAACAATTTAATAATAGTAATAGGTGAATAAAATTATAACAATCACCCGTCCACCCGTCACCATGGAAAGCTGGAAAGCTTCCGAAACGTCGGGAACTAAAATGAGATGATATACGCGATATAATCCGTTAAATTGTTTTATTTCAATGAGTAATAATCGCGGAAACAGAAGAAAATATTATAACAATCAGTTAAGTACCATATTAGTGGCATTTTATGTCTTTCACTTGACTATGTAAGTCCAGTATATTTTCTAGCCAAAGGAGTGTAATGTACGCACTCACATCAGAGATATAAGCCCAATTGGTTCCAAGTAGAAAAATAAGAAAGCAAAACAATAAATCGTATCTTACCTTCGTAGAATCTCGAGTAAATAAAATTAAAACGAATTAGCGCTATTTCTGTCTAGAAAATGTCTATTTTATTTAATTGACATTAGGCGTATCGCGGCACGCGCTGGTTTTATTTTTAATCTTAATTGACTTTGTACGAGTTTAGAAGTTGTTTTAATTATAAATTAGATCTAGCACGCAAGTACGCGTTGCAACCGCACATAAAGGACTCTCAAATAATTCAAGTGAAAGGGACACTTAAACGTTTTTTATTGTTTTAAACTAAGCTGGTATGCAGTATTAATTGCTACTTATACTATGATAACTTGTGTTTAGATCTAAGTATAATACCTCGTCATTAAAATAGCGTATGATAAATTAAACAAGCCTTTTTTCTCAATTTTATAAATAGATGTTTAATTAACACTATGCAAATATTTCTTTTACTAATTAGAAGTGTAAGGTACAATAAGTAACAATGTAAAAATAATAAAATACATTATTTTATTTTATAGTGTGGACATCTACGAGTTTATCTATACTATTATAAAGTTGTAAACACGAAATTTTTCAAAACCACTAAAAGGATTTCAACAATTTTGGTACACGGCTAGCTCTCCACTGCTAGTTATCGGATACGTTTTACTCAACTACGCAGAAGTAAGAAAGAGGGTCATTACTTTATTCTCTTCCACAAACGAAGTTCCAGGCACCGTCTAGTTTAGAAATAAAACAAAAGTCATTAAAATTTTACAGGTTTCCAAGCGAAACTAGTGTATGAAACTTAAAAATCATACACATTTCTATTCTTTTAACAAAACGATCAGTAATCCGTCCTCTTGTTAAAAAATAACAGCGGACACGTTGACGTGAGCAATAAATCCGAGCGTTAACTCCAACAAGGTCCTTAATGCACTTAATGCATTGTTATTCCACTTTATCTTCCCACATCACACGGGTTTGCATAACGACAAATTCTTTGTCACTGACCAATTGCTTGCAAAAGTCTCAATGTCGCCCTACTTTTCTATCTAGACAATTTATACCCGCAAATCTAACAAACAAACAACTATGCAAATAATATCAAACTTATACCCTAATAGATAAGGCCTAGAGATCACATTTGTATCTTGAATGAAGCAAATAATGCTGCTAATGCACTTAGACAATGCAAAATCGACGGAATAAGTCCGTATGCGTCCGATTTGAAAACGTCTTATTGTTGTTGCTGATAAGCTTTCTAAACAATATTATTTTGCATTGTTATAAAGAGTATTTTCGCCCGTAAGTTTAAGAATCAGGATATGAGTTTAGCTGGCGCCAAGGCGTGGCTTTCGGTAGTATAATCAAGACAATTACGAAATTCATTCGTGGGTGTATCAGAATCTGTAATAGAGACGCAAATGCTTGTTTGTAAGGCGCCATTAAAGAGATTAACATCTGGTGACAAACGTTACGAGTCGACCGACATTACTAAATTTGCAACACTGGAGTAATAAATTGGCACCCCTTAACATTACAATATTTCACAAGGTTTTATTTTGCAGATATATTTCAGAACAATGAAAGTCACTCGCTTACTTGCGTGTTAAAAAGATGTATGATGAGAAATATATTAAAATAATAAAAACTGGCCAAGATCATGTCGGACCATGCTCAATGTAGGGTTCCGCAGCCGTTTATACAAAAAAAGCACTACAATAAAAAATACGATATGAAAAAAAAACACTAACAAAAGAGCGTATCTCCCCGGCACTTACGTCCTTTTGTAGAGAAGCTGTCCGATCATGTTAAAAGCAATTTTCGTTGGAAGTATTTATAAAGCTTTATATTTGTAAATATTTTCATATTTTTTGAACATACCGTTTAGAAAATAGAGGGGGGGGACACAATTTTTGCTACTTTCGGAGCGAATATTTCCGAAAATATTCACTAATTCAAAAAATTTTTTTTAAGAAGAATTGTTTTTAGAAGAACTGTCGAATAATGTGCCACATATTGATATTTGCCAAAAAAATCAGTTTCGGTTACATGTATGGAGTGCCCCCCCCTAGAAATATATATATTGTTTATTTAACTATCAGACTAAGTAGCGGCTTACACAAGACACCTATGTTACAAATTTCATCAATATACATCTAAAGGCCGAAACACACCGGACGCGTGCGCAGCTCATTTGCCACTTATTACTTTTATATGGTTCTTAAAAAATATGTCTAATTTAATATTTATACGCGATTAAGCGCCGTTTGTTGTGTTGTGATAATGTCTAAATTTAGATTTCAAATTAAAATGAAGCATATTTTTTTTATAGTAATCTAAATTTGTATTCAGTTTTCTTTATTTATCATCTCGTGTATTAGATTGATGGATTATAGATGTGTATTCAATAATATATAATTAAAAACGACGTATAAATTCGGTGTGCTTCCGAAGCAGCCTAGAAAACTCTTAATTTTTAACCTACGCATTTCCTAACACAAGAGTAAACATTTATAATTACACCGACCAATGTCGTACGAATCGCCGTATTTAGACAAAAAGCAAGGCTAGAACCGCCATTGTCGGGTTCCGCCCAGCCAACAAAGCCGATATGTCGATAAGAACACAATAAACAATAACATTCAGCTGTTGCAACACGCGAATGTGGAATGTGCTATGAGCTGCAATCATTGTAAGAAGTTTGCAGTTTAAACACATAAGGGCATATGTCTGGTATATACAGTGGATACATGCACTCTTATTGACGCGCCGATAGTTTGCACTTGCACAGGAACATAAGGGCATATGCCATATATATTCATAGATACATCCGTCTTTATTAGCTTTAAAGTAGGAAGTAATGTGCGTTTGTTAGTATGTTTGAATTAGATGGAAAAAGCGTGGTATAGATAGTGTGACGGTACATAAGCGCTTATTAGAATGTGCTGTTTAGAGGAAAATATGAGATCGTATTTATTACACCGTGCCATCCCACCTTGGCTATTTTTCGAGTGTATGTATGTATATCTATTTATTTACCATGCTCTACAGCCTAAACGGTCTCATGGAATAAAGATACATACATATGAGATATCATGAGATTCGTGTTAGTTGTGAGAGATGAGAAGATGGACTGCTTGTAATAGTATGCAGTTGGGTTTTTTCAGAGTGACAATGTAATACTTGTCATTAGTGGTGGATAAATTATAACAGATAAAAACAATTCGCCATTTGTAATTTGGAACACGAATTTCCGCTCATACGCCGACTTTTAAGTGCCCTGATTTCGCCAAAGTTTGCAAACCTCCTAAAAATGTTTGAGCTTGCTCAGTCAGTGTAGTGAGTACAACATGTCGATACGAATACCACTACAAGTTACCCTATATACCATTTAAGTAAGACACAAAGGCGGCTCACGCGCGGCGTGGGTACGTTCCAATGATCGGCCGAAATTGGGACAGTGTTGCCAACTTACGAATGGCAAATAACAAACTTTATTTGACTTCAGCGTATTTTGTTAGCCAAAACTTGCAACAGCAAACGAGACAGTTTTATTCCCAACTACACGGAATACATTATGTTTCATTATTCAAATAAACGATTGATTTTTTTTATAACCTAGAAATTTATTCGGTTCGACAATATCAACTAAATGGTGTCTTGTCTGGTGGCTGGTAAGACAGACCGAAATACATGTGAATGATCTCAATGGAGCTACAAGGTAAACCATACGTTTTTTTAAACTGAACGGATTAATTATAAAAAGGCAGAGCTTCATTTGTTTAAAACAAATTGATCGTATTTCTTGGTCTACATTGTCGGTGAATCAGTGCACAGGACTTTTTCCAGCTGATTTTTAATTGCAGAAAAAGTCTCCTTTCGAGAACGCCGTTGTCTGTAAATCTGTTTAATTATCTACGTAAATTGTCTCATCCATATCCCTATTTAAGGTTAGTCTGGGCATTCTTTTAAAGTTACAAATAGGAAGCTAATAAATACCCTCAAGATTACGTAGAACTGGTCGACAACTACAGACAGATGCAAAGAAGTTAAAAATGTAACAAATAAAAAAGCACTGTTTTTAATTAGGTACTTACTTCATAGTTAACTTATTTTGTAGAAAATCTTTTACGTAATAATACACATTTGATTAAGAATTAAGTCCACGAACAAACACACAAAGAAAAGAAAAAACGAACGAAAAATATAATTGTTATTTTCCGAAAATCTTGATGTTTCACCATCACGATCTTCGTGGTTTTTAAAGTGACTTTTATTTTTTTTACTGAGAAACTATATATTTCTATATAGATATTGCTAATTTAAATGTTATCTATTTCGTCAGTTCTGAACTGTAAGGGCCAGAAAATTAAGTCCTTCAAAATATTGGGATGGAACAGTCTCCCTTGACAATTGAAGTAAACATGCTAACTTTTCTGATTCAATTACTGGCAAGGGGGTCAAGTAGACCTTTTCTTCTTCATCGTAACTACATTGCTGAGGGTCGCGACCAATTAAGGTCGTTATTTTATGCTCGATATGGATATTTTAAATTACACCAAGGCCTTCCATGCCGATCGGTCTTTTGCCATCCAAATAGACGCCTGCTGATGGACTGGCACGTTTCCTTCACAGCAAGTCTATTGGGCCGGCGATCTTACTGGTGCCCTTTCTCCCTCTAAGTGACCGACCACAGTAGTCAAAACTACACAGTTCAAATGAGGTCCTAAAAAATAATGGGCTAACATTCTGCACTAGATATTTGCTTTGCGACCGAGACCCGAGGCGATAAATAAAATCACTGCCTCTTTAGGTTAACAATCGATCTATTTACAATGCTAAAGAATGGCCCGACTGTCGCCCTATTTCAGCAAAAATGGGCTAAAATGACTAAAGCCGAGGATAAGAAATGTTATCTCGGCGAAAACAAGTGAGACTTGAGATTTATAGAATCTAAGATGTACATCTACGTTTTAGAATGCGGTCCAGTTTGCTTTCCATTTCAGAATTGTTATCACAGTGAGAACTGGTTATGTCAACATCTGATATAATCTCTATGTGTAAATAGTGCGATACGACAGAAATCTGCCATATTTAATAGATTTATTTTGTCAGATTTCCTCGGACTAAGAAAAAGTGTAGCATTCACTGCAAACTCGTATTTATTTTTAAACGAGCCGACAGATCATGAAATGTATCTGTATAATTAATTAGTAATGAATAATTGATGATGCAAGCTAGTAAAATGTAAAAAAAAAACCGCATTACTCTCTAAAGTCCCTCAACCGGCTTCCACAGTATATAGTAATAATGCATTTGAGAAACCTTAATAGAATCAATTTGTCAAAGAAAAACCCCAATCGGTGTAAACTTTCCTTTCAATTTCTCCAATACAATTGAGAAAGCTTTAAGCCTCGTTTAACACACGATACATCCAACTGATTCCAATAAAATTAACGCTAAATCCTAGTGAGAAAACCGAGCATTTCCCTATCCTATTGCTGAGCGAAAAGGTTGAATAAACGTTAGGATAACGAGGCCTAAGCCCTCGTGGCCGGTACAGGTTCTAATTATTACTGGGTGCAATGTTGAATCTTTATTGTCCGTTGTTACTGGCTAGATCTAGAATTCTAGACTAATTAAATGGGAGTGTGGGTTCGTTTAGAAGAGCGATTTTCGTGTGTGCATCTGATAGCACACTTCCTCGTTGCAGCGGCGATAAAAGTATGGTCCGCAGTAATGTCGCGTTGGTGGTACAAGTCAGGAAATGGAAATAAATTGGCGCCTCTAGAGTGCTTCGTGATTTCGCAGTTTCATGTGAATAACAAAATTGTTAACAATGGAATATTTATACACAAACGCCATTACAATTAAATCAATAAAATTTATTTAGGTTACTTAATACCAGTGGTCGTAAATTTGGTAGCATTTTTGATGCAGCGATCATGGTATTGCGCGATAAATGTGGAAAATACCAATTTAAACGATTATACATAGTTAATATTGTCGACAGAAACCCTAATCCATAATTTCGGTTGAAATTTGCCACACCTATGGCACTCTACCACGATCGCTGCACCAAAAATGCTACCTTTACGATCAGTGCTTATTACTCATTCTTTGCTTACTTTATCTATTTATCTTGCTCGTCGTCGTCTTACTACAAGTAAATTTGGGTTTAAGCTAGCCACTTTTAACCATTATAAATTTATATAATCCAGTTGCCTTACAGAGGTAATAAAAAAAATTAAGAACTCGATCTACAGATGACTCAAACAGTACAACAATGATAACAAGCGCCATCTCTCCGTCGCAAACAGCTGGACAGATTGTAACCATTTTTACGCGACTACGGCAAAGCCAAGATAGGGTTGTCCTTGTTACAAGGATAGGTAGCTCAAGCCGTCTGCGCTGAAGCAAAAAAGTGCGAACGATCAGACCGTCAATGTTTGGCAAGGTATAAGCAGAGCTGTTACTCCGAATCTCGAATTCGTAATCATCCTTCTCGCTCTCATGTTAAACTGCATTTGAGTGAGTGACATGGCACCATACCAACTTCGAATTTCGAATTACAGAACAGCCCCTCAGCTGTCATCTGTTATGCATGTTTTTTAAATAAATAGTTTATCAGTATTTAATAAAAACTAAGAATTATTCGTTTTCTATACCAAGCCCTTACCACGATGATCTACGGGACAAAACTTCCGTGTCATTATGCGCAGGACATGCCATGTCGATCACATCGCGCCTGTTCGGTGCGCGGTGCCAGTGCGCCGTCGCCGTTTTACCATTTATTTATTTGATAGCAGTTTTAACGTAACGTGAGCATTTCTGGGAGAAAGAGACATTATTTCTATGTCTTCTTTGTGCCGATGTAGCGGGAATAATACCATATTCCGTAATTTTATCGTCACCAAATTATCACCGATGACAAATGACAATCAGAAAATGAATGTTTTTATTTTTATTAATTTATTTGAACTTTCAACCATAAACATAGTTGTACATTATCTTACAATTTACATTTAGTCCTTGCATTAATGAAATAGCATCCAGAATTAAGTTAAAACAAAAATATGTTGTAGAAATATTACGACAAAATAGTTTAATCTGTGGTTTAAGCTACAAATAACTTTGTAGCTTAGATACCGATAAGCAAGAACATAGTTCTCACTTTTACCATTATTTTCCTTTTTCAATATCCCCAAATATTCAAACAGTAAAAATGGGAAATATGACTTGTAATTACATTGAAGAGATAGTATTATTGATGTGTGTTGTCAAAAAAGCCAGTCGCTGCTATCGTGACATCTAGTGATGTAATAAATAACCCTAGCCTAATGAAGCATATAAATCGACAAGTAGAGCTATGATAATCAAAATCGTAATCTACCTGAATAACTGAACAAGTCTGCATATTATATAACTCACGGTCATTTCTAATAATGTTGAACCACGTGGTGCTCCACATATAATCTTGATAATTGTGAAACAATTGTGTAGCCCGTACCAAAGAACGTGGCCATCGATGCAGATGGATAACACTTGACAGTTGATACAAAAGTCGTGAGCTCCACGCACGTACAATTTATATATTCCTTGCGCAATTTAGCCAATTTCTAGAGCAGTTTCTCACATAAACAAATCTGTGTTTTACGCTTTATCGACGCAGCAACGACAAATTCATTGTATGTATAGAAGTCATATTTTAGTAAAAAATTGAAGAATACAATGCTGAAAAGTCTTGATCTAAAAAGGGGTTGTTCCTAGGGCACGGTTATGTCCCTTAAGAAACCGATGAAACGAGGAAGACTTGAAGCATACAAATATGAAAATGCCCACTAGTAGTACTGCTTTCTGGATCTGGTGTTCGTTGCTATTATTCGTAATAATATGAAACGGTTCGCTGAAATCACTACTGGGTATTCAGCAAATAAAAACATTTACTTGTAAAACAGGGCATATTATAAAGGGTTATTTAATAATAATAAAAAAATAAAAATTAAAACGCCACGATATAATCATCAAATATGTATCAAATATAGATAATGTTTTGAGAACTCGGGACTTTTAACATACCCTTGACATTAATCTCTTATGGTCTGACATGGAATCACGGTAGATCACGTCTCAATCATACAAATATCGATTCCTTGAGCAATCGACGCATAATCTAATCAGTAATCGAGCGATTCGCACGCACGCTTGCCTAATTGTTGCGCGTAAGTTTGACAGGCTTGTAACACCGGGAACTTTCACCATATGCACGATCATTATGATCAGGTTATCACACTACCTATTTATGTATATAATAACATGAAGAGACCCGAAGACTGATGGAGCGTAATGGTTCGAAAGAAGACGAAGCCATGCACAATCAGCGTTGGTTACAGGTCTTGAGAAGGTCGTAGAAAACCGGTGGAATAACTAAAATTGTTTGTTGTTAAAATCTTTGGGGTAGACTTATTTTCAGCAATGGGCATCTCTGGGTTAATAAGATGATATATACGATGATATTGCGAATAGAGAAGCGAGCTAATCGCTTAGTATGGTACATGTAGGATACTGTAAGCTGTGGTGCGGAAGGAAGGAAGTGGTGACATGAGTGGTTATAAATAAAATATATCGGGCAATAAGAGGATCAACTGATGTAAAAGCAAATGTTTCGTGCTCAATAATCAACCTAAGGCAATTAACTAGTCTAATCTATATCTGTGCGAAACTGCCAGTATTCGCACTCTCTTAATCTTATGAAGTTGTAGCGGTGAAACTGACGGATGACCTTGCTGCTCTCACGCTTGGCTGCTCGTGTGCCGTGGCAGAATTCAGGCCTCTGTCCAACATTGAACACATTGCTATATATCCATTGAGCAAGTACACAGAACTTGACAGTCAAACTGGCTATTTAAAGCACATTTCAGGAACCAGTTCCTGTTAAAAATAGCGTGTTTACGTATCTAGATTATTAAAATAAAATAGGCAGGCCAAGGAAATAAATGAAGCTACTTTCGATTTACCAAATTATTAGTCTTGTATAAAGTATCATCGTAAGGCCCAATGGCCTAAAAATAGGCAGTTCTAATTTAAAAAAAAAGTGCCTAGGGCCTTACAAGTATATAGCACCCTTTAGTATTTTTGCGCTATTCATTTTACATACAATCCATAATCACTCTCGTGATTACGACATATTCATTATCAATTAATTGAATTACACAGTTATTAGCAGACATCGAAAATTTGGTAGCATTCCCGGTGCAATACCGTGTGGTAAAGTGCTAATCGAAAATTTACGTTTTAATTTACTACATTATATACATTATGACGAATGTATATATATTTATGACACTCTCATATACTCAGATGCACACCTTTAAGGTTTGCCGCTGGGCAAAGAAGCGCAGTATCTTGTGAGTCAATTTTGACCGGTCGAATAAGTAACACCATCTTGCGTTCCAAAACCCAAGTAACAGACGTAGACCAGACAGCTGCTAAGCTAAAGTGGGACTGGGTTGGACACGTTTGCTGCGTGCCAGACGCTGTGGGTCAAGAAAACCACTGACTGGATCCCAGCCAATAGGGCGTCCTAGGATCCAAAAGGATTGGTGAGTTACTGTTCTCGACAGGGACAAGTGGAAAAAAAGGGGTAGGCCTTTGCCTAACAGTGGAATAGCAAAGGCTAATATAATATAAAAATAATGACACTATCATGATACCAGCACCAAAATTGCTAATAAACTTTCGATGTGTAGTAATTAGTAGACCAACGAACAAATAATACACATAGGTCAAGAATCGTGAATGTTTTAAATGATGTGAGTGGTACTGTTAACAGGCAAAATGCAAATACGAAGATGCGTTCACGAATTTCAGCATTTATTTGTACCAAATCGACCAATAGACGATTATTACAATCGATAAGTTTTATCAAATCACGGCGACGTGACTTCGACAGGTCTTAATGCGGGGCAAATGGTTCGTGAGCCGGGTTGCACAATGGCAATTATAACGGTTGTGAAATAATTAAATAGACCAAACTGGTATGTAGGGGACCGAGTTTAATAACAAAGAGACGTTGACATAGCATTGGTATATCGAAAACAATATTCGAAAAGTCTTACAAATGGAATTAGATTGAGACGTCAAACGTGATAGTGTCAGAGTCAGATATTTACTGAACACTAAACGCTGCTCACAAATCGGCCTTATCAATGTAGATGATGTCATTATCACCAGCTAAAATGGCTGTTCAGGTTCGCAGTGACCCGACTTATGCGTCACGATTTTAATGCATGCGTCCCACACCGAAGCTTAACGCTGCGTATACGCGTTGATTTGTCTTATGCGTGACGATTTCTCTATTACATTCAGCCGCGTAAACACGGTACGTTTTTGAGCATGCGGTAAAATACTGACGCGTAAGTCACGTCACTGCGATAACGCACCGCGCACCGACACCGTCAGCGTATTTTAAACATTGGTTTGGCCAAACATTTACTTTTGCAAAAATGAAGGAACTCTTGGTGTGAGGAATTTAAAGGTAGTAAGCATTATCAGTTTAGTTATGTTTATTTGATATATGATGCGGGTTGCACTGTAAAATCAAATTGTAAAATTAACCTGATGCATTGTTTATGTTATAACTCAAGCTTGAGACAGAAATCCGCTAGTAAATTATTAAAAAACCATTTCAACAATTTTGCAACCATAAATTGAAACCTCTAAGCGACAGTGAAATTAATGAACCGAAGCAAAAAAATAATTACAGCCCATTGAAATAATTGAACCTGCAACAAACCTATAGATTTGGACAACAATTAAATAACGAGTGTGAAACGTTCATAAATTACCTAAAGGCACAAAGAGATAAGATAAGTAGGTCAGACACGTGCCAGATTAGCTTAAATTATAACTATTATATCGCTTACAATGGACAGAAGATCGCAAGCGACGTTTTATCTCTAACAATATACGCTCTTTGTATAACCAGGACCGTGCAGTATTTAATACGTTATGCAATTCAGTACCAGGATTTGTTTGAAACTGTATCAGCCGCTTTAGCTCTTGCCCGCGGCGTTTCGCAAACTTACCTAGATGACTTGTTACAGTTTTGGAGAAATCTCTTTTGTCTAGCCCAGGGTCCTAACCTTCTTTGGTAATATTGCTATTTATCATGTCAATGGGTGTTTGTGTGTGGCTAATGAGTATATGGCGACAGGAATTCCCCTTCGTTTGAGTACAAAGGTAGCCGCTAAGAGACATTACTATTTCAAAGGTTTGTGGCATAAGTAATTTTTGCCGCATTTTTTTTAAACTTCTTGACAGCATCGAAATCGTAACGATTTTTCTTAAAGTGTAATAAAATGTGTTTTGGTTTTTTGGTACCTATGTAAGTATTACATAATATTAGTATTAGTTAACGGCATGCAGCTTATATTTTAGGACCTTTTAATGTTTTTATTTTTATTCCTGTTGTTCGACTACATATATAATAATTTTGTCTCAAGAACAGTATCAGCCTCAGAAAAAAAAATGGTCCTGATAATCATGCCTGGTGTTATCAGTATAATGGTGTTTGCTATCAAAGATAGAGCAACTGTGACTTTTTCACTAGCGTGCTTGTCAGAGAGAAATGTGTATTAATATATTTTATCAGGTAAATGAAGAATCAGGTGTCCTGTTATAAATATCTGCTGATGCGTTTTAATTTTACAGAATTCAACCACATGAAGTTGAAAGCCATTTGACATAGCATCACCCGTCATTCTCGCACTGTATTTAAAGGAAAGAAACAGACAATCTGTCACTCGACAAAGAGTCGCGTATCACAGTTATGCTAGAGGTGCTGGTCATATTAATAGAGGCGTAAGAGATGGAACTGACCTCATGCCGTCGAAGCCGTCGTCGGACCCGTTGATGGTGAGCACTGGCGCCCGCGCATACGCCTTGGCCACGCGCCGGTTGCGCTCGAACACGATCACCTTCGCCCAAATCTCATCGTCGATCTGCGTCCACTTGTCCAGCACCTCCTGTATGTGTTCCTGGTGACAAAAAATACTATAAGCATACTTCATACGATTAAAAAAACTTAATATGGTCGTCTGGTACATAACACAATCCTTATTGATTTTATTATGGAACTAATTTGATTAGTGTAAAATTGTCTTCTAATATTAATTAAATTTTACATAATGCAGATAAGATATGTTATGGCTATCAGTTTCATAAATTGGTAAACCAATAAAAACAGAAACGGTTTCAAGAGGAGAAAAGTGGCCTCAGCGCAGAAGTGAGACACCCAAAACTGTCTCAACTAAACTAAATAGGTAAGATTGTAACATTTAATAAAGTCATGCTGATGACGTAGTATTAAAATATGACTAGGTAAGCCGCTCTTAAAAATAAATACTCGATTACACGAATAACACATTTATCCCAATCGCTGTATTAGTTTTTAAGATACAGGTTAGAAATTGGTAACAGGTCAAAGTCTACCGCTTGCAAACTATTATTACCACTCAAACAAGTGCAAAAACCTCAACCTTCGATAAAAAGTAACAGCAACATTCCTGCTAATCAAAATCTTTTTTAAACCCGACCTTGTCTATTGCTGTAAGGTGTTACAGCGATTTAAGATATTAATCCGTGGGGCAATGGCGCCAGACAATCCAAAAGGCAGTAGAAGTCTTTAGAATTCATAAACGCTTGGGACCTTTTGGCGTTGGTGGGTAATGTCGCAATAAGATGACATCGGCGCGGCGCCGGCGCAACCGTGTGTTCCGCTCTAGTAACGTGCTTGCGTGTGTGTTTGGGCCTTTGGTCTTGATTAGATTTCTTAAGAAGAGAGTAACAGGTACTTGCTAAAGTGATGCTTGGGCTTTGTCTTAGAGGAGTAGTGAAGACAACAACTGTAGTAGACAATGCACAGCCTAAACCGTTAAAAGTAGGACGATGAAAATTGAAACACTTTTCAGGGTTCCGTAGCCAAAATGGCAAAAACGGAACCCTTATAGATTCGTCATGTCTGTCTGTCTGTCTGTCTGTCTGTCCGTTCGTATGTCACAGGCATTTTACTCAAAAACTATAAGCTGTACATAAATGAAATTTGGAGCATAACACTGCGGTTTTTCTTCTGTGGAGACAGTGACAAAAGTCGATATCTCCGAAAGTATTAAAGATATTGAAAAACCAAACATATGTTCGTGTTTGTTATTAAAAGATTTATAAAATAAAAGATAAGAAATAATAAAAAAATATTTTTAATGCAATAAAAAAATAAAACAAATTAATTAAATTTATGTCGAAATTACTTCATTTCAATATGGTTTCTTTATTATGCTTATAATTAATAAGTAACACTATTTAATCAAACATGCATAAATTTACACAATTAAATTATTTTATCAATAACAATAAAGTCATATTTCTATACAAATATCTGCTTGTTACGAGTAGGTACTTACTATACTTAAGTCATTATAAAAAATAAAATCTTTTACATATATACAGGTATCTAAAACTTATTAAAACTAACATTGATTATAAAATTATAACCAATCTAATAGACTAATTACAGATTGAGACAAAACATTTTTTTTTTCGGAGGTAACATTCTGAGGCTTGAGATCAATGGATCTGAATTTAATAAAAGGCTTTTTTTATTTAAAATTCTTTTATAGATATTTTATCAGGGTAGCACTGTTTTTGGCCTCTAAAATCTTGCTATATGAAGGTAAAACTGGGTTTGGTTTGCTGTTAATGTACTTCATCGTGTTTAGATACTGTTATTTTGTTAATTTGTTTTGAGTTATAAACGATAGAGTCTCGTTCGGATCCACTTCACATCTATCACTACCTGGTACTGATGAAGTACCCATTAACGCACTGACAGCTGATTCATCAATTTTTGAGAGCTCCGCCAATCGTCTTTGTTGTTGTCGTTTACTGCAAGTACCATAATCCTTTAGTGGGTGGCCGATGTTCGAAGTACAATTTTCTCGTTCGGGTAACGCCTCCGAAATCTGCACTAGTTCAATTGTTTCAAGAAAAGCCAGCCATTTTGCGTTGATTCTAATTAAATTCTCTCGAGTCCTGTTTGATTTTTTCCAGAAAGCGATCAGCGTTGTGCTTAAGTATGTAATACAATTAATTAATGTCTCAGTATTAAAACTTTTATATTCCGGCACATTTTTAAAAATTTCCTCTAATACTTTTTGAGTTTTTTCCTTGTTTGATCCTTTAAAATTACTCCATAATTCAAATATATGCATTCTTGTAAACTGCACCTACAAAAAAGAACCTGAAAGAAAACAAACAAATGTTATGAGAATTCGATATTTTTCGTAGCTCCCTCTACGAAAAGCGTAGAGGCCATATTATCAGAGAACGGGCAAAATCGGGCAGTATCTCTGAAATGAGTCAGATACTACATTATTCAAGGTTTATTTTAAATATAATATTATTTCTATGAAAGGATCTGAACTACGTTGAATCTCAATTTGAAAACACAGGTAAGTAATGTTTTTGTGTAAAATTAAGTGATTAGTAGCAGGTATATAGATACAAAATTATAAACAGAGTGACTGTAAATAATAATAAAAATTAGAAAACATACCTTTATCATTATTTCCGTAATGAGCCACAAAGATAAAACCAAAATTTTTGTAGTAATTCGTCAACAAACAACTTTCACTTTAATGACTGACTGATAAGGTTAATCACGTGGTGTAAGTGTGTTCACTTCAGAGGGTCAAAAAATAATGATGGTCTGCAATTACTTCAAAACTATTTATAGTTTTTGGTAGGCTGGCTATTACTAAGTACTTGGGCAATAACAAATTACAGTTTGAATGTTGTGGATTTTCGGAGATATGTCGTATGAACGCGACCACAGTGCATAGGTGTCGTGTGTAAACCGCTACTTAGTTTGATAGTTAAATAAAAAAAATATTACTCATTGAAATAAAACAATTTAAAGGATTATATCGCGTATATTATCTCATTTTAGTTCCGTTTCGGAAGCTTTCCAGCTTTCCATGGTCACGGGTGGACTGAGAAAAGATGTATTTTCCTCTGTCAAAGTTACAATTTAGATCAATTGTCAAAGTTAGAATTTAGTTGATGGGAACTAAATGAGATAATATACGCCATATAATCCTTTAAATTGTTTTATTTCAATGAGTAATAATCGCAGAAACAGAAGAAAATATAAAAAAATATATATATTTCTAGGGGGGGGGGGGGGTCACTCCATACATACCGAAACAGAAAAAAATGTTTTTTACCGGATATAAATGTGATATTTCGATAGTTCTTCTAAAATTTTTGATTTAGTGAATATTTTCCGAAATGTTCGGTCTGAAATTAGCAAAAATTGTGTCCCCCCCTCTATTTTCTAAACAGTGACTTAAAAAATATGAAAAAATTTACAAATATAAAGCTTAATAAACACTTCCAACGAAAATTATTTTCAACACGATCGGAAATACCGTTTTTAAGTTATTGCCAAAAAACTGCGCTTCTCAGCAAAAGGACGTAGGTGCAGGGGAGATACGCTCTTTTGTTAGTGCTTTTTTCATATCGTATTTTTTTTAATCTGTTGTGCATTTTTTTGTATAAAAGGCTGCGGAACCATTCATGGGCGAGTCCGACTCGCACTTGGCTGATTTTTCTTCTAGAGACGTTAAGAAGTACTTAGGATTTGTTGAATTTCAAAATCGGGCATAATTAAGGTTATTATTTAGATTAACTCCCATGGTATACTAAAAAAACAGCAGTATTTTCGTTTACCCCTCCTGCTTTCTATCAATTTCAGCTATTATTACTACTTAACATAATTACTTAAAAGTCTTTAACGATAGATTCGTGTTGACATTATTGTTTGATCTGAACAGCTATGTCATTTAAAATTAAAACTGAAAATGACTTATCTCTTATCTATAAGAAAAATGTGTGCCTTTTGAAAATGATATACTAAAAAGCAGTCACAATTGCTACCACTTTCGTGTTATAATTTAACTATAAATTAAGAGTTAAGAGGAATGACTGAAGATTTTGAGCACAAGCCAACATTAAACAAGAATCATAGTTGTATAACGTCTGGCTTAAAGTAACAATTCAAAAACACGCATAAAGCAACTGTTAACCCAAGGCTGCAAAAACCATGCGAAATGATTCGAAAGTGGTACAATTACGCACCAAAAACAAAAACCACACGCACATGCAACTACTTCAACGCACTGCAAAAGAATGACGAGTCTATAGGCAAAGACATTGGGTCTGTTTTCACTGAAGATTCCCCAAGATCCGACTAATTTGAGGGGGCACTGGCCTGTGTAAACACAGCACTTTTTGCATGTGTGTATGTAACAAGTAGCAGTTCTACTAAAAAGGTATGGATTTCAGCGGACCGTTACTTTCGGCAAAAAGTTTTGAAATTGTCCAGCGCACGTGGTATTAGGGTTACCATGTACTATTATTAGGTAACAAGCAGCTATCAGTTTATATAAATTGCTTTATTCTTTCGTGAAAATTTACTGTTTATGTCAGTGACACGAGTTTTTACACGATGTTTTTTTTAGTTTATTTATCATAAAGAGTCTTAAGTGGTATATACAAACTTATATTCCTCCAAACTGAAGACAGTTTGCGGACGACAATGTTGTTGCGTATTACAGTACTACTTATTCCCTCTTTTACCTTCTTTTGTAATTATCTATTCAATGGATAAGAGACAATTTCGGACACAATTAAAATTTCAATAGCAAGTTACTGTAATCCAGAGCACCTTTAAATCATTGAATATATTAAACGTTAAAAGATATAGAAGTTCCTTACGATTTTTTATAATCATACTTTATTATAACTCATGTTAAGACTACAGGCCTGAAAATCCTCCTCATCTGGATGAGGAACAAATTGTAGGCACGTAGTTCTGGCATTTCATTTGTCTAATTTTAATTGATTCCGCTGTGACACGAAAATTATTCATATAATTTATAATATGCTAACTTTCGTGTCACAACGGACGGAAATTTGGTCCTCACCCATCTATAGACTAACTTAAATCTCTCGTATTATCATAATATTTCGAATCGTGCTATTTACTCTGCTCGAATGAGATCAAACCCAATTTTATCATTTAGTCTGCCAAATCAATTACACAATCTATGGTACGGGTTTTCCTTTTTTGCTGTGGTAACCCTACCCGTTCACAGTTATGGCAATCATTTTGCTGTACGCTTCCACGGCATTGATAGTGAATTTACTTTCAATTTCATTCAACTTTTATGAAGCAAGATTCGTTTCGAGGCGCCGTTAAATATGAACCACTTTACGTAATTAAGTAAAGAGTGAAAGCAGGGGACAAGTTAAATGAAAAAGGAAAGTGATTTACTCGCTTTTATGTAATTGTGGAATTCCTTTAAACTGTTAGTGACATACTTTGGTGCTTTCATGAATTGGTGCATTTACAAAGCGAGCAAACAGATTGTGATCTTTTGTAGAAAATTATTATATTATAAGTAAACTACTTTTGAGATACTTATTATTAATTTAATTTATTTTTTTTATATCGAAAAGCATTGCTTATGTGTGCCCCTAAAATAAAATATCATAGAAATGTAAGCAATAACAATATATTTAGTTACGATTTGCATTATCATTGTTTTGATGCTATCGTATCTTTTTGACATTACAGCAAGATACATTCAAATAACCATTAATATATATCATAAATCCCGTCGCAAAATAATTTATATTATATCTTTGAATGCAAATCTAATGCAATTTAAAGTCATTCTGCGTCCATGCATCAATTTGCTGTATTCTATCACCGTCACCCCAGCAACATTACTTCCCATCACACATGCTTTCGCTAATATCCGATTCATCGTGTAATCTAGCTTTATATTGTCGATGGCACGGACTATTGTTGAATAGGCTCGTTAGTGTGGCAGCTCTGTATTTATTCGCAAATCGCTCTCTCTAGCAACCTCCGATCTTTCATTTGTGTAGTTTAACTACCAACAATATCCACTGTAAAATATAGCTCATATTTGAAAATGGAATAGAACAAGTTGAGAGGTTTAAAAGAAATAGTGGTATGGTCTATGGTCAGTCATGCTTGATCACAGGTCTGATTTATGGTTTCCTAAAGTCGCATATTGTGGCCTTTTAGACACGTTCTGTCGTGTTTATGCCAGTTTGTTAGAAAGCGGGGTTTTTAACTTTCTTTTAAGATGTGTGTTGATGGATTGTCTTTGAAATATCCTTATTCCTGTATATAGTATGCTTGCTTAATCTCCGTGTATAGTTTTGCTGTCGCAAAAAGTATTCACACTGCCTTCGTTGATTATTTCGAGTTTATTCTACAATAGGGGAGGATTCCTGGAGTAACAGTGGAATATTGCTTATATTTTAGAGAAATAGTAGATTTTAGTTTCCTCTTGTTTACATTTTGATAATGTATTAGGCATTTTTTCAATTCGTCACATTACAAAAATATAAATCTATTAATTGTCTAAAATTTAGACAATGATCCGTTGTTCACCCAGGGAACAACTGTTCCCCAACCTCCCTATACTAACTAATAAGTACCTACATGTAAAGCTTTTTCCCTTGGCATCGCCTTAAAAATTTATCTAGAAATGCGACCCATTCTGACTATTGAATTAGGTGTGTCATGTTACATTGCTTCTGACAGATCGATAAGCCACTACCTAAACATTAAAAGGTTTTACATTCACTTAATAGTTCTGACACAGTGCATTCAAAGCTGATTTCATCGTTTTTATAATAAGTTAGTGCTAAAAAAATCACGTCATAGGTAAATTGTGACTTATTATTTTAAATGTTTCGTGTCGTTTCTTTTAACATCAGTGTGTTATAAAATCTTATAAAAGCGTGTCGTAACGTTCCAAGGCTGTCCTGGCCAGTGGCCACACCTCGATTACCTTATTCGATGAATTTGGTCTGTGCCTGCGCCGCATAACAAAGAAGTACTGATTGCATTGGTCTGGTCTTACTGGTATCGGGAGCAAACTTATAGTTAGACTGTCTATTTAGCATATTATTGTGTCTGTGTTCGTTTTTGGATATAGTAGGTACTTCAACGTTTGACTTTTTCTCTGAGTATTTGCTTGTCAATATTGGACACGTTTAGTTTTTACTTTTTCAAATCATTTATACTATTATAAAGTTGTAACATGAAATATCGGTACATTTACATTGAAGATATTTTCAAAAAAATAATAACATTGTTACGGACTATTTGGGGTTATTAAATTGTTTTTTTTTTGGATTTTGTGTATGTTCTATATGTTTGTATGTGTCATTGTGACGTCATTAAGCCAAATCGGCATAACGGATTTAAAAAAAAATTGCTATATGGGTAACTGGGTAATAGGATACTTTTTACCCAACTACACTGAAGCAATAGGGGTAATGATTTTTTCTCTTCCGCGAACGAAGTTGCGGCCACCTTCTAGTTAATTAATAAAAAAGTGCTCATGCAAATCGTAAAAGAGTTTAACAGTCGGGCCACGTGACGTCTTATTTAAACTGTGCCTAGTCGTCACGCCACATTTTGAATCAATGTATCGCCATTATTTTCTGCTTACGTAAAAAAAATAAAAAATGCGTCTCCAATATTTGCCCTCCCACCCCTCAGTCGTCCACGTCCATTGAAAAATTTCATAAATATAGACGATTTATGAAAAAGCTGCTGTTTTTGACTCCGTCCCGATTTATTTGCTCTCCCGAATTCAGCCAGCTTGTTGACAGATATAGTCCTATTTCGTTGATGCTCTGCTTTTAGTATATAAACAAGGTACTGTCGTCAGACCCCATATAATATAATCATCTACATGCATTTCTTTGTTTAATTTCACAAAACAAAACTTATGGCACAAAAGTCGAATATAACGCCATGAGGTATTTATTCTCTACTAGTCAAACAAGCTAGCTTACCTGACCCAAAAGACAAAATTTGCAACTTTTTCAATAAGTATTTGTTTATGATGTAAATACACCTAAACAATCTGAGTATGCAAGAGCATAGCTATAAATATCTTTGACATAATTAGGGTTATAGTAGTTGCAAAAGTTATATATTTTTTTCTATTCAACAAGATATAATTTCTTCTTCCGTCAAGTTACCGAGTAAATCTGTGATTAATGACTACCAATGAAGGTATTAACTCTTTGCACTGGATCTAAGACTGATATTACTCAATGCAAGACCTAATTCGTGATAACGCTGGTTCTTAATAGTCTTAATAAATGCATTATTGAGCAATCCAACGCGTAACTGAATCTATTGCATACACTTACTTGCATATAACGCACTAAAAGTGGGCATAGCACTCAACTCGAAAAATATACGAAATCTCAGACGAAAAATAAAGATTTACAATGAACAATACAAAAGACCTCTCATCACAAGGAAGTTAATGTGTACAATAGATATGTATAATTAAAAATGAATAGTCTCATCGAAGTATGTATAATAAATAAATAAATATAATTGTAAATAAATATCAGGGACAATCTTACACAAATCGACCTAGTCCCAAACTAAGCAAAGCTTCTACTATACTATCTATGACAATAGGAACTTAAAATAGAAAACATCCAGAACCCAGGAATAAACATTCGTGCTCATCATACAAACACTTGCCCTGGCCGGGATTCGAACCGGAGACCACCAGCTACGTAAGCCGTAGTGCAACCAACTTATTATTTAAACATAGATGTCTAGGCGACAACAGTAGATTAGAATAAATAACGAGCTTCAAATATTTACCGTAAACCAATCGACAAATTATCGTCTGCGGTCGAATTCCAACATCCAATTATTCTGACAATCTACATTAATTGTACCAAATATTTGATCAAATGTTTACTCCAAGTTGCATGTAACTCGATCGTGTCAAATGCATTAGCGAAGTGCGCGCGAGCAATGTATCTAATGCTATTTATGTGATGCAAGTGCAGTTGTCAGTTGCCGCGGTCACGATGTTCTACTAAGGGACATAAAGTTCAAGAGCTTAAATGTTAGGGAAACAGATCGAAATAGGCGGTTCAATGGTTTGTATACGACTCGCGACAAAGATAAGCTATATATATCAAAGCAATTAATAACAAAGCAACAAAAAACATAAATAATTAGACAATTTACAACGTACAGTAAGGGAAATATGTAGAAACACGTTATATTTTCCGCTCTTGTCACTATGACAATAAGAAAGGTAGGTAGATGCGTATTTCAGTGTCCCTTACTGTACATATTTACTATTATAAAGTTGTAAAATTGAAATATTTGTACATTGAAGATATTCTCAAAAAAATTGTCTGCAGCAGACTACGAGTATGTGGAGGTCACTGAATCGAAAACTATTTTTATGTTTTGTATGTGTCGTTGTATTTTCATTACGCAAAATCGGCTAAACGGATTCCAACTATTTTTGGTGCACGGGTAGATGATTATAGGATACTTTTTATCTGACTACGCTGAAGATAAAAAGAAGGGTTATGACTTTTTTTCCTGCGCGAACGAAGTTGCGGGTATCTTCTAGTGTACAATAATATGAACTTTTGAAAATTGGCTCTATATAAAAATTCATTTAAAATTAATTTATAGAGGACTGGTATTTAAGTTGGGTTCAACAGTTAAGATGTCAATTTACAACGCAATAATGATAACCTATAACAGTATAAAGAATAATAAACCTGTCGGTCAATGTTTTGTAGTAATCATTCATTTTATTGTGCAAATTTAATGCACATTTTCGCAAGGTCTTTTTAGCCCATTCTAATTTGCGGACGAAATGTTAAAGACGTGCAAAGTCTAGCATCTTCTCTTAAAGTTAAGGTATCGACAATTTAGGCGAATTCAATAAATAACTATAAGGGAATAATTCAATACCTTCGATATTCGAAAGTTATTGCACATTAACGATTAATAATGTTGCCACTGTTTTATGTAGGAAAATCTTGATGTTTTACATCACACAATTTTTGTGTTTTCTTTTTTTTTTTTGTTTTTAAGCTAACAATTGGCAACTTAGTTTCATAAACGCTCTCCACGGCTCTTAAAATGCAAAGATCTTGTAACAAATAGTGACAAAATTTAAAGACAAGCTGACTAGACTCTGTAGCTCAGTTGGAAGAGCGTGCGCCCAGGCAAGGCATCAGGCACGGGTTCAAATCCAGTCGAAGTCTTGATTTTTTTTTCTCTTTTTGAACCCTAGTACTTATAAGAATGTCGCCACTATTTTGTCGGAATATTACCAGTATTATACCAATCTCGTTTACTAGCACAAAGATCTTAAGGTATCCATATTTACAAGAAAATATGACGCAGAAGTCTATAAAACACGAAGTCTGCTTACTAGATGGCAATAATTAAACCATCAGTTCTGTTTTTATTCATGAGGGAATGCTCAAGTCTACAGTAATAGCAACCTTGCAGGGTCATTTGAATTCGTTTCCGCGGTCTACATTCTTGGGCTGCCGAGCCACGCATTGTTATGATATATTAATGACAGGCTATATTGTTACAGCGGGGTGATGAAATTAACACATTGTTTAAATAGTAAGAAGTGCTGACATAATACACGTCCTTGCGGTTCTCTGTGATTCGTACTTCTTAAAACGCTTTAGACAATAATAAAATTAGAGAGGGTCGTAAAGAACATTAGTTTTAAGACGAATGTAAAATGCACCGTTGCAACAGATTGCGATAAATGTAAAACATCGTTTCTCAAATTTGTAGAAACATGATTGATGAAACTTGTTTTCATTTTGTGTTATTTGTGAAGATTCGATTAACTTTTTATTAGAAGCGTATATGAAAAAAATGGAATAATTTATTTACTATTTAATGAAGCTGAACAGGTATATACATTTCCAGTTTTCCTGTGGCATTATTATCTTATAAAAAAACATTACAAAGCGAACTCAAGCAGGTCTAAAGTGACATTGAATGATATAATTAAGAGAAAACAACATTCCTATGAATAAAACATGCTTTGCAAATGACCAGTATCAACATTACTTGTTGAAACTTTGTATAGCCAAGTGGAGTAACCTTGATCATCCCTTGATGGCCTTAGCAATATACATGATGTAGATCAACCTTACTAAATGTTGAGAAGTACATAATTTATGAAGCTTACCTACTTAACTCACAATAGCAGTTTATATAATGGGTGAATAAGGTAGGTCAAGAACTTGTAATTTAAAGACGATTTGGTAAAAAAATAACTCCAATATTTTGATTTTCCATAGATAATTACAAACTAAGATAAAATAATAAATATAGAAGAAAAACATTAATACTAACACTGGCGACGTGTGACGCGACTTCTGCGTGTCAACTTAGACTCCCACCACAAAATTGAAGTTCACGTTATGGCGCGACTTTAACCGTTCAAGCCTCAAGGAGTACTTGGTCTTCACCTCAAATACTCTACGACCTGCTCAGCTTTCGTGAGCTGCAGTAGATGTTGTGGTCCAGTCACTACAGATCCACACTGATTGCGACCAACTGGCTTTTTCTTCATCAAAATGAAGCCATCTTTATCAGAAGGCAAACTTCTCTCTTTATCACATGATAGCTGCAGTTGGAGAGGAGTCGCTAGCTCGCAAACAAAAAAATACAAGATCCAGTGAAATTTTAGTGATTCTTAAGGGAAAATACGACATAACCATCAGTAAAGACTACATTAATTTTGCAATATGTTCTGGCATAACGAGCAATACAAACACGTTTCTAAATTGTATAATCCATCAATGATAAATACGTAAAAATATTTTTTTTTTACTTATATCTCATCCGCTGCCATCAGTTATCAAAATATATAATTACCGTGTCGGTATTATTTGGAACATTAAGAGATCCGCGTATCCTAGACGCCCATAAACCAAATAATTTATCGTTTTGACAGAGCCAAATTAAACTTTAACTGTTTATTCGACCTTTGAGATTATACCTAAGCATTATAAGTGGTGCGCGGAACTTTATGAGCTACCCATTCACTAGACTCAGATCTATTCCAAGAAGTCCTTACCTTTTCTCGTCGAGGATAAGGCAAACCTGCATTTAGTACTAAAATGGCTTCTGTGACTTCGTTATTAAATATTGGGCAAGACTGGTTATTATGGGAATTAACTGGTATTTCAACATTTGCATTTTTAAGTAGAAACTTTAATTGCAGATCACTACCCGTTTGCGGGCTCTGCTGACGCGTTACCACGTTAACACTTACACGAATTTATTCTTAGTACATGGCTACTAGACACGATCGCAGGGCTTGAGTAATCCATACTTCCATACTAAAATATTATAAATGCGAAAGTGTGTCTGTCTGTCTGTCTGTCTGTCTGTCTGTCTGTTACCTCTTCACGCTTAAACCGCTTAACCGATTTGGATGAAATTTGGTATGGAGATAGTTTGAGTCCCGGGAAGGACATAGGCTACTTTTCATCCCGGAAAAATACCCTTATCCGCGATAAACGAATTTAAGGCGGACGAAGTCGCGGGCAGAAGCTAGTATCTTAATATCACCTACTGAGAAAAGGCAAGGACGATTATGTACCTTCAGATGGCAACCGAGAGTAGTATGCAATTATCGTGACACATTTCTCCCACAAGGTAATGGCTAGCTGAAAGCTGAAAATGAGCTGCTCACGATAACTATGACCCCAAAAGAAAATAATATTGTTTCCAAAAATAGTACCAGCACAGTACCAACGTCACTTTCGACACCGTTTCTTTCAAAGCATCACAATGAGCTCAAAGCATGACACTAACAGGTGTTACTTGACATCTGTACAGCGACCATAGGAAATTAACCTTTAAATCAAAGACAAACGGTTGGTAATGCATTTTTAATAAGTGCTCGTAAAATGGTAATCCGTGTCCAGTCTACAATAGAACAAGTGACATATGTAGCTCGTTGATGAGTCAATAGGATGCCGCACTCGCCTTATGACATATTGCAACCGTTATGTCTAGTAAGGATTATATATGAGATTAATGTTGTTGATACCTTACGTTTACTGCCCAGCGTGATAGAAAAAAATAATGTTTGTAATGGAAATAATAAAGCAAATAACACTAACGACATTGATAATCTGATGATCGTCCAATAAAAAACTAAAACGTAATTATACAGTATGTGAAAAAGTGTTGAAATAGGCATGAATACCAGTTTACTTCTTACATTCGGTGGAAAACGAACATGTTCGTTTTACGACCAGCTGCCTTTATTGGACAAATCTGTAATGATCATAAAACTAGATCTTAAACAAGGTTGTTAAGTAATGTATCAAATGCCACGAATAATAAACACGTATCATTGAAAGTAAAGATGTATTAGTAGAAACTATGCATTTTAAATGCCGCTTTGATAATCGAGGACTTAACTTTGAAATTTTTGTCTCGTCCAAGGGGATTAATTATCATTCGGACGTAACTCGTGTTGTTGTCAACGACTGATGTTGATTGATGGATGATGAAGCGAAGAAAAAAGCTTATTAACAAGTTGCTAGTAAAGTTTGACTCTTTGAAGCATGCCAGCGACAAGTTGGTTTGTCGGAAATGATGGGGTCATGTCAAAAAATATGAAGTCAGGATCAAAAGCTAACGTTATTAGAAGATGAGATTCATGAACTTTTATTGTGTAGATAGATATTAGACAGGAAACGTTCGTGATAAAATAAATAGTGTTTTTAAACAAAAAATATGTCAATGAGGCATAAGCCTCATAGTTTATCCGGATACCCAATTCATTCCGGATATACTAAGTTGATCATAAATAACAGAGGTGTTTATTGAAATAAGACAATTATAACAATAGGAACATTAAATGTATGTTACTTTATGTGGCTTGAAATAAACGATTTAATTTCAAATATTACAAGGATAATGTTCGTTTTTAATACTGACCTTCTGAGACTAATGCAGAGATCTAGAGTACTGGGTTTTATTTCTTTTTGACTCTCGACAATAAGAGGAGTGTTAAAAGTTTAACGTGTCTGCAGTGTGCCCGTCTGTGGCATTATAGGTCGAAAGTGCTCTTAGCTGATCCAAGAAAATCGATTAAGTTAATTACTAATTATTAGTTTTTGTTTAGGTAGATGGTGTTGGGAGTTTTTTCATCGTTCCAACGATTACTCGTTATTGTTTAAACTTGCGTTGGTAGTTCTTCGGCATTTTAGACTTAACCAAACCACAACAAACAAGGCTTAGTCGCATATAAATATAATTTATTTAATTATCTTTCGTTGGTAATTGTTGTATGTTTCGGACGTGGCGTTAACTATTTCGAAGCATCGTTAGTTGTGTTGTGTTTAAATGAAAATAAACTGTAGTTCTATGTACAAAAGACTATAAAAAGAATTAGAAACATTTTTAAACCACTAATGCGCCGACGATAAATAAAGAGAAACGAGGATGTCTCGGTGTTCGCAACGTCGTGTGAAATAAGTTTGCATGTTCGCCGCACACGCAGCGTCGTGAGCAAAAGCGAAAGGGATTTACGTAAATTTAAGGGTCCACAATACTTATAATTTGAAGAATTATGAAGCAACCGTCAAAGAACTAGTAATTTGCCTTATTTCCGAAAGCATTTAAGTGTTTGAAAACGTCAAATTAGGGAAGTAATTCGTCGATATTTTAAAGCAGAAAAAAATGGAATTGAGAACTGAATGCAATCTTTGAACCTTAGTACCTAATAAATATACATATTCATTTAAAAGTTCTGGAAATTTCCAACGATTGAAATTAAAATATAACTATTTGCATAAATACTTATAGCAAAGATGAAAATTGTGTCTAGCTATAAAAGTCAATCTGACATAACAAATTAATGTGTCTCTGATTTGCTTACCGATCGTGAAGATTCGAGTTCGATTACCTCACTTACGTAATTAATTCCTACAAAAACCCGATTAGTTTCAAGTCTACTTAGCAATCGGCAAAAACAGAGTTTAGGATCAAAATAACTATTCTCGACGTAAACCTGATAAATTCTTTAGTTAAAAGAATTTAAATTGTACCTGTAACAAGTACGCTGTGAATGTCTGTGCGAGGTTGAATGGACTTACAGTTGAACAGGACAAGGTTTACTATTGTCTGGTAGGAAAGACGCAGGACAAGTGTCAGGTGCGTGAAAATGAAAGTTGTTCTCTTCCTGCTCAGTCGCTTGCCTCGGCTCCCGGCTTGGTATGGCAATACGTAGACTTTGATACAATGACAAGGATGTAGCGACCGTGCACTAATGAACTGAATATGAAAGGAATTTTACATAACATTAGATCTGATCAGTACCCATAATATTATTATAAATGCGTGTGTCTGCCTGTCCGTCTATCAGCTGGCCACCCTGGATTTGATCGATATTCGCCAATGAGCTGCAAAGCCTCGAACACCATAGGAAGGTCGCCTGTCTTGCGGTATTTTACAGCATACATTTCAGGAAGTGTACGGTGGGACTGCATGAACTGATTCCTCCTTCTCCATTTCATCACTATGGGTCTAGACGTAGATTTGGGTTTGACCCTTATGTTGTTGATATAATATCGATTTGAACAAAGCCTCCTCGTTAGGATGTTTAAAGAGTGAAACACTCTTCCAGCATACCTTTTCCCGGAACAATATAACTTGGATCTCTTCAAGATGAGAGTGAATAGGCACTATCTAAGTAAGCATGCTACATCGTCGGCTTCATCGTCGCTTACCAGCAAGTGAGATTGAAGTGAAAATGTTGCCTAACTAACATATAAAACAACCTTTTCACGCTTAAAACGTTAAACCGATTTCAATGAAATTTGGTGTGGAGATACTTTGACACCCAGGAAATGACATGGATAATTTTTATCCCGGAAATCATCTTTTAAGGAGTTAAAAGGGTGGGTGGAAGTTTATATGGGGAATCAATTATTAAAATATAGGCTATTCAAGATGTCAATAATGCACGCGAACCCGCAGGTGAATTGTTAGTATGCATATAAACGCCACAAGGCACTATAGAAAACATACTTCTAATAATAATAACGATCAAAAGAATGAAAGGACATTCCAAAAATCTGTTAAATAAGCCATATCAGATGACACGGAAACATTTAACACACAAAATAAATGAAATAATGCTACAGATAAACGTGAAATATTTGTCTCCAAACAGGTTGCGTTTATGATTATTTTATGCAGCACAAGCGAGATGAAAGGAAGAGTTGGGAACACAAATCGACTTTCACTCGACAGACGCTAAAAAGTGAAACTGGAATCCGCGTAGACGCAACGCTAACAGTGATAATAAAATCGTTTATAGATAAGGATATGTTAAAAGTTGAGAACATAGTTTAATGCTAAGCAATTTAGGTAAGTAATCTTGCCTTTTATTTGTACAAAGTAACTATTTAAGTTAAATATGCAACTGTCGCAGCGTTGAGTGTTGAAGGCCGTCGAGTCAAGTCAATAAGGGAAAGCCAAGGCTGTTTAATAGGGGTAAAATTACACATCACACAAACACGCTTTGATCGCTGTTGTTGAAATATTTTAACAATGCGTTCACGAATTTGCTATTCTAAAAACTATTACGATTTGACTGTGGTAAATTAACGAGCTCCAAGAATTTCGGATAAAGATTTAAAAGATGCAAACAATGTCGATACGCGGCACGATCCAACGCTGAACTTTTGCTGAGGTCGGAGTTAAATTAAATGTCAATTGAATTGAACCTTCATTGGAAAGGATAATATACCTTTAATAATCATGCGGAATCCATATTCTTTGGTCTTACAAGTACGGGGCATGTCTTAAATGGAACGTGTCAAATGCCACACGATACCCGTACAATGTTGTGCGCAAAGCATGATACAAAACAAAACAAGTTGATACCTCTTTTAAGATCAGTCCTATCAAAAGTATCTGATAGGACCCCCGACGGCGTATATCGCGAATTTCTTTTCAAATAATTCATCGTAAAAATAAACACAGTCCAAGCGTAAGAATTCAATTGAATGGACATTGATGTCCTCAGGATTTGGCATGTTAGGCTAAGGAGTAAGAATGCCCGTCATTGCAAAAATGTTTTGATAAATGGGCCAATCAAGGGTATCATAACATTTCATCTAAACGATGTTGATATTTGCTCCGACTCACTCAAGATGCATTGTGAATTTGTGATCATTGAATTGAACCCTTTGTAAAATTAATGATGCCTGATGTCCTTATTTTGCGTTTATTGTAAACCGTACAATTATTTCGGTCGCCAGCCGGATGTGGAGGGCACTTGTTTTTTAAACCGTCTGTTCGTGCAAGGACACTTCGTATACCTCCTGTTCCCACATTTTTAAGGTCGCAGGGATCATTTTTTGTTCAATCTAGTGCACGTTTTAACACTTTGGTAAAAATAAAATAAATTCTGAAGTTAACTCATATTGATTTTTTTGACGTGACGTGCGAGCACAATCATCTGAACATTTTCCATATCAATGCCACTGACGACAAAAGTGGTAGTTAGAATAATTGCACTAATGCAATAATGTTATCTCTGAGACATCGACCGTTGCACTGATCTTCAATTACGAGTACAGTGACCTTTTCTAACGAGTTATTAGTGTTATTACCTTACACGCAACGATATATCAACAGGTAGATTCGCTTGTGACAATTCATATCTTACGAAAGGCACGGCTAGTCGACCTAGTGACGCAATATCACTTTTGCCTACTACTTAAATGTCAAATGTTGACCCATGACATGAAGATGCGGCCACCTGTCTTGCCTGTGGTAACACCGACCATATTTAGGAGTGTGGTATTTGATGCGGTTAACTGTAATGAGGCAAAGCATTGAAAATTTTGAAATCAGATATCACAGCTTATCGCTAATTGATTGCCAAATTTACACATATCACCAAACAAGTTATGCACGCGATGTGTCTGATAGATTAGTTGCAATATGATTTCCGAATGTTTTCGAGAATTAATTGGTACCAGTTTATGTTGCAACTATTATGTAAATATTAATCCCATCAAAAACATAACATGTAAAAAAATTGCCAAGTCTCGCAACCTTTTCTACCACAAAAAGTTGTGAGATATAATAACCAAGTCGGTTAATTTATTCAGTAGTACCTATCCAGGGCAGGATCTACCCCACACCTTTGTCATTCATCAATGTTCACCGAACTAACAACATGTTATTGTGACGGTTAATTTGTTCAGTAGTACCTATCCAGGGCAGGATCTACCCCACGCCTTTGTCATTCATCAATGTTCACCGAACTAACAACATGTTATTGTGACGGTTAATTTATTCAGTAGTACCTATCCATGTGAGCATCTATTAAACACCTTTGTCATTCATAAATGTTCATCGAATTAGTTAGCTAGGAACATGTGATTGTGACAGTTCGATTGACCGTATCAATATTACACATCTTCATCTTTTTAATAAATAAAACGACTTCGCGATGGACCTGAGCTCTATTAATAATTTCAAATTTAGTTTTGACTGGACCAAGGTCATTTTATCTTTTATCTTTCTTTCATTTTTTATCTTTTAACCCTTATCCTTTATCTCTTATTTTTTTACCTTTTATCTTTAAGTCTAGCTTTTCAGGTATCTGGTATGGGGTAACGGGTATATCTGATATCTTATATGTGATATCTTATTTCTGGTATTTGGTATCTTGTCTTTTCTTTCTGGTCTGTTATCTACCCCCCTTCCCCTCTCTTCTCCTTTCCCCCTTTTGCCCTCTTCCCTTGCTATCCTTTCGTCTTCTCCGTTCTCGTCCTTCCTTTTTCTTTCCCCCTTCGTTCCCCCTCCTTTCCTCCCGCCCCTCCGCTTCACCATTCTTCCACCTCCCAATTTCCCCCTTCTTTCCACCATCCTCTCCCTCTGCTTTCCCCCTCCTTTTCCTTCTCTTTCCCCCCTTCCTTACCCTCTTCATCCCCACTCCTTTTCTCCTTCGCCCTTCTTTCCCTTCATTTCGCTTTTAAGTTACGAAAAACTGTATTGTTTATCTGAGCTGCAAATATAACTTTGTAATCGCATACATATCTATAGAATTACAAATTTATTTATGCACCTATTATATCTGGAATACTAGACTGAAATTGCACAATGTTTAAGTTTTCTGGTGCTTTACAGTCTAAACACTAATAGGGTTCAAAATTTGAACCTTGTATATCTGCTGGAAGTACCTTAAGAGTTTTTATGATCGGTGAGTGAGTGAGTGACAAAATGAAGGAACTTTGACTTGCAATAAATCTTTAGCTGTAAGTTATTATTGACTGTAATTTGGAATATACCTAAGGAGTGTTATGCCCTCTTGGTAACTGAAAATTCAGGCTTCTAGCTTTATCAGCAAATAAATTACGGGGGCTCGAAAATGACGTGCATGGCTTCGAGAAAAGGATAGTAGCGCGTGCCGTTGTTTTGCTCGACTTGGCGGGGATACTGCCGTGCCCCCAGATACAAACAATAATCGAGTTTATCGGGTTTTGACGGATCTGCTGCTTTTTTAGACTGGTACTTAATTATCACTAATTATTTTATTAATGAGAGTGAATAAAATCAAATGTAAAGAACGAGTTCTACAAAGTTTTCACTTTCGTCTCACGTCGTGTGTGCTCGGAGCTCGCTCCGACGAACAAAGTCGTGATTTATCCGCAATTAAGCTATCCACAACGATTACGTTCAGTGTTTAAAATGACGAAACTCGAGTCATAGGGACGCGTATCCTTTATATATCTATTCAAAATTACGATAGCTTCTAACGTAATGGGTAGGTTTTATGTTTGTTATTATGTTCCAACATTGATGAACTCAGGTGCTGGTTCAACTAACTCATATGATTATACCTATAGACATTCTTAGATGTGGCTCGCTTAAAATGTAGTGATACATTATAAAATATTTATAAATTTCGAATCCAGTGTTTGTATTTTTAAGCGAGTGATATGGAGCAAGGATTAATAACTGCTATACTAAAAAGGCGCTAACTATAAATTACCGTACCGAATATTTATAAATATCTTATACTATCTGAAATTGGCCCAAAACTGGCAAAAATGGTGAAAAATCACCTAAAAAAGTCGTATTGAAAAATTTGCCCTCAGCAAGGAGTAAAACACGCACACGGTTGAAAGAAAAAGGTTCCAAACATAAATCACATGTCGAAAAACGCGAATTTGTTATAAAAGTTAAAACAAACACAGTCATTGGTGTTGTCACGAATTAACAAGTCGAACAGGTGTAGTTGGCCAACGGTGTCAGTTACGTTGCGACATTCAGTGCGTGAACGGTGAACGCCAGTCGTAGGACATACTTGTACAATTTGCATTAAGTATACACTTGAGCTGAACCTTGTTTAATTAGAGTTGCATACTTGATGTCAACGTGCTCAAAGTGTTCGAACTCTCCAAATGGGGTGTCAAAGTATCTTTTGGTTTAGGTAAACTATCAACTGATTGTATTTTCGTTTACTATCACCAACTGTTGCTGATGATATTGTATATTTAAAAAACATGCTTGTGCTTATGAAACAATTCTCATATATGTCTTCGATTTGTGTTTAGATTTTTACGATAAGCCGTTTATTTTAATTAAAATATAATCAGTAAAATCTCGAACTAATTCTCAAAGAAACGCAAATGTGACACCGAACGTAGCTTAGCTGGACGTGTTATGCTATGCTTCGTGTTAAAACAAAAAAAATAATCGTGAACAACTGACAATTTCATGTTATAAAACAACAAACCAGAGCACCCTAAACCGCTCGCTTTTAGGAACGCTTTAGTCCAAAATGTTGCAATTCCTCTCAAAGGTAACAAACCAAACTTAAGTTTGATGAGCCGGGTGAAGTGCTAACTCCAAGTATGGCGATAAATAGTAAAACTTGTGGCCAACAACATTCTACATGGTCGTAGATATTACTTGGCGAATTTGCCGGAGGTCGCAGAAGGGCAAAAGATTGCAAAACTTCAATCAAGATTCGCCATGCCCATGCTGGTACAATTAAAGAAATCGATACTGAAAAATGAAGATGGAGGCTATAAAAGACGATGGGTATGTGGTCAAAAATCTTTCTTTGATAAAAACGTAGACTTGTAAATAACAACTTCTAAAAAAAGATTTTTACTTCTAAAGCTATTGTCAATGCAGTTTCATATGAGACTTTTTTCACATATTTTCCTATTTCATATACTTTATAATGCTCGTTGCCGACCCATTTTAATTGATCAGACTGTATTGATCAAGTATTGAATGGAGGCGTATTTATAAAATCATCCCAAATGACACGTCAGGTATTCTTTGATCATGTCGATAAATAAATTCAAGCCTCAAAATGATTTGCAGAAAATTAAATCACTGTTCGAAGTCATTTAACCCTCATTGTCAAGCAGAGCAGTGACCTTTGCGACTTACTTTGTGTCCGGTAATTCTTGGCAGACCGGAAACCCCCGTGAGGATTTTTTTTATCCATTTGGTATTTTCAGAAAATGGGTAAAATCCAGTAATTTTAAATAAACCACTAATCAGAATTAATACGTACTAATAGTAACAGGCATCAATGAAAAACGTATTCGATTTGGTGATATAAGATATGTTATAGTAGTTTTAGTCATGCCTTGTATTTTATGTCCTGAACATTTTATTTTAATAACCTAAACCATAATAGCCAATCCAATAATTGACACTAAAAGGTCATACGTCAAATGTCTAGACCTAACCAAAGAAGCTGATCCCAAAACAAAACCAGTAAATTCCATTTGCGGGTCCATGTTAAGCTGGAGGCTCGGCACAGCTGGTTTCCGGACGACTATAATGGCCAGATTGTTATTCCTCAGTCACGAAGTCGATCAATGGGTCAGAGTTGACCAGCCCCCGCGATTGACAGTTGGTCACGAGCCTTTATTTGCAAACAGACGAATAAGTAGCGGTTAATGGTTAACAATGCATTACTATACACTTCCTGGTGATCATATTATCTTCTTTAAAGTTTTTGGTTTGTTTTCAAAAAGTCTATGATCTCAATAGTTAGAATTTTAATCAAGCCTGCCATCTAATTGAGCATGAAATTTAACATCGATATATATTCCAATTTAAAACCTATTAATTTTCAACGCTCCCTAGTTTTTTATCAATAGTCAACGCCGACTCAAAAGTGGAATGGTTTAAAAGACCTGTTCCTTTTTTATCGTGTATAAAGTGTTGTTAAGCGTTTATTAATTCCAAATGCACCTTAAAGGTTGTTTTAACTTGAAGAAAAATCTTAAAGATAAAAATCATATGTCAACAGGCCAGCCATTGTGGATTCGTTCCACCGATTTTGCGTTGACGTGAATAAGCCGGCGATTGTTGTCAGTGACGAATTAAAAAGAAGTCACGAGTATCATATTGAAGATGATTTAAAAAACGTCACCGCGCTGTCAACTTTCACTGTTGTTAGTATCATAAGTGACGGTAACATTCATCATAAAAGTGATAAAGAATCTGATTCGAAAAGTGCCGTTAGTAAAAACAAAAGTGGAGGCATTATTGCTGCTAATGTTGCACAAGATGATAACACTAGTGTAGATAAATCGGCAATGGAAAGTAAACAAGACGGTATCGACAGAGATGTCTAAAGCAAATGTAACGTGGTAAGCAACATCAGTGCATTGTACAATAGATTCTCACGTCCTTAATAACTGTAGACAGTCGGAAACGATTGCAAAAACGTAGCCAGAGACAAAGGGAAGGAAAATATAGTGAATATGCGGAACATTTAAATAATATGGGAGAGTCAAGTTGCTAATTGTGTTAGGATTTTGTTGTCTCAAGCCGAGCGTGTTGGATGCAAAATTTCTGGATCTAATTGAACATCTTCCTCATATTAAAATTGCCATGTGCAGAAATGTTTGATTGCTGGTACCTCAAGTTCCTATTTTCATACGAATGTGTAAATGGCCTTATTTATCAACATACTTGCAAAATAAATCACAGACACATGACATACTAGCAAAGATGTTTCGAGGATATTTCAACGTCAAATTATCAATTAATAAAGGCTCCTTAAATAAATAACCTCTAACCTTTTTCTTGAGCAATATAATTCTGATATAAAAAGTTGTTTGCCTTTCCTAGTGGAAGCGTCAAATGACCCGATGAGAGAGGTCGATGTGGCCAAATGTATGTGTGAACATCGGTTGGCCTCGGGGATCGACAAACACGTTTTACATATACGGAATAATTTTCCAATGCTTGACATCCTTATTTTTTATTCTAAATTACTCGGTGCTTAAAATCCAAACCGGCAATTTCGTATTTTGAGCTACACAGATTTCTGAAGGGACAACTACTTCATTTTATATGTAGATTTTTATAATTAAGAACAAACTTTGTATAGAAAATTCATACAAAATAAGTATATCAATTATCTGTTTTTACATTTCTAAAGGACTGTTATCCAAGCCTTATCCAAGCCTAGATGTAATAGGGGGGACCCGGTAAGTTTATCTAACGGGTCGGTTGTTATAGTGGCTTTAATGTTCTGTGACCCAATATCGAAATATCGCGAGAGCTATATTTACCTCATAGATAAAGTTCTCTTGATTTTTGACAACGGTCGATGAACATATTCGTTCGCTCAGTTTTTTGCTATGGCGTGTGACAACCATTCCACGAGACAACTTTACCCGGTCTCCCCTAATGTAGAACCTAATTATGGAACTAAGATAAATGTACACTTTGATTATACAGGCAACGTCTTGGTAATCATAATGACTGGTAATTGTCGTGAAATCCAATTAAGAAATATGCAACTTTATGATCTTTTGTCATTTGTCAGAAGCAATAACATTGCGTATGTCATTTAGTTACGTAAAATAAGAAGTTATATCTTTTAACAATACTTGTGAAATTACATGCAACATTTATTTTTATCTTGCAGATTTTTTGTTAAATTTTGTAAGACTGGTGTCAGGTTTAAAAGATTAAATCATCCAGCAAAGAAGGCTTTTAACTGCCCCTTCATTTGACAACTCACGGACAGTGGCGATGCGGGCAAATTCTCTATTCATTGCGCGGTCGACACAGTCACCACACAGCAGCTAATTGGCATAATACGCAAGGTATTAGGAATTCGCTTGCCGCACCGCCGATCGCTCGTTATCGCGGTCGGGCCGTAACGATGTAGTTCAAACTAATGTCAAATCATGAAGTCAATGACAATTAAAGCAGAAATAGGTACAGGAAGTTTCATTCGGTCACTTTCGTGCCACTTTCAAAGCCATAACTCCATATCATCTAATCCAGTCAACCTAAATTAGAGGAGAAACCTTGCGGAGGTTTCTCCTCTAATGTAGATTAATTGTCATTGATACATGCACCGCAGTAGAGTAATCATTGCACTATTTACATCAAGAAACTATCCCCTAAACTATTCACACACCTAATACATGCACTAAATCTAATAAAAATCCCGAGAGATAATCGGTGTCTTCTAAATGTAGTCGCTCTGAAGATTAGTTTTCTTTCCAAATACAAAATAAAGCTAACCTATATTTTCGAATATATCAACCAGGTCAAAAAAATCCTTTAGCGGAAAATATGTTTCAGAAGAATGGACTTTTAAAGGATGATGCTTTCGGAGCAACGTCGTTCTATCTATCTACCTATCAGCCAAGGACACCCCCTGCTGAACATAGGCCTCCATACCTCTCCTATAGCTTGCTACAGATTGCGATCCTGCGCAGACCGAATCCATCGACTCCCCGCGACCCTCACGAGGTTATCCGTCCACCTAGTTGGGAAGTTGCGTCATATCTTTTAGTCGAAAATACCCCAGTGCTTGGAGATGGAGGTTTTCGAACAGTGGGTGTTGCCAGTGATGACTGATGATCTACGACATGGTCTCGTTCACAATGGGACTCATAAAGCGGCTCAGAGTCACGCACCGTGCAACGTCTTTACTGTGAATAAATTGTCATTAACTGTTTCGAATTTGGAAGTACAAGTACTTTACCAACATGAACATTCCCGTGTCCTTTGTTGTGTTAGTGTGGCAATTTTTTTCATACTTCGCTGACACCAGTCTCCTTATGACTTATATCCATAATCACATAATTCTTCACACCAACCTAATAAGAAACCCTTTTTAGGGTTCCGTACCCAAAAGGTAAGACAGGACCCTATTACTAAGACTCCGCTGTCCATCTGTCTGTCTGCCTGTCTGTGTGTCTGTTTGTCTATGTGTCTGTCCGTCTGTCACCAGGCTGTATCTCCGTGATCGAACCGTGATAGCTAGACAGGTCTATGTCAGTAACCAATAAAAAATGATCGAACACCGCGTACATTTTGCTTAGGAGTCGGGCTCAGCTAACACTGAATTTTCATAGATACGGCCGTTTTTAGCGTATATTTTGTACGGAACCCTCGGTGCGCAAGTCCGATTCACACTTAGCCGGCTTTTTCTCCGTCATTATCAAGTTCTATCTAAGTTTTCGTTCAAGCAACTATTCCACAACTAGGTTTTCCAACACCACCGCAAGATTTCACCTCTAATACGTTGACATAATACTAGAATATTTGCCGGCGTGCTCAAATCACAACGAAGCAAGTATTTATGTAGATCGACGGTTCTTAAGGCATTTTTCTTTGGAACAGTATGCTTATGTTATTATACGCGAAGCGAACCGTGAACAGCCGCTTCGATGGCTTGATTGATGTGTAGAAAGTCGATACGATTAGCCGTATCGTTTCGTGTTATTGCTTGTTATTTTGTTACAATAGGCGCCGAAGATAGGTCAATTTTGTTTAAGTAGCGATACAATAGGAGTGAAATATGTGCCTACGTATTTCTTGCTGTGTTCTATGAGATTAAACAGTAATATGTCTTCACCATATTAACATTTGTACTCGTATTTTTGTTGATTGTTGAAGTTGTTTACGCATTATGTGACCTTTTATCACGGTCAAATAAGTACTACTATATTATTTATATTTGTTTCCGTTTTATGCATATTTTTTATTGTTTAACATATTATTGTTTATTTACGTTAATGAGCTATGCGATGTTTTATGACGCCATCTTGTACCAAATAACCTTTTTCGTTATTACAAATTCTTGATTACTGACAATAAAATCTTTGTGTTAATATTCGAGACTTAATCGTTTTACAATCATAGAGCGTATCTTAATTTGCAGTCACAACTTACAAAACTACGCCATGAAGTTGTAAATTTGATTTAAATAATTATATCATTCTTTTATGAATGAGTCACAAATATTATATATTTTCGTGTTGAATATTATTACAACAATATTCAGTAAAACAAAATTACAGGATTTTTTTGAGAAAAACACTATTGGGTTAAACTAAAATTGTATTAAATAATCTTTTAACATTAGTAATACGATGTATATTCTGGGCATTCGTGGCAAAATCTAGAGTAGCTTTGTTGTTCTCAGCAAAATCTAGAAGCCTAACAGGTGAACCACAGCATGTATCTGGAACTATATTGTTATAAGAAGGAAATAAAGCGGTTATCAATTTATATCCCAAAGCTTTGCCGTGTATTACACTAAAGTTACTAATGTTTGATCTCAAGTGCAAGCACACGCAACAAGATTTTACTAGCAACCATTTTTGCCATATCATACACAGAGCGAATGTATCCTCAATGAGCACAGCAATGTGTGCGATAAAGAAGAGGCTTCTATTTCATGTCACAATTTGTATGCAAAGCATACTGCAACTATTATTCTAAACCCCTCACCCCTCACCCCAAAATAACCGAGGCGGGAAACCGATGGATGAGGGCGGCGTACGACCGGCCGTTGTGGAGATCCATAAGAGAGGCCTTTGTCCAGCAGTGGACATATACAGGCTTATATGATAATGATGACATTTTATATTGGAGTGCACTAAAGATTACTGTATTAAGAACCTGTAAAGTACCTTATAAAGTTTGTCCTTCTGATACCACACGTCTTCCTCCTCCTCCATCTGGGTGGCAATGGCCTGAGTGAGGTCGTCGCGGGAACGCGACAGGATACGCCTTCGGGACACCATCTCGCCCCCCGTCACCGCCTCGAACGGACCAAGGCTGCAAAAGAAGAGAAGAAACTTTAGGATCTGATAGCGAAGAAATGAGAGGCAAATATAAACACGAATAGGCACGAGAATACAAGCAAGGCATATTTATCCTAAACTACGATTCGGGTCTGCAGCAATTACAAGGAAAACATATTTTAGAAGTCTGACTTATTCTAGATGCGTATATTCCTATCCTAGATTCTATAAATGCTTACGTCAGGGCGTGAAGGGAAGCAAGCGTAAACCAAATTAGTCGTCACCAAAAATTTAACATCTTGAAAAATTTCAAAAGATAAACAACTAACTATTAGGGTAAAACTCAATTTACACAGAAGTAATTCTAAACAGAATCAACTCGAGATTAGCTACATAACTTTGGCCAATGTCTTTCTTAAACTTAGGTAGAGTGGCTCGGTTGTGCATAAATAAGACAACGTTTTGCCGTAGGAAGTTATCAACCAGGCGGGGAAACTTTCCTCTAGTTACCCGAACAAGCCATAAATCTAACCACAACGTCTCGGAAGTGGCGAAGATAAGTTAGATAGAAACTAGATACGTTTATAATCAATCTGATTATTGGTCTACCGTTTACCTAAGACGTCGGACGCGGTAAGGAGGCGCTAACGGTGTTTGATGATTAGCGGACAAAAGGAGCCCTGCCGCGTGCTACCCTTCCTACCCTATTGCCGCTACGACCCCCGCCTCTCTTACCGCGGGCGTCATCACAACTTAACAGTAGGCACATAAATACTAGTATCCTTAAACATAAGCGAAACCAAAGCGTCATCATACGACCCATCAAATTACCAATAACTTTCTGGCTTCTCACTTGATAACAATAAGACAACGAGATGTTGATAAATGTTGAGATTAAACCCTTTCAATACATCTCATCAATACCAACATGATACAATTGTTAAGCTTTCTACAGCAGATTAAGAATACGTAACAGTATTATGAAATGGAAACAATGGTATGGTGAAAGCCCGGTCGTTATCACCTTTCGGGCCTGGTTCTGTTTGAGCTCTTCATCAGGGACTATTCAGTTGTAATGACGTATTTCGTCAAAACGGATACTGTATTTTATTGCAAAAGGATGTAACTACATCGAATTTCGAAACGAGATATGCCTCTTCTAACTGGGATAACAGTGGTGGGATGTTCGTGAGAACTGTCCCCCGTTGGTGTTAGTGCGACCAATCTGTTCTATAAATGTTTATCTAGATGTCTCACGGATATTGCAACATTTTATTGCCTTGAATGGTTGGAGGTATTGGAGTGTCCTTGTGACTTGTATGTGTAGGTATGTGGCTAAGTTACTACGACTACGTTTTAATGCTATTCAAAGTTTGGTCATCCTCAATTATTGGTTGCATGACAAAATTATATTAAAAGCGGAGATACTTAAAAGCGTTTGCTCTGATTTGCAAAGACCTACAATAAAGCCTTTGACAAATCATCCTATTAAATCTTTCAGAGCTCGGTAACATTTTGTTTAATTAGTTTAGTAGTTTTTTAAACTATATTTAGATTTCGACAATCTGGTTATAATATGAACTTTTCTACCTTTTGTGAGGTCAACTCTACGAATAAATACCCTGTTGCTTATCTATAATAGGCAAAAGAAGACCTGTAATTAAAACTAAAGTTTATTTTAAATTGTCAGGCCTATACTCGTCGTTGCTGGAACATTTTGAATGCAAGAACTCAGCAAATTTGATGCGTCACTTAAGGAAGTTCCTTCAGTGTAGGTAAAAAACGGATACATATTTCTTAGCTAAAGTCCCACCACCCACCATCGATACCTTTATTATCGCAAATAGTTTTGCCTTTTTATGGCAACCTAAATCGATGGATTTGTCCTTATAAGGTCTATAGATCAGATCTGATATGAGGTCAGCCACAGCTTTAATTATATATGTATAATTACTAGTAATGAATATTAATTGCATAAGCGTAACTCACCCATCTATCTATTCTCGGCAAAAAAAATTGCATTGGTACAGTACTACTTAGTACCCTTTCACTTCTAGGTTTTAGCACTCTAATGAATTTCCATTTCCATTTGCAAAATGTTCAGTAGCATGAACATTTTGTACTCTATTAGAGTGTGTGTATGCCATTGTTTCATTTAATGTTATAGTGTCGTGCTTTCATCAGAGATTGTTAATTCACTTCACTTTCGTTGTAGATTATTTTGTTTTATATTGAATTGACACCCACTGACTAATTATCGGCTTTCTTTTCGGTGACGAGTTAGTTACACCAAATTATAGGTAATGTCAAACTGAATGGCACCTATGTTTATGATATACAACCATTCATACCATATAAAGCCATCATTCATTAAACTGTGAATAATAAACAGATATTTTTTAGTACTTATTCAATAATTGCATGATGGCTTCCTTATACATTGGTGCAATCCATTTTTTTTAACATTATACTAATATTTTAAGTTAGTGTGTTACATTCTCACAGTTACATTTCTTGTTATACATGAATTTGTTGAAAATATCTTAGTTTATGAATATTATTTTCAATATAGACTAAAAGTATATCAAAGTAGTCCGCAAATGAATCAAATCAAAAAGAAAACGGAGCGTTTCACACTCCAGCCACACCCAAATCGCGATTAGTTCACTTTCTTGAAGAAAATTATTGAGCTAAGTAAACATAACTTTCGACTTTCCCGCGATTATAAATGGCGCGGGTTCAAATTGATTGGCAATTACCAATTACCTATAGGTACGCACTGCAATGTTATTGCTTTAATGTCTAATGACTGGGCATCTTAGAGACCTAATTAGAGTAATAAGCCGTTATTTCAATGGGATTTCTATACAAACTTGCATTTCATGTTTAACCCACTTAGGGGATGAATAATCAAAAATTGATTCGTTGCTGCTCATTATAAAGTTAGTAAGAATAATCGTAAGATGATAATAATAACGACGCGTGGTAACGCATTTTGCTCCTGAAGTGACGACCTTGATGACTTTTATCGGAATTATAATAAACACAGATGTAAAAAAAGAGTAACGACATTCTTCTATTTTATGGAGTAATCAGACGAGTACACAAGCCACCCGATACTATCTAAGAGAACTTCAAGACCGATGGACACCTGCAATTTAAAGTTTTTTTTTAAATGTAATAACTGGTGAACGGGCAGGCGAACCACCTGATGAAAAGAAGTCATCGTCACTCATAGTCGCATGTAGTAGCGTTATCGCGCTTCGAAAACACCTCAGGGGTGAGTTCATTCCACAACTTGCAAGGTCAAGGCAAAAATGAGCGTAATGCCCATTTATTTTTGGGATGACAAGCATTCAGATAGTGGGAATGTACTTTGTTACTGAGGAGGATTCACAATTTCAAGTGTTGCAAATCCTGTGTAATGAAAAAATATTGCGAGCAAGAGAGTATTTTCAAAAGTAAGTTTGACCTGGCGAACCATTATTAAATCCCACAAAAGACGAAGTCCAATACCTAATTTGTTTAGGGCTGCCGTCATCGAAATCGAGTATCACCATATCATCATGAAACCATAACCATATGTATCGTATAGTTAAGTACCCAATATGTTTATTAACACCAAAACCAAGCATTGAATGAGAGGAACCGACGAAGGTGATCGTTAGATACGCCACAATGTCGATCCCAATGCCACGCATTGTTCGCTCTCGGAAGGAAGCAACTTCGTGGTGCAAAGACGCTACCCACTCCATTAATAAGGCTTATATCTTCCGTAACTCTACTTCGAAATTACACCTAAGCATTTGGTGGGCAAGATTCAGTTTGAAATTTCTCGAAACATTGAGACAGGTTGGTATAGTAAGTCAGTGTCAAGTAGTAGGTGTTGATTCGATGTGGAACTAATTTTGCCATATGAAAGACTTCGTATTGTTGGTACACTTATACTGTTTTGAAACATAATATGGCGATTTGGTATGGAACTAATGTTACAACTAAATAAGGACAGTCTGATTATAATTTAATGACTGAGAAATTAATTTCGTTTCCAAATTGCTTAATTGTTTGTAGGGCTCTTCTCAATTTAGAACGCGTCAAATTAATTCCGCCGTTTTGTGCAGGTATATGGTAACAGGATTTTTTTGAGATTAGTTTCAGTTAAGAAATATGTACTCAATATCTGATTCCATCAGACACTATGCTGGATACTGGTACGTAACACAAAATTACGTAATAAATGGACGATACAGATATCGCTCTCAGCAGTCCGGCTATTCTCTTATTTACTTTCAACGCGCACCATTATTTTGAGCTCTCTGTGATAAGATATGACTCAATATCAAAATTTTTTTTGGTTTCATATTTTGGGTAGCAATCGAAGACATTTATCTCATTATTTAGATTCATATGAACTCTTAATGGCAAATCAAGATTTTTGTCGACTGCATAAAAAACACCTTCAACCCTCATGGGTGCACTCCTGTCATAGCGTCGATTACAAGTACGAAATAAAATAAAACCAAACCAGTTCGTGAACAGTAGGTCAGCTAGCACTTTCACACTTGATTTACCCCGCTCCAATAATCTATATAACTCTCGTCTTATCTCCCATCTAACAAGATAGCTTTGTTTGCAACTCGATGACTCGATAGCTTCGGAATCTAAGGTTTCTCCAATACAATGTTGAATACGTAATTGTGAAATTTGTATTTGCGCTAAGTTAGATAAGTAAATGTCGTAATGTATAAATACTGTTTATTGTCGTTAGGAGAATTGCATTGCAGAAACACGAGAATAAGACATACATAGTGTGTGACTATGAAAATGTTGGGCACCTGTGAGTAAACGATATGCATAATTAACAATAGAAGAAGAAAAATAGACAATATTTTACTAAAAATTATGAATTACAAGAACACTTAATGCTTTCTAGAGTAGACTACAAACCGAGAAAACTGCTCGTCAGTACAAAAAACATGCGATACAATTATTACGGGGTACGTACGAGTATGTTAACAAATCCACTTTTATCCTTGACTAAGAGCAAGACTTTAGTGTCCACTTAGAAGCAGATTCAGATTCAGATAACGGGTGCACCTCAGATGGCTTGTTCTACAATCTGAGTGTTCGTGGAAAATAGAACCGTCATTTCTGTTTATTATGTAGCTTCATTTCTAGAAGTATAGCAAGTTTAGTGTTGACATGAAGTACACACTTCATCATTCGCTTGTCCTTATCCCATTCACTTGGGATCCGCGCAGTATGTTTTTTTCTTTTTAATACCACTCTATCACCCGTCATATCATCACTCACACATCCTTCCTGTTCATATCGTCTCTCACGCAATTCATCCACATTTTCCTTGGTCTACCCCTTCTCCATCCCTCCACATGCATACATAATACCCTTCTTGTCACATGACTTTCATCCCTCCGCAAATACACACTTAGCAGATATAAACCCAGATGAGATGGTCTGAAACCCTACCTTATCTAGAACAACCTACAAGTCTTAAACAAGGACAAAGTATTGTGAAGAAGTATATAAGCAACCTGAGTGGATCTGGGCCATTTTTGAACTAGCCACGGAAGTAAAAAAAAACTAGGCTAAGGTCTGGGCAGAAGAAGAGAGGTTTTAAATGGACTGCAAACGAGTATATTAGGTGGAGACTGCATAGAGGACGTGGTTAATTGCAGAGGGTACACATCTATCCACTCAATTTTGCTGCCCACACTACAAGACTAGAAGAGACAAATGCTTAGCCATAGATTTTCCAAGCGCATCAACGAAATAATTTTACCAGAATAGATCACGTCCGGGCAACAATTTCAGGGGGTCCAAATTCATAAATTTTAAGACAATTTTTTTTGCAAAATCCTAGTAAGTAAGTTGGGGCGCTACATCAAAATTCTGCCATGGCTCAGAGAAGTCATAGATCCTAGTAGGGACTGGATCAGGGAAGGTTACTGCTAATTGTGTCTGGGTCTAGTAGAAACGCGAGCGCATGTCGTTGATCGTAGCGTGCGCAGTGGCGCCGCCGGTGGCGACTTTAAATACTGCTTACTTTTGTAGTTTAATCCGCTCTGTGATTTTCACAAATACTTGCGTGTAATATTTAAAAACGTGGTGAAACTGAAATATGTATCACCACGTTATTAAATATAACAATTTTTGCGTGCGGTGATGCCGAACCCGCCGTCCGCGCGAATCCGACTCGCCATTGATCGGTTTTAAAAATATACAACAAATATCTTCTTAACATTTGCTTATTTTTGATGATTAACCTCGTAGCTAGGTAATGATTTTTTCGGATTCAATATATTTTCGTACTAAAATATTTTAATCTCTCGCTTAGTGTGAAAACCAGGCATTCAAATGTTCATCCCCTTAACTTAGGAGTATAAAGCAAACGCACAGACTAAAATATATAATAATTATCAGGGTCAATTTTACACAAATCGACCCAACTAAACAAAAAGTCCCAAACTAAAGCTTGTACCTACTATGGGTACTAGGATACTTACCTCTGAAGCTATTTTTTTCACTATTTGGGATACAGAAGTTAAAACACTCGGAGGAATATCCATAAATTTAATTAGTTGATGAATTGATATCACGAGACTACTGCACAACAGATCTACTGTGACGCCGATTATTAAATGTAAGCAACCTGTAATAGCCTGTTACAATGGCGATAAGCCATTACACGGTTATACAAGGCATTGACGTCACAGGATGCGCCGGCGCACACTGACCCATATCGAGGGGTGAACGCTTCGGGGCCTAGCGGGACTGCGGCTCTGTCGATATCGAAGCGAATTCGAAACTGTTTTTTTCTTTATGATTCTCATTTAATACATAGTGAGTTTGAAACAGTTGTTGCTATTTTAGATAGTAATCGATATTTTAATTCATGTTGTTATTACTAAAACTTATTAAAGTTGACTGATGCCATTATTTTCTGTTTCACGATCATATTATATACTTACTTTTAAAGTACCTTTTTTTATATTACATATACTTACAATTACAGTCTATTAATACTTTACTTATTTGAAATCACATCCCAGATGACGCACTCTAGCAGAACTCTGTTGTGTTAACATTCTTAAAACATACCAAGACAACAATCGGTGTCTCTTCACTTCTAAGTCCAAATAGGATGACCTATTGTAATAGACAATATACAGAATACATACATTGATTATGTATATGGTTAATCATTTGCCTAGGGTTTCACTTAATATTATACACTCGAGATGTCATATTTTGTCGAATAGCTAGTACAAACGAGTGCTTTTAGTCTTGCATTGCAGCATTACCGGGCCTGAAGGTATGACAGTAGTGTTTTTTAAATATTTTGTCTCTTGTTAATTTAGAAGCCAGAGCAATGAAGCAACATATTTTTGTAAAAGTTGACTGTCTGATCATTACAGAACTGTCTCTCACACTCAAACAGTCTCGAACATTCCCATATCGAACAAAGAGTCGCGTATCGCTAATGCCCCTATACTCTACGCAAAACGAACAGTCGACCCAAATCATAATCTCCTTCACACTTGAGTGGCCTTAGCAGGTGTGAAAGAGATAGTACTATAATCTCGGTCGCCAGTTCGTTTTGTGTTGAGTATAGTGTATATCCTGGACTGCTGTCGAATAAGAAGAGCCAGCGATATTCGCCAGGCCATCCTTGTCCCGCCAGCACCCGCTAGTCATTACGCTAGCCTAGCGGAACGGGTTTGCTTTTTATTCTCTTTCCATAGACACGTGGAGGCATCCCCGCTATAACTGTACTTATAGTACTCACGTGCTAGGTGCACGAGTTCTGTAATAAGATCAGATAGGTCAATTAGGTGCACTTAAAGCGGCGATAGTGACTATGAAAATTTTGTAAACATTTAAAATCAACACAGCTCTACGAACCGAAGCATTACTTTTAAAGTATTTCTGCTAACTTAAGCTTACTAGGCCACGGATTATCTATACTTCTATAGAATTACTATTATAAAGTTGTAAAAATTTCATATCTCTATATTGAAGGCATTTAAAAAAAATCTATTGTAACGGACTATTTAAAGAAATCGAAAATTATTTGAAGGAAATTGAAAGATGTTTGTTCGCATGTGTCATTGTGGCTTCATCACGGCAAATCGGCTGAACGGATTTCAACTATTTTTGGCAAGCGGGTAGCTGGGTATCCACAGATGTTTACAGAATACTTTTTACCTGTCTACGCCGAGGAAAAATAGGCGTGATAATTGTTTCTTCACCGCGAACGAAGTTGCGGGCACCTTCTAGTCTATACTATTATAAAGTTGTGAAATTCAACAGTCTGTACATTTTAGATATTTTCAAAAAGATGACTGTAGGGACTTTTTGGACGTCACTGAATCGAAAAATATTTTATTTTTATTTTTTGTACGTTTGTGTCTGTCGTTGTGGCTTCATCAGTTTAATCATGCTAATACGGATTTCAACTATCTTTGGTACCGGTAACTGGATATTCACAGATGGTTATAGAATACCTTTTACCCAATTACGCTGAAGAAGGGTTATGAATTTTTCTTCACCGCGAACGACGTTACGGGCACCTTCTCTATACTTAGATATTTGTTGACATTTTGTTATCATATATTTATACATATCTATTATTATATAAACAGCTTGTCATCTACCAAATCACATGTCACATAACTGACTTCCCTTTCCACACATACTAGTCGATATAACAAACACACTTGCCAACATTACGCATATAATAGCCAGGAAACAATACACGACAAGCAGATGACAACTTTTATTCGACTGACATTATCATAATGGGTTGTTGGTTCCGTTTGGTAAGTCCAGTACCGCCCAAATTGACATGAAACATGCTCGAGAAACGTCAAGTAGGGCACCCGAAGAAGTCGACAATTAGGTAACAAACAATAAAGTACGTCTTGTAAAGTTGACAATAATATTTGATAGGTACATAAGTAGAAAGTACTAACGCAGCTGGCTATTACGAGATAAGTAAAAAATGACAAAAGAAAATATTTGTTTGCAAGTAATTTAATATTTTAAGAGTTTTGCCACCCGTACAAGTCCAAATTGTAGAAGATTCTACGTACATACAAGTGAAGAATTTGATGAATACATTACTGACTTACCGCTTTTTAGACTTTGACAACAATTTTTCATGCTTGTAGGAAGCATCTTACAAATCCATTTCATGCATTTCTATCCGTTTGGGATACTTGATGTTTGACAGTGAAACTTATTTACAAAAAAAATACGTATTAATTTAAATACTTCCTTAAAATCTATAGGTACTAGTTAAGCTAGTAATCTATACTATTATAAAGTTGTAAAACTGAAATATTGTCACGGACTATTTGGAGGTCACTAAATTGACAAATATTTATTTTTTGTATGTTTATATGTGTCGTTGTGGCTTCAGCACGCCAAATTGACTATAAGGATTTTAACTATTTTTGGTACACAGGTGGCTGGGTATCTTCAAATGATTTTACGATACTTTTTACTCGACTGCGCTAAAGAAAAAAAGAGGGGTTATGATTTTTTCTCCTCCGCAAACGAAGTTGCGGGCACCTTCTAGTATTATATTTAAAAAAGTAAAACGATCGATTTTCGCACCACACGAAGCACTTGCGGTATTAATTAATCCAATCAACAGGTGTTCGTCTCAACTTTCGCTATTAGCCCAGGCAAATAATGGCGTGACGTCGTAATGCAGTGGGCAGACTTCTGGACCGGCGTGGGAGGTTCGTGAGTGGCAGTAAGGCAGGTATTTGCAATCAATACTGAATAAATAGTCATTTGAATGACATTGTGTTGGTTTTTATTTGAAAGGGGTTCTACCGAATTTAAATTCGAAAAGCTTATAGAGAGTCAGAATAAGAGGTAGCAGAACCCAAAGTGGAATATATTGCTTTCTGTACCTACTCTGTTTTGTGAGGTGTGCAATAAAGAGTTATTGACTTATTGTATTGTGGAAGTTTGCAACTAAACGCAACTTTTCGGTCACGTTTGCGTTTCTCTTATAAATAACATTATCGCAAACATACGGTGTCAAAAGGCTTTTTACCCGACTGCGCGACGCAAAGGAGTGGTAATGTGCTTATTAGTCTATGGATGTATGTATGTACGTATGTATGTATGTTTGTTCTGGACCGATTTTGATGATTCTTACGTCAATCGAGTTGTCTTAACTGTCCAAATGTCACTAAAGACATGAAAATGATGAAAACTTAAAATGGCGATAATGAGACGCCATATTGTTAAGAAGAAAAAAATGAAAATCGACGTACTATATTGAATGGGGTATCAGTGAATAGGGATTTAAAAATCATTATTAGGTTTCTTTTATCATTTTTAATTTGTACTTACCAGTTAGGAACTATAAACATTTAAAGTTGGCTAGCAAGCCGTTCTCACTAAATTTTCATTTCATTGTATTGTAATAAATCTGTGCAAGCTTCTCAATAAACCCTACGATAAAGATTGTGAAATTGACTGACTTTTATAATTTTAACTAAAAATTATAAAATAAAAAAATAATAATTAAAAAAACAAAAAACCCGACTGCGTAAAAAACTAAAAAGAAAAAAACAAGTCCAGTACCCCAGAAATTTGTTAAGTTATAATGGAAATCCTATCCATGGAGTACTGGACTTGTTTTACTCTTTTTAGTTTTTTACGCAGTCGGCTTTTTGTTTTTTTTTTTTTTAATTACTTTTTTTTGAGTGTAAATCAAACTTGAGTGTACATAAAGACTTAGAAAAACACGAAGCATTACAATTTTACTTTTAAAGGTGACCGTAGATCGCACAAAAACACGCGATGAGCGAACACGTCAGTACTAAGGCTCGAAATGAAAGTCGACAATTGTAAATTTGTCATACGGTCATGTATACAACACGTGTTGAGTAAACTTAAGTCGCGACATATATTTTACAATAATTGGTTTTATTTCGTTATTATTACTGAAATGGCAGTTCGGTGTCCACTTTTGTGCGACGTGAAGGTTACAAATGCATCTGCAATATTTTACAATAAAGTTTGAATACATATGGTTCTAGTTCCTGCTTTTCATCGAGCGGGCTGCTTTTTTGTCACTTGACGATATATGCCACAAGTACAGCTAAAGAATACTATATTGTCGTTTGTTGGATATCATATAAGAGCATAATAAAGTCTGGAAATCCTGAGAACGCGACGATTAATTAGTAATGTAGAAATGAATAAGTAAACTCTGGTTACGTGTCATTCCGTGATACAGATTTATATATATATATATTTTCCTAGTTACCATCGTATTTTGTCGGAAATTTCGTATTTATCTCGCTGTCTCAATTAATTTACGGAAGGTAGAATACGGGGGTTGGTTGAGACAGCAAGATCAATACTACAAACTTTTCCTACAAAATGCCATGGCAAAAAAATATTTACTACATGCCTATCACGGAATTTCATGACTCACGTAATTGCCAGATTTTAAGCTGTTTTTTGCAAGTATATGTTTGGATTTATTTTCTTAAACAGCCGCAAGCCGATGATTCGACGTATTTAGCAATATATGTTTAGCAACATTAGTAAACATGCGCCATGTGTAGCCTCAACAGCCTTTCTAGCTGCGGGCTCCGAATTAGCCTAAATGTCATGTCTAATAAGGTCTTATGCTAATTGCGATGTATCGTGCTGAGATGGGCCGTGAACCTAACATTAACGCTACTTAGCACTGTTTGGCATTCCATTTTTATTTTTACTAGCTTTTGCCGCGCACAATTTGAATTTTGAAAATACTTTCCTTAGAGCATCTCTCTCTCTTAATCTCCAAAGGAATAGGTGTTTTAAGTTTCATGTAGATGCGTCGTCTATCAAATGTTACCGTAACTGTCGGTGGATGTGTCTGCGCAGGATCACTCTCTGTGGCGAGCTATAGAGGAGGCCTAATGTTCACCAGTGGACGTCCGTGGCTGATAGATACTCGTAGATACTGTTTTACTGGTATATGGAAGATTTGAAGATTTCCGCATTATAACTAGTGTAGGAAAAAATCCATAACGATACTTTTTGCTTCAGCGTAATAGGGTGAAAAGTATTATGTAACCATCTCCGCATGTCCAGTTATCCTTGTGCCGAAAATAGTTGAAATCCGCTCGGCCATTTTGATGTGATGAGAGCCCAAAGACATATACAATCAGACAAAAAGGACGATTCCGTCAGAGACTTTTAACTAGCCCTTTTCATTTATTTTTATGAAAATATCTTCAATGTACTTAATGCAGATCTCTCAATTTTACATAATATAATAGTATGAACGTGGAAAAATCGGCCCGAAGTGTACGCAAAAATTTATATCCCACCCACAAGTTTGAATTAGCAATGCATTTTTTTTATTGACACATTCACAGTTCTGTGCCCCATATATGGAACACGAAACACGCTCTACAAGTTTGTGACCCATATATGGAACAGTACAAAACGCGAGAAAAAGAGAGTACAAATAATAAGATAAAGAAACTTAAAGGCAAGGCTTAGCGGAGAGCAAAACAGAGAGTAAGATTTTTTGAGTACTCAATAAATATTTCATTTTTATTTTTTTATTTTTTAAGTCGACTATTCGCTGTAATTGTTCAACGAGATAATGAGACTACTTCTAAAGATGAAATGAGTGCAATTAGAAAATTACTTTCTTTAATACTTTCTTACACGGCACGAAATTTCATATTATAGCTCTGTATGATACAAAAATATTAGTTTAAAAGCAACACGGAGACATGCAGACACAGCTACCAAGACTGAAAACGCGTTATTTTCCTGAGACCTTGCGAAAATGCACTTCTAATTTCAAATCATTCGCTCAACATAAACACGTTGCCGCAAAAATGGAACGCGACCAATCATCAATACAGACGAGACTTTCTCATTCATAAAGAGTAGGTACTTACTAAACTTGACTCAGTGACTTTTCAATTCTGAACTTTAATACCCACACTTATGAAACAACTAGTTGGAGGTCAGAGCATGTTTGTGTACAGTTATTAGAGACACATGATTACAGATGGTCTGTAAAGCCATTTGACTTGGAAACAAGCTAAGAAGAATGCCCTGGGATGTTTCTACTGAATTTTAAAGTTTTCGTTTCGTAATACCGGCGCTAACGGTAATTGGTTACATTTTACTAATGTTTCAGTACTTTTACATAACTTCAACTAGCGCTTACCTCTGCCAATGAATCACATATAGATACAGATATACTGTAATGTTGCCAGTTTTTTGGCACTATGCCTACTGGACGTAATTTGCAATGTTGAATTTGACCTATTATTATTAAGGAAATGTGAAATTAGATCTAAATATAGTAAGACCAAGTTAGATGCGGATTATCTGCTATACGTTACGTCATATCTAATCCATACTATTATAAAGTTGGAAAAAATGTATGTCTGTACCTACGAAGATGATGTTTTATTAAAAATATTTTAACGGATTATTGAGGTCACTAAATGGAAAAATATTAGTTTTGGATTTTTTGTATGTGTCGTTGTGGCTTCATCCATCATGCCAAATCGGCTAAATGTATTTCAACTAGTTTTGGTAAACGGGTAGCTGGGTATCCACAGATGTTTACAGAATACTTTTCACCTGACTAGCCGAGGAAGAAATAGGCGTAATAATTGTTTCTTCCTTCTAGTAGACAAATAAGAGTATATATATGTATATATATGTATATATATATATATATATATATATATATGTATATATATGTATATATATATATATATATAATGTATTCAGGAAACAAGTTTGTATGATTTAATTTAAATATATATGTGAAAAGGTTTCAAAGGTGCCTGTAATTAACCTCTAATTGTAATTTCACTTGTTGTATAACTAGTGAAACCTGCAATTTAAAGAGTAGGTACTTTTATTGTCGATGTGAAACTTAATCAACTAAGTACCTTAGTCGTACTCTACTTCTATCATATTTTGTAGGGGGTTTTATGAGACCGTCACTGTTATTATCTTTTTAAAGAAATACTAGCTGTTGCCCGCGACTTCGTCCGCGTACAACGTCCGTAGCGTAGATGTCAAGTATTTATAAAATTGTCAAAATGACGCTGTAAAAATTATGGACGATAATTAATTAACACGACTGTTATACAACAGTGTAAATACGACTAAAAACCATGATGTATAAGATAAAAATAATGACAAATAGCAGCCAGTAGCAATAGAAACTATAATTAAATAATTAAGATAAACATATATAGGATTATGTGGCAAAAGTAACGAAATTCAAGGTCTTCGTCGTAAAATGATGAAACTTCGTATAATAAATTATAATAATTATACAACTTACTATTAATTTGATTACTTAATTCAAATTCATGTCATATATGAACTTTATACTGAATCAAACTGTTACTTATGATGAAATATGTGTGTGTCTAGTATTTATATCTTTGCCATGACATGTATTAATTGAGGCAGAAATAAAATAATGTGCGAATATAGATTCAACGATATTTCGACCCTGAACTTTGAGTCGTCTTCGTTAGGTCTCATCAAAATATAATTTGAAACCTAGTTACTAACAAACGTGTGTATTTTCTAACTAGCCGCGTAAATCAAATGCGAATAATTTATTGAGATGAACTCTTAGTCACTTTTTACTAATTACATTATATGAAGGGAAGCGTGTGCTCGCGTGATCCTTCGGTACAGGCAGTACTAATGGACCGCGCGCCACTGATCTCAGAGGGTAGTATTTGTAGCGATTATCATCAGTCTCCAAAAAAAACTCTGAACTACGAATACCGTTAATTTACGTAACATAAAATATACCAAAAACAGCCGATTTCACAGTAACAGTCGGATTTTATAGTATAATGGATGCATTGTGCTGCCAACAGAGTAATGTAGGTAATGAGATTCAAAATGAGCTTTTAAATTAACTCAACTCGGATTTAGTGGCGGATGATGATTGATGAATTGTATAATGAAGTGGAGTCACGCGTTGAATTTTTGCGAAATTTAGGAATCGCGAATTTCAGAAAAAAAAGTTAAGTCCATAGAAAACACTTTTTTAAGGCTTAGCTTATAATTAAATCTGGGAACGATTCGAGAAAAGTAACAAGCTATGTTAACTGCGGTTGAGATACATAGACAGTACCCAACGTAAAATAAATTATTTCTGACGTTCTAATATGCATTAGAAAAAATAACTTAAGTTTTAATTATTAGAAAAAGAGACCTTCAATGTTGTGGTGCTGTTGTAATTACTAGAAACAAAACATGTCGACAAAAAAATGACATCAAGAATTATGTTAACATTAAAGTTTATTTTTATTCTCCAAAATAATCCTAGATAAAATCCTAGACATAGATGGGCATTGTGTATAGACTTGCAGGTAGCTGCATTATTATAACAGTAATATTGCCCAAACTCTGCAGATTCTAATCTAGGTTCACCTATCCTAAGCCTTCACTAAACTTAGTCTCAAGTATCAAAAGGACGTAGTCCACTTGTGTTCCCGTAGCGCATATCCCATTCTTCAGCTAAGTGGGTAAAGTATCACGTATCTGAGCTAAGAGTAGTCCAGTCGTCAGTTAGTTACCACAAATGGCCTGGTCATCTTAATCTTAGATGCAAAGAAGGACAAGGAGGGCAAGTGATGAGCGACGAGCGAGTGTTGTATTTAACCGAATTTAATGAACACTATTTTTGTCTAAGAAACTCTTTAATAATTATCAAATATGTCGAATTGTAGATGAAAAACTATACCATGTTTGTTTATTAATTTTATAAAATAAAAGCGCAATGAATCGATAACTTGGTCATATTTTACAGACGCTCAAAAAAGCTTATAACCAATCATTATAATTCCTAATTAAGAGGCAAAATATGCATTATATTCCAAGAAAATATCACTTGGATTATTATTGAGACGAACAGTTTTAGTTAGTGAATAAAAGAAATAACAATAAGCTCACTTACCTATATACTAGCCCCAGGTGCCCCATAATATGGTTTAACCTTGTGCTTTTTACCATTGCATTTGTTTAAAAATACAGAATAAAGTAAACAAATAACTGATTGACGAGCTGCCACCGTCAACCATTGACTAAGACTAATTCTGAAAAATCTTCGCCGGTCATTGGAAATATGAACAGGTTTGAAATAGGTTATTGATTAATATTTAATGGCATCAGCAATTACTTGAGGATCTAAGATTAAATACTTGTGATATCGGTTGCGCATCGACAGATAGCAATAATAATTAAGTGTTTTACGTCTGAAGTAATGCTTTGTAAATAATGTGTTAAACTATCTGAATCACTGCACGAAGTCCAGCAGACTTATGATGGTCCTGTTTATATAATCGCGATATTATGCATACCACGTACTTGACTAATTCAACTAGTTGAACAAACTTTGAACTAGTTTTTATTTTTACCATAAGTTCTAAAGTACGGATGCAATGTTCTTTTGCTTGTGACTTCTGCCCGACAACGACACAAAACCATAAACACACGTAGCGGACGCGTCTTCAGTAACGGTGCTCTTGCGCAAGAAAAATCAAATGTTCGAGGACATGGACTGCATGTTTATCAGCGGAATATGCATCAGACAGTTCAATCAGGTCAGTTTGGGCAGCGACTTTTGGGAAAGACAACACTAACTACAATTCAAACAAAGACTTTAGCAATCCAAAGTGAGTCTTAGCTTCCGACACGAGTTTGCGCCCATTGATCCGATCTTAAGCGTATCCTGTAGTATTATTACATTATTAAGGAGAAACAATAATCCCCCAGATCAATCCCTCTGTGGGTGCATCTTTGTATACATCCTTCAGAACGGAAGAAGATAGCTTTAGATTGAAGAAGATACATAAGTAGTATGAATAAGCGACCAACGAAGCAAAAAAACATTATACGTTAAATTTTTAAATCGCAATTAGTTATTTCAAAAATCAACGAAACTTTACTTAACACACTTCCGATTGAGCAAGTGATTGCAGTTTTAGGAACAGTAGTTTCATCATAAAATCATAGTTAAAATCTGAAATCAGTCATCGGAACACCAGAAATTCCAATATAGCTTTCGTTGGATTCCGACCTTCATTTGAGACCAGTCGGCCACAATGTTGCCAAGATTAAATTGTGACCAAGATTCTAGTCTGCTTAATTCATACCATAGAATCTTGGCAACACTTATCTAGGGCAAGAAGGTCGTTAGAAGCATAAATACAACACGTATTGATGTTATAGTTTAATGGCCTTGAAATTAAACATATTAAATACCTCTTAACAGGAGAATTCGACTTCAACCTACTACAAATGACTGCCACATGATTTATATCGTAATTTTTTGGAATTTTTTCTAAAATGTTCTTGGTTAAGCCAGAGCAGTGCTAATTCCTTAAAAAAAGTAGTATGAGATGAACAAGGCAAGCGAGAAGGATCGGGTTATGATCGTCTCACCACTTACTCTTCATTTCACGTGTAGAAGATACAACGACGTTATTAACACAACCACATACTAGACTAAATTTTGTAAAACAGCTAATAACGACCAGCTAAATTGTAACACTTGAACAAAAGAGGTACACATATATTAACAGACACAAAGCAGGGAAATGGGGATACACTTACCAGGTACTTCGTCCCCATTTCCCTATATTTATGTGGCGCTGGAGTAACGGTGCGACCACCGCCACGATTTTATGCGTGTGCCTTATCTGACTCAACCATCGGATCAGATTTCGTGGTTCGCAAATTTTATAACTGCCAACCGTTACGTATCCTTGTAGAATGACAATTATGGAGATAACTTTTCTAGTTTAAAAAAACGTTATTACCTTAAGAAGTCTGAAATACTTATTCCTCTTTATTGCTGGGACCGCAGATTGTGAGCACTTCTTAATCGCTAGATCTTGAGTTAGACATAGTTTGCGGTTGAGTTTACAAACAATGTCTATGGTGATGATAATAAAAATTAATGAGCGAATTATGGTTTTTTTACCACAATGCTCTTAAGGTAGTTTTCCAAGTTATGTAGCAGTCTTTACAATAAACTCGTACTACTGCCATGAAACTACAAGCACAGTTTTATAGCGACTGTTTTAGATTAATGGATTATAGTTAGATGTGACAATAAATAGAGCTCTCATGCCTTGACACATGTATCATCAGGAGATGCAGAAGATGTTGACTTGAGGAATGAGATGCCCAAAACGCTCAAAACAAAATTTTGCGGAAAACCAAAGGAACTCGTAATATAATAAAGACGCCATTAATCTAATATAAAATTCCGCAAAGCAACGCCGGAATCCATCAATTAGCGACAGTTTTGTTTATTAAACTAGAATAAAGCTTCTTATTGGACATGAAGCCCCTCCTTTGTGATCCAAGATTCCACATAATCCAGGAACAGTTAAACTTCTTTCATCTTTGTCAACCATTTTTATTTTGCACTATCTCTTTCACTTCCAGGACCATGACCTTTACCTTTTTAATTATCTGCTCATTTAAATTTCTTCTTGGTATTTCGCTGTCTCGAAATCTCTCAGAGTTCTTTTCCATAAAGTCTTCGAGGAAAAAAACAAAAACCAGCATAAATCGTACCACGAGTTTTCTTGTTTTCTATAAGTCTCTATCAAATTATTTTTCTTTTATCTTACTGAAGACTTGCACCGATATTGTACTTATATGTTAATCCAGGAATTCGGCTGCCAACGTCTAGGGTTTGCTAATCGAGCCGCGCCCGCGCCGACCGATATTAAGATGCACTGTAACACGGTCTCCTTGAGACGAATACCTCGCATTCCTTAGGCGCAAAATACGTAAATGCTATAGGTTCGAGATTTTTTAATATCTAGAGCACGCTTGTTTATACTTGTTATGATACACTTCATCTATAATATTATGAAGTTGTAAAAATGAAAAGTCTGTACATTGAAGATATTTTCAAAAAATGGTTGTAACGGACTATTTGGAGGACACTGAAATGAAAAATATTTTATTTGGATTTTTTTGTTTGAATGTGTTGTTGTCGCTTCATCACGCCAAATCGACTAAATCGATTTCAACTTGGTACACGGGTAGGTGGTTATCCACAGATGGTTATACGATACTTTTTATCCAATTTTGCTGAAGCATAAAAGAGGGTAATGATTTTTTCTCCTCCCCTGATGAAGTTGTGATAAAACCGTTTAAAAAACACCTACAAAAGCAATTCGGAAAAGTCACATGCATTCAATGATTATCATCATAAGCATTTACAGTAATAGTAAAGTTTAAGTTTGTCAAATACACTGGATATTCTTGAAAATTTTATTCTTGTCACTTAATTTTGGCCCGTTTTGTACTGCTACTAACCAATTATACTATTGATAAATTTAAGTAACTTGTCAATAAGTACACCTATATGAGTCATTTAGGGAAATAAGTATTTTGCAAATAAGAAACGCCGCCACAATGAAATACCGTTCTTAAAACAGAGTATTAACCAAAACAGTCACAGTTAAAACATCAAAGGAAAAATAGAGTCTCTCTCCTTAATTTAGACACAAAAAACTACAGTCTAAATACTTTATAAATCTAAAAAATCTGTCTCATTTCCTACAGTTGCATTGCAATCAAAGATCCACATTAGGCGTAGTGTCTGTACATGGTATTCAGACCACCTATACAATCACAGTTCTGTCTAGATAACAAATAAAGACGTAAAGACCATTAAATACCTTTCATAGTTGCGTCCTTTTAATATTGAGAGGTTCTGTCGGTTGCCTAAAATGGGTATACCGCAGGCAATTTTTATGTGAGTAGTCGTGAGAATATGGCATCTATGTGGGGATTTAGAACGAATGATAATTAAATGTGCGAGGATATAAAATTACAGTTTAATGGAATATAGTGTTACAGCTAGCTGACATATGACACTAGCTTTTGCTGCGGATTAATTAGCAAGCATTTTGAATACTAGGGATATTTTTTGAGATAAAACGAAGCTAATGCCACTATGTGATCCGCTCTTTATTTATTTAAACGTTATTGCACAAAACAAACGTAAGTACCCATGGCGGACTTAATAACAAATGGATTTCTCTACCAGTAAACCATAGGGCCAAACAGAGACGCATTAAAATGGTGCAGTGGGAACAAATTATCAGTACAGAGAGCTTTTTCTATTTAGAAGGAAGCACCAACAGTCATAATTCCACTTTTTGACTATTTGTGCATGGTATTAGATTAGTTTGTCTATCTTATTAGTTTTTTCACTTACTTGCTGAAACTTTAACCGTAAGAAATCCCTTATAATAGTGATAAGTTCGCCTTTGTACTTGTATCGTCTTCCGTGATTATATTTTTGACTGGTTATTATTTATAATAAAGTTACATACATACATACATACATACAACAGACTTGAACTGAACTAAGAACGGTGCAAGCAGAAGCATATGCTCATACAATGCCATACATTTCAAAGCAAAAGATTCTCATATTGTAAGTGTCCTTAACATTTGGGCACAGGGAGACATCTATCTTCTTTCAGATTGTGTTCGACCCTTAGGCGAAGGTCCACTATGTTGTGGTAATAATTAACCTAACTAGAAATACAAGATATTCGAAAGACATATCATCTGTAAGTATTCTAATTATCTCTTTATAATAAAATATTATTGTACAATGTATACAGGCAATACAATACACATCATATATTGTTACAAATATCATCTATCTAATTTTATACTCATCACTTGCGCACGATCACTGATTGTTGAAAGTGTGATCCATTCACAACTGGACATAGTACGCAATTAACCACCCCGTAATTATTCCAACTGCCATGTCGTTATGAAGCCTTTAGACTCAGTTAACAAACAACATAGCTGGGCAAATGATATACTCATTATTGCTTACACGACCATTACATGCTTAGGGAAGGACACATTTTACCGAGACTCCGTCATTCACGCTATTGTGTGACTTACTCGGTTATGGTTTAAAATCATAGATAAGCATAATAATGGGTTGCTTGGGAAGCTAAGGTTAGCTTAACTGCTTGGATTAGGATTGACAATGGATGTGACAATTTGTGATATTAATAACTCTTTTTTCTACTCCTGGACTTCTTTCTGTCATTTAAATGGTTACCAACTCTAATATAAAGACACACAGTACTTAAGACTTGCAAAACTCAATAGTCTATTTCCCAAAAAAGCATTGCTAAGCGTGTCACAATGTCGCTATTAACGTATTCCTTGGTGCCACAGAGTACAAAATTTCAATCTAATAATTTATATTCAGTGAGTCTTTAACTAATGTTATTCGAAATAATTTATATTACCAACTTAACAAACAGCCGAATTCATAGTTATAAAAAAAAAAAAATGTACGTAAATGCATTGCTGCCAACTTAAAAAAAAAAAAAAACAATTTACGTACACATATTTTATCGCCTATTTTTTTCAAATCATAACATGTTTTCATCACTGGCAAGTATACGCGAATTTAAAAAATAAGAAAGCCATAGATATTGATTGGCAGCTCGCTTTTTTAATTTTCTTCGCGGCGCTAAATTTTATTCATCTTGAAGTTTACTTGTTATAAACTGTTGAAAGTGAGAAAAATGTAGGAAGTAGAGCCTAATTGTACTTATTTTTTTATTTATTCATTTATTTCAGGTTTCAACCAATAATGCGTTTTAACAATGTTAATAATAATATTAGATTAGGTGTTAGTAACAAAAAATTCAACACAATAAAAAAATTGAAAAATTACACATTAAAAATTACACATAAAATTACACATAAAATTACATATAAAAAATAAAAATAAAAATACTTACTACCGAAGAAATTTGTGTTGTGGCGCAAGAAGTATCATACAATTTGCTGCAAAAATATTTAGAATTTTTGTGTTTTATTAAAAAGTGGGGAAGGGGTTCGAAAAATCTGTCGTAATTAATGAATGGGCCATTCATTAATTACGACAGATTTTTCTTAGATGTAGAGAAACTATTGTTTGCAACGTTGTATAATTCGGTCTAAAACGCTCGCGGCGTCTTTCTTTGCGATACTCGCTATTGTCCTTACGTAATTAGTGAACGGCCCCTTAGTCGTAGAAAAAATATTGTATGCAACGTTGTATAATTGTGTCAAAAAACACTCGTGGCGTCTTTACTTGCGATGCGACCCTTGGCGAGCACCCACGCCACTCGTCTTTTTTGACCCCTATTATAAGTAGAGTCTATAATAAACAAATTAAATGATCAAGTGATCAACAAGTTGCATCTATATCTTGGTGACCGGTTTGGCTCAGTAGGAGTAACGTTGCCTGTGAAGCGGAAGGTTCTAGGTTCAAATCCCGGCCAGTACAAGTTTTTGCGTGATGAGCACGAATGTTTGTTGCTGAAACTAGGATGTTTTCTATGTATTTAAGTATTATCATTTTATCTATATATCTATATAGTACTGTATATCGTCGCCTGGTGCCCATTTTACTCGAGCTTTGCCTAGTTTGGGACTAGATCGATTTGTGTACGATTGTTCCTGACATATTTTTTATTTGTAAATTGTTATGTCTTCAGATGAAACAGTCTTGTACGAAGTATATATTCTGTGAGATAAACATTCTATAAAAACATTTGTCAAAAAACAGGAAAATGTGTAAATGGAAAGATTATATCTATAAATAAATAATAGACAATATCAATAGTATTACAACGTTGTCAAAATAAAATGTCTGTACATTGAAGCCTTTAAAAAAAAATTAACGTAAAGTATTATATAATATAATAAATTAATAATATATAATATAATAAATTAATAATATATAATATAATAAATTAATAATATATAATATAAAAATATTTTTATTTTTATGTTTTGTATGTTTGTGTGTCGCTGTGGCTTGATTACGCAAAAGCGGCGAAACGGATTTAACGGACTTTTTCAGCTAGTTTTGGTCCACGAGAACACGAGTATCCTCAGACGGTTATTGGATACTTTTACCCAACTACGCTAAAGAAAAAAAGAAGGGTTATGGCTTTTTCTCCTCCGTGAACGTATTATAACACTTGTACATCTTCAAAAGAGTAAGACTAGCCAAAAGTAAAAAAATCCTGCAAACTACTTACTTTGTGTCTATTTTTAACTTAATCGTAACAACTTAATCCAAAATAAATAAAAAACTAAATCTAACATTTACATTAGCAACATCAAGCCGTTTTCAATAGCAATCCAGACTAATATTATAAATGCGAAAATGTCTCTGTCTGCCTGTCTGTTACCTCTTCACGCTTAAACCGCTGAACCGATTTGGATGAAATTTGGTATGGAGTTAGTTTAAGTCCCGGGGAAGGACATAGGCTACTTTTTATCCCGAAAAAAATACCCTTATCCGCGATAAACGAATTTAAGGCGGACGAAGTCGCGGGCAGAAGCTAGTAACCTAATAAATAATTCAATTGCCATCACTATCACTTTCCATTATCCCATTTTCACCGAGCTGCAAGGCTCTTTCAACGCAAATACATACTTCAATAAATCTCTTCAGCGCGCCTTGAGCGACGGCTCAATTGATAAGGCGATAAAATGGCCGATTGGCTCGGCGCGAGCCAACTACTTATCTAAACACGGTCCATCAAACTACAAGTATGCAATTTACGAGTACAGAGCTGTATCTTCCATTCTTATGATATAAATCAGTAACTTTAATGACAGACAACATTGTGAAAATTTAAACAAATATTCCTTCAGAGACGTAGAAGACACTAATTAAAGCTCCATTGGTGATCTAAGTTGGGTTAGGTTCTTAGGGTAGGCGGAACAGCGACACTTACAACATCAACATAATTAAAACATTTATTCACTAATTTGTAGACATAATTCAGATCTGCACCGCAGGCTTCGTCAGGTGGGTTACAACAACAAATCAGGAACAAGCTTCGTCCTTTACAAACTAATGATTTAATCCGCACTAATATGTATTAACCGGAGATATTGTCCTTAGCCTTAATAATGTCTGTTTGTTGATTACTTGGGTCATAAGCAGAGGTAGAATATAGACTAGAGATTGAAATATAATATTTAAAAATCCCGGAAAAATGCACAGTTAACGAAGGATAAACAAACACCACGCAAGGGAAGGCGTGGAACAGAATATAAATAAAAGTAGTCGTTATTTTAATCACAATAGATAATATTATAGTGATAGAAAATAATCAACGCTTCTTTGACTATTCTCTGAATTTTGCAAGAAGGACCATCACAACACCCACCGTATCTGAACAGATACACATACATGTCCAGAAATGCTGCTAACAAGCACCACTTTTTACAATTGTATACCAACACTAGTAATTAAATAATCATTGTACTAATACGCGCAGTTCCGGCTTCACAACAATTTATAAAGAAAAAAAAACACCGTTTCCTCAACACAAGGACGAAGCAAAACCACAAACCTCGGCGAGGATATAGATGTAGCCCGCGACAGCAGGCTCTTCTTCCTCACAAACTTCAACAGCTTGTGGTTCTTCAAATCCATTCTCCCCAGAGATATACGTTAGAACACGATATAATAGAAACTAGACTGTCTTACAAGTTCTTACAGATCACAGAGCAGACACAGAACAAAAGAATGCAACAGACACGGAACACTAACACGACCACTCACTATCCACTTACATAGCCAACTAGTGTTATAATTACATCTATCGTAAACTAATTAACATAAAAATTTCAGGTTTTAGCCTTTAACTCGTCGAAATCACAATGTAATATGCATTTCGCATCTCCTTCTCGCGCGCGAATGTTTTTAATCGGGTGAAAGGGAGCGTTGGGCTGTCGAAATCAGTTTGTTGCGATGTCGTAACGATAATTAAACTTGTTTTGTAATTGTTTATTAAATGAAGTCATGATTAAATTCGCATAAATATTGATGGTTCATCTACGTGTGGCGAAGCGTTGCTATAAATAGGTGTCGTATTAAACATTTGATTTTTTAGGTGTCACAACAAAAAGAAAAATGCCTAAAATAGAATTTCAAGTAAAACTAGCATTCATTAAGATGATGGTTTAATAATTAGACGTAACATTATTAGATACACTTTTGTACTATAAATGTTTATTTCTGAACCAAAGAGCTTCATTTTCAGCTCATCGCCATTAAGCACTATTCATAACATTACAATACATGAAATAAATGCAAAAAACTGAAAAGTTAGAAATCGACATAAAATTACAAATGTTATCTGCGTTTCCAAATCCTTTATTTGTATGGACATGCAATGGACCAAATTCCCAAAACAAAGATATCGAATTGAATACCAGGAGACTGACACGGGAGCCGGAAGAAAGGAGCACGAGGTATTTTTGTTCTTCGAACTATGTGCCCTGCCCATTGCCACTTCAGTTTGCTTAGGCTTGAAGATTTTAAAATATTGTTTATGAGTAAGAGACTTACACCAACATCTGATCAGGTCCGAAGTTCAGAATTGAATGAATCTCCAGCGTGTGTTCGAGTGTGGAATTTCAAATAATTTTGAATTAGTGGACAGAAGAATCATTTTAAAAAGCTGCGCATAGCCAGACACTTTGTCCGCAAGGAGTCGTAATGCGCCTCGTTACAAAGTCACAGTTACAGTCGACATAAGAGACTTAAGAGACGACAAGCGCACGTTGCTATTGCAGCATACCTAGTTACCTATAAAGCACGGGGCAGTTTAAGCGATACAAGTAATTTTATAACCCCCACATAAAACCCACATAACTGAGAATGCATTCAGTACACAAACTTAAAACGAAGTACCTTATAGACATGACTTTAAGAATCAAAATGTGTGTAACAAGTGTGAGATAGAAGGATGAATTCACTATTCATTTGAACAATCCCATCTAAAAGGCATTACGTGCACACACGTTTCATATCAACTTAGTACGTTTTAGTATCGAATATTTATCACCTAATTGTGAACTAGGAAGTGTCCAGGTATTCAAATTCACACGGTCAGAAATGGGAGTTAGCGGGCGATTCACGTCGACGATAAAAGGCGGTGCGTTTGGACTCTGGAGGTAACTCATAATGTTAATAGTGCAGACTGTCTAGTAAAAGATGGATCCAGCCCTTTTTAATTTTTTTACAGGTTTTTAAGATGTAGTTTTGTTAAGCAATTTTTTAAATAAATGTTGTTCACGACATTCCATAATTGCATTGGGTATTAGGTATGTTTGTACATGTATATAAATATTCTAAGAGGACATGTTATAACAATTAAAGGATAAGTATATTGCACATTTATAGATATCAATATCAAGAAATAATATTATCTAGTCAAGTCGAAGAAAAATGTTACTAGGTCAAAACAACATCGTCAATCAGTTGATGAAAACGGTAACATCATTGACATAAAGTGTCAAACCGTAAAGGTTAGAATGATTTTGAAATAAAGCCTAACGAGAAGATTTAAAAACGATGAAGATGTTTCTAGATTACCGTAATTTTAATGAAAAGCTAATCGAAATAGTAGGTAACTAGACTATAGCAGTTATGCTATATTGTTTAAGCAATAGCTTAAAAATGTTATTTTATTTTTTATTATTTCAATTACCAGTTTTATTAATTGGGACATTAATTTTCCCAGATTTTATATTTTCACGTCATAGTAAACTACCAATAGCTTATTTTTATATTGTAACATTTTTTTAGATATATTTCTTTTAACCTCGATGTGATATTTGTTCTTCTCTCTACATTAAACTATTGAAATTTTAACTTACGGTTTTACAATATGGTTAAGTAAGAAAATAAAAAAAATAATGACATTGACAGCTAACTTTTAAATTTTTCTTGCTTATATTACAGACCAAAGTAAAAATGCGTACAGTCGATTGTCATGAACGAATGTCACTTGCAGAATTTAAAAAAAATATTAACAATTAAATTGACATAAGAATAAACCATTCCATAAACTTCACAATCCAAGAAAAAAAAAATGAAACTTAATGATCATCATCCTGAAATAGATACAAAATTTCATAAATCTCGAAATATAAGGAAGCGGAACACATAATGAGTCTTTTTTTGTCAGTTTGTTCCCATAACTGTATTAATTGTTTGATCCTAACACAATGACGTTATATGACGTGATCTATAATTAATATTGTTATGATGGATGAACCCTACCTTAACTGGATCATAGATTTATAGACCATCAAATCACGCAACCATACAAAACTATTTTTCAATGATTTATAACTTTCCATTCTTAGGGTTCCGTAGCCAAAATGGCAGAAACAGAACTTTCGTCATGTCCATCAGTACGTCCGCCCATCCGACCGTCCGTCCATATCTCACAGGCATTTTACTCAAACACTACAAGATGTACATTGATGAAATTTGGAGTATAAAGGTGTCTTGTGTAAGCCGTTACTTAGTTTGATAGTTAAAAAATATATTTCTAGGGGGGGCACTCCATACATGTAAAAGAAAAAAAAATTCAACAAACATTAACGTGTGGCACATATTTCGATAGTTCTTCTAAAATACTTATTTTCGATTGGGTGCGCAAAAGGACATAAGTGCCGTGGCGATACGCTCTTTTGCTAGTGCCCTAAAACTCTACACATGGAACCCTTAATTATAGGTCCCTTTGTTGTGCGCTTGTCTGTCAAGATTGAAATTTACATTACATACTTATGTTTGCGGTTCCTTGAAGTTGTTAAAAAATCAAGCTGCTAAGTCAACCAATCCAAATATACAGTCATTGAAAAAGATGTTTCCATACAAATTGCCCTCCGTGGAAAAGCTATAGGATACTTCCAGTTGTCCTTGAAATTTGATATGAAGGTAGCTCTTACTGCACAACCCACGAAATAAATCTGAAAATCTTAACTACTTATGGCTGTCTCTCTATGTCAGTAGCCTAGCCAAAATAAAATTACCGCACACCGCATTCATTTTGATTCGGAGTAGGTATCTGCGAACACTGGATTTTCAAAAATACGATACGGCCATTTTTAACCGACTTCCAAAAAAGGTGGAGGCTCTCAATTCGTCAAAATCTTTTTTTTGAGCGTATATTTTGTACGAAACCCTCGATGCAAGAGTCCAACTCGCACTGGCCGATTTTTTTTATTGGTGTCACCTAACCTTTTCCCGTGCCTAAAAGCTACAGGTACCGCCATTACGTAACGCACGCACAGACATACCTACAATAGTGTGACAGACGGACGCTCCGTTATTAGGTGATCGTGATATGCATACTAATAATAACAGGCAATAGGTTATGCACCGGCTCTTCGGTATAACGGTTTGTGTGTACACTAAAATTTAGCCAACATTATAATTATAGCCACTATTTTATGAAATAACTACGAAATAAAATGGCAAACTTATTGCCATACTATGGAGAGGATATAGCTATGAAGAGGGCTATGCTCGGAGTTTCTTTGAAGGATGACCAACCAGGATATCCGGCAGAGAACCAAAGTCACCGACATAGTGCCCAGAATAAGCAAACTGAAGTGGCAGTGGGCGGGGCATATTTGTCGGAGAGCCGATGGTCGATGGGGTAGACGAGTTCTGGAGTGGAGACCTCGAACGACAAGCCAAGCGACCTGAAGAGACTGGCGGGAAGCGGTTGGATGCGCATAGCTGAGAACCGGGTGTGGTGGCGTGAATTGGGAAAGGCCTATGTTCAGCAGTGGGTGACTCCGGGATGATGATGATGACTTCAGCGTAGTCGGGTAATACTTAAGTATTATATCTGTGGATAACCAGCTACCCGTGTACCAAAAATAGATGAAATCCGTTTAGCCGATTTGGCGTGATTGTGCCACAACGACACAAACAATCCAAAAAGCTGCATAGTAAAGATTTTACCGAGGAATGAACATTCATTTGACCTCTAATTGGAATGACGCAAAAACAAAATGCTCTGTTTATATTTTATCGTTATACTTAAAGGCTTAAGATACTTATTTCATGCGTTTTGCATTTGGATGCGTTTAAATTTTTTTATTGCCTAGGATATATTTCGAGTGACATCACTACTTACTGTCGTCTGTTTGGCAAGGACAAATAAAAGTCAAAATTAAGAATACAAATAACTTATCCCAGGGATCACATTTTTGAAATCTGATAATTGCAAGCGGTTTATTAAATATATTCCTCAAAATGGTTTTTGAATGACCATACCTTTTAAAAAATAAGCTCATTTCAATTATTGAGATTTCACAATATTTTTCACACTGATACAATTCTATCGGAAGAGCGACTTATTAATAAGCAAGCTTTTTACTATGGGAACTTATATTATGGAATGTACGGTAAAAAAATGTGTAACGCGGCATAACACGAGTGGCATAGTGATGACTGCACCGAAGGAGTTATAGTTATATGACGACAAGTATGACGAGTTTTGAATTATAAATGAATATATACATATAAGGTTGGCTGATGACTATGAGAGCAAAGTTTATGGCATTTAAAAAAAGCGTTCAAGTGTAAGTCAGAGTCGTGCACCGTGGATTCAGTACAAAGTATACGCTAAAAAGGGCCGTATCTATGAACATCCAGTGGAAGTACCCTTACCCTTAGGTTTTCCGTAGCCAGCAACTTGTATGGAAACACCTTTTTAACGACTGTATCTTTGGATTGCATTTACTCACAAGCTTGATTTTTTTACAGCTTTAAAGGACCGCAAACATAAGTATTTGATGTTAACTTCAACTTGCTATCTCCACGCGTTCTAAAGAAAAAAAGTCTTAGCAGACAGACGGATAGCAAAGTGATCCTATAAGGGTCCCATTTTTTTCTTTTGGGCTACGGAACCATAAGAAATGTAGGTGAGAAAGGAAAATGGTAAGTACAGAATGTGAGATGTACAGATTGCATCATGGTACAACCGTGGAGTTATTAAATGTATGTATTTTTTTCACATTGTTCATAAAGTGGATCATGTACATATATGAAAAAGACCAGCCATGTCTGTGTCGGATTCGCGCACTTAACAAATTACCGGACTAACATAAATATTAGTCGGGTAATTTGGTATTATAATGATTATTCCGGTAATAGCTGTTCTAGGCTATGTGTGACACCCTCGTATAACTACTACTGTGACTGATTTATTGTGATCACCATCTACAATTCCCAGTTGAGTCCTGTTGTTACCGACTCATCATTCGTCATCATTACAGCCATTCGACGTCGACTGTTGGACACAGACCTCTTCAATGGACTTCCACATGGGCCAGATAGAGGCGACCTGCATCCGGCGAGTCTCCGCAAGTCCCGCAACCCTAAGCAGTTCGATCTTTAAATAAGACTGATAAAATTCGGGTAACTTCTGTCAGTCCCTAGTCAAATATGTGTTTAATCTATTAGAAATGTAGAAGCATAAACGGTCTTAAGATACTGTTCTCGTAAGAGGGAATATGCATATTTTTTCTTTTCGCTTTATTAAAAACTCATTCATGTTACAAACAGACGAGAAAAATATTTTTTGGAATAACTATAAAAATAACCAAGATATAAGCTATCAAACATTTCATTCTATCTCTTTTTAGCAAAATAGAATTTAATATGGAGTTTATATGACCGTAGTGGACTGTGACGTAACAGTACTTGTCGGACCTCTCTGACAAATTAGTAGCTGTCTAATTAGTAGTTTAAATTGCCTATGTCATGCGTATTTCATTGCCGATTTTAATTTTAATTTCACTTTATGGGATAGTTTTTACGGTATTTTGATGTCTTGTTAAGAAAAGCTATGAACAAATTGCATGCATGTTCCCTTTTATATTGTTTTTTTTTTATTTCTGTGAATGATATTTTAATGTTATTCAATATCTTAATGGATGAATGGATTCGATTCTAATGGATGACAAAGGACTGACGCATACAAGTAGAGACAGGAAATTTATTAAAAAATAGCTTTTCTTTAATCCATCATTTTATGTAATAATCATAACACAAGCCTTATTGAGCTTACCATGGGACTAGATCAATTCGTGTAAAAATTTACCCGTAATATTTATATCTTTATATATATTGTTTGAGAAACGTTCGTAAAAGTTTCTGTGTATGTGTTTGTTCCTAGTATAAGTGTTAGGTATGAAAAAAGCGACTATCTTGTCGCGTGACAGAGACACGATACAATCCTCTAGACAACTTGGTAACAATTAATCCTGAATGAAGTCACAGTAAATTGCCGTACAAGAGATATGTCCACGCGATTCGAGACTAATAGGCGTTTTTACTAAGTAGGTGTTCTTGGCAGCGGATTTAATCAAGATTGATGGCTGTTATATTTCCAAGTTATTTATTGCGGATTCTTGGTTAAATAGCGTAAAGTTACAACAAAATAGATGTCAACGTCTATTTTTACGTTTCTTACTACTTTTTAGTTAAGTATGGTTTATCCGAAACCAACACTGGCTGTATTGGTCTCGTATAAACAGTTTTTCAAACCAAGCCAACGCTGGCTGCCAGTAAGACTGGCGAGCACCGCTTGCTTAGTATTGCGTCGTATAAACAGTTCTTCAAACCAAGCCAACGTCAGTTGCCAGTAAGACTGGCAGACAGCGCTGGCTTAGTATTCTCGCGTTTAAAAACAGTTTTTTAAACCAAGCGAACGCTGGCTGCCAGTAAGACTGGCAGGCAACGCTGCCTTAGTATGCCTCGTATAAACAGTTTTCAAACCAAGCCAAGGGCTGGCTGCCAGCACGACAGTGACATGGATAAGTTCGTCTTTGTACAAATATGTTACTTTAATTTCTTTGTTTTATTGTTTTTATGTACAATAAAGTGTTTACAATACAATACAATACAATACAGTGATTCATTTTTCAAAATAATTCTTAACTATTACAATATCAGTGCCTACCTTAAAGTTGAAGCTATAAGACCCAATTCTTATGCAAACTAGACCAAAGTGTCAAAAAAATCTTGAATAGAACCTTCTGGAACATCCTGTTAGCGGGCATCGACTTTTTTTATATAAACATTCCAATTTCTCTCGATTAGTATTCCGTGTGATATATCGATACTATTGACTGGCACGGCACGTCACTACGGCACCATAGAGTAAAGAATATATTTAATGATGTGGCGTAATAGTCGAGTTATTTATTGCTTTATTTTGATGTATCGTTTGTAAAAAAGGTTTAATCAAATCAAATCAAATCAAAATATTCTTTATTCAAGTAGGCCTAGTTACAAGTACTTTCGAAATGTCAGTTACATGAGAGTGAATGTTTGCTGGGAGAAATACAATTTGATCCAACATTTGCTGCAAGGATTAGGGAAACCCAGAAAAACCTAATCAGATCATGTTTTCAATGTTTATTAAATGATGGGATTTAACGATACCTATTATTGATTGATGCAATAAAATTGAATTTTTAAAGTTTCCTTAGCCAATCCAAAAATAAAGTTTTCTAACAAACGTGGCAGCGGTTTTAACGATTTTTGAAAATGGTGTAGATGTTACGAAAAACTTGATACTACGAAGGATTTTTTTAAGATATATTTTATTTATGTTTTTTTTCTTAAAAGGATATGATATTTCAAATGCGCATTATAAAAAAATACATATATTGTTCTATACTGTTATAAAGTTTTTATATCGGATTTTTTTTAAGGCAACTAAAAGTTTTTCTCTAGTTACCTTCAAAATTATGTTTGTACGTGTCGTTGTGGGTTCAGCGCGCTATAACGGCTAAACAGATATCAACTATATTGGTAAACTGGTGGCTGGTCATCCACAGATGGTTATATGATACTTTTTCATCGACTACGACCAAGAAAAGAAGAGGGTTGTATTTTTTTTCTCCGGCGCTGACGAAGCTATCTAGTATTAAAGTAATTAATTGGAAGCTCAATTTACCTTCATAGCTCTACACCCTTTCAATCAAACGTATATCGGGCGGCTACTGTTAAGTTCCGTAGTTACGTGTGGACAGACAGACTGTTCCACGAAATGCAAACGTAACACCGGCTTGTTGATATTCGTGGTGCATTCAGATCGTTATATTGAAGGTAGGGGGTGTAGAAGGGAAATATCGATAGAATAATTTATCGAACTTGATTTATCGAGTGAACTTCATAAATTTGATGAACTAAAAAAACCGTTTACTATTAACATTTATTAATTTTGATTTCTTAAAAACAAAATAACGTATACGTAATACATATATTTATACTATTATAAAGTTGTAAAAATGAAATGTCTGTACATTGAAGTTATATTCAATAAAAATATTGTGTCGATTTATTTGGAGGTGGTCACAAAATTGTTTTTTTTTGTTATGTTTGTAGGTGTCGTTGTGGCGCTTAATCGGCTAAATAGATATTTACGAAAAAAAAAGGAGTAATAGCCGTAAGTAGCCTCCGCGGACGAAGTTTTAAAGTATAATAATTATTATAATAAATAAATATTACGGGCCAATTTTACACAAATCGAACTAGTCCCATGGTAAGCTCAATAAGGCTTGTGTTATGGGTACTAGACGAAGATATATTTAATAGATATATTACTTATAAACATAGAAAACATCCAAGACTCAGGAACAAATATTTATGCTTATCACACAAATATTTGCCCTTACAGGGATTTGAACCCAGGACCTCAGCTTCGCAGGCAACCTTACTCCCACTGAGCCAAACCGGTCGTCAAATATATAAATAAATAAATAAATATATATTGTAGCACTAAATGATAAAGAATCCGATTAGCCCACTTGGTGGAAAGTAACAAAAAAAGTGTAAGGAAAAAAGTACTGAACTGAAACCATTTTACAGATAATGCAACCGCTAAAACAAAAGGTTGCAAACGCATTATCAACTACACGTAAAATTTCAAATAAGTATAACAAAACTAGTATTGATCTTAAGCAAAAAATCTAGCGTAACCAATTGCTTGGACGAAATGGTATGAACCAATGATGAACTATCGATAAAACTGAAGCATTAATATCGATATTGTATTCATAAATTGAACAGGAAATGAATGAACTGACATTTGTCGACCGGATGAAAGTAAAAATGAATCACATCGTGCCATCAAAGATGGCCTTATAGCCTTACACTTTAATATAACCTACATAATAGTGTTTCACAGATGCTTATAGGATACCTACTTTTTACCTGACTACGCTGAAGCAAAAAGACGGTTATATTTTCCATTTAAAAAATACCCTTTCATGTGTATCTCTATTTGACCTCGTAGCTAGATTTTAAATTTATGGCCCCTTATATTTGGTCATTATATATTGGAAATAATAATCATTTTTTACATTTTTCATTTGAAACATAGTTGGGCTAGCCATCTTTATAACCATTCCTGATTTCAAATGGATGGCATAAGTAGTTCCGGATACAGCACACTGACAGAGTCACACCATATAGGTTCCTTTTTTACCTTTTTGGTCTGGAACCCTAAAAATCATCTAGGTCTTCCCAACTGGGTTAGAATAATGAAACTTCAATTATATGCCTCTTGAATTTAAGGTTCTAGAAAAATATTGTAACGCGTCACTTCTGCCACAGCCATGAAAATAAATAAGTGAATACTACCACGGAATTTATATAACTTGGCCAGTTTAAGTTGATCATGATCTGCGTTATGTTTTATTTGTTTTAATCTATGTTAATGGTAGTTTAGCATTATGCATACTTATGCTTTATGGTTATAAGTAGATAAAGTTGCACAACACATTTTTATATTGAATGTGTTATGTATGTTATAGCTGTTAAAATCACGTGTAGTTTTCTTGGCGAGGTAAACATTACACAAGTAATTACAACAGATGATAAACGAAAACATTAAAAAAAATACAATTATTTAGAAACATTATGCGTAAAAACTAAAAAAAATATAGTTTATGTGTAGGTTACTTAACCAACGAAACCATGAATAGAACAAACATGAAATTATGTTAAAATAACTTCACTGAAAGTAATCCTATTTATAAAAGTCAGAATATATGAATTGTACATTTAAAGAGAAATATTTAAAATGACTATTACGCTTTAAGCAGGATTCATGGTTTTAATTAATATATGGAAACATTTCCGCTGTCACTGACACAGAGCAATGGTATAAGGAAAACTTACTTTATTTCTGAGAATTGAAGAATGCCTTAAAGTGAAGATACCTTTATATTTACCTACATTTTAACAAGTGCTCTGAATCACTTATACGTTACAGAGAAAAATGATTTTTTTAATGCCAAATTTAGGCCTCAATTATGATAAGTTTTACTTAGATCCGCATAATAGGCGTGAGGTGTCAATTTTATAAAGACATTAACTTATTCTTAGCGAGATTTTTTTTCTTTGTGAAATTACGAGACGTGGTAAACGTACGTAACGCTAACTATGGGACTCTTAAGTAAGCTCAGAGTCACTCAGCGAGCCATGGAAAGGGCTATGTTCGAGATCTCTGTACAATATCAAATCAGAAATTACGAAATACGTAGACGAACTTATGTCACCGACATAGCAAACAGGGTAAGCAAACTGAAGTGGCAATGGGCAGGGCACATAGTTCGAAGAATCGATGGCCGTTAGGGCAGAAAAGTTCTCAAGTGGAGACCGCGGCTGTAACGGCAAGCGCAGCGTGGATGGCCACCCGCAGGTGGTCGGACGACCTCATCGAATCAGACCTCATCATAGGGTGATATCAGACGGTTCACTTGAATGAATGTTCACTCGAGTGAATGTTTCATTTTTCTGTCATTCCATGATCACACGGCTTACCTGGAATAACGTAGAAATGAACATTCATCCGTAGTCTCCGCCAAAAGGGCATCGAATGAAATATGGGAATGAAAATATCCAACATCGTTGGATCGGTTCACTAATAAATTAATTCGGTATTTATGTTTCACTTTTCATTCAGACGTGTCACTTTGAGTGAAAGATGCAAAATGAAAGAAAAGTGAACCGTCTGATATCACCATTATTTAGGGTTGCGAGAACGCGCTGAATGCGGGCCGCCTCTTTTTTTATTTTATATATTTAATTATTAAACAAAGTACACTATTCTTATTTCTAAGACAGTTCCCTGCAAAACTGTATTGTACAGTTTGACTGCAGGCACGAGTCTCTATACTAACTAAGAATACTATTATGTAATTATTTCTCATTTTGTACAATATTAATATCTCTGCATTATATATAAAATACACGAATTTACTTGATGCTAACTTCAATCATTTTACTGAAACATCTGCAGCAAATATTTTTTGAGGGCCCTTTTAAATTTGGGCTTGCTTGGCTCATGACGGATGTTCTCCATCCGGCCCATGTGTAAATCTATTCAGGAGGCCTGTGTTCAGCAGTGGACGTCCAATGGCTAAATGATGATGATGTGAAATAAAGGCCTCAGTTATGAACATATGAAGAGATTTACTTACGCATAATTAGCTTGTTGTTCATGTTGAGGCCCCAGTTTTATAATAAAGAGATACTTCCTCACCTTATCTAAGAACAAACCTTAATCTCATTTACGTATCATACATTAACTATGTTATATAATCCAGTTATGTGGCAGTTCCAAATCTTACTGCACGTACCTGCAACAAAAACATTTGTATCATAATATAACCAATTAATTATATCAAATAGGAAATACATCAATGCTAACTAGAGTGATTCGATCATATATCCGAACGGTTGTAAATCGACCATCAATCATGATTCGTATGCGTGGATGATTGTATTAAGTGTGTACAGTCTGCTTTAAATTGAAGTGTACTGTACTTTCTCTCATACATTGATACTAATGGTTAGGGTGTGCCTAAATAGTTTTTAGGAGTCATATTTGTTTATTATAATACTAATATGCTAAGCATGTATACATACATATTAGATAATAGCCAAAAATTAATATGATAGCATTATAACATCTTGAAAGAACCTATATTATTTTTGTATCGTGAACGAAGAAAACAGAAATGTAAAAATATAATAGATACTAGAAGGAACGTCGTTCGCAGTGGAAAAAAAGTAATTACCCCTATTTTTTTCTTCATCGTAGACGGGTAAAAAGTATTCTATAACCATCTGCCCGTGTACCAAAAATAGTTGAAATCCATTTAGCCGATTTGGCGTGATGAAGCCACAACGATACATACAAAAAATTGGCTAGAAGGATTTCAACTATTTTTGGTACACGGGTAGCTAAGCTATAGCTAGGTATCCACAGATAGTTATAGGACTCATTTAACCCGACTATGCTGAAGGAAAAAAAGACGGGTTGTGACTTTTTCTCCTCTGCGAACGAAGTGTAAATTAAAATAGATTCACGAGGTTTGTAAAAGCGGACAGTTCGATAAACGGCTTAGTTGCCTCCGAAACTTGTAATCTCGTATCAACATACCCGTCAGTTGGTTTCAGAGTTCCTTAGGACTTCAATGAACCACTTTTAATTTCAACTAAAAAAACTATTGTGCGCGAGACTCGGACATATGTAGATTACATTAGTGGGAGACCGAGTAAGGTTGTCACACGACGGCCATAATGGAAAACTGAACGAACGAATAAGTTCATCGACCGGTGTCGATAGATCGCGAGAGTTGTAGTTGTTGTCTAGGAGGGAGATATAACTCAAGCGATCTTTCGACACCGGTTCTTAGTCCATTACAGCCGCTGTGAGAACCGACCAAAGTCACAGCCTTACCCGTTTCAGTCCCATGACTAATTCCTTTAAATGGACTGAAACATGTCGAGTAGTACTCGGCTTTAATGACGTGAGTAACCACTAATGTAATCTACATACATTTTTAGTTTGTACATAATAATCTAAGGAATTTAAAAACCTTGACAGCGAATTTAATCTATACTATTATAAAGTCGTAAAAATGAAATGTCTGACTGTCGTAAATGGAAGATATTTCCAAAAAATATATTGTAACGGACTATGTGTAGGTCACTGAATCGTTTTTTTTATTTTTGTAGTCGGATAAAAAGTATCCTTTAACTATCTGTGTATACCCAGCTACCCGTGTACGTAAAATAGCAGAAATCTGTTTACCCGATTTGGCGTGATGAAGCCACAACGACACATACAAACATACAAGAAAGTCCAAAATAAAACATTTTTCGGTTCAGTGACCTCCAAATAGGCCGTGACAATATTTTTTTTGAAAACATCTTCAATGTACAGACATTTCATCTTTACAACTTTATAAGAGTATAGATAAGATCGCTGAAGTAATGTAGGTCAAATTTACTCCACTGGAATTTTATAAAACACTTTACCACTGCCGGGTATTAACAGATTAGTTTCCTACGGGACCCGCACAAAAACAAATTCCCTATCCCATTGACCGGTTTTTATCTGACCGGACTGTCAGTCAAACATCACGTCACGCCTCGGTATAAATGATTTATTACCCCTCCCTGTAAAAACGTCGTATAACATTAGAAAAAATTATGCAGTTATGTCTTTCTGTCAATAGATGTCAGTATCGCTTCCAACAATCGATAACGACTCTAATTACTTATATGTATGGATTATTTTCCTTTGTTTGGATTCTTGAATAATTTGTATGTTGATAACTTTTTGTACATTAGCCCATTTCGGCCGTGAAAGTTTGATCCGCGTATGTGAAGTGGAAAAATAGCTTTCTTTGGCCCTTGCTTCGTATGTTACCTCATCCACTATTTTTAACTTCCTGATAAGTGACCTTCTATGCTTTGACATTTTGAACTTTGAGGTTAGTCACATTCTTCAACGTAGTACGTACGGTACTTCCGTCACATTAATTCAAGAAAGGTAAAACATTTGACGGTTATTTTATAATTTCTATGCAGTCCATAGAGGTAGAGTTTTATAATTTGAAGAAGGTATGTTTAAAAACATAGAAACACTAACTACACATTCCAAGCCTCACACCTCCCAGCACTACTCAAAGGATTCCAGAAAATCTAAACTTAATGTTGACCTACAGTTTTTGTTCAATTTCCAAAACAAAAATGTCATAGAACTAATAAGTTTCTGTCAAAAATGTATTTTTATGACAAGCTTTTATTGCTGGCTGTACATGGCTTTGAACATCCTTCAACTATTACCAAGACATTTCTAAAGAGCCCAAACTCGGTAGGATTGCATTGTTTTATTACAGTTCGTATGACCACCTTCCCGTTCCATCATCAGATCAGCTTGACGGTATCATACTATTGCGTTTTCAACTTACATAATTATGCCAAAAGTACATCAAATTTAACATTCCACCCGAACATACATTATTACATTGCAAGTTAAATAAAAACTTGTAAAAACAAAACGTGAGCTCAAAACCACACAAGCAAAAGTAGTAACTAATGTCTCCATTAACATTATTTAAGACATTACACAAGCACCTCTTTTCACGTGCCCCAGTTAGATTTGATCGCCCACTCGTGGCCAATTTTGTGCTCCCATTGAAGGATTAAGGTCTTTGTAGAATCGTAGCATCTGCAAACTTTAGACCGTTGTCGCTGTAACACCGTCAATGAACCACTATGCGAAATTACTAACGGCTTAAAATGACACGGTACTAATGCAGGTTGGTTGTGTGACATGTACCACCTTCGCTTGGACCAAATTGGATGCACTACTTACGTAACTAATAAAAGCGTTGTCACTAAGTACTATCAATTACTTTAAAGGATTGCCTTAAATGGTTTTGTAACTTTAAGACGGTTTGTCGTAATGTAAACGTCGGATTACATTTAGTTTTGAAGAGTAGAATGTAATCTTGTATAGGAAATAATCAATAATTGAACATTGATAGCTAGTTTATTTCACTATACATTTTCGTGGTCTTCACTTCCATGGTAAGAATTTATGCCGATCGCAATAGTTTATCACAAAATTTTACTTGCAAGAAGTATAGATGCTTTCCGCCTTTTTGATTAGAATCTTCATCAGTTAATAGCAGTTTATAGCTGAACAGTTTTTAACATGACATATCAACTGACCCGATTCTGGCCTCTCTTATAAAACAGTTTGCTACAATCCTCTTGTAACCATCTGCCACCGATTCAGAAGTTGCATGCATTTATCACCAGCATCAATATTTGCCATAATAAAGTGGGCGAAAATATCTGACATCTGTTAACGGCCCTAGAAATAGAGTCGTGTCAAATATTAATGCTGGTGACTGTACCTATTGTTTTTACTTTCTACCAGGTAGGTTGTTAATGCATGCCTGCTTGTCGATTTTTTTTAAACATCTCGTTATAAACTTAATGTCCACAATCCCTGAAACACAATACTCACTTTCCTTAACAAAGGATAGAAATTTCAACACCAAATTAGCCACGAGCGTAGCGAAGGCTTCAACAGTGGGAACATTCCGACACAGTGTGGAAATAAAGAAATGATGTCGTGACAGACGACACTTTTGTGTAATTTTTTGTCGGTTATGAGGACAGAATTAAGTATTTCAGCCCAATGCGCGGTAAAAGTGCTTTGTGAGGCATTTTTCCGCTTTTTTCGATAGAAAGTGTCAATGAAATTAGGTGTTTTAAGTACGTGCTTAGTAGTGTTTGATACGGCACGTTTTTTGTTTTGTCACGCCCAAGTTTGTGATCTTAACCAAGTTCTTATTCAATTTGGGCCAACAAATTGTGGTCGAGTTTGGAAATACAAATACTTTAACAAGGTAGCTTAACTTGATGAGGAAAAAAACACAAGTACTACTAAATAAAAAGAAAAAAGTGGAAAGGAACCATCTGGACTGGACATTCAAACAAAAAAAAACATTGAAGTCGCAGGAATACCACCGTAGTCTGCTGACTATACAGTGCAGTCCCGGGAACTTTGATTAAGCCAGTACCGGGAATTACCGGTACTACAACACTAAAATATCGCTGTACTGCATGCTCTAATTGTGTGATTGAGTTTTAATTTGTTTACCTGCTTAATACATTTGCGTCATACACCATTTTCCACTTTCTGTTTATTTACCGACAGTAATAAGTTTAATATAACTTTTACCTATAATTTTCAGAAGTAGGTCAGCCCGTGCCAGAACCAATGCGACATTAACTTCGCAAGAAACCGCCTATTTCTAATCCTAAAGAGAAAATAGAAACCAAGATCATGTTCAGACATTTATTAGGCACCTAAATTTCTACTCCTATCATACAAATTGAAATCGTGATCATAGCTCAAATAATTTAAATAGCCTAACTATGTCACATCCAATTGCGTACCGTATCTTCTAATAACAGGGTTGAGAATAGAATGATTTGTGACGTTCCGGTGACTGATTCGGCCTAGCATGATCGTTGGTGTATTAATGCCAATTTCTCTGCATTTCTCTGTTACTTTCCAAGTGGGTTGAATAACCCGATGTTAGCTCATCTCATTATGTCAGCGGCATGAATATGTACGTTAGCTCATTATTCTCGCTGTATCGTTATTTATTCACTTCTCAATATACTTAAGAAGTCAACGTTGAAACAACAAATGTTGGTCTTAGGGAGGATGTTTTACAACCTTAAAAACTACGATTACATGCTCTTATTCTTTCGTTTACATCATTCATTCATTTACGTCAATTAAGTTGCGTTACCATCATAATACGATCATACGTATACTACTTCTATTTATACTAATATAAAGTTCTAAAAATTAAATGTCTGTACATTGCAGATATTTTCAAATATGTAAGTGATACGGACTATTTGAAGAACACTGAATAGAAAAATATTTAGATTTTCTGTATGTTTGTATGTGTCGTTGTGGCTTCATCATGCGGCTAAACGGATTTTAATTATTTTTGGTACACGGATAGCTGGGCATTCCCAGATGGGATACTTAGGATACTTTTTACTCGACTATGCTGAAGAAAAAAGATAATTATGTTTTTTTTATACAAATTTTTATTCATAATTTAGGGCAAGCTAATGACCAAGTATCTTATAAGTAATTAATAATGTTTTGATAATTTCAGTGATTTGCTGAAAATAAATATATTTGGGCTATTTTAAGAATTGTGCAAACTGTTAGGGCTATATTTGCAAAGATAATCACAGGCCTGGCCTATAAGTAAAAACATATCATACCATCATTGGACCAGTCATATATATGTATAATACTGTTACTCTTGTCAGTCTGTTACCTACTTTTAGTAATTGACGTTATACGGATCTTTCGATCTCTGGTCAATGATTGAGAGACAAACCTGAAAATAAGGTGGGTGTTATTTATTATTTTAATCTATTTTGACATTGTATTAATTATTTTTGACGATCATGATATAAATTCGTATAATTGTGACATAAGCAAATTTGTAATAAATTATCTTATCTTATTGTATCAGACCCGAAGACGGTGTCGAGGACAGTTGACCTCACCACCATGTCAATTCAGCAAAGATGAAAGAGAGATAGTAACTAACCCTATATTCTTGTGTAGAAATCAATTTTAATAAAGCATCCAAATCAAATGCAACATACATGTAAAATGCTCCTGGTGACCAGGAAAGTACAGAGAAGCGACCAAGAGGAGGAAGTCCTCAACGCTGGTCAGACATTATTCGTGACAACACTAACACAAGTTCACGAAGGACTTTACACTACCGAAGATCGCAACAAGTCGAAGGAAAGCGACCATCTACAAAATAATTCGCGGAGGTCACGACCTTCAGCATTGAGGAATACGACACAAGGAGAAGGAAATATTCTAATTTTAAAAATTAATTCATAGACACGCACCGCAGTGAACTTAAAAGCTTATAAATGATCCCTTTAATGACACCAGCGAATTGCGCCGTAAACACGAACAAATGGAGGCTTTGTCTGAATGTAGGTTGTAGAAAGTAATCAACACCGTGCGGCTTTCCTCTGGGAAAATATCAAACGACTCGGAATAGCACCGCGTGAGATACTGTATAGTATCGTACTAGGCGGCTGTGGTTGTATCAAATCAAGGCATACGTGTATTCTGCTATAGGTCACAGGAGCACTACAAGTCAAAATATACCAGGAGCCCGTTCCATAAACGCTTGTACCTCGTAGCTACGAGTATTACAAGCGGAAATCTCTTTCCAACAATATGTGAGGGAGTTTAGTAAAACGTCCCACTTTGTCGATTCTAGTTTCAGAGTTACGGGCAGTTTAGTGAAATATGGCAAAACCTACCGCAAATCGACTTTCAATGAAAACTGATAGAACATACTGTAATAAACCTATGATTTTGATGTCGTTCCATAAATGACCAATTTAAGCACCTTTTAAGGCCTCAATGTTTAGTGCCCAGCGTCCCACTTTGTCGAATACCGAAAAAAAACGTCGATATCATATTTGTGCCTGTTATAGGGAAACATTTCTACTTTGTCGATATGGAGTTATGAGTAGTTTGTAATATAAAAAAGCATAAGATATCTTTTGGTGAAAAAATTATGTCTCTAAGTGCTATAGTTATTCTTTTTAATTCTTCAAACTTGCAAAGGTGAAAAAGCGACAATTGAGAAAACGTTGGTTGAAGTTTTGGACCACAAAAAACACACTTGTACTTTGAAGTTATGGAGTGGTTAGTATCAAATGAATTGGCATACTTTAAGGATTTTAAATTAGTCAAAATCGTGTATAGTCTTAATAGTTTGAATTTTACGGAGGCTTGAACATAAAAACAGAACGAAAATATGTCAATCCTGAATATGGGTTTATTTTCTATATTTATAACACGACCCGCAGATTCATCATTAAAGTTGTATTATTAATGTATGATCATGCTAAAAAAGACAGAAATAATTCTATAGATCCCTTTAGTTAGTTATTATGTCAAAAAGTTAATAAAAAATGAATTGAAAAGTACAGCATAAAAAAATACGAATAAAAAATAGAAGATTGTTTGACAAGGGGCTAATATAAGCCATTATTATGACACAAAGTGATTATTTGGATGAGCTCACAAAGTGAGCGAGGACAAATATATCTGAGCGTTTTATAATGCCTTTTAGCCACGTGTTAAACACTGCTTTTCACTTCGACTGCGAGAAAATAAAAAAGACTTTAAAATTGTATATTTCATGAAAAACTAAAAGTTTAACAGTTTGAGCAATTCCATCAGAAAGTTTGGCCAATCTGATCAGGTTGGTTTATTTGTTTTCAATTATTTGTAAGGAGTATGTGGCTTACCGCAAGTTTTTTTTTTTCAGTGTCATTGAAATTTGTATGGGATTAATATGGCTTTCTTTTAAACCCTAGGAGCTAAATGTACTATTTTAGTCTCGCTTCACGAAGCTAATATGACGTACTTTTTGAGCAGGAGAAAAGAAAAATGCGAAATATGAATAGAATATGGTTGGGTAACCATCGATAATGGACTTTTTTATCGATGATTCCGCTAAATAAAAAACAGTATTATTAAAAAATATATAATTAATCGATAGATATAAAATGACATTTATATAAATACGAACTCGAAAAACCTTACACCTATGTTTTAAAAGCTGATTTTTTACTTGTAGTATTTTTTAGCGTATCTCCATACGAACGAAACCTAACCGTCAAAGTAGGACACTAAACTTGAGTCGGAAATAAATTCCGTTCAAATTCCGTAAATAAACATCAAACAAACGACATTAGTATCAATGACTATTAGATTAACAATAACTAACCTTTATCTCATACATAAAATGGGATAAACATACAAAACACATACTTTTTACCGAACAAGCACTAAAGTTTAGTAAATCGACAAAGTGGGACGCTACCTATAGAAAATCACTAAACTTTATAATGCATAAAAAACTACTTAGAATTTGATATTAATACTTTTTATGCTTGATAAGTGTGTGTTTTTAAGTAATCTTATGTTATATATTAAAATACACTTGTCGTTTGTATTTTTTTATGCTGTACTTTTCAATTATGTTTTTCTTAACCATTTGAAATAATAACTGACTAAGGATCCATAGAATTATTTCTGTCTTTTTTAGCATGAGAATACATTTATAAATACAATTTTAATGATAAATCTGCATGTCATGTAATAAATATAGAAAATAAACCCATATTCAGGATTTACATATTTTCGTTCTCTTTTTATGTTCAAGCCTCCGTTACATACAAACTACTAAGGTTACATACATGATTTTGACTAATTTAAAATCCTTAAAGTATGCCAATTCAATTGATACTAACCACTCCATAACTTCAAAGTACAAGTGTGTTTTTTGCTGACCCAAACTTTAACCAACGTTTTCTCAATTGTCGCTTGTTCACTTTTGCAAATTTGAAGAATGAAAAAAAAATAACTATAGCACCTAGAGACATATATCTTTCACCAAAAGATAGCGTATGATCTGTAGTATTAGGAACTGCTCATAACTCCATTTCGACAAAGTGGTACCTTTTCCCAAAAACTGTCAGATATGTATTAAAAAGGGACTACCACTTGTAATACAAGCTATAAGCAATTGAGAAACGGGCCCGAACACTTCGGAAAATGTGACATCGGGAGAGAGGAAACGTGGCAAGAAAACTCTCAAGTCTTTGCAAAATACAATAACATTGAATGCTTGAAAGAATTATTATGCATTTCCAAATGACACAAATAAGGGCCCAGCTACGATAATGCGCGACCGGCGGCGCGGCAAGCGAATTTCTGATACATTGCGTGTGATGCAAACTAACTGCTGCGCGGTGAGCGTGTTGACCGCGCAATGAAGAGAGAATCGCTAGTCGCGCGTTGTCGTGGCCAAACCGTAAACCTGGTGCGGCGCCAGACCAAACAGGTCGGCTTAAGACCAACAGTGGACGTCTTTTGGCTGATGATGATGACACAGATGAGTAAACAGTTTAAAACTAACATCTTACAAAATGATGTAATTTAAATGTCAGATAAGGGAATATCTGACCAATCACACCTGATCATAAACTTGCTCCAATGAAACAGCAGAAATTGTTCTCAAACTCTGATAAATTTAAATTTTAAAAGTTGAGTGGTAAGAGAAACACATAAACTCAATAAGTACGTTTAACAACATATGCTAAAGGTACTGAACTCAAGTGATAGGTGTGGTCTTGTTTCAAATAGACATCTGTATACTACTATAAAGTTGTAAAAATGAAATGTCTGTACTTTAAAGGTTAAAAGTATTTATTAAGCTTAATACTATACATAAGTAAAGGAGTAAGTCAGAGTCTTGCCCGTCACTGGTAAATTCATCATTCAGAGACAATTTCAATATAGCGGTTTGTTTACATAGTATCGTGTAATTTGTTTTCTTGTCCCTCGTATTCTCATAGAGACTGCTCGGACGATAGAAATTTGGATTTTCGAAAACGAAAATCCAGCTTATTATTTGTGAGAACGGTTTGGACCATTTTTCATTAATCCCAAAGGACGTTCTTTTAACGAAAAATTCGTATTCTATTCCTGTAGAATTGTAATTCCGTCGCATGATACTACAAGAGGTGTAAATGACGCTCTCAGGTCTTCTGCGGCCAGGTCGTATTTTCGGTGCTTCGGCGAGCATGAATTTGGACGATGACAGGCCAGGTAAGAGGACCATACGAATCAGCGTTAGCAATTACAATGCAAATGTCAAAATACTGTACTTTAAATATAAAACAATGATTCAAACGGGCTATTTGGAGGTCACTGAATGAAAAAATAAATTTATTGGATTGTTTGTATCTGTCGTTGTGGCTTCCTCACGCCATAATGGCTAAACAGATTTCCACTATTTTTGGTACACGGGTAGCTGGGTATTAACAAATGGTTATAGGATACTTTTTACTCAACTACACTGAAGAAAAAAAGAGGGGTTATGACTTGTCCTCTTCCTTCTTGTAGACCATATTTCCTTTTCCACAAACTGATTTAATGTAAAAAAGGATGTACTCTTAACGACGGTTGACGTCACAATACCTATTGTGTTCCTATATATATATATATATATATATATATATATATATATACCCACATCTACACGACTAAGTGTTTGCACGGTACCTTACATCAAGTAAATATATGGAATAAAACTTGTAAAACGCAATTAAGTTTTTAACGCTAACTTCACCAAAGATTTCTTTCGTTTTTTATGTGATCACCAGACAGACTGTCTGTCAGCCGTTAGCCATAAAGCCTGACCCTAATTTGCGTTAAGCACTGGTCTAACAGCTGTCTGAAGTATGACAAATGGACAGCGAGCTAGACGTAAATTTCTCCTAGGTATAGAACCTAAGTAAAAAGTCTAATGTGCGATTTCTGCAAAGTTCCGTGCAGCACATTTGTTCATTAACGTTTTATGCCGAACTTAAATAGTGCACGCACTGATATTAATATCTGTCTCAACTGGCGAAGCTGTATAGCATGTTTAAGTGAGTAAGTCTAAGAAATGTGCCGTATACGATGTGCAATACAGTGCCGTACAATCAGCATCAAATAAATATTACAGGACAATTTTTACACAAATCGAACTAGTCCAATGGTAAGCTCAATAAGGCTTGTGTTATGGGTACTAGACGATATATTTAATAGATACATTACTTATATACATAGAAAACATCCAAGACTCAGGAAATTTATGCTCATCACACAAATATTTGCCCCTACCGGGATTTGAACCCAGGACCTCAGCTTCGCAGGCAACATTAACCCACTGAGCTGAACCGGTCGTCAAATAGTCTTTAGTTTTTGGCGTCTTGGATGCTACAGAACTTTCTGATGCCTACTGTGCACTGTTGAAATGGCATCGCACATTAATATCGATAGAGGAGATAGGTATGCTATTAAGGCTAGCAAATTTGTCTGCGGAGGTGATGAAATATATAACCCCCTTTTTTTTCTTCAGTGTAGTTGGGTAAATAGTACCCTATAATCATCTGTCGATGACCAACAACCTGTGTACCAAAAATAGTTAAAATTCGTTAAGCCGTTTTGGCGTGGTGAGGCCACAATGAAACATACAGTCAGCATCATAAATATGTATACACTTTAGTACGGTGTTATGGTCCTAAAATGTGTAAATATTTATGATGCTACGAGTAACTATACCTATCAGTTTTACCAGGGACACGTATTCGTCAGGAATGGTAAAATGTGTGCCTCGACAGAAACTAATGTAATGCATACTTTTAAATGCAAGAACAACCTTCACATTTAGCTAGGACGCGAATGCAGTTATGGCAAGAAAAAAACCTGATACGCAAGTTCTTAATTCCGTTTAAAAATCCAGACGTGTGTGACGTTTTTTGATAATAAATCGGTGTTCAAAATAAAGATTCCTTGTTACAAGCTTAAAATCTTTGTGCACATCAATTTCTATAACTTTCCTAATTACTTTTATAGCATTTAATATACAACACAACACTTGTAGGCAAAAGTGTGGCTAAAGTTCCTGAATCTCAATATTATCCGAATGTTTGGTACCTATGTTTTACTAGCTTACTTACTTACTTAGCCACATTACGACAAAACAGTTGGACGAGTTTCAACCAATTTTGCCAACTCGATATGTAAAAAAGTTTATTCTATATTTTTTACCTGACAACGGTTAAGAAAAGGGAGTTAAGACTTTTTTCCTTAGCGGAAAAAGTATGGGCACCTTTTAATTTAGTTGTAGTATAATACAGGAACAACAGGTGTGTAAAAGAATCACAATAGTATAAATTGTGTATACTAAGTAGAGTATTATAAAACTTACAAGGTGACCACAGAGGTTGTCTAGTTTTACCGAAATAAGGAAAAACTGGTTTCCAAATGTCACATTGGTGCCGATTTTATTGAACCATATCACCGCATGGTACCACCAGCGGAATGCAGAACGCGCCATTTGTAATTTAAATTTCGAATTATATTGTTTTTGGTTTTTTTGTTCGTAATATCTCTGTACAAGTTGCCATGTAGTTTAGGGATGATGTGTACGAGTGCAAATTAATAAGTTTATAAGAATAAATAAATAAAAACCGGCAAAGTGCGAATCGGACTCGTGCACCGAGGGTTCTGTACAAAATACGCTACAAAAGTCTGTATCTATGAAAATCCAGTGTTAGCAGAGCCCTACTCCTAAGCAAGTGGCAACAGAAATACATCATCTGTGAAAATTTCACGGTTCTTGAGATACACCTGGTGTCAGACGGACAGACAGAAGGACGGACAGCAGAGTCTTAGTAATAGGGTCCCGTTTTGCCCTTTGGGTGCGGAACACTAAAAAAGATGTTTTTTTAATAGTGAAATGTCGAGACGAAATTTGGAGTCCAGAATAATACATATTTTTAGTGTTCAAATGTAGGTACAAGGATGTACAATATATTTTTGCTTAATTTCCTACTTCGATGTAATTAATTGCAACCGTACACTTACCGTACCATTTATTGTATTTAATAAGCTTACTTGAAACTGATTTATTTTCCTTTTAGAAAGGCAATTCAAATAGATTTGACACGTTCGTTCATTTATCTTGATTGCCCGAGGAGAAATAGTATAACTAGATGTATTTCGTATCCAATTTATTAAGGTAGCTGGTTGTATTTACTTTCTAAGCAAGGAGTTTGAATCACGTATACAGTAGAACCAAAGGTAAAGTAACAGTAGGCACACAAGAACTGCTTTAAAATTGGTTTCACATAAGTATTCTGTTCTGATGTAATCACGAATACTTAAAGCTCTTTGGTCACATGTACAGAAACGACTAGATGTAGAAACTGGTTATTCAAAGCTAGGTGGAAGGTAAGAGAGGACGAGAGTGATCAACTGATCTCCATCTCGCTGGACGGACCTGATTCAAAATGCACCATGGTCTAGTGTACTCGTAATGTGTCTAACCGGCAGAAATAGAAGCTCCTCGCTGAGAGAGCAGTCCTCCATGTACTTCGTCTGCGTAGTTACAACCAGTCTGAGTGTCCGACTCAGAAGTATTATGTTGGACTTTTCATACCGAATGCATTCTTTGTGCAATGCATATATTCAAAAGTAAAAAAAAATATTTGTTACAGTTTTGGTGTTACATGACAAATATTTTCGACGGCCGGTTTAGCTAAGCAGGAGTAACGCTGCCTGCGATGCAAACCGTTCTGAGTTCAACTCCCGATAAGGGCAAATATTATTTTGATGAGCATACATATTTATTCCTGATTCTTGGATGTTCTCTATGTATATAAGTTTAATTTATCTATTATATATATCGTCGTCTAGTATTCATAATATGAACCTTATTGAGCTTACCATGGGACTACGTCGATTTGTGTAAAATTGTCCCCTAATATTTTATGTATTTAGAGACAGCATAATTAATTCAAACAATACAAAAAATATTGTTTTAATACCTACAAGTTCATGAAACCATTGCCAACCTGAGGATTAAGTACCTTCTCGTTTATGCGAAAAACAATCGATCAAACATCGGAATATGGTTAAAAAGTCGCTTTTTGATTAAATAGTTACGTAAGTGTATCTACTGTAGGTCTGTGTGTATCTGTGCCGTAGGGTACAGCCAGTAGTAGGCGTGCTAATTGAGTTTTTGATTAATTATTATAAGGGAAAGGACTGTAAAATATCATTCCTTTGAAAACTAGGGCGTGTGTACATATTTAGAATACAACTTCCTCAATTCTCTTTTATCTATCTATACGATTATAAAGTTGTAATAATGAAATGGCTGTACTTTGAAGATATAAAAAAAAAACGATTATAAGGAACTATTTCGCTAAAGATATTTTTTTTGGTTTATTGTATGTTTGTATTTATATGTCGCTGCGGCTTCATCACGTAAAATCGGCTAAACGGATTTTAACTATTTTTGGTACACAGTTAGCTGGGTATATCCAGATGGTTATAGAGAAATATTTAAAATCTATACTCGTGAGAAAAAATTACGAGTATGCTTGGAGTGGAATTTTTACATGATGATTAACGGTATCTTGAATACTGCTAGGCTAGAAATTAGGCATATTAAATTTCATAAGCACAAATATTATTGTCGCAAATTTTCCGTAGCTTGGGAACTCTTTAAGCGCATTATATAATCAATATAATCCAAACATCCTAACCAAACCAGCCTCATTACAGCTGATCGATGCAATGGCCGCCACAACCAATTCAGAAATGTCAGAAGTGCCTAAGAGAGTCATTCACTCTTACTATCTTCTGCGCACGCGCTGCCATCTCGCGCACGCCTTGCGACATGCACTCGGGCACGCGACGAAAGCGAACTGCAAACCACGATAACTTTAATATTTATACAGGCCTTTTGACTTTTACATAAGGTGGGATTTTGTTTGGCTTAAGGGACTCGTTTTCTTTGTTCCATTTGATCGATTTAGAAACACTGTTTAATAATATGAGGAAATATTTTAATTGAACGATTTTCTATACTGTTATGCTAAAAAGTGGCTTAATGAGACTGTTGACGCGCTAGGTGAGAAAATGTGGTAAGAGAAGGAATAATAACCACTTTGCAAACTATATCTTGGGTTTGGGTTCATAGAAATCATACAATATTTCTATCTATCTATAATCGATCGATCGTAGCACGACGTAGGGTAAATCGCCAATAACTGGCCACAACTTCTGTGGGTTTGTACCACTCGATTTATAAAAATAGTCTTGGGGTATATACACAAGAAATCTAATTTTAGTATATGTCCTTCATCTAGACCCTGGATATATATCTTTACTATTGTAAAGTTGTGAAAATTAAATGTCTTTACATTAAAGATAGTCGTATATTCAAAATAATGATTGTACCTAACTCTTTTTTTGTCACTGAAGCGAAAAATGTTTTTCGCGTAAATCCTCACTAACTCGGAAAGCCGTCTTTTATCCTTTAATACAAGCGGGTAAAAACGCATTTTATCCTCTAGTGGGGAAAGTAAACAGCCGCCGTAGGGAGGGATAGTGATACGAAGCTTCTTTCCCGGCGTCTCCAGTAATGTACTATTTTTTTTTGGATTTTTTGTAACATATTGAAAGTCTTCAAACCACGTACGTCAAGTTGCGTTAGCTCAATTGGTCAGAGCACGTCTGCGTTAAAGAAGGCGAATATAATACTTAAAGGGTATTGAAATAGGTAAAACAGTTGTCCCGAGCCGAGAAAGTTCTAAAGAAGGCGTATCCACTTTCACGCTTCTTGCCTTTAATTTCGGCCGAGTAATTTAATAAACTGGTTATAATGCACTGCATTTAGTTTCAAATGTTCTTTATTTTAAGCGTTTCCAATGCAACAAAACTGTGGTTAAATTATTACTCCTGTGTTTGTTGCCTCGTAGTCCACACCAGGAATCAAACCTGGTACCTTCGCACTCATAAACGAATGATGGCTTATTTATAATTCTAAACAAAAGGTGTGACGTCATTATATTGCTTCTATTACCAAACCTTTGCCTCGGCTCTAATTTTAATTATTAAAACATGTGCTTCAGATAGAATGCGACCTTGTTAATTTCTAATCAAGTAATCAAGTAATCACGAGCGACCTCCCGCCCGCCAATCAGCCCACTCGGGACCGGTCCGCGTCACTTGTGGCATGTCTCGGAAATGATAGCTGGGAAATTAAGTTGCTTGAGAAACATATATACTATTACAAGTATCTGCCCGCGACTTCATCCGGCTTAAATTCGTTTATCGCGGATAAGGGTATTTTTCCGAGATAAAAAGTAGCCTATGTCCTTTCCCGGGACTCAAACTATCTCCATACCAAATTTCATCCAAATCGGTTCAGCCAGCGGTTTAAGCGTGAAGAGGTAACAGACAGACAGACAGACAGACAAACAGACAGACACACTTTCGCATTTATAATATTAGTATGGAAGTATGGATTAGTATGGATAAAGTTGTAATAATGAAATGTCTGTGCATTTACGATATTTTCAAAAAAATAAGTTACACGGACTATTTGAAGATCACCGTACCGAAAAATGTTTAGTTTTTATTCTATGTATGTTTGTATATATCATTGTGACTTCGTCACGCCAAAACGGCTAAACAGATTTCAACTATTTTTAGTACACGTGTAGATTACTTTTTACCAGACTACGCTGAAATTATTTAGTATAATTATTGATATTACATTTATATATATAAGATTTCCATTTTTCTATATCAATTGTCAAAACATACCACTTATCGTTTGTACAGTAAGTGATTACATACATGCTATGTATATTTTCTATACGTTTAACTATATAGAAGAAGCTAAAACCTCACAATAAGTCACGTCGGCATTCAAGCATTCACTTGTTTAATTTGCCGATTATAGAATGCTTGACATTGAGAGGTGCCAAGTGGCATTGTTGGAGATTTCTCTGCATAACTTTGGGCTTGGCAATACTCACTTTGTCCACACCGAATACCATTTGCCTATTTGTGTCACAGAATCGATAATCAATTCAAACAACTTGTTCTGGTAAAATACGGTTATTTGGCTTTCAGTGCCGCAAATATTTGTATAATTAGTGTCATCTTTCACTTTTATTATTCAATGCGAATATGTGTTATTGGCTTGTTGTTTTTTCATTATTTTCCATGGCAACCGAATCAGCAGATCAACGGTGTGTGCTCTCATATACTTCGAATGGTACAGTGGGGCTTGTAGTCCAGTGAGGCATCTTAAACTGTAGAGGGTGGTCGTACGTCCTCAATTTAAGGGGGCGGGGCACATCAGCGTGTTTTTTTCGCATACGGATACTATATGATGTGTAATCTGACGCGGGATACTTATTGTTATTGATAAATAAATGCACATCTCCGAAAAGAGAGGTAAAATACATCTAGATTGTGAGTGAAGCCGATGAAACAAACATTCTATTTTATTGAAACGAAACAAAGGCAGAAACTGAATATTCTAATGTACATATTTTAGCAAAGACACAAATTATACGATTTCACGAAACCCAATGATAAAGCTACCATAAATCAGTCAAAAGGACTTATTAATATGCATAGAAGCGTGTTAAATTTATATAAAACTTTATGGTTTAGAACAATATGGCGGCTGTTGAATTTCGATCAAATTTTTGAACCAGGCCTATTAGGCAGGTTTTTAGTGACATTTCAAAACTGTTTGAATTGAGTCAATCGATGTTATGTAAGGAATTAGACGAAACTGGTTTTATTGCCAACATAACAACAAAAGTAATTTTTCCAACGCGCGAATAAATTAAACGAACTTGAATCATAGTCTTCAAAGGACCAATCATATAGTTAAAAAGGAATATGAATAGAGATTTAAGTAAAATGTTAATAATATTTGCTTGTATTAAATAAAAATATTTGTTAAATGAAAATCACAAGTTTTTATCGTCATATAAGCTTGTTTCTATACTTTATTATTTTGTACGGAGCCCTCAGTGCACGAGTCCGACTCGCACTTGGCTAGTTTTTACGAAAAATAAACATAATTAATGCCAATGATATAACAAATACCCATAAATTGAAACCTGCTCGGTGACCATTGATGATCTCACTAGTTTCATATATTTATGGTATTCGTGAGATATGGCTGTCCCGACGTTTCTATCGCGATCCTAATTAACTTTTGTATAAACATCACATTAGGAATTAATTTAATTCAAACTGAGGTCACATGCGGTTCGCAAATAAATTTAATTCTGGATACGTTTGGCTGTTTATAACAGATTGTCTCAGAAATCCATCTCTTTATTTGTTCCTTATGTATTCTTCTGTTTCTTTAGTTAGAGCAGTACTTTAGTTTCTTAATTTGATGACAGGTTTCATTCAGCGGCTATGACGCTGCCTGCGAAGCTGACGGTTCTAGTTTTAAATCCCGGTAGGGGTTAAATATTTGCATGATGAGCGTAAAAAAATATTCTTGAGTCTTGAACATTTATTATGTATATAAGTAAATACGTCGTCTTTGACTCAGAACATAACACAAACCTTATTGCATTAGATTTTAACATGGTTTAAAATTCAGGTAAATTTGCTCATGTTTCATGCGCACCAACTACTCTGTACGGGCAAGGAACTTAATTTAATTTATATAAAAAATATCATTTCGCACTTTGTCACAGTTAAAATCAATATGAAAGCCGATAGAGATTCGATATCAATTTCACTACGACAAGGTACGAAACGGTACACAAATTAAATTCCTTGACCGTACATATTGTAGACGATCAATGCTATTACATAAATTATTACACGATGTGCTTATGGATTAGATATTAATTTTAACAAGCTATAAATGTCAGGGAAATTTTATCATGTTTCATGCAAATTAACTGTATGTCCATATTGTACATGATCAATGGTTTTACAAAAATCACTAAACAATTAGTTTGCACAGTGGCGCATACAAATAGTAATGTTGATTTTTTGTAATTCATCATAATGTAAATCATAATATTTTCAATCGTGCCACTGTACAATCGAGCAGTATCTACTTTAATTATTGGCCAGTAGTTAGTAAGAAAAATATCAATCATAGTAATACAGCGGTTCGTGCCTTTTTAGAATTATTTGGAAAATTGACGGAAAACGGCGGATGCTCTTCGATAACAATAAAAATATAACTGTATAATAAAGGTATAAGATATATTTTTGTAAGAATGAAGCTATCTGTGCTACAGGAACCAGCAAATCGGAAAAAAGATAATGGTTGAAAATACAACTGCAATTGAGCTCATCCGATAACCTTAAGATAGGTATTCGGAAGCCCAACAATGTATCGTACACGTACATGTATTACGTAAGTTTTAATTTTGCTTCTTCAGTCGCTGATGCTATTTAACAAACGAAAGAACATAGACTAAATCTATCTGGCCCCTATTTCTCAATCTTGACAATAGGCTCGTGTCCTGAAAAATATAATTAGGCCGTCAGTAGATTATTAGAAAATATTGGAGACGTATTTTTTGTTTTGTCAATTAAACAAAAAATTATGAAGATATAGCTCGTTAAAGTTCCCTGCGACGTCACGCCGCGCGACTGTTTTTCGTACGGCGTGACGTCATGCGACCCCTTTTCCAAACTTTGATGCGCTTTATCTTTGTCTTTTTTTGTTTGATTGACAAAAGAAAAAATACAAGTCCAATATTTTTTGATAATGTAACTCACGGATTAATTAGAATAATATTTTTTTACCCAGGAAGCTACCCTATTGTCAGGTGACGACGATAATTTTATGTTCACGGCGGTCCCCGCAAGCTCGATACACTTTTCTTTATACTGGGCACGCAATGTACGTGAAATTGTCGCTGTCACCTGACATTTGTCACGATTGTGAAATAGAGGCCTGGTATTTGTTTTTTTGGACAATTTGAATTTGAATCCATACAATGTTAAAATCACATTTTTAGACTAACTCAAAAAAACGCTTCATACAAAAGCCAAGCAGCAAAGTAACCTGTGATGTCACACGTTACCATCTTATGGGGAATTTAAGAACTGTTCTGCAGCTAGGTATGATTAAACTTGTGTTTTTTGAAACGGTTTCATAACAAAAGTTACCATACATTTCATGGCGTATTCAATGGTATTATTCGTTATTTATATATTCATTCGTTAAAATTGGACTTTCCCAGCTAACTTATTTAAAAAGTTACACGCAAGGTCGATACCTTAAGATAGTTCCTTATTTTGCTTGTTTTATCAGGATCTTATATTTTTTTGTACAAATTTGGAGATCAGTCTACACCTATATTCAAACATACTCGAGTAGCCATTAAAAATAAACTGAATCAAATTTTGCATCGTGCTTGATATTTTGTAAGTGTTTTATAACTCTTTTAAATTACCTAAACAAATTAAAAATAGGACTTCATACTGTTACTTCGTTCGCGGAGGAGAAAAAAACAAAACCCCTCTTTTTTCTTCAGCGTAGTCGGGTAAAAAGTATCCTATAAGCATCTGGAGATACTCAGCTACCCGTTTACCCGATTTGGCGTGATGAAGCCACAACGACTCATACAAACAAAAGAAAAAAAAACAAAAAAATACACAAAAAATAAAAAATAAATATTTTTAGTTTCTGCGACCAATAATCCGTTACAATTTTTTTTTTAAATGTCTTCAATGTTGAGACATTTCATTTTTACAACTTTATAAAGGTTACGATTGCTCTGCTGTTTTTATAAACATTGGGTGTGTGTGGAAATAATAGCTGTGCCAACAGTAAACCTACCCAAAATAGTAACAAACATATTAAAATCATTGACATTTCACACATGATCGCACCAACCACTGCTATTGTTAACTTAACATTATGCACAACAATGTTTAACCGGATCATTAGCTTCCCTTTATGCCCGAAAAACGTTCAATTTCTGAACTTAACATCATATATACAAAGTTTCGAACGGTCAGGCTATTTGTGAACAAGATTTTTATGTTAATTCCTAACAAAAACCTAAACCGGTGATGAAATTTTGGCAGGGCGTGGTGCGTGGGACTTTCGTTGTCAGCTACTGAATACGCGATGAGCGGTGTCCTTCGGGTTTTCCTTTTTGCTAATGGCTTTGTTATTTCGCGTGAAAATGATGATGAGATGATTTAAAATCCGAAACCCTTCGAAAATGACTTGCTAAAAAGTAATTTGGAAATTTTGGGTTTTTTTTGCACAAAAAGATGTGGGCAACTTCGTTCATAACCCCTCTTTTTTTCGATAGCGTAGCCGGACAAAAAGCATCCTATAACCATAAGTAGATGACCAGCTACCTGTGTACCAAAAATGTGTGATAAAGCCACAACTACACATACAAACATACAAAAAAATTATTCGCTTCAGTGACTTCCAAAGAGTCCGTTAAAATGTTTTTTTTTTTTTTATATCGTCAATGTGCATTCATTATATTTTTACAACTTTATGATTGTATAATTATATTTAGATTGGACATAATGAATAGTACTCAACAATCCAAACATATATTTACATATGCAATCCTACATAACACTAAAATATTTTAATGCCCGTCCATTATTGACGATTTCGGATAATTTATGCGATGATATAACTCGGTGTCGCAAGCTGTGGGCAGGCAGCGGTTTGACATCTTTTCAAAAATGTAGACAGTATCAGTATGATAGCAGATTACTCGTATACCAAGGACCATTAAAACAAGAGGACTGACCATCTCCATACAAAAAGCCGTTCCATATATATAACGCCATCTAGTTATAAGTTTTTTTTTTTACAATTATTCTACTTTACAAAAGTGACACAGTACTTAAATGTTACGGTTTATTTATTATTAGCTATTTGCTAACTAATTGTTACTATACCATGTTTTTTTATTCAATTATATATAACATTGTTGAATGTCTAGTGTTTTTAAGCGCTATCTAGTTTTGCCAGAATATCTTCTTTCGATCGGAACACGATCCAAAGTATGGCAACTGACAGTCCTCTTGTTTTAAAGGTCCTTGTCGTATACGAATGAAAAGATTTTTATGTTACGTAGGCAAGCATTTGACTTCAATTTCACGTGTTGGTTAGCGACGATTAAGCCAACGATAGACCATGCTTACCTAGGCAGCATTAGCGTGGCGTCCATATCCATATCTGCCGATTTCCACCGGCAGATATGCCGTAACGTATATTATAACCACCTTTTTCTTTAAACACGAGTAAATTAATACGCTTCGGCTTCCCTTGTAATTTTCCTGACGCATCTGCCAGGTAGTACCTGTTCACTCTCGTCTTAGAGATATCCAAGTCATATTGTTCCGGGTAAAGGTATGATGGAAGTAGAGTTTGTGTGTGACGTTGTGGCTCCATCATGCCAAAGCGGTTTAACTGATTCCAACTATTTCTTGTACATGGGTAGCTAAGTATCTACAGATGGTTATAGGATATTTTTTACCCGACTATGCTGAAGAAAAAAACAGGGGTTCTGCCTTTTTCTTCTCCGCGAACGAAGTTTCGGGCACTTTCTAGTCTCTATTATAAGGTTGTAAAAATGTATGTCTGTACCTACTTCGAAGATATAAAAAAAATTAAACATTGAAGGTCAGCTACTAAAAATATATTTTAGTTTTTGTAAGTTTGTATGTGTCGTTAGGCTTCATCACGCCAAATCGACTAAACCAATTTCACCTACTTATTTTTGGTATACGAGTAGCTGGGCATCCACAGATGGTTATAGGATACTTTTTACCCAACTACTCTGAAGAAACAAAAGAGGGGTTATGACGTTTTCTACTTCGCGAACGAAATTGCAGGCACCTTCTAGTCTTCAAAAAAAAACGCTCACAGCTGACATACATCATGTGAACGTCTAATGTCATGTAAATGCCTAAATAATTGCTCCCTAATGAACAAACAGAGCGATTACATAAGTCCGCAAGCGCAGAGAGAAACGCGCGCCAGTCTAAAGTCAAACAAAAACCTACTAACTACACACTACCCTGTTGAGTTAAGAATGCACCTAGATTGTATGCACTACGATATAAACTGGGTGCAAACTCAATTCAACCGCGTTGTATGTTCACTAAACGCAGTTAGTGCGTTTTTGTTCTGAGCATTTGCGCTGCGTGTCCGCGAGAGCTCTAGAACGATATCAATGATCTGTGTAGTTATCTCCACTGTATAATTAGTTTAGAATATATCGGATTTTAAATTTACTAATTCAGATGGGGATGATTTTTTCTTATTTTATTTTATAGGAGAATGAATTAAAATATCACCACTATTTTAACCGTTAAGAATTATTCTACTAAACAACTATAGGAGTTGAAAAAAAAAACATCTCTACGTTAAGGGTTGATAAAATTAAAGATTTAAATTTTGACAATAATTATAAATATTTAATCTTCCAGTTTTGACCACGTTTCATTATTATATTATAATTGCAAGTTATCCAAGAAAATACTTTAAATTACTTTTAATTGATAGTTGATCTACTTATAATACGAATTTAATAACAATTAAGTGACGAAGTTATATTTTGTCAAGAAGAAATATTTCTTATGCTTGATAGCTAAATATTTTTTTGGAATTTATCTTACAAATTACTACGGCAATGTAAAGCTCGCATACAAAAGATATCAACGAGCGACTGTCAACTCGAAAACTTAACAATTCATAAATATTCATCTACACTATTACAATTAGCAGCAATTTACATCTATTTAAAACCGTAATTTTACAAACACATGCAACACTTCCTCACATTGATTAATATTCCAATTTTTCGCAATTTCCAATCACCAAAAAAAAATTACGCAACGCAAAAACTCACTTGCAAAAAATTGAAGTGAAAGTTTCCAAAGCACGCAAGTCACTGGCACAAAACACTTCGTTTTTTTCAATTTTTCAAAAAAATATTAACACACGTTCGAAATAGGTCACGTTTGGGATTTGAATTCGAATTTGGAACGTCGGTCGGTGCGCGCGGGCGCACGGGCGGGCGGCGGCGAGAGACTGCACTCCCACCATGCGCGGGCGCCGGTCGCGTGGTAGACGTGCAGATGCTTGGGACGGATGGTAATGATATATGAGTTTGGTATAAGATACATCTATTTTATACTATGATAAAATTGTAAAAATGAAATCTCTGTACATTGAGGATACTCGTATTTAAACAAAAAATATTGAACCGGACTATGTACTGAGGCGAAAAATATTTTTTTGGATTTTTTGTATGTTTGTACATGTCGTTGTGTTTTCATCACGCCAAAACGGCTAAACGGATTTAAGGTTACTACTTTAGTACTTACTATGTTTCTTTGTTCAATTTTAATAGGCATAATGACGGGGTATGAAAATCTAAATTGTAATCAGTTAGATAATAAAGAACTATTAGGCATGATTTTTTTGGTTTTTCAAAATTAGAAAAAAATGTTTCGATAAATTGCATTAAAGATTAGGAGTGGGGGCTCGTGAAGTCGCTCCTAGGTACCTAGGAGCGGCGTCACGTGACATTTTGACTATATCCCCGTTGTTTCTGTAAGCACGGACGCGCAGTCGCACTAACATCCGCGCGCCGCCGGTTGAGCTCAGCTCCCGGCGGTAAAGTGTTATAACATACTACTCACCCAACGTAAGTTTGTGAGGATAAATAAACTCTACATCAAGCGAAGATTGAAGGCACCGCGGGCGGCGATCCCCCTTGGACTTCCTGGACACCAGATGGTTCAAGGGGTTTGGTTTCCCGCCTGTGCTGTCTCTCAACGCTTCACCAGAATTGACAACGTTGACCACCAAGCAAATAAACTTTACTAAGCAGCAGAGAGTACGGAGCGACCCGCGCCTCTTCCGACTCCCGTCGCCCAGCGGCCAACGGGGTGGTCAACGTAGGGTGAGGCGGCCAAAGACATACAGTCACCGGCCACCCCTTTGCGCGGTGCTGACAACCGGAAGAGACTCGTCTCACTTCATCCTCAAGCCCAGCACTGAAACTTCAAAACTACATATAACATGAAAACTGGAGACTTCAATATTTTACAAAGAAGATCGAAAGAAAAAGCCCAGAAAGGGTTATCTTTGAGGATCTTCAGACTTCAAAACAGCTAACCTACATGCCAGCACTTCATTGGCTTGTCAAAAAGTCCTGGTTTCCATCCGATCGCCAGGCGAAGCCTTACGTTTCACCAGGCCTTCGGAGCGAGGCGCCCACTTCATAACTCTAAAATGATCCGCACAGATCGGAAGAGATCAAGGAACAATAATAAAAAAAAAACTATAGCGCCTTTTTTGATTACGTGTAAAAAGAAAAAATACGTCTCCTATATTTTTTATTACTCGTAATCTAAATGACGGACTAATTAGAATATCGATTTTCAAATTAAATGTTGTCATCATCTCTATTATAACATCGTTAAATGTTTAGTTTTAAATAGGGAACGGAACCGGTATTTTTAAATCTTCTAAAACACATGCTATTTCTGATATGTTTTAAAACCCTATTAAGGAGAAGAGAAATTAATCACAAAACACCCGATTCAAAATCTAGAATTTTTATATGTACGAAAATCTCGTAATTGAACGAAAAAACGAATCGTTATTTCGGATAATTTGTATAAAAAATACCGGTTCCGGTCCCTGGTTTTAAAGCGCCATCTAGTTTTTGCCTGAATATCTCCTTGCGATCTGGGTACGACCATTTAATGGCCCTTATTTCATATCAAATTTAATAGATCCAAGGACCATTAAAACAACAGGACTGACAGTTGCCATACTTTGGATCGTGTTCTGATCCCAAGGAGATATTCTGGCAGAAACTAGATGGCGCTTAAAAACGAAACGTTTAATGATGTTATATTTGAATAAAGCTCTGCAATTTGTATAAATAATAATATTTACAAATAAATACTGAAATATAGTATTGTAACAATTACTTCGCAAATAGCTAATAATAAATAAATCTTAACATTTAAATACTGTGTCACGCTTGCAAAGTTGAATAACTGTAAAAAATAATTCTTATACATACATGGCGTTGTACATATTGGGGAACGGCTTTTTGTATGGAGATGGTCAGTCCTCTTGTTTAAATGATCCTTGATAGAACCTATGGCTGTCTGCGCAGGTGTCTTTGACCTCCATAACGCAGATCTGTTCCAATTGTAATCGCGTTAAGTCGCCGCTTAGGCGGAGAAAGTGCGAGATAATTTAAAACGAATTAAGGAAACGTGTTAGACATTTGCGTAGGGACATTCCTATTGACTAATTTATGAATGTCATTAACTATTAGCGTCAGCTGGTACCTCTTTTAGCTTGTGAGTAAGAATAAATTAAAATACAGACATTTTTAATACAGAGTACGATTGCAAAGGAAATCAATGCGACCTACTAAATTGCAAGCAGGATTTGAACTGCAAGCTCTTCTTTAACGCAGATGTGCTCTGACCAATTGACCTATCACAACTTTAATGAAATAATGATCTTTACTTTGTAAGTAGGCCGCAAGGACACTTTTACAAGTCTGACTCTACGACATTTCCCTAGAGGAGACCACTGTTGAGAAGAAAGCCAAAGTTACATCAGTCATTTTATGAAGTTATTCAACATATATATATATATATTTTAATTCTGATAAAAACAGGCCAAGTCAAATCTAACCCAAGCAGCACATTAGTGAATTTTGCAGCTTATCTTATAGCTTTATGTTCTAAATGAGTGGTATAACAGTGTTTGATAAAACTTATAGCGTTAAACACAACTCAAAACAACTGTGCAACTTGGGAACCTACTTGAAGATTTTAAATTTTTAAATAACAGCAATTGTTGTAGGTATCCAATAAAGCAAAGACATAGAGTTTAATACTTGTTCATAATGTTATTTTGTTCCTATAAATACATACTTGAAATTTGCATAGAACTTAGCACTCATTTAGATCTCCATTCTTTTTGCGGCGAAGCCCAGCCAAGCATAATTTGTGAAGATCGTGTAAGTTCATCATTACTTTTTGTAAAGAAAACTAGGCGTATTACAAGTTTTTTGTATGGGGACACCACTTATTTTTTGACTTACCTTTATTTGTATATTTCTGTTATATAGCAAATATAATAATACATATATTGGGATACTTTCAAATACCTGCTTGTAACGTTTCCAACGATACAATTAAAAAAAAAATGTATGGGGATCCCCCTATTTTTTAACATTTTTTTATTTTTTGATTTTTTCCTACGCTTATATACAATCACCGAGCTGGATTCCAAATTTCATCCTTGTAGGTCATCTGGGAGTAGGTTAGATTTAGGTACTATATGTGAGCCAGTCAGTCAGTGCTAAAATTTACGACTTTTTGACCTTCATATCTTTATAACCGTTTGAGGTAGCTTCATGAAATTTGGGCTTCTAGATGTCCTTATGGATATAATTAAACACAGGTAGTTTTATGTGTTTACGTTAAAGAGGTTTTGAGTTACAGAATGGTCAAAAGTCGCACCAAGTGGTTCGTGTAATATTACACTCGGCGCTGGTGGCCAGTTCCTTTGCTTGAACTTGACTTGACACGCTGCAGCGTGTCTAGATACATTAATTTTATAATACAGAGTACGATTGCAAAGGAAATCTATGCGACCTACTAAATTGCAAGCAGGATTTGAGCTGCGAGCTCTTCTTTAGCGCAGATGTGCTCTGATCAACTGAGCTATCACAACTTTAATGAAATAATGATCTTTACACTGTAAGTAGGCCGCAAGGGCACTTTTACAAGTCTGACTCTACGGCATTTCCCAAGAGGATACCACTGTTGAGAAGAAAGCCGAAACAAACTCAACAGTCAGCCATTTTAGTCATAGTCATTTATTGATAACATTCAAAATATTACATGTTATACGTGGCTAGAACTTTTCGAACACAATCTAGTTAGCGCTATTAGCGCTCTCTGTGTCTTTTTTATCTTGAAATGCTAAGCACATTAGCCATACTCCAAGATGCGTATCACGCTACGTATCAGTCAGTCATTGCTTCCCCAGCAATAAAATACAGTTTTTAAACGAACTTAAAAAAATAAGTTGATTGAAATAAAACAATTTAACGGATTATATCGCGTATATTATCTCATTTTAGTTCCCGACGTTTCCGTAATCTGTTAAATTGTTTTATTTCAATGAGTAATAATCGCGGAAACAGAAGAAAATAAAATAAGTTGAGTTTTTAAATCGGATTTACCTACCAATTTTGTTTAAGATGCGTCCATCCATCATTAATATTCGTCCACTGTGGACTGGTTAAGAAAATTCTTTTTTTGATGGATAAAGTAGGTACGTAAATCTCTGGGGTTGTCCCATTAAAATTTGTGGAAGATATTTCATCCCCTATTGGAATTTAAAGTTCAGCTCCATTTTCTAATAGTATATACCGCTACAAAAATAAACCATAATTAAATTATACAAGTTTTGAAAACAAAATGAGTTAGATCATTCCTGATTGAGCGACATTTACTGGAATATTCCACTATTACTTTTTAACAACTTTATAAGAGTATAGATGTGAGTTAAGTTAACATTTTATTTAGATTGTATACCTTCACAATACTTTCTCACTGGACATAATAGTGATAAGTATGTCATTACTTGTCTTTATACCCATTATTATTAAAGTGTAACAGGGTGGACCTCTCATTAAAATATTTTATCAGATCTACACACACACAGATACAATAATAAAGTAATATTTAAACTAAATTACATATTACGATGTCTTTGTTTTACATAAATACTAGAAAGTGCCCATTAAAATATTTTGTCAGATCTACACACACAGTCACAATAATAAAGTAATATTTAAACTAAATTATATATTACGATGTCTTTATTTTATACATATAAATACTAGAAGGTGCCCGCACCCCTCTTTTTTTCTTCAGCGTAGTCGGGTAAAAAGTATCCTGTAACCATCTGGAGGTACTCAGCTACCCGTGTACCAAAAATAGTTGAAATCTGTTTTGCCAATTTTTCGTTATGAAGCCGCAACGACACATATATAAAAGAATAAAAAATCCAAAAAAAATCAAAAAAAATATTTTTCGCTTCAGTGACCTCCGAACAGTCCCTTACAATAGTTTTTTTTTAATATCTTCAATGTACAGACATTTCATTTTTACAACTTTATAATAGTATAGATGTACAGCATATTGTTTTATACTCCTATTTCTTGTTTATTTTCACGTGGACTACTGAATCTCTTGAACAGCTTCTTTGTAGGAACTAGTGAAATGAGACTTTGTTTTTCCTACTAGTCATAAAGTGTTACATACTTCAAAATGACCAAACAGTTTTTGAGTACCACGTACTGGAAAACGTAGTCTGAAAACGCTTCTAAAAAATTAGATAACGATCTGGTCAAGATGATAGGAAACAGTTGGATAAAGGCAACGCACGGTCATCATTGCGATGATCCTTGGGGACGGACTTAGTTCAACAGTAAACGTCTGTCGGCTGTCATGATAATGATAACTGGGATTTTATCTTATTTAACCCATGTTTATATTTTTATTAAAAAAAATATAAACATGGGTTAAATAAGATGTTCTGATACACAATGTCAATGATTCCGTTCATGTTTTGCTGCAAGTTCAGCATTCAAATATTATTTGACAATAGAGGCAACTAAGTTGGCGGAGGAGAAAAAGTCATAACCCCTCTTTTTCGGACTTTTTCTTGTTGGGTAAAATGTATCCTAGATATAACCATCTGTGAATACTCAGCTACCCGAGTAACAAAAACAGTTGAAATCTGTTTGGACGATTTGGCGTGATGAACCCGCAACGACACATACGAAAAATCCAAAATTTTTCTTTCTCTATTTAGTGACCTCCAAATAGTCCGTTACAATCATTTCTTTAAAAATATCTTAATTGTGCAGTCATTATTACAATAGTATAGATATTATTTCTTAAAATATATTTAAAGTCAACACCAGAAAACTCACGGTGTTCAGTAGGTCTATAATTGTTATTTTAAAGATCATTATATTTTTTCTAGTCTTAAATACATGCTATGTACCACAGTGTCAAAATAACCTCTGCGCAAACGCAGTTACGGAACCAGAAATGTTTCCGTTGAGTGAGGTCGTATCGTGGTGACGTCATCGCCGAAATGCCCGATCGATATCCGTCACCGCGGAGATACCTCTCTCGTGGGCGCGAGCTCTATTACGGGGATTCTGAAGGCTTTCTTTGTTCCGTAATGTTTTTCCTAAGTTAGATTAGAACTAAACTTTACTAAGTGGATTTATTATTAGCATTTTTTTTTTAAATTCTTAAGTTTCATCTTTTATAGTATGAATATTAAAAGTGAAATACAAAATATAAACACATTATAAAAGACCTGGCCTAGAGTGCTGCCGGCAGGGCTCAAGCTAAGACGGTAGATTTTATTATTAACTGCTCCGATTAAATTCAAAGTATTTATCTCTGACATTAGTGGCTTACAAAATTACGTGCATATTAAATATAAAAAATATAAATATAAAAGAAGCACTTGGTATCAACCAATCTTATTTATATTAAGAGACAAGAAGGTGGGCAATTTCGTTCGCGGAGTAGAAAGTCTTAACCAAACATAGTCGAAATCAGACTAGCCGATTTGGCGCGATGAAGCCACAACGACACATACAAACATTAAAAATATATATACATTTATGATTCAATGACCTCCAAATAGTCTGTTACAACCATTTTTTTTAAATACATATCTTCAATCTACAAACATTTCATTTTTTCAACTTTATAATATTACTAGCTTCTGCCCGCGACTTCGTCCGCCTTAAATTCTTTTATCGCGTATAAGGGTATTTTTCCAGGATAAAAAGTAGCCCATGTCCTTCCCCTGGACTAAAAACTCTTTACCTCCATACCAAATTTCATTCCAATCAGTTCAGCGGTTTAACTGTGAAGAGGTAACAGACAGAGAGACAGACAGACCGACAGACACTTTCACATTTATAATATTAGTATGGATAAAAGTTTGGCCTGACTGTATCATTAACGCTCAATTCATAACCCTTAACCTAGATAACTGATAATACCTATAAAAAAAATCATTATTTTTAAATATAGACTAAGATGCAAGCGAAAGCGCAGGCAAAAGTTAGTATGCTACTTAATTTACCCAGACAGATATTATATTAAGTCATTTGATTCGCCTTGGATTAACACCCCAACTATAATTAAAACACCAAATTTGACATTAGATGGAGACGTCACGCTCATCGCAAGTCTTTGACAGTTCGATACGTTGGCCGTGAGCCCGTGAGCAACGCATCGAGTGACACGTAATTAGACTCGAGGATAGTGTGAGGTGTCGAACTGAACTAAAGGGGCATATGAGACAGGGCGATTGACAACCATCGGTGAAGTTGTTAAGAGCTTGGTACTGATGTCGTGCGTCTGGGTACAAACAAAGTTGGTGCGAAGAGCTCAACGAGCAAGCCAAAGTTTAGACAGTTTGGTACATCCACGAGCGACACAGCGGCAGTACCACGTACCTAATTAATCTAATTAGACTCGAGAATGGTGTGAGGTGTCAAACTGAACGTGCGGGGCGTATTGGACATTAGGGCAACTACACATGGACGGGTAAACGAATTCTGTTAGTTCGGTACATCGACCGTGAGCATCACGACAGTGACACGTGATTAAACTAGAGGGGCGTATGGGACATAAGGGCGATTACACATGGACGGATAAACGCAGTTTTAGATAGTTCGCTACATTGGCCGTGGGCATAGCAACAGTAACACCTTATAGTTAGAAGCTAGGTTGGTGCGAGGTGTCAAACTGAGCGAGTTGTAAGTTCGCATTTGGGTGCGGCTCAGGGGCGTTTCAACCGCCGTTCCAGTGTGTTATGAAATCTTGACAGAGAAAACCTTTGTTATTTGTAGTCCTGTACAAATCACATATAGCGTATATTGGTGAGCTCACAAATTTACGTTTTTTCTTGTGAGGCTTATAATGTCAAGATCCCATAACACACGAGAACGGCGGTTAAAACGCTCCTGAGCCGCACCCATTTGTTAAAGTTCACGAGCTGTCATATATCTAATGAGTGACAGAGTTATTTTATTACTTAATTAATATTGCAGTAAAAGCTAATTTAATTTATTTTGTATATTTTCACAAAAATATTTTCATTATTAATTTGCCTATACTCGCCTTTACATCCCTAGAAATATGTACTACTATTTCAAAGAAAATTTTCTATTATTATAAAAAACGAAATCCCATTTCACATTTCTACGAGAATCAGAATAACCGACCAAACTCGAAGATCCTGATTTCAGCGTAAATCCCCAAGTATTCATGATTCATCTTAACTTTGTAAGCATGATTGCCAAGTTCAACAATGAGTAATTTGTACCAAACACTGCAAATTGACCAATGTCAAGAGAGCTGATTCAGCACATTATGGAATGGCAAAACCTCGACTCGCTCGAATCTAAGTAAATATCAGTTACGTAAATATATTGCTTTGAGAATAATGTCAGAAGACTAAAAATAGATAAAGTGCCAATATCTATGAATATAGGAATAGGTCACATGCTTGCGTTTTGAAATTTTATGGCGAACCTTTTGGCAATTTTTCCGTAACTTCACAAGTCGGGAATTCTTCCATAATGTGAAATATTACGAGTATAGTTCACTCATTAACATAATTTTGTTAATTAGTAACCGACATATGTCGCAGTTAGTATGTATTATTTACAAATAGCCTGAAATCTTCAGAACATTAAAATGTAATGTAATGTTTATATTACACATCGACTGTAAACAAAACCTCAAAGGTCATTTGATGTCAGAAAAAAAAGTCCTTTTAAGCAAATAGTGATTATGGAAATCCAACAAATTTGTGCCATATAAAATTATGAAACATACATTGATATCACTTTATTTATTACATTAATAGATATAAGAATAATGTCATATTTCAATGCACCGCCAATTTTGTCTTGCCTACATGTCTACGTGTTATATTCGTCGTTCATTATCATAACATCGCAACAGTTGCAACGCCAATCGTAACCGCAACGATTTCGTAACTGTAATGGGAAACATAGGAAAATTACGCCACCAAACTCTATACGCTTGCTTCTTTTTTTATTATTTTATTTTTTATTAGGAGTAGCGAGAATTCAGGCAAACATTTAACTATGACTTTTAATTTTATGGCACTCAATGGATGGTTTAAGATCCGAACATAAAACGACCTTCAGTCATGTGTTTAATAGATGAAAAGTATATTATATATAAAAAAAATAGAAAATATATTTCGAGTGAAATAAAAATCCATTTTTATGTCCGTTTATCTATGTCAGTAACCAATATAAAATGACCCCACACTGCGTTCACTTTACTTGGGAGTAGGGGTATGCTAACACTGGATTTTTAATTAATCATACGGGTGGTAGGGGTGGCGAGAAAAAGCGCGGGGTTTTTAGTATTGTTAGTATAGGAATTTTAAAAATCTTTAAAAACCCGTGCACGGCTGATGCGTGGGGGCGCTACTACAATATGTAAACCATAAATTGAATAAAGCCGCTTACACAATTGTGAACGAAATTCACTTGGTAAGTTCGTTTGATCCTTAAAAATATTTTTCGATTCACTCAGGACCTTCAGCTTCAACTTAAGTATATTTATTTTTTACAACTTTATAATAGTATAGATAGATATCGTTATCAGCGTCAGCATGGGTACAGAGGCCTCAATCTTTCAACCGGAAGTCTTTGCCATAAATAAATGCGCGGATAAACCTTGACAAGAACCTAAGACACCATCACATTTACATCAACTCGGACAGTCAAGCTGCCCTGTTTGCACTAGAATCCCTAGAGACTAGGCTTGTGCAAACCTGCAAAAATAATGTAAATGCCCTGGCTAATTCCAAGAAAGTTATACTTAGATGGCTACAAGGACACTCCGACATTGACGGAAACGAACGAGCAGACAAACTCTCCAATAGGGGCGCGGACATGCCCCAAGTCGGCCCAGAACCCTTTTGTGGGATCACAAAACGAAATGCTGCTCAACGACTTATATAGATCTAAGGCAATCGAGGAATGGAGGCTCGTAAAAAGACAAAACCACTCGAAAACCTTAATTAAGGGATTCAAGCAAAAGTTGTCGAAAGAGATACTACAGCTCAAAAGACCAAAAACCTGCGCAATAACACGAATCCTAACAGGTCACTGCAAACTAAACAAGCACCTGTTTCAAATGGGTACGAAACAGGACGCAGTATGCAGATTCTGCCAAGAGACAGAGGAGACTGCAATGCATATCCTCTGCCATTGTGGACCACTCATGAGGAAAAGAAGTATCTACCTAGGGCAACATGTCGTGCCCCCGATAGAGATACAACATTTCACTGCTCAAAGAATTTGGGAATTCCTAGACTCAACGGGCCTCAGTAGTGAACTCTAATAAAGGGCTACCACAATAGATCAAACCTGATCGAGGCGGCATACAGAAGGCCCATAATTCAACAATAATAATAAATAGATATCGTTGTCTAGTACTCATAACACAAGCTATTGAGCTTACCATGAGACTAGTTCGATTTGTGGGTAATTTTCCCCTAATATTTATTTTATTTTATTGAAGGAAGGGGGACTCGCTATCATTGCACGAAAGGAGGAGGGGTAATAGTGATATTTTGCCTTTTTTATGTTCTTAATGGAACGATTATATGTGTTAGATAGTAACACTAGTCAAAAATAACTGACCGACCGAACAAAAGTAACCGACATGGGTCGCAGGATAGCAAGGTTGAAATGGCAATGGGTTGGCCATTTAGCCCGGAGAGCTGATAACAGTTGGGGCAGTAAAGCGACCACGCGTAGGGAAGCGCTGCGTAGGGCGGCCCCCGACTAGGTGGACGGATGATCTCAAGAGGATTGCGGCGAATCAGTGGATGTGATCTTCGCAGGATCGCACTCTGTTGCGAGCTTTAGGCCCCCCTAATATTAAGCAGTGGACGTCCGTGGCTGATAGATACATAAAACCCTAGTTTGATTGTTAGTTAGCAGTCCCTTTGTAGCCAACCTAACGCGGTATTGCCGTATCACGAGAGACATTGGCCCACATGTATCGATGTTACAACATCACATCGGCGGTTGACGAGTGATTCCTCTAATGTCGCCTCTGATTAAAGGCCGTGACATTATTGTTTCAAGTTCAAAGTTAGCTTAGGTGTTAAATGACAAATATTTAAACCGTTTTTTTTCTTTTAGCCCTCCACTTTAGGCAACAGCCTCTTTTCTTTTTCTGTTCAACACATAAAATGTCATGACAATGTACTTAGAGTCTTAGAGCATTATATTTTATTTATAACGTATAGAAGGTGCCCGCATTTACGTCAGTGGATGAGAAAAAAATCATAACCCTTTTCCTCAGCGAAGTTGAGTAAAAGGTACCTATCCTATAACCATCTATGGATAGCCAGCTATCGCTGTACGAAAAATAGTTGAAATCTGTTTAGCCATTTTGACGTCATGAAGCCACAACGACACATACAAACACACAAAAAAGCAAGAAAGCTGAGCAAGCTAAGGAATCTAAAATTGAACCAAGACTGACGCGAGGGATTCAAATATTGATTACTGAGCGTAGCGAGGCTTGCCAGGCACGAAAAGCCAAATAATTTTGCAATCGACCGAGATACACATTTTTTTACCTCACTAAAGCTAGCGTGATGAAGCCGCAACGACACATACAAACATACAAAAAAAAACAAAAAAAAAGTATTTTTCGATTCAGTGACCTTCTAATACGGACTATTTGAATCACTTATTTTTGGGAAATATCTTCAATCTACCGTACACACACTTCATTTTTACACCTGTATAATAGTATAGATGAGAAATAACCTTAACCTACTTATTTATTTAATGGCTAACCTTTACATAACACTTTCCCTACACTTAAATAGCATCCGCGTAATAATTTAAAGCATCATCCATATGGAATTCGTCCAAGGGCAAATCAATGACAAAGATCATTGATGACGCTTCTGAAACCCGAGCCTGCTTCATAATGGATTCAATGGGTTTTCCCCTTTTGGCTATAATGATGACGTACTTACACGTCATTGTAATAATAAAGTAACATTGAAATTCCGTATCGTATTCCAATGACATAAGACATCATTTCAATTGCGGTTGACCTACTGTGAAATGATCTAAAGTGAAGTCGTATTACAAAGTCGCAAGGCTTATATTTAATTTGTAATTATTTAGCACAGCCATAGTTGACCCGTGTAGAAAAAAAAAACGTACTTTACGATGACATTTTAAATGGTTTTGACCACAAAGTGGGTATGAGATTATGTTTCAGGATTCACGCGTACTTATCTACATTATTACTCATTGGCATAATCCATATCATTATACAGTTGTAAAAATGAAATATCTGTACATTGAACGTATTTTCAAAACAAGTGCGAGTCGGACTCGCGCACCAAGGGTTCCGTACAAACTTTCACTTACCCTAACATTATTACTGGGTTCCGGTTGAGTTAAGTTTGCACCTGATATCTATAGCATTGCATACAAACGAGGTGCAAACTTAACGCAACTGGGTTGTTCAAATAGGTTTTTCCAAATTAAAAAAAAAAAATAGTTTGTTAGACATGGTTGTAATTTTCGTGTCATATTTATATTTATTTATACAAATTGTGAAAATTAAAAAAAAAATTGTGATTGGGAAGGAATGGTGTTTTTTTTTCACATTTTCCTTAATAAAACCGAATCTAATCACAATAAAAAATATTTAAAAAATGTTCGAAAATGTGCAGGTAAACTAGACTGCATTTTACCACTTCAACCATGCGATCCTGCGAGCTATGTCGGTTAAATTACATATATAATATTTACTTGTACTAAAACTATTCGCATCAATTAACACATAACACAAGCTCTATTAAAAGCTGATGAGGTGCGTTGGATTAACACAGAAGTGCAGGGAAGATCGAAAGGTTAACTTAGTTTCAACGCCTTTACGAGCATTTTCGGTAAGATTTCAGTCTTTCCCTTACTTCCGTCTTACCCCGAAGCACCTTATATTTCAAACGGCTTATCCAAATTCCTTGAACTTTATCTAAAAACACTCTCAATGTTACTTTGCGGCATTCTATATTAGATTAATGGATTATAGTACCTTTGCTTTATGCCGCGAAATATTGTCTTGGTTAGATGTCACAATAGATTGTGCTCACAAGCGCATGCTTTCATGTAGTCTCCACAAATAAAAATACGCATGCAAATACAACAAACCACCACCAAACAGACCCCACGCATAGGTCCGGCGTCCAAAGTCTTCTCAGGTGGACGCCGGCCAGTCAACATCTCAACTCCTGGTGTAACCTCGTAGAGAAGCCAAACACGTGTCGAGGATTATACTGTCTGGTGGTGGTTAATTGTATTTGCATACGTTTTTTTTGTGGAAACTGTATAAAAATATGCGCATGTGAGCACTATTTATTGTCACATCTAACAAAGACACTAGTTCGCGCAACAGCAAAGGAAGTATAATCATTACTCTCGATACTTGTCAAACGAAGTAGACTACATCCAAATGAACCCATCCGTTTAAGAGCTGCGAAGTCACAGAGAGAGCGCACTTAAACTTAAAACACTCCTCGTTTATTATTCATCATAATATCAGCCCATAGACTTCTACCACTGGCCAATGCCGGGCAAAGATTTCCTTAACGACCAGTTGCGTGCCGCCCTCATCCAATGGTTTCCCGCGATCTTCACCAGATAATCAGTCCAACTTGTTGGGCGCCTTCCCACGCTGCTTCGTCCTGTCGGTCGCCGAGAACGTTTTTGCCCCAGCGGCCATCGGTTCTGAGAGCATTAAGCCCCGCCTCTTAGCAACTCAGCTACGTCGACGACTTTGGTGCTCCTCTTTCAGATTTTCCTTGTCAGTTAAAATCGCGCGAAACAAGTAACTTATTTCGACTTTATTCTATGCAGATGAAAACAGAAGCGGATGAGGCCCAAAAAGTTGGACCATCGTTAGTCGTAGTTAAACATACAAACCCGGTGAAAGTGAAATTTACGCTGTCATCATCATCATCATTTCAGCCATAGAACGTCTGCTGCTGGACATAGGCCTCCTCAATAGATTTTCACATGGCCCGGATAGAGGCGATAAAGAGATCAATCGACAGTTCCAAATCGGATGAGTGTCTTTCGTCCAGGATACCTCAGTGATTGAAGACGAAAGTCTTCAACCAATGCGTATTACCAGTGATGACCTACGGAGCCGAGACGTGGTCTCTAACTATGGGCCTCCTAAGAAAGCTCAGAGTCACTCAGCGAACTATGGAAAGGGTTATGCTCGGGACATTCCGCTGTGCCACGAAAATATTCAATACAGTTGCATGATTCGTCGCACAGAGGAAACTTTCATACAAAAAATCATTACGCGAGTTAGACGTGTCAAACTTTATGAACTCCACCTAGACTTGCAAACATAATACGAGTACGTGTAGATTCAAAACCCTTTAAAAACTGTACTTTAACCTTAAAATTATGTAAATTCGGAAATTTGTGAGCCAAAAATACGCAAATACGATAATACAAAATCATCAAAAACTAAATGACAAAGAGTATATGGGATCCATAATGCCTTAAGACCTTCTGCTTGTACAGCAGTTTACGCTTGAATACGTAAACTTGGCATAACATAAGTAAATAGCAGGGGCCCTAAATGGTGTTATAGAGAGCGTTGATCCCATGCCACAGTACAAGTAAAGTCAGTAATCTAATCCTACAAATAATATTGTAAATGAGCAGCCGTCTACCAAAAATACATAGTTAAAATCAAACGTCAACCAAAAATACAATTTGGCCCGATGAAGCCACAACGACACATACAAAAAATAGAAAATAAAATATTTTCCTATTCAGTGACCTCGAATTGGTTTCATTTATTTCTTTGGAGATATATGCAATGTACAGGCATTTAATTATAACAACTTTATAATAGTATAGATAAAAAAAATATATTTGTTACTCAACAACGTGTAAGTTATTGAAGTTATTTCTTAGATTAAAATTGGCACACAGATAGATTCGATCATGGGTTTGTAATATGAACGAAATCCAAATGCTACTCAATCCTTCGTTCTTCTTCTGATGTAAATATTCAATCGTGTTCAAAATGATTTTTCTCGCATCTTTGTGGATTTGTTTGGGCGAACCTCCACTGCGGCACACGCTGCCCACGCTATGCAGGAATGTTCGCGCTCCCGGGGAAGTGCGGGGTGTGGGGAGCTGGGAGCGGGTGATTTCGTGCGTAGCGTGGGCAGCGTGTTCCGCTATGGAGGGTCGCCCTTATTATGGTAACTTATTTTACGCACTTGCTACTGTGGCGCCACCAATTGAACGTCTTTTGACGTACAATTTGGATATATAAAGATTTTCTCCTCAGTTTTCTACACTCCATAATCTTCATAGTTTTAAGGAAACCCTGCGATTATGATGGCAAGGTGCGTTGGGCTAAGGCGGAAGTATGGGACAGGAATGGTCTTAAAGGCGTTGGAATTGTTGAATTATATACAAATAATCATTCAATATAATAACTACTAGCGACATCTATTGTTGTTATCTGTACAACTCTTTCATATGATATCTGTGCATACTTAAAAAATAACGTTAGTTCTTTGTTAACTGCAACACGGTCGTTTCATTAGAGAAATAAAGTCGACCTTTCGAACTTTGCCATACGTCTGTCTTATCCCAACGCACCCTTCACATAATAAAATGTTACGATGCGCTACTGCGTCTTCGTTTACTGTACCAGTATCAGCTTAGACATTTTCCTTCTTGGTGTCACATGACATCATGTGGCCTGCAAAAGGACAAACTGAACCATTGTGGTGTAACAACTTTTTTTTTAAGTTTTATTAAGTGTTCTTTTAAAATATACATGTTATCCTCATCTTGTCATTGTCTGTATGCGGTGGCAAATAAGAAATAATCTTCTTTATAAAGCTTTTTTATCGGACAAGAATCTTATTAGAAAGCGGCAGCTTTGGCCCTCAGGGCCAAAATACGAAGTAGGCTTCACCTAAGGGTGAACCGGCCTTTTCGTAGCTCTCTTTGCTGGCCTGTGTGTTTCGGTTCGGTCCAGAGTCTAGTGTTTCAATCTATTTTTATTTATCAGGCTCTAAAATAAAGAAGATTACAAAAAGTCTTGCGGAGAGGAGCTAAATTTTAGCTCCTGTTTTAGCCCTCAGGGCAATAAAACCCCTAAACCAAACCCGTAAGATAACCCTGACTCCAGGCAGCTCTCTGCGGGCCCATGTTCAGTGCAATATTTGGACGACACGTTTGGCTCAGTTGGTTACACAACGGCCTACGAAGCTGATGGTCCCAGGTTCGAATCCCGGTCAGGGCAAGAGTTTGTGGGATGAGCATGAATGTTTGTTTTTGGTTCTTGGATGTTTCCTATAAATTCAAGTATTATAATTTATCTATATATTATGTATATCGTCGCCTGGTACCCATAGAACAAGCCTGGCTTAGTTTGGGACTAGGTTGACGTGTAAGAATGTCCCTGATATATATATCTATATACATATTTTATATCCAGGTACTCTCTCTCATATGTAACAAAACGATCTCATGCTGTTCCTGATAACTTATTTACTCGTCTATGTGCAAATCTACAAAGAGTACACAATCATATTCGCTCACAATCTAAATGAAACATTCATTCTTTTTTTTTACGAAAATCTAGATGTTTTACCATAGCCAACTTCGTGTTTTTAAAATGAATTTCTTCACTAAAAAACTATAAATTCATACTCAAATTCAAATATTTATTGTCGTATTGTGAGTTAGTTATAAATATAAAGGTCTTAATGTCAAGTACATCACAATCAACCGCTTTGCGGCGTACTATTTTATGTTAAAATTACATTATTGAATAATTGTCACTGAATGCAACAAAATAAATGTAAGCAAAACATTGATATATATATGAGACACGAGTACAATAGAGTAAATATTATGATGCACATAAGGTATTTAGTATTATATAACACTTTAACAGGTTTGCCTCTCCGGAAAAGCCGTAGAGGCAAACCTGTTAAAGTGCCCTTGCGGCCTACTTACAGAATAAAGATAATTATTTCATTATTGTCGACCGGTTTAGCTCAGTGGGAGTAACGTTGCCTGCGAAGCTGAGGTCCTGGGTTCAAATCCCGGTAAGGGCAAATATTTGTGTGATGATCATAAATATTTGTTCCTGAGTCTTGCATGTTGTCTATGCATATAAGTAATATATGTATTAAATATATCGTCGTCTAGTACCCATAACACAAGCCTTATTGAGCTTACCATGGGGCTAGTTCGATTTGTGTAAAATTGTCCCGTAATATTTATATTTATTTATTATAAATTATAAGTAATTTGGCGTTCAGTCAAATGTTCGTGGATGTTATAGTACGCCTTCTCCATGCACCACTTATATAATTTTTGCTTGTACACAGGATATTTTAAGGTCTTGATACAGTTTGGCAAGTGATTAAATATACAGACTGACATATAAGGTAAGTATGCTTTTCCGGAAGTAGGTACGCTATAAGTTAAGACCATGTAACTTTGTTGTTCAAATTGAGTCTTAATTTTTGTCGACTGGATTTGAACCAGTGCCTTGTGCACCCCGGCAAGGCACAAAGCACTAGCTCAAATTCAGTTAGAGTCTTCAATCTTTTTCATTATTTAGATTTTTGTATTTATAAGAATCTATGTGAAAATTTGAGTAACGAAAACGAAACACAAAGCCATTAAGAAGCTTATTATTATCATATTATAATTATCTTGTAATTTGATTGTCCTTGCTTCAAGTTTTCTTTACGTGGTAGAAACAATTTTTTACAAGTTCAATAAAAATGTCCTGCACCACTTTACACACAAACGTACAAACTAAATCACACATGTTAGCACCAGCGTCCGCGCCGACGACGGCGCCGTTCATCACCGTTTCAATTAAGAGCTCGCCGTGTTTGAATAATGTTCGGCGGCATTAGGTATCGCCTTACACCGCGGGTTAGTGTTTGATGACTTATTCACCTTATTGGCGACTAAGCTTTATTCAAAATGAGGAGGGGAAAGACCCTAAATAATAAGTTTTTGTATATAACTAGAATTTGACTATATGTGAAGACGAAGCAGGGGTTATAGAAAAATGGCATATATTTTCATGATGCTGGTGGTACCAACCTGCACAAATAGCTTTTGTTTTGCTTTATCGATACTATTTTTTTAGAACACAAGCTGTATAAGAGCTGATACGGCCGTTATACAGCCAGCTTGGGCGTTATAACGGCTGTATAAGCTCTAATATAGCTTCTGTGCTACTCTAGGACAACAACTGCGATAACTATACTCTTTGTAAATAGCTAGAATTTGACTTTATGTGATCCAAAAGTTGGATCCGCCATTGTTCCATGTTGGTCGAATCGGACTTCAGCATTGCATAATGCTTGTATACACAATTTTGTTCTTTGGTTCATTTTCTTACGTCAGTTTTAACAATATTTTTGACAGACCAATATATTTTGACCTGTGATCCTGAACATGTAGGTACCACTACTTCTCGTATCTAGTTAGATCAGGGTCGAAATAGTGGCGGCTTAACACAGAATTACCGAATGATCTCCCAACTATAGCATTCACAAAAATGTACGTCGGCGTCTAACGCACGAAACTAATTCGTTTTCATAGGTCGCGCCCTTGGCTCTGTTTTCTTAAGTCAGTTTTGACAAGATGCATGATGAACCAATATATTTTGACCTGTGATCTGGAACGTACGTGTACACAATCCTGTCTTCTCCTACACCCCGTAGGGAGTGCAGGGATGGGGGGGGGGGGGGGGGGGGGCACCTAGCCTTGAGGCATCTTGGGCTGTGACGGGGTGGCGATCCGCGGCGACAGGTCGGGCGTGCGTCCTCATTTTGAGTTTTTATGCGGTCATGCCGGTCATAACTAATCGCTTGCTTTGGAACAGTGTTTCTACATTACCAAAATTTATTTCTAAGTACATCTTATACTATTATAAAGTTGAAAATGAAATGTCTGTACATTGAAGATATTTTCAAATAAGTTTTTCCAATGGACTATTTGGAGGTCACTTAATCGAAAAATATTTTTTTTGGAATTTTTTGTATGTTTGTATGTGTCGTTCTGGCTTCATCACCCAAAATCAGCTTAACAGATTTCAATAATTTTTGGTACACGGGTAGCTGGGTATCTCCAGATGGTTATAGGATACTTTTTACGCGACTACGCTGGCGAAAAAAAGAAGGGTTATGACATTTTCTCCTCCGCGAACGAGGTTGCGGGCGCCTTCTCTAGTGTTTTATATGATTATAATTTTTCTTGCCTTGCCGTACAGGCGTACATGTTCTGTGAACTGTTACTTAGACCAAAATAATACTAGTGTATAGATTGGAAAATTGTAATGTGGATAACGTCGTTGGTCTCACATGCCTGATTTTTGATTTTATGTACCTAAAGCCCTAAACTATGTGTGTTAATATTTGTTATCCTAAATGAATTTAAAAAAACATGTTTGTCCTGCTTCTGTTTGTTTCTTAAAAACTCTTAATTTACCTGATGATATTCATTATACTTTAGCACTCATTAAAACATATGTAAAATAATAATATCTACCAGATACACCGAAAATAAAATTAAGGTTATATTATTGGTTTCAACAATCGATAACATAAGTTAAGTTCAGACATTCTTATGAAAAGTTACCAAAATAAAGGCATTTAAAAACTTATTACTCTTAACACGGTATGTGAACAGGCCTCAATTTGTGAGCGAAATAAAAAACAATCATAAGAACAATTTATTCGCTTCCAAATAAAACTCTCATGCTTGGATGAAGCGATCCCTTATTAGTAAGTAATACAATATACCTATAAATATAAAATTTGTGTTTTATGAAACAGTTTTTTTTTTATGACATAGTAGGAGGCAAACCAGCAGACAGGTCGCCTGATGGTAGGCGATCAGCGTCGCCCATAAACACTTGCAACACCAGAGGAGTCACAAGTGCATTGCCGCCTTACTTGAAAATGTATTTATCTTTTGTGCTAAAAATGTAAATTACATATACTATTATGAAGTTGTAAAAATGAAATGTCTGTACATTGAATATATTTTCAATAAAACGATTGTAACGGACTATTTGGAGGATACTAAATCGAATTTTTATTATATCATTTTTTGTATGTTTGTGTGTTCGTATGTGTCGTTGTGGCTTCTGGGATCCTGTTTAACCGCCTCCAAAAGTGTAGTAGTACATATTCCAGATCATACGTATATTGGTACCTACTTCAAGCAGATTGTAAACTTAAGATAGCGAAGCCGAGGGAAATACCTATGATTGCGATTAGTTTGATACCTGTCTAGCTATCTAAGGGTCGTATTACGGCAGCGTTGAGTTTGTCAGTACTACACCACGTTTTGCGAATACGATAGTGAAGATACCTAACATTATTGGTGAGATCAAGACCGTTGGCTTGGCTACCTTAGGAGGATTGAGGCCGACCGTGCAGTGATGAGGGCCTATGCTAGGCGAAAAGAGGACGACGTCCAGTGGGACCTAATTGCCCTAAAAAGACATAACTGGTGTAAAATGGCGCAAACTAGGGAACAATGGCGTTCTCTTATGTCGGAGGTTAAGATCCTCTTTAGGTCGCTGAGTCAATGTAGTAAAAACCAAAACTATATACAGAGTTGATAGCTTTGAAGTAATTCCGGTAATTTTCATTTACAGATTCACTTACTCATTAAAGGCAGCTATTGGAAGATGCTGGGGTTATTAAAATAAAATGGGTCAAGGGCGAGTCGTTACAAACACAGAGTTTTCCGTAGCACTGGAAATATAAACACAATGAGAAAAACACCGCATTTTTAGTATAGTGTGCTTAGCTATACTAAAAATGTTAAAATTTATTATTTTTGGCACCCATAATAATAAATAGTAAGTATTATGTCAAAATCAAAATTTCTACCTAATGCGTTTAAATACATACAACCATGTGACATACGGGCAAATGAACTGACAGTCGAGTCTTAATAATGGAAAGTCAATAATAAATTTGCGTAAGGCTATCTAGCCTAGTTATTACTAGTTCCGCTAGCTTTTTAACGATAAGACCGCCTGTTTACCTCTACATTAATTTAACATGATATTTGTACTTATATTTCTTTCTTTTTGTGGTGTATTATAAAGAGTATCTATCTGTCTACCCAGCATTCAATCGATGTCCAACTTAGAATCGTTACTTCCCTCTGTTCTCTCTTTTCTGTCTGACTCTGTTTTCGGGATCAGATCGTACACTATGCGCAAGCGCTCACAAGCGAGACTGACTACTCCGAACTCCAAAATCCGAAGCTCATATCGTGGCATCCTTCTCGCTCTCAAGTTGAACTTTATTTAAATAAGCGGAACAAGACAATATATAGTTCCAATTTTGAACTTCGGAGCAACTCTCCAGTTCCATGATTCATTAGCCCGAGGGCCGGCGGTGCGCTTGCGCATAAATCCGATCAGGAGCACATACGTCATTCGCTACCGCGACGCGCCTGTCTTCCAGGTAACCCTCAGGGTTGCTACACTTGGAGAGAATTAGGTAAACGTCAGGTCGTACCAAGAAGTCAAGTCTCTGGCCGAAGACAGAGAGCAGTGGCGGTTATGCCACCGGACAAATGTCTCTAAAATGGTCTGCTCAAGATCAAAAGAGACGAAAAGACAAACCAAAAAAAAAACCGACAAGTGCGTAGATCTGCAGAAAAAAGCAAAAATGCATTATGCTAAATGATGATGATGGCAAAAAAATATGCCAGATGAGGGTAAACTCTCAAGTATTACTTACTAGCTCTCGCTAATGATTTAAATGAATATGCCGAGCCAGCCGAGTCAAACGACAGACGCGAGGAGAATCAAATAATATATGTTATATTTTTATTTTTATCAAACGTATTCTATTACCTAATAGGAGTTGGTTTTTTAAAGAACCTAAAAATTCTACACTTAAATTACTTTCATTTTATTTCATTTCAAATTACATACTTTGTAAATTTGTTATATTATTTTATGGTTTTATATCTTCATAGCCCATTGTTGGGCGTAGGCCTCCCCCATAATATGCCATGATCGACAATCGCTCGCCAGCTGTTTCTGCCAGTTTTTGCCAGCAGTTGCGACTATGTCGTCACTCGAACTTTTTTTCTGTCCGCCTCTCTTTTTACTATATAATCAATCGAAAATATTCGATTTCTGAAAGTTGCAACCCTAAGCATTCGTTACATAATTCGAACAAGAACAAATTACAGACAGATTCGTAGAAGCGAGAAAGTTTTCCGAAACCAAAAGCAATTAATTTATCATAAATATTTATTAGAGACGTTCCTTAATTTATTGTATCACGCAATTTTTAACAAAGTTACGGTAAAATACTGTTAAGATATCATAAATTAATATTAGGAAATTGAATTTTGCGATCATAAATCACGTGAAATTTGAATACCTAATATCCAAAGGGTAAAATGGGACCCTATTACTGAGACTCAGCTGTCCGCTTGTCTGTCTGTATGTCTGTCAATAGCTATAACAACAAATACTCAAAACAAAATAATTTATGTCTATCTGTCTATGTCAGTCCATCCTCAACCAAGTTTTGCTCGGTCGTCATAGACGCGATGAACAGACACCGGTGGAGGCAATTCATAAAAACTAGGCGTAGAGCATCCACATCCGAGATAGAGAGTCTATGTCACTAACCAATATAAAATAACCGACTACCGCGTACATTTTGCTTAGGACTAGGGCTCTGCTAACACGGGATTTTCATAGATACGGCCGTTTGTAGCGTATATTCTGCACCGAGCGCTCGGTGAGCGAGTTTGACTCGCACTGGGCCGATTTTTTAAATCATATATTTTTAAACTATCGAAGAAAAGTCGTTTGACGCTCGGAATCAAAAACAAATGTCATGATTTTGTATGGACAGTTGATTCGGATACCAAATTGACAAAATTTCGTTAGGCAATAACCCCCCTGGTCACATAATTTCATGAGAATCGGTTGAGAATTGGGACCTGCAGAGGAAAACATGCCAGCCGGACATACGGAAGCATTTTTGCCCAAGTTGAAACGGTGACCATCGCTCCGCTATGTCAATAATGGACTAATCGCGAATAAATAATACTAGAAGGTGCCCGCAACTTCGCGAAAGAGAAAAAGTCATAACCCCTCTTTTTTTCTTCAGCGTAGTCGGATAAAAAGTATTCTGTAACCATCTGTGGATGACCAGCTATCCGTGTGCGAAAAATAGTTCAAATACGTTTAGCCGATTTGGCGTGATGAAGCCACAATGACAGACTCAAACTACAAAATATCCATAAAAAATATAAGCGGCCTTTAAATAATCGGTATCACTCATTTTTTGAAAATATCGTACTTGTACACATATTTCATTTTTACAACTTCATAATAGTATAGATTTGCCAACTATTATGAAAATAATTCAATGACTCATGCCCACTAAACACGATATAATAAATTAACATCAGGAACTTGAATTTTGCATACTCTGTTTAGCGCACATTGATGAAGTAAGAAAGCTGTGAAAAGTATGAAGAAGGGGAAAGCTGTCGGACCGGATGGAATACCAGGAGAGGTGTGGAAATTGTTGAGGGAGGATAGATGTAGGTGGCCGACTTTATTCTTCAATAAGTTGTTGCAGGAGGAAAGTATCCCCGACGAATGTCGCACCATTCTACAGTCTACTTGTGCTCATTTTTCATAACAAAAATGAAAACCGGCTCCAAAACGCAAGGAAAAAAATAACTGTACTAATAAGGAATGAGTATATAAGAGGGAGCCTATAAGTAGCACCCGTAGTCGATAAGCTGAGAGCAAATAGCCTACGGTGATATGGACATGTTATGCGGAGGGATGAGAGTCATGTGACAAGAAGGGTATTAGATATACATGTGAAGGGATGTACGAGGAGGAGTAGGCCGAGGAAACGGTGGATGGATCGCGTGAGAGATGACATGAACAGGAAGGATGTGAGTGATGACATGAACATAAAGGATTTGAGTGACAAGATGACGGGTGATAGAGAGGGTGTGAAAAAAAAACATACTCCACCGACCCCAGTAAATGAGATAAGGACAAGCGAATGATGATGATGTTTAGCGCACAGGTTATTCCAACCAAACGGTTATTTTTAATACTCGCAAACCAAATTCTATAGATGCCATATACGGTATAAACCGTTTAAGAAGGACCTCTGTGTTTACTTAACGGTCCATTGTTCCTCTTAATGGAAGGCAAACAATGTTTTTGGCGATGAAACGCCTCAATAACATAAAAGACTTATGTCTCATTCAGAATCCAGGAGCTTCGTGCCTTTTTAGCTGAGAATGATTACCTACATAGGAAGCGCAGTTTTGTCACAACATACAAATTTAACTTATGCGTCAGCCGAGGACTTGTAGCATCTATTAAAGAGCTTAATACTTTGTCATCGAAAGATCTGTATGTTTGTTAGCAGAGCATGTCGTATTTCTTTATAAGGAGTTTGAGGTGTCTGGTTTCAGTGAGTGGTAAGGCTTGTTGATATTTTGGCGCCTTCCCGTTACTTTTTGGGGTTCCGTACCAAAAGGGTAAAACGGGACCCTATTACTAAGACTTCGCTGTCTGTCTGAGTGTCTGTCTGTCTGTATGTCTACCAGGCTGTATCTCATGAACCGTGATAGCTAGAAAGTTGAAATTTTCACAAATGATGTATATCTGTTGCCGCTGTAACAACACATACTAAAAACAGTTTTTTTCAAAATCAGGTTTTAACATTCCGTTTGCGTTAAGTTTGCACCTCATTTGTATCCAATGCTATAGATACCAGGTGCAAACTTAACCGGCTACTTAAGTTAGGTTAAGCCAAAGATGCTAATTTGATAGAGGAAAATTGGTGTTTTTATGAAACGCATTCTTGGGTGGAGACCGCGGATCAGCAACACCCCATTAAATCTCAAGAGACCCTCAATTTGCGTAACGTAAGGTGGATGGCAAATCGTGGTTAACTGCTGACAACTGAAAAGAAATATAGTTATCATACATACATACATAATACTCACGCCTGTATCCCACTGGGGTAGGCAGAGATTACCGAATGTTAGACTCTCAGTCGGTACACTCTTCTTTCGCTTCATCCATGCACGGCACGCACGTCGGTTACAATTCTCAATACGTATACGTATAGATTCAATGGATTAAAATTACATATTATAAGTGTGAAAATTTGTGAAGATGTCTGGATATTTAGATCTTCAGATACTTATAAATTAATACCTAGGGAAAACCAAAAACGTATTTACTGTTGAAAGGAAATTAAACTTAGTAAACAAATAGACCAGGTAATGGATAAAAATACGATTTCCAATCAAATGAGCGTGAAGCGAGAGCAAAGCGTCTCCGTTCCAGCTTGGGTAGATATAATTCCTTATGTGTTTTTTTTGTCGATTAAGTATTTTTTTTTCAAAATGGCGGAGATATGAGGGCTTAAAGAGTGACCAGGTCTAGAGCGCACAGAGCCACTAGTAAATAATGTACAATGCGATGGGACCCTACCAAACCAAATTCTCGTCAATAATTGAGACCACCCATGAATAAAAATTGATTTGTAAAACAAACAATTGGCATACAGTTACCAGGAATCGACTGAAATTGGGCGTAACTACACTGATAGCCGACTAGCTGTGGGCGGAGTCAGAGAAAACAATTAAGAACTGCATTATACTATAAAAATAATGCAAAATACCAACTGGTCTCAAGGTGAAATTGATGGTTATCGATATGACTCCGGTACGAGTAGCAATATTCACATCCAGTTTTGATTTTTAGAGTTCCGTACCAAAAAGGTAGAAAAGGAACCCTTATGGTGCGACTCTGTCTGTCTGTCTGTCTGTCCAAGTATTAGAGCGCCATATCTCAAAAACTACTTACTTATCTATTTGAAATTTGGAATACATATTTGTAAACATGGTCAGCCCACATGTGTTGTAAAGGAAATATTTAAAATCATATATTTATTTTCTAAAAAAAATATGAATATGAGGGATTTGACCCCCAAAAATTAAAAGTCTAGCTACTGGGTCAAATAAAATAGGGTATCATAAAAGGGCTTCACCTGCGATTTTTTTTATTGTGATTGACTTTTGTTTTATTACGGAAAATGTGAAAAAATACACCATTGTCCCCCCCCCTTATCTCCGAAGTTTACCGAGCGAAAATTTTGAATTATAACCAATTACACAACAATTATAACCATGTCTAACTAGTCTAGCTTATTTTTTTTTTAATTTTCAAAAACCCATTTGAAAGACCCGGTTGCGTTAAAAGTTTGGACCTCATTTGTATGCAATGCTATAGATATCAGGTGCAAACTTAACTTAACCGGAACCGGGTAATAACGGGGGTATTTAGGGTAAGTGAAAATTTGTACGAAACCCGGGGTGCGCGATTCCGACTCGCACTTGGACGGTTTTTTTTAAGCTAGTGCGTCAAAAGACTAAGAACTAGGGTTATATTTTTATGAGTGTAATGTTTGCCTATTTCCTTGGCGCGCTCTATACCAAAATAGCTCGCTGGATTTTAGCACCTGATATGAGGTGAGATTTTCCACGAAATTTATTTCCTTTTGGTGTACAACGAATAATAATACATCTATACTATTATAAAGTTGTAAAATAATATGACCGATTCAAAAAAAGAAAAATTAAAAAGAAAAAAAATAACTCCATAATTCAGTTGCTTCAATTTACTTACAAATAACTATTTGTCTACTAGTGAAGAAACTGAATTATGGAGTTATATTTTTTCATTTTTTTTTGTAGTCGGTTTTATTTTTTGTTCATAAGTTGATTTATTTCACACTTTTAGTTAATCGTTACTTAAAAGTGTATCTCGTGGCGATTTGTACAAGCCCAAACACGGCTGGATACATTATTTTATGGTACCATTCTCATCAGGACCATTTCAATTTGCGACTATGAAGAAGTTTAACTACTTTAATCGAGATGTATATCGCCACCTGTACATGATTAATCGTTGAGGAGTTCCAGTGACCTTCTGTGGTCTTCTTCATCAGTTCCACTTCACCAATGTACACTTTCTGAATGCAAATGCTTATTATGTTTCTTGTGATACCAAAATCGCCATATGTACCTCCTTTTTTTGAGAGTCGGTTAAAAATGAAATGGCTGCTTATTACAGATATTTTAAAAAAATTGTAACGGACTATTTGGAGGTCACAGCATCGAAAAATATATTTTTAGGATTTTTTGTATGTTTGTATGTGTTGTTGCACCTTCGTCACGCCAATAAATCGGCTAAACGGATTTCAATTCGACTGTTTTTGGTACACAGGTAACTGGATATGGTTAAAGAATATTTTTTACCTGATTACGATAACGAAAAAAGAGGGGTTATGACTTTTTCTCCTCCTTGAACGAAGTTCATCTGGCATTTTCTAGTATCTGTAATGCGTAAAATTCCCAACAAAATCTCATTGGATTTCGATCCTAAGTCACAAAACCTACGTGAGTATATCTGAAACAGATTTTTTGTCACATCCTTTCAATTTATATAAGTAGGATTTAACAGCAAACACCAGGCATTAGAGTGTAAATATCAGTTGCGTAAGTAAATCATTGAATTACCATTATGTGAAAAAATGCATGTCAGAAATGTTCTAAAAACCATTCCACCAATCATCGACGCACGTAATATTTCAACGTTCCCTAAAAACATAAAGATCCGATTCTGCCGAACAAACAAGAAGGTAAACCAACCATAACACCAAATTGGACAGAGTTCAAAGTCAGTAGACAGAAGTCGCGATTGACGGCTACTTAATTTTGCTGTATAATAATTCTTCGCTTACTCTGGAACAACTTGGTCATTGAATCTGTGCCATACCACCCGCCGTCGCTCCCAGGAACAAACCAGTTTAAGTAGACCTTCAGTATACTTGGGAATGTATGAAGAATATGGCCAGGGTGTGCTGGTGGTGGGGCGTCGTAAATCCCGCGGTTTCTGGTACCGTAACTGTAACAAGTGATGTCGAACAGAGGTTGAGTTGCGTTTGGGGCAGGAATTTGGTACCAAGGTTTTGTTAATTAACGGTACTTTTAAAACTCTTTCCCATCCGTAGTCTAGAAAGTGAAAAAAAAAATTTTTTTAATTACTTTTGACTACAAGTTTGGCTCCGTTTGCTCGGTCAGCAAAAATCAGGACCAGTATTTGTGTGATGATCACGAATGTTTTTGTATGTTCCTGGGTCTTGGATGTTTTCTATGTATTTAAGTATTTTAATGTATCTATCTATATATTTTTATTATGGGTAGTCGCCCAGTATCCATTGTACAAGCTTTGATTAGTTTGAGACTAGATCAATATTGTTCCTGATATTTGGTTATTATTGTTTAATTCATGCTTTCGAGACTCACAAACACCAATATTTATCCTAATATAGCTATAGCTATGTATTAAAAAATAGAGTTCTATTAAAATAATAATATATTGTGTATCATAACTTAAAAGGTCATATCGTTGGAGTAGACATTATACATGAACGAACGAACGATTACCGCGTATTTTTATTTAATTATACTTGCCGTTATTGTCCTTTGCAATCACCAGGTCACTAAATAAACGGGATATATCCCGTATCGGTATTTTGCAAATCGGTATTTTGCTAACGTCTCATTTTTTCCATATAAACCTAATGTACAGAATTCCATCCGGCACCCGTAACCCGATGATGCCAGATTACGGTACCTTTCATTCGTGCAAAACGATGTTTTTCAGTAGAGAAAGTGCGGTAGTTACGCTCTTTTATGTTTTGGTGGTGATATACTGATATACCCCTAACTCACGCGCCGAGTCGACGATCAAGACAGATTTATCTTTTATTTGACAGGTAACGGGAGACGTGTAAAATAGTGTTGTATGTTTGATTTCATTTGCGTGTGGTGTTACATGTGGCATGAAATGCGCTGGGCATAATGTTCGGCACTCACACATGATAACTACAGGCTTTCTGGAGGGGAATTTGACAGATGGAAACGCCTATTTTTCTAGACCAGGATTTCTGACAGCCTGAGGACCACTGGTAACTTACTGGAGATTCGTATCAGGGATCAGGGGTGGCATGAAATGCGCTGGGTATAATGCTCGGCACTCACACCATCACATCTACAGGCACTCTATAGGGAAATTAGGATGAAGGCAAATAGAAACACCTTATTTTATAGACCAAGATTTTTGATAGTGCAAGAACTACTGGAGATTCGTATCATTGCTAAACTGAATGGATAAACTTAAGTGATGTTAAAGTAATTTTAAGTTTCAACAAATGACGTAAAGTAAGGATGACATGAGCTAAAGCTCGACTATTTGTGCGACGACTGCCATCAACTATTACAAGATAATTCCGTACATGTGTACAGTCAGCGTCAAATAGTCTGTAGCATCCAAAGCACCGAATATACGTATATCGCAACACATCTTTATTACTAAAGGTATATCGATGTGTGACGATATATTTAGCGCTTTGAGCTTATTTTAGCGATTGGGCCTCCTTTTGTATGATTAGCTACGAGAGCCACAAGAAAACATACGAAAACCCCTTGTAAAAGTGCCAGTGTGGCCTACTTTCTGAATACACTTTTAGATTTCAGATTTAGATAGTTCCTTTGAACTTTGATCTGCCTTCAAATAGTCCAAAGTATATTTAGCACTGGCCAACAAGTGCCAGTGCAAGTTTAACACATATTGTTAACATTTATGATTACCGTATATTGTTATTGGTACCTATTGTTATTTTTTTATTTCATTTTCTAAAAAGGTCCCTGTTCTACGATGGTCCTTCGAACCGAATTTATTAACTCTATTCTATTTATCATGACGCAATAAAACGGGGCTTAATCGCTTTTATAAATATGATTTATGTAATTATAATTACCTTGCGTTGCATTGTAAATTCTTCGACCCTCCTTTCGAGATTTTGAATATAACTCGATGGTCGAAACGTCAAAGATTTTATATGCACCTCGTTTTGTCTTGACGTGATAATGAGTGAAAATCCTATTCTGTTTACAAGAACGCGCCAAATAGTGACAAAGTGTTAGTTAAAGTGTGCCGATGAAACAGTCGCACGTAAGTAAGTAGGTGTCACACATATCGCGTTATTTACGATGTGAGCGGTATCGCGAATCGCGCGCGTTTCGGTCACCCCGCGGTATGCGCTGATGACGTATCTCATATTTATGGCGTATTGTCGCGTGTAGGCCGTGATCTACGGGCAGTTTGAGGCGATGGATGACACTTACCAACAGGCACCCCAGAGTGGGTGGGGCAGAGAGTAGGGTGTAATAGAGTGATTAAGTCTAAGGTACACAGAACATTTTTGTTGTGGACATCCTTGGGTAAGGCATTTCCAGCAGCTTTAGTCTGTCAACTGAACTAATGATAAGATATCTGAGCTATCTTCAACGAAAAACTACTGTGAGATTCAAAGGTATTCAGTTTTGTACTGTTGCTCCCTACTAAGTTACTATTACTGGAAGGTACTTCGATGAAGAGGCGCTTTCAGCACTCAGCAATGTCAAAGTGAGCGCGTTTGACTTTCCTGCTGGAGTTGTTCCCCAGAAGAGTTGTCAACTCTTAGAGAGAACCTTTCTGATAGTTTTATCAGCATGAAAAAAAGAAATGGCTGCCGTTAGCAACCTCATCTAGTACTAGATTCGAAGGACTTGGAAAACTCTTATCAACTCACCCGAGAGATGTTTACTCCTGGAAAAGACCCAAGGAATTCCACGATGACTGATTTTACACTCCCCATAACAGCTTCCTCAAGATCAGCTAACATGGTAAGTATTCGACACTCTATTACGACTATACTCTCTGAAGCGAGTTATGATTTCAGACTAAGGTATAGCTATGGATTGATAATAGTAAAGTACCCTTCAGAGGGCCGATAGGTTTACATCGCTCTAAAGGGCAGAAGTTTATGGAAGTTCTGTGGTACTTAAGTCACTTTATAGCGAAGTAGGTTAGAAGTGTCGGCCGCTTTGTTTTCAAGGCTTTAAATTATTATCAGAAGTGTCAATAGGACCTTTTTGTGGATGTTTAATGTCGCTTCGATGCTACTTTCATACGATAATAGCTAGTACATTTTCAAGTTGCATGGTTTAGATTCGTCGTTTATTTTCCTTGAATATATTGGTGGTGGTTTATCCAATGTGTAATGGTGTTTTGAAGTGGTATTAGAAATATACACAGCTTACATGTATCATATCGTCCTTTAGGTCCTGATCCTCAAGTTACTCAAGTATATACGGTGCTCCTGAAGTATTCGAAAGATTTTTACCACACATTACTGCTATCATTAGGAGTTAAAGATGATATAAGAACCAAAGTTAAACTCAGCAAAAAAATCTAGTTTTACAAATTTATGTACATTCAGCTGCAGAGAAAAGTAACCACCCTGCCATACTAACAGTGTATAGCAGAGGGGTCACGTTTCTCTGCTGCTGACTGTTCATACAAATTTAATAATTTTCGCTTCTCTATGACAATTACTTCTTTTAATAAAATGTAATGATTTTTTTTCCAAATAAGAATTACTTTTAGTGAGTGGTAGCAAATTTGCTCCTAAATTACATAAGAAATGCGTCTACAAAATATTTTTGGATTCTACGCGGGGATGTATAAACAATTATTTATGCAAGGGTGACAAAGTAAAGGATTATCATGGTTGGAGACTGAAAACCAGCGGTTTTGGCAGCGGTACAAAATCTTATAAGTTATACTATTATTTAATTGTAAAAATTAAATATCTGTACATCGAAGATATTTAAAATAAGTGATACGGACTATTTGAAGGTCGCCGAAACTTGAAACATCTGCAGGCCTATCCATGTGCCAATATTAATAAACAAAAGCAACGGTAATGAGCATGTCAGACCATGCTCAATGTAGGGTTTCGTAGCCGCTACCTAAAGAAATGCACTACTAATGAAAAACATACGATGTGAAAAAGTTCACCAGCAAAAGAGCGTATCGTCCTTTTATTGAAAAGCCTAAGCGTTTTTCCGCAAAAACACAAAAACGGTCTATCCGATCATGTTGAAAATAAATTTGATTGAATGTATTTATTCACTTAACCAAAATATTGATTAGAAAACCTTAGTGTTTTTTAAATAACTGTCGAAATATATGCCACACACATTTGTTTCTGCTTTTGTTAAACTAATTTAGTGCCTACCCTACACATATTTATTTTTGTTATTCAACTATCAAACGAAGTAGCGGCTTATACAATACTTACACTCCAAACTTCAACAACTTACATCTTGTAGTTTTCAGTAAAATGCCTCTTACATACGGACGGACGGACATGAGAAAACTACGGAACCCTACTAATAAAAGTACATTCGTATTTTAATAGGTAGTACAAGTATATCCAGAACCCAGAACTGTAAGTATTACTTAAAACAAGACTGCAGAATATCGGCCTCTGAAATAGGAAATAATAAAGTAGTCAAGCATAATCCTGTTCATGAGGCCCGATATAGTGTTTCCTATTGAAGTCTTGGTAAACTTACATTTGTACCATTAGGGATGTTAACACGGCCCACAATGTCCAATGGACCATAGGAGGAAGACGAGTCAGCAGGGCTGTCACGCAGGGTCAAACTTAGCTTTATTTATTTTCTAAATAATTAAATGTTTCACCTAAATAAATACCAATGTTATACCATACAGTATAAGATAGACGAGGACGTCAAAAGAAAAGATGGGCAGTCATTCACCCAAAAACTGAGACCACAATGGATGAGAAAAGCTAGAGATAGAGAGCCATGGAATTAACGAGGAAGGCCTACGCCAACGAACCGACTATTACTTAACGGCAAAACTATAATTTCTTAATATTGTATAACAATTTATCTGCTTTGCCTCAAGGTTGACTGGTAGAGAATGCCCTATGGCATTAAGTCCGCCTTCTGTACGATAAGTTTTTCTTTTGTGCAATAAAGATTAAATAAATAAATAAATAATAATGTGTAAAAAGTAGCAAAAGTGGCTTTTCATTTATTTATTTCATCAATTTTGCCGAGCGGGATCCATTCGTTACTTTAGTTTGTGAGTTTGAAGATACTCATATATATGTATTTATTATAAAAAATATTAATTTGTGTCTATTCTTTTCTCTTCTAATATATCAATTGCCACGATCCTGCACCAACTGAACGTTTCTGTTTGGATTCTCTACCACTCAACCATCAGGTGGTTGAGTGGTAGAGAATGCCTTAAGGCATTAAGTGCGCCAATTGTACCTTTATTTGTTGTGCAATAAAGATTCAATAAATAAATACTCATATTTAAAGGACAAACGAGCAGACGGATCGCCTGATAGTAAGCGATCACCGTTGCCCATAGACGACAGGGCGTTGCCGACTTTTCGATAAATTGTTTTTTTTTTTTCTATTTATAGCATGAAGTAGAAAAAATATTAGACATTCCACTCTATTTATGGAGACACTGGTTAGAACTGTAGTTGAAAATGGTGATAAGTGATAATCATGTGAACGAACCAAACATGAAAATCATGTCACTACTAAAAATTAAAAAAACCGGCCAAGTGCGAGTTGCACTCGCACACCGAGGGTTCCGTACAAATTATATGCTACAAGCGGCCATATCTATGAAAATCCAGTGTTAGCAGAGCCCTATTATTAAGTAAAATGTACGCGGTGTTCGATCATTTTATATTGGTATTTGACATAGACGGACATAAAATTATACTGCTTTTAGTATTTGTCGTTATAGCGGAAACAGAACTACATCATCTGTGAAAATATCAACTGTCTAGCTATCACGGTTCATGAGATACAACCTGGTGACAGACGGACAGACAGACAGACTGACGGACAGCGGAGTCTTAGTAATAGGGTCCCGTTCTACCTTTTGCGTACGGAACCATAAAAATAAATGAGATGGCCAAAAATTTAACATTGATTTATTTTTGATATATTTTCGATTAGTTCTTTTAAATCACATACATATATCTACCTATTATAAATTGACACACAAAATTGTCTAAAACAGGACTTTGTCTGTTACTTACGTTGACAAATATTGTCAAATTCCTCTAGATATTTTCAATTTACTAAAATTGAATTTCTAGTTGTTGGATAGAACCTTGCACATCCAACAGAATAGCCAAAAGTAAGGAGATTTATAAAACATACAGAATCTCGTTAGTGACAACCCTATCAACTTCCATGCGCACGAGTCGCCAGGCAGTTCAATACGCACTGAATACAATGCGCCGCACGCGTATTGCGTTGTCACTTGCCCGTTTGCATAACTATTCATTGGCCCTGATGGACAATGGATATTTGTTTTTAAAAAGAACCAAGTGATGAATTATGAAAAAGCCAAGGTACAGGTGAAGAAGGATCGAAGATATTTAAATTTCGAACAGCTTGAAAAATTACTGCTAATAATTAATATTCCTTCTTTATGTTCTTTTTGGACAGGCTTTCAGTTTAACAATGTTATATTGTTCATTGCGAGCGGCGCCACAGTCAATTTTTAAATATGTAAATGTGTAAAGCATAGCTTAGTTCTGAATTTGGTCGATGTAACAGATAATTTTGCAATTTCTGCCTTGTTTGAACTTCTGCTAATCGCCTGTCAAACAAAATGTGATTCTGTCAACGTTATTCTGAATTGAAAAAAACATACGTATTGAGGTAAAATCGCAAATGGAAACGGTTCGTTTTTAATGGATGTTGATTTATGATTGATTATTATTAAACGAGTTTTTTCTTATTATTATTAATTTAAAAATACTGGATGAGTGCGCTTGTAAAATTTAAGAGATGAAGGACCATCAAATCTATAGGCATTGGACCGCTTGGACACCCTTCGTGCTTTTTAAATATGATCAAAATCCAAATTTAAATTATAAACTACAGCGGTTCTCTTCTTCAGTACCAAAACTGAAAAAAAAAACCAGATACAGGACGTTTTTTCAAGTAACACTTTTGTTTTAAATTTATTTTCAAACAAGCTAAAGAAATCCCTACCAACAACTGTAAACAAATGTATAAAGCTTAATTCACTTTTAATATCCTTGGTTCTTGGGACTTTTTCGAAATGTCCAGCTGGTTGCTGTATTAAAGTATGTCGGAGATAGTGCGATCTTCAGAACAATAAATAGGCGAAGTTTGCATTTTTATCAGCAACTACTGAAATAAATTGTCAAAGCCATGTTGATAGCCTGCGAATAGTGTAAAAATATTTGTTTTTTATCCTTTCTTGTATGTACAATGTATGACTTTAACAGTCTAGACGGAGAGAAAATGTTCTGTTGTCTACCTTAGACTCTGCTAAGGCACCTGTATAAAAATACTTTGTATGATATTAATAACAATAATATCAACACCAGAGGAGTCACAAGTGCGTTACCGGCCTTTGAGGTTGGGGTATCTACACTCTTTTCTTGAAGGTTTAAAGGGGGCAAGGTTGCTGTAAGTAAAATTACATCAAATATAATTATAAACATCCTGATATATAAACTTGACGTTAAAGGATGGTTATAGATACATTGCTAAACTATAAGTTTATGTAACTCCCTATCTTTTATTTTACATATAAAATGGAACAATGGCTGCGGTAGTATTTTCGATTTTTATTTATTTATGTAAGGATAATCGCACAACAAAAGCGATCACAAAGGGATAACTTCGCCTTTGTACTTATATCTTTTACGTTGATTGCATTTGTAACTGGTTACTATGTACAATAAAGTGTTTACATACATACATACATAATCGCCAACCTTCGCAAGAAGATGCTACAAGCAGGTGCCATAGAAGTAGATTTTCTCCGTACGCGTAGACATATTCCGGTGAACTGTACAAATCCGTATACCCGGCGTTTCTCAAGCACTACCATTTCGACTCCATTTTACAACTAAGTATCTGCGACAACAAAGCATCAAGCTACTTACGATAAATCCTTAAAAAACCTCAAATAAATAAAACCATCCTATTTCAGGCATACTCTCTATTATATTGTCAATCGCTCCCGTGTTACAGCAAAAAGTCGTAAGTACATTAGAGATTCAATGACACATGTGCCTTTTATGTGCATGGGGTAATGCGGACCTCCGCGCTGCGTATACAATTACGAGATGTGTTCATCCTACAATCTGTCTGTTAGTCTCACCGTCTCGATATAAATAAAACCAATTTATTCGCGAGTGCTCCGTTTAATTTAGTGTTGTGTGTGGCGATCGGTTGTACAGAGCAGAAAGAACTATGTTTGCGCCCTTGGTAAATAAATCTAGTCTAGAGAAAATAAAATCAGAAAGTACAGTTTGTATAGAAATTCCTTGCATGTGTACCCATTGTGAGTATAAAAGATGATCCTAATTTTGGTCTTCTATCATTTTGGTGTTTTCGTGGCTCTGTGTCAGTTGCCCGTTTAATTAGGTCTATGGTCAATATTGTCTATGGGCTTGGGAGGAAAATAATATAAACTTTTTTCTTTCCAGCCAGCAATTCACCAATATCACCTAATGGTAATTAAGTATAGATTCGAAAACATACGTATATTGGTAAAAACATATTTACTCACACACCAAAAAATAAATAGAGGTTACCGACCCGCAATTTCGTTAATGGAGGAGGAAAACACTCTTTAGCGTAACCGGGTCAAAAATATTGTAAAAAAAATCTTGCATATTCAGCTGTCTCTATGGTTACTTCTGATAATATGTATACGATTATGAACCTCGCTTTTCAGACATGACTATACCAAAAATTTTAGAAATCCATACACTCTAATGGTGTGATAATTCCATTTCGACTGTAAGAGAATGGTGTTAAGATGTCACTGTTATCAATAATCAAAGACAAATTCTTTTCTTTATTCAAGTAGGCCTAGCTACAACCACGTTTGAATCTAAATACACATGCATGAAGATCGTAGTCTCGTAGGTCGCCACGTAATTATTTTTTTCATACAATGATGGGTCCAGTAAGGCAGTTGTCATTAATTTTGGTATTGAAATCAACGTAGTGTCTGATGCCAGTGATATGACGGCTCAAAGTGAACCAAAAGGCAATGGAGCGAGCTATGCTCGGAATCTCCTTGCGTGGTCGAATCAGAAACGAGGAGATCTGCAGAAGAACCAAGTTCGTCGACATAGCTCAAAGATTCGTTAGACTGAAGTGGCAGTGGGCGAAGCACATTACTCGTAGAACCAATGGCCGCTGGGGCAGAAAGGTTCTCGAGTGGCGACCGCTACAGGACGACGTAGCGTGGAATGCCCCCAACAAGATAAAACAATGATCTGCTGAAGATTGAGGGAAGCCATTGGATGAGGGTGACGCACGACCGGTCGTTATGGAAATCCTTGGAGGAGGCCTTTGTCCAGCAATGGACGTCCTTGGGCTGATATGATAATTATGATGGTGATGATGGCAAATTAACGAGCGTGCCTTGAAGTCTTCGATTAATGCAGCGCAAATAGCGACACATCTCAACACAAAACTATTATTAAAACAGAAATACTGGCTGAAATCAACATTTCAAATATGTAACTGGACACTTCTACATTGTTTATGATCGACGATACTCTATGCCAATGCCGCCGGGGGCCTATTCAGGGAACGCGCGAAACGGACAAGCCGCGTGTGCGATAACTTTACGAACGGTTGACGATGAATAGTCTCCCGATTTGGAGTGAACTATAAATAGATAGGAGACTTTCGGTTTTTAACGTCTTATTTTTGTGTGACATGACGCTGATGAATGAATTGAATACGGTTTTTACTTGGGTTTCTTTCATATGTCGCTTGGTTTGACATTGGAGTGCATTGCCGGATAATTTAACGATAGAGATGTATTTCGAATGACCCAATAATGAGGGAGTTTTGAAATCTCCAGCTGGCACCATAATGCCAATCTACTTACTCGACAAGAAAATGTCAAGATTCTCTACTGTGATTGGTGAATTCACCTCATTTATTTAGGTTGTCTGGAAGGGCGGTCCCTTCTTCCTGATGGTATATCTCATACTGTTTTAGACTCAAGTCTCTTATTTTCTTTTGTTGTGTAATACAGAGATTAATTTTGTTGTGTATTGTACCTAACTATTGCAAAGAAACATTTTCGGGAACCTGGGTCCAATTTCAAATTATGACTCTTTTATCAAAAATGTCACCGATAATGTACTCACGAAACACTTGGTAGCGATTGATATGCAAATAGCCCCCTAGAAATAAAGTACTCCGTCCAGTGATAACTCTACAGGCGTGCAAGTGTAATATGACCTTAGGAATCTGGACACTGCAGTGTGGCAGCCAAGTTCGAAGAATATCAAGTGCCAATGAATCAATTAGAATTTCTTTCGAATTTTGACAATAATATATTGTTCTTCAAAGCTGTTTTGTGAGAGACTTGCCAAATTAAAACAAGCTGGTAAGGTTTTATACTAACTTTATTCGCGGAGGAGAAATATGACTTTTTCTTCTCCGCGAACGAAGTTAACCAACCCAAGTTTTGGTACAAGGGTAGCTGGGTATCCACAGATGGTTATAGAATACTTTTTACTCGACTACGCTGAAGAAAAAAGAACAGCAATAACTAGTTCCACTAGTTATAGAATCAAATTCTAAATGCCTTCCTTTTTGTGTGAAATTGAAATTTCTTCATGTCTTTAGTGGCGAACTTGGCGCTATTTTCTCAATGGGATTTGGCTTACTTATGAGAGGTGTTCGCTACCCGCGGAAATTTGATAATATTATATAACATAAGTGTTGTGAGGTCGTTTCCCTAAGGAAATAATAGACGTTATACATTATAATATTATTATACAACTTGAAGGTGCAACTTCGTCAGCTTTTATTCTTTAGAGTAGTCAGGTAAAATTTATTTTTTAACCATTTGTGAATGCCTAGCTACCCGTGTATCAAAAATAGTTGTAATCTGTTAAGGCCATTTGGCGTGATAAAGTCACGACACATAGAAACATACAAAAGAATCTAAAAATATATTCTTAGAAAGAAAGAAAGTAATAATTTATTTGCATACACACATACATAAAAGAAAACAAAAGATGTAAAATAATTGCGGCAGTGTGCAAGCAAAAAAAGCATGTGCTACAGCCGGGAGGCCGCAACGCTGATTTTCAGCCAAACCTTGTTGGTGACAAACGACCACCACACAGGGCATCGGGCTGACCTTTCTGTAAGACATCAGAAAATAATAACAATATAATAAGAAGCATGAAAACAATAATTCCAACTATAATTAGTTACTACATCAATCCCAAAATCCCAAAAACTATGAAAATAAATAAAAATACTTGAAGGCACTGTACCTACGTACATTAGCACTAAAAGAAAAAAAAATAAGTACATAGATACGCCGCTCAGGTGCACTGAGCTTTTTGCATGCAAATCAGATGGACTTTGTATCTAAGTCTGAAGCTGTTTACTGATTTAGAGCTTCTGATAGGTGGTGGCAGATTGTTCCAGCACTTGGAAGCAGCGTATCTGAAACTGAGAGATTCACCGCCCTTCACTATTATTTCCGTCCGTATCACTATTTTTTTAATTTCTTTTTTACAACTTTATAATAAATAGTATATACCTAGGTTAGTAGTGTCAGCCGTATTTTAGACGTGCCTAAAGTTTGGGCGTGCTCCGGCAACCCAGTGTGGACTGTCGAGCGTTGTATAAAAATGTGGATCGGCTCAATCGATTAATATGAAATACATTTATTATTCGAGTATCGAGTACATCTTTTATGAGTCATATGTAGTAGGCACCTCATTTCAGTGCGTTAAGCCTAGACTAAACACGGTGCCAAAAAATGAGGGTGAGTTTTTGGATATAGAAATTGAATAACTTTCACTTCTCTATGAAAATTATCCTTTTTAATAAAATGGTAACGATTATTTTTCCAAAATAGGATGACTTTAATGAGTTGTAGCCTTCACTTTGATGGCTGTCAACGCAAAACTTGACAACATACTGTGGCAACGTCGCGATCATAAGAGCTTAATTCACTTTAGTAATCACAATAAATAGTTTACATGAAGATTGATAATATTTCCAAAACTAAGCCGGATTTGACTGAGTTTCATATAACAACACGGGGTGAACGACCTCAATCATTATGTTAGTATGGATATGCCCCGGGATTCCGGGCTTTATTTTGTTAGAAAAGGCAAAAAAATACAATGTGTTTATTTTATTACACTTTATAATATCTAAGTAGCTGATAGACACGCGTACTTACTCTCCGTTCTTTCGTCCAAATCGAACAAATGAGCACTAGTGTTCACACTGACAGCTCATTTGCAGCCACCAAAGCGGCACATTTTGTACCGTTTGAAAAAAAGTTCGGCGAGTAAGTACGCGTTTCTATCAGGTACTTAGATGTTTTGAAGTGTAATAAAATAAACACATTGTATTTTTTACTTTGTGGAGGTTTTAATATATTTTGTTTAAAATAATGTGTAGAGATTAGAAAAAAGAATAAAAGTTTTTGTCTCAACTGGTTGCCATGTAAGAGTAAAAAATTCCTTACAGACAATTTAAATTGTTTTATTTTCAAACGATATCTTCGGTATCGTGGGAAACTGTCGTATCTATATTAACTTTTCGACTTGATATCCCGCGAGGGAGAATTCAAATAACCGATCACTGCATATAACATTTTTTGCTCCTAATGACCTAAGGAAGCGTTTTTAAAATTTTGCGGATTCCTCGTGGTCACACCGTAGAGTTTCTCTATACTCAACGCAAAACGAACTGGCGAACAAGACCATAATACTATCTCGTTCACACTCGCATGGTCTTAACAAGTAAGAAAGGGATCAGTATGATCTCCGTTGCTAGTTCGTTTTGCGTTCAGTATAATCTTCATCACACAGGTATTACCAAAAGGGTGTTCTACCCATGTCGCAAGCCGCAGGCGCCGCACGCCGCGCGCTGATAATGAAATCATAAGTCACGATCTGTCGGCATCTAACCACCGGATTCCTCACCTGCAACAAACAGACAACAGCTTTAATACAAAGCCTCAAGTTTTAATATCCATGGGGAAGTAAATGCGCTATTCTTGAAAATGTACAGCAAGTTTAGGCAATGAAAGGTCCTTGCCTAAATACCTTTAGTTGGAAAAGACGATGATAAAATGAGTGCGTTGTATTAGTGTCATTAAAGGGTGGCATATAAGGGCAAAATCTGATTAAGTAATTAATAAAATCAACAAATGTAACGTAATATAAAAATTTGTAATGCCCATACAGGGTTCCTGTACATTTAGCTGCACGCGTTTATGTACTTGATCCGTGCAGTAGTTTCGGAGCTAATTGGCTGTGACAAACGGATGGACAAACAGACAGAGACGCGAGTGATCCTATATGGGTTGCGTTTCCTTTTGAGATACGCAACCCTAAAATACAGACTTCTTGGATATACATATGATTGTTGTTGTATTTATATTATGTTGTATTTATGTTGTATATATCTACAAAGAGAGCAGGGATAGCTGCAAAATGACGCGTTTTTATTTTATTGTCAAAAGACGCATTTGGCCCATAGTCGCACTTGACCTGGTTGACATTATTATAAAAGTATTCGACTAGGCGCCAAACTCAACAATGTTCCATATTGCCATGAACAAATTCCATTAAAACCAAAAACATAATTTTGAGCTCGTTAATACCTCTATACCGAGAACAAACCGGGATTTCTTGGAGCACTTGTGTAGTATACCACTAACAACTAACCAAAGGCCATGTTGATACTCCTTTTAATTGGTACCTACTATACGCCATGTTGATACCCCCTTTAATATGGACGACACGTTTGGCTCAGTGGGTTGTACAGCAGCCTACGAAGCTAGCGGCCCGGGATCTAATCCCGGCCCGGGCAAGTCTTAGTGTGATGAGCACGAATGTTTGTTCCTGAGTCTTGGATGTTTTCTATGTATTTAAGTATTATAATTTATAGTAGTAGCTTGTACTATGGGTATACTAAAAGCTTTGCTTAGTTTGGGACTAGGTCGATTTGTGTGAGATTGTCCCTGATATTTACTTTATTGTTTATTAATTGGTACTCAGGTACCTACTGGAGACATTTTCTTGTGCGTAAATTTTCTTGCATGCGATACAAATTATTGTATTACATTTTATGAACCTAAAGTATTATTTAGTTTCAATAGTGTGACCTAATATTTACAACCAAAACGTACGCATTCACCTTAACACATTTTCTTTAGTGTAACACAAATGTAGATCACAATGACACAGTTATGTTTTTTACAAACCGTCAAATCGATCGCGGAAACAGACTCGACTCTCCGTATCGATGCCGCTCGGTTACATAATTAAATCGATTGCTTTCAATACGTGCGATAAATCTTGACATTATAACCCCATTTTGTAAAGAAACGTGACATAATTTAGTTTTGCCGATAACTTACCGCCCTGTTTGGATATTAACAAAATACTTGAATGTACTTTTACGACTAAATAAGAACTATTCAATTATAACAAACCGATTATATTTTCATTTAACACTAGTAATAATTAAACGACGAAGCACACTCATAACAAAATAAACAAATAAACATATCAAAATATGTAAATTCGAACTTCAAATGAAATGATATTTCCACGCTAGCAGATAAAACGAACTTTTCCACGCAGATTTGGCGCTGTAAATGGAATTTTTCCGAACTAGTGAGGTGCAAAATACTTTTTAATATTTTCTTCTGTTTTCGTCATCACTCATTTAAATGAAACAATTTAAACGGATTATGTCGCGTAGATTTTCTCATCTGAGTTCCCGAGCTTTACAGCTTCCATGTTCACGGGGTAGACTAGGGAGAGATATATTTTTCTCTGTCAAAGTTACGATTTGTGCAAACTACCCACTTAGAGAAAACACCCCCGTGAAAACGAAAGATGTAAATCTTTCGAAACGTCGTGAAACAAATGAGATAATATACGCGATATAATGCTTTATTTTTTCAGTGAGAAGTGGAAGCGCATAAGAGGTTCATGACTTTTACCTCCTTCGCGACTTTGCGAGCACCTTCTGGTTACACATATATAAATCCATACTGTGCTGAGCTGTTGAAAGCCATTTGTTTGTACAATGATTATGACGATTTAATCAATAAGGTATTTGTGGCGTGGACAGGAAGCCCGTGCGAGGTCAGATCGAAACCCACTTAGCAAAATGAGTGAAATGTCAACATTTCCTGCGCTTAATGGCAAAATTATCGCGATTGGAAGAGATTTTAACAAGGCAGGCGGGTCTGTAATTGTAATGTCAGCACTTTTAAAGTGCTTCAAATTGTCAGCTATAAATTTTAAATTCCGGGGAACAGCAGATCTGAAACCCGATAAATTATGGGTCTCATTTACGCAAAAAAGCATATTTGCGCTAGATTTTTACTTAGGGAAATAAAGTGTACATTTCATCATTTTTAAATTTCTTTTAATTTTAACACGTGTTAGCACCCGTCAATAGAAATAACTTTCCTATGGGGAGACAGTTAGAAAAGAAAAAAAAAACCCCCATAAACTTAAAGATAATCAAAATAAAACACGTGGTATAATTTGAGACTTTTATTAATAAAAGCAACTTCGTCTTCGGGTAAAAAGCTTCCTATAACCATCTGTGGATGACCAACTACCCGCGTACTACAAATGAACGAAATTTATTAAGCCTTTTTGACGTGATGAAGCCGCCACGACACATACAAACATACACGAAATATTAACGATGTGCGTTTATTATGTGCGTTGTCAATGACATTGTAACAGTTTTTCGATCAGGTCACGTGTCCGTCTTACGAATTTGTAATCTGTCGGTCACGTGACCTGTCGCGAGTTTAACATTTTTTCCCCATCACAAAAAGTGGTCAGCGCCGCTAAAGAAGTTTTCACTTCAAAAAAAATTCTTCGATCTAGATGACAGTAAAATATTCCGTAATTATAGTCCGTTACAATTCTCTTTTTAATATCTTTAATGTACACACATTCCATTTTTATTCAACTTTATAATAATGTAGGTAGATTCCGCCTCAGTTTTAATAAAACATATTTTGTGGAAGTCAGAAAGCAATATCACTGATACACAAATCTCTTCCTTTAGTTTGGCAGTTACTAAAATCTAAGAAAGTGAAGTTAGGTAGTACCTACACTTAGTTTCCCTTATTATTACTCCTAGAATATATATATGTTTCACCCACATCACAGCTATATTTCATAATCATAGCCTATTATTTCAACAATACAAACAAGGACATGAAACCAATCGACGACAGAAATCGATTTCAATCCGGTCCTGATTCAATTGTTCGAGTCAGCTACAGATTATCTAGTCGTGTGGTCTACTTTCGATTGCAGTTAAAGTTCTATCGACTACTAATCGATTCAATTGATATTATCTCTGTTTTGTCATGTGTCCATAATCAAGCATGTATCATTTACGACATAATGCTAGCAGTCCTTGCACCATTCAAAATCAATTATACATGCATGAATTTTTTATCACTTTTCTTTACGAAATATCAAAGTACTGTAAAAAAGATTTCTAAATGTAAAATTAAAATTAAAATCGGTCAAGAAATACGCATGATATTGGCATTTTAAACTACTAATTAGACAGTGTTATATGTAGGTTATTTTTATAGTTACTTGAAAAAATATTTTTGTCTACTATTTGTTACATGAATGACCTTTTTTTTAATAAAGCAAATATAATAATTCATGCATATTTCCTATTCGTTAGAACCGTGTCTGTATATAATATATATATATATATATACAATAATTGCTCTTTTTAAGTAATAGGATATTAATAGCTTGTATACGTAAAGAATAACCTAAAGAGAGATCTCATTCATCTATAATTATCTAGAAGGAATGAAATGGCGGTAAAATTTCGTGTCAAAAATCGAAAGAGAACATTCCAAAAAGTACAAAAGCAAGCAATTCAAAACAGGTTTTCTTCTCAACATTGGTTATTGGTAATTGAAAACACCCTGCAAGACTAAACATCCATTTAAAGCGCTAAATCTGCGTGGAAAAGTCATATAAAGATCGAATTAAAAAAATATATCTTTATTTGTCTGCTTCGGTATGAATGTGTTTCGTGGGTTCATTATTACTAGTTTTAAATGAAAAAATAATAGGTTTGTTATAGTTTCATAGTTTTTCCTACATATCACATTTTCCTCGCTGTAGTGTGGTGAAAAGTTGTATGTTTCGCACGGCTGCAAAATTATTTGACTTCTCGTGACTTCTCAGGAATATATATTTGAACCACTCCCTCCGCTCGAGGTTCAATTATAGATTCCTTCACTTACTCGGCTTTCAATTCAAGCACTCGCGCCAAATAACAACTATGCAGGCTTGCATAACAAATAACTTTATTTCATGTTTAGATTGTCTGTCCAATGGGCCAAAATTAGCACGACTTATTCAATCATAACGTAATATGAAGACTTTAAACCTACACGAGTCAGAAATGATAAATACATTTATTCACGTCTACATTATGGTCGTCACTCTTGCTAAATGCTATCACGTCTAGTATGCACGGATTAAATGTCACTTGTTCGGCGTTGGTTGAATAAATTGTACCAACATGGCTGCGCGCGCGACTAATAAATGAAAGAATTAATGAATGTAATAATTTATTTCAGGAAACTGTCCCATATCATATAAGTAACATTTTAAATTAAAACTATGTAATGCAATGCAAAATACATTAAAAAAACCAAAAATAAATTACAATAAATGAACGCAATTTTTTTTTAAAGCTCGGCTATTTTTCGTAATCATATTATGGATTGAGTTAAGTGCATTATTCCAACGTCTCATCACCGGGCAGTTCAATCTGTCGGAAAATATCCTCAGGAGGCCGTTGGTGTCATTCGGTATTCTGAGCATCAGGGATGCCGCTCTTATACAAATAATGGCGTCCTTGCGGGCATGCGCGTACATCCCTGGTGCACTCCAGTACAGAGGCAGGCCCAACAGTATCCTGAACGCATTGTAATACTGTACGCGCAGGGCACTGTACGATATTTACTAAAGATGGGACTAATATTTTAACTAGCCATTGATTATTGAGCCATTTTTTTAGGGTTCCGTGCCCAAAGGGTAAAACGGGACCCTATTACTAGATTCGCTGTCCGTCCGTCGGTCTGTCAGTCCGTCTGTCCGTCTATCACCAGGCTGTATCTCATAAACCGTGATAGCTAGACAGTTGAAATTCACAGATGATGTATTTCTGCTGCCGCTATAACAACAAATACTAAAAACAGCATGATATTATGTCTGTCTGTCTATGTCTATATCAGTAACCAATATAAAATTATCGGGCTCTGCTAACACTGGATTTTAATTTTTCATAGATACGACCGTTTATGGCGTATATTTCGTACAGAACCCTCGGTGCGCGAGGCCGACTCGTACTTGGCAGGTTTTTTTTAAGACTGAACTGGGTTCTAAGTAGACCTCTATACCAGTAATCGGCTTCAGTGGGGGGGAACGCAAACCCACAAACGAGAATGCCGTCCGCGGTCACTTGGAGACTGGATTAGGGTAGGGACGCGATGCGCAATGACTGCGGTGTTGTGAACAGCTGTAGATATCGATCCCAAAAAACTATTGAGACAATGACCCGTTGCTAGATTTGGTCCCCCCTCACTCCATTGATCCGATTACTAGTAAGGAGGAATTCAAAGTCATGTTTAAAAAAATATCTATACTATTATAAAGTTGTAGAAATGAAATGTCTATACATTGAAGACATTAAAAAAAAACTATTGTAAAAGACTATTTGGAGGTCACTGAGCGAAAAATATTTTTTTTAGATTTTTGCATGTTTGTAAGTGTCGTTGCGGCTTTGTCACGCAAAATCGGCTAAACGAATTTCAACTATTTTTGGTATCTCCAGATGGTTATAGGCACCCTCAACTTCGTTCGCGGAGGAGAAATAGTCATAACCCCTCTTTTTTTTCTTCAGCGTAGTCGAATAAAAAGTATTTTATAACCATCTGTGGATGCGTAGCTACCCGTGTACCAAGAACAGTTCAAATCTGTTCAGCCGTTTTGACGTGATTAAGGCACAACGACACATATAAACATATATAAAATCCAAAAAATATATTTTTCTGTTCAGTGACCTTCAAATAGTCCGTTTAATTTTATTTTTTTATATCTTTAATGCACAGACATTTCGTTTTCACAAATTTATACTATAGATGTGGCGCGCACAGGATGAACGGCATCTTAAGTTGGCAGTTGGCCTGCGGAACATTTTGTCAGCGCAGCCTGTTTACATAAGTGCGGTTTCGTAATGCATTGTGTTGGAATCATTGGACACGCCCGTTTAATCTGTGCACTGTATCAACTAACTGTATGACAGACCACGCAATAATTGATACATATTTAATTATGCTTAGGTTGTTCTTTTATTATTTTACTAATTTCGTCCAAATTTGCGTGACAGAGGCGTCCTTATACACTTCCGTCACCTATTTTTAGTAAGATATTGTCGGCGACAAGAAAAACGTTCGTTTAGCTGTATTTTTACATTTGAAAAGCAGTAGGTCGATTGGCTATACAGTACAACACACAAACAGATAAAACAAAATTTCTAAGCACACACAAGTATAAAACTAAATTTTCATACTCGGGAAATACTCGCGCTAAAGATCTCGGACGTACCTATTAATAAAATAAAAAATATAATATTTTTTCAAGTATTTGACAACATTTCACAAGTAGGTAATATTCAATCGACATCCATTTTGTTAATTTATTATCTAGGATTATTTTTTATATTTTTATAGCATCTAGTTATGAATATATTCGGGGAAAATGCAAAAAAGCATAGGTACGATTATCAAAATGACGTCATTAGCGTAATTGTAACTGTCACACATCGCACAAGAAGAACAGCAGTATGATTTTCTACGACTGTCACCTATGCCCTATTTGTTGTTTCCGGTCTTTTAGAATGAGGAACTTTTGAAATGGCCGTTTAGGGTTTCGTACCCAAAGGGTAAAACGGGACCCCATTACTAAGACTTCGCTGTCCGTCTGTCTGTCTGTCTGTCACCAGGCATAGCTAGACAGTTGAAATTTTCAGAGATGATGTATTTCTGTTGCCGCTATAACAACATCACAACGTACATTTTGCTTAGGAGTAGGGCTCTGTTAACACTGGATTTTCATAGATACGGCCATTTTGTAGGGTATATTTCTTACGGAACCCTCGGTGCGCGAGTTCGGCTCGCATTTGGCCTGTTTTTTAATATGAAATCTGAATGGTTTCGAGATTCAAAATATGTGGTTACATACATATATGTATTATTTTTATTAAAAACAATTTGATATCGCCGGAAAAAACTGGTTCAAAATGGATTGTTGTCAATTGTATATATGGGCGCTCGATGGTGCTGCCATCTAGTATAACGTTTGTTTGCAATGTTTTACTCACACTGTTCAACTGTAAAGCGACATCTACTAGAAAAATCGGGAACTAAAATAATTGGAGGCATGTTTTTAGCTACTTTTATTGCAAATACATAAAATTGGGAGGTAATAAATTATGATTTATTATAATACATTTATTTTTATGTTTCTATGATTTTAGTAAGCAAAATGAATTAAGTTCTTGTTTGTTATATTATGACGCCGGTGTTCATTGCCGCCGGATTCATTACGTTTAGTGAATAATAAAGTTAAATGAGACATCTAGAGTTTTTGTTAAGATGTATGGCGATCTGATATTATTTATATGATTATATTAAGTGAAAATACATATTAAAATCGTAACAATAAATGTAATGGTCTTGTATTTGATTAGCAACTGGCCTACCCTTTATAGTCATGAAATAAGATGGCGGGCGCGCATTCTTTGTCCGATTTTTAGGTGAAAAGTGTGTTTTACTTTACTCAAACTGTACTCAAACTTTCAAACTTTTATGTAAAGTGTGTTTATATTGTTTCTAAGCAATAAAAGTGTGTTACTGTGATTGTGTGGTGTAATTTCATCATGGATTCAACCGACAACCCTGACGAGGCGCCGACATATATTATGCAGTAAAGAACCCTCCACGCGTGATTTATCTGGCACTTTGCCGATAAATTTGAACACCACAATAAATACTTATATTTCAGTTGCAGAACATTTGAAAAAGCTAACTTTTCTGGCCTGTTATTGCCCATAAAAAGTTTTAACGACCGCTGTTAAGTAAGCACGTAAGATATTTATTTGTTGCTTTAAATGAAAATAAAACATGCAATAAATTTGATGTATCTCAGAACTCATCTTTTGTATACTAAAATAATAAAGTACAAGTGCTAAAGTTTATCATCATTATGTAAAGTGAATACTAAATACACTATCACAAATACCTTTATGTACTTTTTAGGGTTACGTGCCTCGAAAGGAAAAAACGGAACCCTTATAGGATGACTGTTCTGCCCGTTGGTCTCTCAAGACCCTTTTTCACAAGAACGCGTGGAATCAAGTTAAAATTAACATCAAATACTTATGTTTGTGATCCCTTGAACCTGTAAAAAAAATAAACAGCTGAGTCAACGCAATCTAAAGATACAGTCATTAAAAAGGGTGTTTCCATACAAACCGCCGTACATGGAAAACCTATTGGGTACTTCCTGTTGTCCTAGAAACTTGACCACGAAATAAATGCGAAAATCTAAATTTGAATTAAATGAAAAAATCTGATAAAATGTATTTTCATAGATACGGCCATTTTTAGCGTATATTTTGTACGGAGCCCTCGGTGCGTGACTCTTTTTATGTATCGGTAGTATTCTTCTTTGATTCACTCGTGACTGAGTGGTCGTGGTCATTGTTTCAGGTGCTGGTAGCAAGCTTCAAAACACCCGACCATTCCTCTATGACAGCCGCCTTTCTTATGTTTGCGTTTAATGATCTATTACAGCTTTAATCTGGTCTGTCCATCTCATTGATGATCTGCCTTGTGGTCTAGTGCCTTCGACTTTTCCGTAGACCACAAGTCGCTCATCACTACATCTCACCTACGACATATGTGGCCTAATAAAGTAATAATGTGAGACTGTATTATGGAAGATAGACGCTGCTTGATGCCGTGTTCCTGGAGTATGGACTCGTTAGTACGGAAACAGTCCAGAAAACTCTGAGCATTTTTTTAGAATAGGGCATGTAGTACTCACGTCTTTTGACGTAAGTCCGCGGGTTTTTAAGGGCATATCTGACAAGGCATTAGAACTCCATGGGTTATTTTATTATAGAGTGCCTATGACGAACTTCCGGTTCAAGTATCAGATCCGGTCGATGGTATCAGAATATTGCATTGTCACAGAAGTTTCATAAATATACCAAATTTTAGTTCAATTGAAAACCGGGAAGTAGGCAAAACTTTACTTGCAAAATTTGATACTAACACGGCAAGTTTGTAATGAACTTTGAATTGACAGCATAGCAGGATCTTTGACCTATTTCAGGCACTAGTATAAAGCTAAGCTTTTTGTTTTGCATCATGAGCACGTAAGTATAAATATGTCACAACACCCCACCCAAAATCTAAAATTCTTCCTTGGTTTTTGTATTTAAAAAACTATTTGTTAGACCAACTTATCAATCAAACGTAGCATTTTCGTGTCCCAGGATAGGTCAGAATCAACCGTAGGTTATGATTACCTATTAGTTTGTTCCTATCTCAATGTGTTATTATTATAAGAGCAACCAAGCAGAGTCCGTACTGTGTAAATTATAGTTGTTAAGTTTATTTTATAAAATGTGACTATAACGTGCAGTGCTGTTTCGCTATTTTTTTGGATCCACGTAATACCAGCGTCAAGTCACTCTTGGTGGTTTGGAATTATGCTGAGTGGACTCCTTTTCCGCACGCAATTTTTTTCCTGTCGTGTATGTCATTTATACCTATTATCGCTGCGAAATAAATTATCTTTCTTTCTTTCACTGGTTATAATATAAGAATAATCTAAAAGACAATCAAGTTATTCTAAAATTTATAGACGATTTTTAAGTAACTCAAAGCATTATCCTCAACCATTTAGATGATAAACAAATACACAAGGAATGGTACAGACCAGACATACTTAAAACACAATTCAATTTACCTTCAGAAATATCTAAGTAGAGGCCCTACAGAAAGGTCACATTCACGTCACTTCCTCTAGGCTAGTGCCAAAGTAGCACAGAAGTGCTGTATAGTAGCTGAATCACTGTCCACAAAAGAATCCTAAGCTGTACAAGCCTGCTGAATAAGAGCGTTAGAGGCGCCTCTTCAGCTGATATAACTCTGATATGGGCACAAATTAAACGGCTATTAGCTGAATATCTGCAGCTATTAGCGTTATATCAGCATTATTTGAGCGTTATTAAAGGTAACAATCACCCCAGTAACTGATTATTAGAGTATGTGTTACGTATTATTCAGCACAATGGCTGGTTAATAGAGTCTGTGTGGCCTATTTTTTAGCACAAAGTAAACACCAGGAACTTTTTAACGTTCCCATGGAGTTGAAAATTCACAAGTGGCAAAATTGTGAATAAGCTTAACATCTAATTATTTTTTATTTTGACAAATAAAAAATAATTAGATTAGAATTCGATTTTTTAACTTTTCGTGTGTTTTTATGTGTCGCTGCGGCTTCATCACGCAAAATCGGCAAAACGAATTTTAACTATTTTTGGTACACGGGTAGCTACGTATCTCCAGATGGTTATAGGATACTTTCTACCCGATTACGCTGAAGAAAAAAAGTGGGTTGAAAAGTTTGCACCTTCTAGTATCGTTTCAAATTGTATCTCCAAGCGTTCCTGAGAAAAAGGGTCTTGACATACAGACGAACAAACGTGCAACAAAGTGATCCTATAAGGGTTCATTTTTTTCCCATTGAAGTACGGAACCCTAAAAACAGATGGATATCCTATCTATAACATTCGAAATACATAATCTTCAAACCAACTGGTCCCTAGTTAGGTAACTCCTTGCAATTTAGAAGCTATACTATAGGTCAACAACGTGGGCGGGCAAATATAAATTTACCTCTATTGTGATAATTCATTATCCTTCGTTAGTTATTGGTTAGTCCTATCCACGTCCTATCATTCTTTTTCATTAGTTTTAAATTATTTCAGAACCAAAACGGGTTCCCTGTCATTTGTTTGCTACTAAAATACGCCCTTATAATGTGCGCAGGATACTTATTATTAGACTATGTATAATTACAGTCCAAAGTCCTGTTAGATTACGTACTATTATTAAAATGGTCTGACCTATGACAACTACTCTGTCGTCATAGAATTACAATGTATGTATATCAAGCCTTCATTCAACACGCGTCAAAGTAACAAAGTGATATCATTTCCCACGACTATTTGAACTTCAGTCGATAACAACGCCGGGTAGATCAGTATTCAAAGTCAAAGTCATTTTGTTTTATTTAAGTAGGCCTGGCTAAAAGCGCTTTTGAATCGTTATTTACATAAAGATTTTAGAGCAATTTATTGATAAAAATTGGATGGCATAAAACATTAAAAAAATCTAAGTTACATTAGTAAACATAATAATTAAAAAAAAAAAAACAAAAAGGATCATCAAGAAAATACAATTTCTTTTCGACAAACGGCCTGGAACCACTTAGTTTCCGGAGAGATGTTGGCTCTCTGTGTTCTACTGTTTGTACAATGGGGAACGTTTTGAAGAACTTTGTGAGTTAGTGCCACCGTCACGTTTCTATCATCGCATCTCCCGCCTCAGAACCCCCACTATCTGGATGCTTGGCATCCCAAAAATAAACGGGCATCAAGCTCATTTTTACCACGAACTTACAAGTTGTCGAATGAGCTACCCTCCGAGCTGTTTCCGGAGCGCTATAACATGGGATTCTTAAGAAGTTAACAGGACACTCAACGGTTGGCAAGGTATGGGTGATTCCTCCGGTATTGCACATATGGGAGAAGGTGACCACTTTCCATCAGGTGGCTCATTTGCCACTAACGTCATAAAAAAATCAACCTTAGAAAATTTTGGTTAAAACGCGAAAAAATTGTTCTATGAACAGCGCGTAACTTAGAAAATGTCACGAATAAAAAAGCAAAATGTAATTAATAATAAATGTAAATATTAATGTCATTGACTCATGAAAATCCATTAAAACTCAACTGACGACTGATAAATAACTTTTTTGACTGCAAACTACCTTTAAAATTATCAAAGGCCCAAAAATAAAACAAACCGCAGACCGCAAAGCCGATGCCGATTTTTTATTCAAACTCAAGAGAAAAGTCTTTTATAAAACCCCGTCTTACGTGCATTAGGCTTAATACATTCCAAAAACATGATAAGAGCGTAAACTCGTTTTATTTTGGGATCGATTTTTAGGTATAATTGGCGCATTGACACACCTTTTATTTGACTTGTTTTCGTCTAAATATATATAATTTCGCTTAGCAACTGCACGCATATATAAGCAGCTAAGCGCTTAATACTGGTACCACTCTCTTCTGAACTATTAAACTTCTTCAACTCGTGTACTGTAAATTAGAACTCCGCGAATCATACTAAAAAGGCATACTTTTATTATATACAGTGATCAAGTTATAGACCCGTCGTCTTCCACGTTTTACAAAAACGTACTAACTCTCTCAGTTCTCAGACATGAGGAACCGACTCCAGAGAGAGATACAGTAGCCCATAGAGCTGTAGAGCAGCTCAAAAGCTATTGATTTAATCCCCATGTATGTTCAGCAATTTTTAGTAGTGTCTGAGATCTTCATAATCTTAGTGGCAATTATGTTTTTTTTTTTCTTATAACCGCGTTACAGATAGTCTTTAAGTATAAGTGAAATTTATTTTTTTAGCAGTATCTAACATCATTGGAATCATGAAAAATACTTAAGTTTTTTAAAACAAGTGTCCGTTTTTTGATCAAAAATAAATAACGCTCAAAGTGATAAAATTATTGTCAGCCAAGTAAAAAATACACCGCAAATAATTGCGCAACTATATATCTCTCAAACTTGGTTAGAAGTCACTGCACTCGAACTTTTTTATATCATACCTATTACTGCCAATTAAATATGGATCTCTGTCTGAGATTAAAACAAAACATAGCAAAAAAACCAGCGCTATCAAACGACGGGTACAAACGACCTTACCTCTGAGGTCCTTGATCGAAAAATGGAAACCTTTTCGTTTGTCGATTGCATATTACGTATGCACACCACTTTTAGCAAATAAAAAAAAACAGCTGATACGCGATATATATTAGGCTAATAAATATCACTTTGGCCGACGTCCGAATTGTTATTTTTAGGGTTCCGTATCCAAATGCTACCGACGTAACTCTATTATTTGTACTAAGTTTGTAACAGCCTAACTGTTAAACCGCAATAGGTAGACACTTGAAGTTTTCACAGAATGTGTACTACTTTGGCCACCATAACAAAAAAATATAAGTTTCTGTCAAAAACTACAATTTTGTGACTGTATTTTCTTTGAACATCCGTCAAGTACTTATCGAGACGATTCTAAGAAGGTGAGGCTAGGAATAGTCATATGACCATATTTCAGCTCCATTATCAGATCAGCTCGATGACCGATAGTATTATAATATTGCATTGTCACTGAACTTACTCAAATGTATCAGAATCAGAATCAGTCATTTATTTGCTAAACATGGCAAGTAACATACAGTATGTCTTAAATCTAATTACAGTGCTACATGTTTCGTCACATAGACATGCAAATATTTAATGGTATGTGTCATCATTCAAATATTCTTGAACCGAATAATAGGCCTTAGATGCTAAGAACTTAAATAGTTTATTTTTAAATTTCTTTACGCTTTCCAGCTTTAAAATTGAAATCGGTAATTTATTAAATAATTTGGGTCCCATTCCAATATTACTTTTCGACAGAAAAGCAGTTTTCGATGGTCTATAATTAATTTAAAATTGTTTTCGTAAACTGTTAAATGATGCAAATTGATTTAAGTTACATTTGACGTAAATCGATATCTCGTATATGTAGAGGCAAGGCAATGTCAATATTTTAAAATCAATAAAATGTGGTTTGCACGAACCAGTAGGTTTTATACCACATGCCGATCTCAAGCATTTGTTTAAGCTTTTGAACACCATTTCACGGTCTGTAGCGTTCCCCCAGAACATTATGCCGTATCTTCAGGTGGGCGTAACATACGCATGGTAGGCGGTCAGAACTGCCAAATGTTCAACTCGTTTTCTTAAAATATATAATGCGTAGCTAACTTGGTCAAGTTTTTTACATATACAGCCAATTTGATTCGTCCAAGTCAAACTATTGTCTAAATTTAATCCAAGAAATTTTGTAGAGTCAGTTTCATTAATTTTTTGATCTTGATACATAATTGTTAGATTTGATATATTTTTAGCTCGTAAGTTCATTATATTTGTCTTTTCAATATTTACATGTAGGTTATTTCTGTTTAGCCATTCAATAATTAAATGTAGAGTCCTATTGATATTGTCCTTATGCACATGTAGATCTTGCTCAGTAAATATGACAGTGCTGTCATCGGCGAATAATACCATTGGGTGTTTAATAGCTTGGGGAACGTCGTTAATATAGAAAAGAAAGAGTAGGGCTAATTATATAGGTTATAGCTAATTTCCCTGAAGCCAGATGAGTTTCTTTTTTGGTTTTTATACATATTCCATCAATTTTTGTGCATTTTTTACGACCAGTCAAATAAGATTGTAATAAATTGTAAATATTATCCCGTACCCCGTAATGGTAGAGTTTTGACATAAGTATGTGATGATCAACAAAGTCCAAAGCTTTTGACATATCCATGTACAGCGCTGTAACCGGTATCCGTTTGTCAACTTGAGTCATAACCGTTGTCAGTAGTTCATATATGGCCATATTTATGGACTTATTTTTCCTGAACCCTTTTTGTTCCGGGGTAAATAAGTTATTTTTTTCCAGAAATTGGTACAGCCTATTATATATAACTCTTTCCAGGATTTTAGAAAATACCGGAAGTAATGCTACTGGTTTATAATTAGATATTATATCTATCGCGCCCTTTTTGAAAAGTGGTCGAATCACAGCTAATTTTAACTTTTCCGGAAACGTCCCCTGTACATAAATTGACGATGTAGCTTAAAGGAATAGCGATCGCGTGATCGTATCGAATTTTATGCCGGGAAAACGGTCAAATTTAACTTGCAAGATTTAAATAAAATAATTTCAACAAATTATATCGACATTTGCTTTGCAGCTTCCGTGTTCATGGGGTAGGCTGAAAAAATATGTTTCTCTGCCAAAGTTACAATTTTGTAAGAAACTCAAATTTAAGTTTTCATTTTAAGTGAATGTATTATATACCCTTATGAAAATTAATGTCTTATACCATAAACCATTTGTGCAATCTTCCCACTTTGACATGAATAACGCAAATTGTAGATAAGTTTTCTACGGTAACTTTACACTTGATTGGCGGAGAATACGTTAACTGCTGAAGATGTCCCTTTTCGGAGCCATTTTCACACATGTAGCAATGAGATCTTCATCACGGCATCTTTTAAGGAAATTCAATGAACCTCGAGCTCGTGCGAGTCCCGTCCTGATGTCTTCATACCGCCTGATGTGGTTAAGTTGATATCAGACGGTTGATGAGTGATGAATGAATGCTCACTCGAGTTAATGCTTCTTGTTTCCATATTCACACAACTTAGCTAGATCGACATAGAAAAGAGCATTGACCAATTTTTTTGTCAATATGGCGTCGAATGAAGTCGTGCGTCTTGGAAAAAGTTTTAGTTTGTGATCATTTAAGGGCGATTCCGAGCGAAAGTTCTTTATGTTCAGACTATCAATTGTTAGGGTTCCGTAGCCACCAAGCTACCAAAGTTGTAGGAGTTACCATTAATGAATAAAAAATCAACAAATATCATTGGGTGGCCCATATTTCGGCAGTTTCTTTAAAAACATTGGTAGGTTTCTCAAATAAAATTTTGATTTAGTCAATTTTTTCGGAAGCGAATGAAGCATAAATGGTAACAAATGATTTTAATAAAATTAAGTTTCATACCACAGTGGCACGGAACCCTTCGTAGGCGTAACTCGCACTTGGCCGATTTTTTATTGAATTTTAAGGTCGGGCGCCAAGGTGACAGGGTCGTAAGAAAATTGGATGCCACGAGGAGTCATCGGCAAAGAAAGCCGCCTGCAACTCAACAGAAGATAAATTAGTATAATAAGCTTGAAGTCTAAATAACTTAAGGGGTTTTATGAAAGAACTTTGAATATTGGCAATGAATATTAATTTAGGACAAATATGTTGGAAATTAATATTATTTTTGCTGTAGGTACGAGTAGGAGCCGATTTTAATATGTGAGTTCGTACACTATAACTCTTTATTATAGTTCAAGGCCCTGTTTCAATATTTGTTTTCGTTAAAATAGGGTATTCTAAGATACTAATTTCATGCGTTTTACATTTTTGTGATTGTTTGTTTTATTGTCTAGGAGATATTTCGAGTGACGTCACTACTGGCTGACGTCTGTACTAGCGTTTGGCAAGGATAATTAAAAGGATTTGGCAAAATTAAAAAAAAGTAATAACTTATCCCAGATATTATAATATTGTTGAAACCTGATAATTGCAAGCGGTTTATTAAGTTGTATGACCATACCTTGTAAAAAATTAGCTCATCCTAATTGCACAAACATTCATTAAGTTTAATCAGTCGTATGCACTCCATTTTGAATTTACTGAAAGACATTACTGTTACTTTGCTACTAGCGGAACTATTTTCCAGTCATTTAATATGAAGTTCCGCAAAGAAATTCAGGAATCCATTAATTACTTAATGTTGTTCTTTTTCGTACATTAGCTCTTTCAGAAATCGGTGCATCAGGTATTCACAATCACAAATAGTATAAATATGTCACGAACACAAAACAGGATATAAATGATCAAATTAAAAGTTCTTGTAATTCTGACATAACAAGAAATATATTATGACATTAATGTCATAAAACGTCAACATCAAATAAATAAAGAAATAGCCACGTTATCAAAATGAATAATCAATGATCATAGCACTGTTTTCGTAAATATTGTAATAAATGTTTTATTGCACTCAATGATCGTTTTTATCTAAAGTTTCATAACAATACAAGGAAGTATTACATAATATTCAAATTGGCGAATTCTTCGCTTACTATGCAAAACCAAGTGTTCAGGTGGGCCAATAAATCGTATATTTCGGATTCCGACACGATTTTTTTGGCATCTGAATGCGGATAACATTCCATTATACTTTACGTGTTTACATATCAAATGCACATTACGATATTGCTCTGTCCATACAAGGTCTCGAGCACTGATTCAAATCCCATGCAATTCCGGCAATTTTAAATTCTACGTAACTCCGCTACGCGCGGCTCCCACTTACTTCGGGGCGGTTTGTCTTTCTGGAAACTGGTTTATTTGTAGCCTACTTGACTGGAGACAATAATCAATAATCTATTAGGCGTATTTTTTCTAATGTTTAGTCTGGGCTTAAGCTTGCTTCATTCACCTATCTAGGCGACATTCATGAAGGGGGTGCTCTGGCCGAAGGATATCGTATTCCGGCATTTATTTGTATTCATTGTAGCAAGTACCAAAAGAGGTTGCCAAGGCGTGGGTGTTATTTTGTCGGATCGAATGGCTGATTGTATGACTGGATATGAGTGTGTAACACTCCTCTGGGTTAGATTGAAAGTGAGTCTCACCAGTATTTTTGTTCTTGGTGTTGATGCCCCTACGGACGTTGGTGTGAGCGGATCCACTGAAACTAAGAAGGAACAGTAGGAGTTTTGGGATAGCGTGAGAGACGTTTTGAAGATTTGTGGTATAATGAATGGATTGTGATGCTAGGAGATTTTAACGGATTCTTGGTAATTTTGGGGAAGAACGAGTTAATGAGAACGGAAAAAGGCTGCTTGATGTGTGTTTGGAATGGAATCTCTCAGTTACGAACACCCTTTCAGCTCACAAAAAACAAAATATGTGTACAAGAGAGGAATGTGATTCATAGGAGTATGATTGATTTTGTAATTGTGGATGAAAGATTAAAAAGGAGACTTCAGAGAAAGCATGTGAAAGTAGAAAATTTGCAAGTAGATGGAGTGAAAGAACGATATGTCAAGAGGTTAAAAGAATGATTTACTGAGTTAGATGAAGTATGCGAGATCGAAAAAATAATGGGGGATGTTTTAGAATTAATCAACGTTGCTGTTGAAGTATGTGGGGTTTTGGAAAGGAGAAAAGTAGAAGGCAGAAGAATGTCTGGAAGGATAAAGAGGTACAAGATCTACAAGGCGAATGTAAGTGGAAATGTTGGAAGAGGAAGGCCTAGACGAATGTTTCGCGATCAGATTGGAGACATTCTGAAAAAAGGCCAAGTGAAAAGTACTCTAAACCGGCGAGCATGCATGAAGGGAGATTAATGAATGTTGATGAAGCGGCAGTTGTATGCCAGGACCGTAGCAAGTGGAAGGAGGTAGTCTTTGCCTACCACGTAATTGAAAAAAGGCTTGATTTTATGTATGTATTTCCGCGGCCGGTTAGGTAACAGTCACACCCAGAAGTCGCGTCACACGTCGCCAGTTGTTAAACCGTGGAAATGTTAATGTTTTTGTTCCTTATTTAATATGTTGTTATTTTTACGATAAAAAAGAACAGTTTTTATTACTTTTCTTAAAAATGCACTTTTTTTTTAAAGAAAAGGCTTACTTAGTGGGTTAAGTGTTTTCATAATGAACAATTAAACACAGTTTTTATTAAGGGTATATTGAGAGACTAGAAACGCAATATTTATTTTTATAGACTTTCGATAAAAAATCATGATTAAAATACATAAAAATATATTCAAATTTCCGAATGCTAGAAAGTTTTAAAGAGACACTTAACTTAAATAAATCAATTTAATGGATTATATCGCGTATATTATCTCATTTGAGTTCCCGAAGTTTCGGAAGCTTTTCAGCTTTCCATGGTCACGGGTGGACTGAGAAAAGATGTATTTTCCCCTGTCAAAGTTACAATTTGTGCAAACTACCCACTTTGAAAAAATAAGTAAAGGTATACATGCCCGATGGGCCTAATCTGTAAAGACAGTTACACATGTGCCAGAAGGGCTTAATTATTTTATTTTAATAATTTACCAATGTTTTAACTATTTAAATGAGTAATAATCGCGGAAACAGAAGAAAATATTAGACACTTAACTGTCATATAAACCATGTTTGTAAAGGTATTTTCACCATTCCCGAGGACATCACAAGAAGACCATGAAAAGTCGTACATTTCTGCTTGGAGCCCTTAAGACAAATAATAAAAATAATACTTCAATAAGAACTCAAAACAAGCAACTCCTGCTGTAAGAGTAAAAAGCCTCTCTTTTAACAAAAATGAATTGTATTCTTATAAATACAAAGATTCTTATAAATATACCCCGGTAAGGCTCAAGGCACTGGTTCAAATCAAGTCGGAGTCTTGAAATTATTTCATTATTGTTAACTTTGTATTTTTAAAAATCGCCAATATCGTGATGGTGGTAAAACATCAAGATTTTCGTAAAAAATAACCAACCAAGTGCGAGTCGGACTCGCGCACCGAGGGTTCCGTAAAATTTTTACTTAACCTAACTTTATTAACCGGTACCGGTTGAGTTGAGTTTGCACCTGATATCTATACATTACATTGCATACAAATCAGGTGCAAACTTAAAGCAACCGGGTTGTTCAAACAGGTTTTTTGCAAATTAAAAAAAAATAGCTGGTTAGAGACATGGCAGTAATTTTCGTGTAATATTTATGTTTATTGATACAAGTCGTGAAAAATTCAAAATTTTCGATTCGTAAACTTCGGAGATAAAGGGGGGGATAAATTGTGTTTTTTCACATTTTCCTACATAAAACAAAAACTAATCTAATAAAAAAATTTTTTTTTTCGAGAATGTGCAAGTCAAGCTCTTTCATATGATACCCCATTTGACCCTGTAGCTAGACTTTAAATTTTCACCCCCCTCATATTGGTCGTTTTTTTAGAAAATAAAAATATATATTCTTAAATATTTCCTGTGCAATACATGTGAGCTGACCATGTTTACAAATATTCGAAATTTGTAATAGTTAGCATAAGTAGTTTTTGAGATATGGCGCTTTAATAGTCAGACAGACAGACAGACAGCCAGACAGATAAGGGTTATCGCACCATAAGGGTTCATATTGTACCTTTTTGGTACGAAACCCTAAAAAAAATGTTTACACTACAGCGACATCTCTAGCTAACATGTGGCAACTTTAAAGTTCGCTCTGTTAGGGTGAACATTTAGTTTCATAATCGAATTTCAGAAATGGTTTCACCGTAGTGCTAACGGCAGAAGAGCCGCTTAAAATGCCAAATGCAAAGATCTTGTAACCAACAGTGACAAAATTTGAAGGTGAGCTGACTGGACTTTATAGCTTATTAGTCCTTTATTCCTTAGTGAAGAAATTTACTTTAAAAATCACGAAGATCGTGATGATAAAATATAGAGATTTTTATTAAAAAAAAGGTATTGTGCTTAGTCAGAAGATACCGCTCTGGGGATTTGTCACTTAGGTCACTCCCCTTTAGGTATCACATGATGACAAATCTACGACTTATTTCGCATTTCAAAGCAGATAACGGTTACCAATATATTGATGTGGGACAAGTGTCTTTATTGCTTTTTCCAAGTTTTAAACCAATGAATTCAACGTTTCGCTTGCATACGCAATGCAACAATGTCGATTGCTTTGAATTTTTATGAACATCATGATGTTTTACTATCACGATGTAGGGTTCCATAGACAAAATGGCAAAAACAGAACCCTTATAGTTTCGTTACGTCCGTCCGTATTGAAATTGAAAAAAACTACAAGGTGAATGTTTGATTCATGTAATGAGTTAACATTGTTTAAATTTTTTTGAGGGAAAGACTGAAAAATGTTACCATATGAATCAAAATAACCTCAAATCCCACTCTACGGTACAAAATCTCAAGTCTTCTTTGCTATTAATGTCTGTACATCGAAAATATAAAAAATATATACTCGTATATTGTAACGGACTATTTGGAGGTAACTGAATCAAAAAATATTTTTGTATGTTTGTATGTGTCGTTGTGGCTTCACCACGCCGCATCGGGTATACACAGATGGTTATAGGATACTTTTTACCCCACTCCCCTGTCGAAAAAGAAGAGTTATGATTTTATCTCTTAAGCGAATGAAGTTGCGGGCGTCGTCTAGTTATTAAGAAAATCTCTGAGTACCTACAATTAAAGACGCACAACATCGAAATGCATTTAAATTCGTGTTACCGGGAATCGAATCTGGTACCTCTAGTGAGGAATGTGTCCTGGATCCCTGCTTTTACCACTGCGCAAATATTTTAAATAGGCAATCAATTATAAATTCTCGGGTGTTATCTAAAAAGAGGGGACAAACAAACACACATTCTCACTTAGCTGTCGTATCTAAAAAGCGCATGTTTTGTTAATCGCCCTTATCTAAAATCCTCCGCTAATTAAACTTTTTCCTACAGAAAGATCAAGGACTTATCTAGCAATCTGTAAAGGCTTTAAATGACTTGTTTTGTTTTAATAAAATGAATAAAACTATGGATCGCGAAGAGAATAAAAATGAGCGCCGTAAAAGGTTAGTTCAGTAAATAAGAAAATTTATAAAACTATAGTTATATGTGCACCAAGAGAGCAAAGTTGTTTTTTGTTGTGAGTGCCGATTGTTAAATCCCAAACAAGCGAAGGATTTTATTCTGGAATCACGAGCGTAGCGATTGTGTACAATAAGTTCTCACTGCTAAGGTGAAAAGTTGTATGTGTCGTTGTGCCTTCATCACGCCAAAACGGCTAAACGGTTTTCAACTATTTTTGGTACATGAGTAGCTGGGTATCAACAGATAGTTATAGGATACTTTTATCCTAGTTGGATGTATAAAAATTGTTCTCTCTCTTTAATTTTGTATTCTCGATACTACGGAATTTAATGTACGTAACTTACGATTACAGACGCTTTAAAACAATCGGCTCACAGTCTTGTCACACTATCTCTGAAATGGGGTTATATTCGCCGATAGTGCCTGACTTACACTCGCGTTCAACGCAATATCGTGGGAGGTAACTACCGGCTCCGGTGGCCCTCTGAAACTCGTTGTCTGGACATGGTTTAACTACCCTATCCAGAAAAACGTTAGAGCAAATTTGTAAGAATTCCGATTCAACCTAAATCCTGTTTCAATTTGAATGAATATTATTTATAGCTGCAGAATATATGCATACACCGATATCATTATAATATAAGTATATAAAGTACCAGTGGGTGAGCGCAACCTCGTCAGAGGAAAAAACAATCATAACCATCTTTTTTTCTTCAGTGTAGTCGGGTAAAAGTATTCAATAACGATCTGTGGATGACCAGCTCCCGTGGCACCAGTAATGGTTAAAATCCAAACATACAAAAATCTTTGATATTAGATATTTGAAGGTCACTGAATCGAAAAATATATTGATTAATTTTTTGTATATTTGTGTGTGTTGTTGTGGTCTCATCGCGCCAAATCGGCTAGAAACAGATTTCAACTATTTTTGGTACACGGGTAGCTGGGCATCCCCAGATGGTTATAGGACACTTATTACTCAACTGCGCTCAATAAAAAAGAGGGTTATGATTTTATTCTCCTCCTCTGACGAAGTTGAGGGCCCCTTCTAGTGAAACATAAACATGATACCTATATGTATATTGATTTGTGTTTGCTTTATTGTGTATTTTTTAATAACCATGCTCCAAACTATATAGATGTAACTATTATCTTAATCGTAAGAAAAAGATAGAGAGAGAGAGAGAGAGAGAGAGGGAGGGATGAATAATGAATATACCAAGAAGAAAGCGTATAAATAAGCAAACATGACGACCGTCGGAGCGGTTCCAAAACAAAGATCGTGACAAAATTTACGAAGGTTGACCTAACTCTAGACCCCGGAAACTTTTACACAGTAGTAAGCTCATTCTCATGCCATATGACAGTGCGACAATCATTCAATTAGTTATGCAATCAACATAATTGTGACCCAGCATAACCTGTGTGGCGAATCGATTTTGTGCCATATGGACACGCAACCGTTTGATTCCATAACAGATGCCAGCTTCAATGTTGAGTGTTCTAATGGGGACAGTAATTGCCTTCCGAATTTATGTCAATTGAGAAATACAGGTCGCTATGTCCATCAGAACATGCTATAGGAAGTGAACGAAAATCGTCGTTAGCCACCAACAATATGTTGTGATATAGATGCAAGTCAAAGCGCTAAAAAAAACAAATGAAAAAGATAGGAAGGACAATCGGAATGTGAACAGGTGTAATACGTGTTCTCATAGATGGCGCTAAGGTTATAATACTATTCAGCAATAAAAATAGGTACAGCTAGGGGTCAAAGCGGACGGATAAATTCGAGGCGGATGGCACAGTACTCGCTGGTGGAGGGGTTATACGTTCGACGAGTAATCGAGAGGTACCGGGTTCGAGTCCTGGTGTGACCACGTGCAAGAGCAATCGCAGTTTTCTTAGCGCTTTGATTTGTATCTATATCACAAGAGATAATAATGTGGTGTTGATTTTTCCACATTAAAAACAAAGAAACACAAGAAATTGTGTTTCATATTAAGAAACACCAACAATGTGGTTAACTGCGTGGTTGTGACGCTGGTTATAAAACCAGCAGTGCTAGGTTCAGATCCCGTCGGTGACATATGAGTTAGAATATTTGATCTTCTATGTATGTATTTTACTAAAGTATGTATAACTACGTCTATGTAGATGATCCCATTACATGAATGTTGCTTGGTTTGGGATTACGTAGATTCGTATGAAAACGATCCCCATTTTTAGGGTTCCGTAGCCAAAATGGTAAAAACGGAACTTTCATAGTTTCGTTATATTCGTCCGTACGTCCGTATGACATAGGCATTTTATCCAAAAACGAATGCATATATAATCATGAAATTTGGAGCGGTGAAATAAGGTGTCTTGTGTAAGCCGCTACTTAGTTTAGTAGTTAAATAAAATAAAATAAAATCTAGTGGGTGCCACCTCCATATACACGTAACTGGATATGAAAAATATCAGCAAAAGATCAATGTGTGGCACATATTTCGAAAGATTTTCTTACAACATTTTGTGGTTTCTATTTTTTTTTTTTTGATTTAGTGAACATTCTTGGAAATAATCAATCGGAAAGTTGTATGATATGTGTTCCAAAACCAGGATTAGAACTTACTTTCGTCAGAAAAACCTTATGTACTTTGTCTTTTCCGGTATTTTTACAGTAAGTATAATAATGTTCTTTTCTAATCTTGAGCTTTACTTATAACAGCTCAACTGGAATTGTTTGTGTTGTTTAAGTGTTGCCATACAAATTAACTTGTTTATGGTTTTTTATTTTTATAGATTTATAAGTAATGACAAACTAGGAAAATTAGTTAAAATAATAATAAAAATACAATTTTAAAACTAATATTAAGGTTTGATGTAAAAATGGCGTTCGTGAAATCACCCACTAGGTCTAAGTTTAGGTAATAAACTAGATAAATAATATATTAGTTTTAAGTTACAGGGCACCACCGAAAATCAGCCCGTGACATAAAGCTGAGTGGTGACCCCTTTCAGCGTCGTCAATTCTTTTTGTTATTTGTATTTGTATTTTTTGTTGCTGGCGTTTAATAAATATGTTTTCTTTCTTTCTAATCATTTTAATACGACATCTACGAGTATACTGTTATAAAGTTACAAAAAAATTAATGTCTGTGCGTTAAAAATATTTTCAAAATTATAATTGAAGCAGACGATTTGAAGGTCGCTGAATTGTAAAATATACATTTTTTGTATGTTTGTATGTGGCGTTGTGGCTTCGTCACGCCAAATCAGCTGAACGGATTTCAACTATTTTTGGTGCACTAGTACCTGGGCATCCACAATAGATATAGGATACTTTTTACTCTTCCAAAGTTGCGGGCACCTTTTAGTATACATATAAATGTATTTATATAAGCTAATCTTTGAAACGCTCCCTGTGCAAAGTCAATGACTTCCCGTCAATCGATCTTCTTTGTCTCAATGGCTCTCAATAAAAAGAAAACACTTCACTAACAACTCAATTGTGTTTTTGCACGCAAATATAATTAGTTCCGATATCTGTGTGTAAAATAAAAAAGTCACAAGTGCACTAGAGGCTAAACACATGATATCATTATGGAATTATAATACGAATTACCGATTTAGTAACGATTAGAGTTGTCATACTCTCAGCTAACGAGGTTCCGCTTATCTGACATTTGTTGGATTGTTGAATGGTTTTTAATTGTTTCCGGGTAGAAAAAAAAAGATTAATAATTGTATGCTTGGAAATAGAAAGGTCCTTGTAGGTTGGGTCCACCAAAAGTGAATTATGCTTTCGGAGATAAAGAAACGATTTTTTAGTCGGCAATCGAGCAGATGGATCGCCTGATGGTAAGCGATCACCATCGCCCATAGACATCTGCAACACCAGAGGAGTCACAAGTGCGTTGCTGGGCTTTCGGGTGGGACTACGCTCCTTTCTTGAAGGCTTGAAGGTCGCATCATGTCTGCCGGCGACAATTTAATTCACAGTTCAGTCTCGCGAGACAGAAATTTTCTCGCAAAACGCACAGTTGTGGACTGCAAACCGTCTAAGTGATGAGGATGGAAATATTGTCGCGTATAGGACGAATAACACAAAAAATCGATATTAAAAAATTAAAAACCCCCGGACACAAATGAACATAACAAAAAAATTTGGAGTTCCTAGCTGCAATATTGGCTGAGATCTGGTCACTTGTTCCACTAAAAGCTGAATATCTTGGAGACGAGAGCTCCGATTTTCATCAAACAAAGCTCGTAGATAATTTTATCCCGAGTGGTCTTACTCGGGATAAAATTATCTACGACACATAATCTATCGCACGCAAATCGGTCCATCGGGTGCTACAATGCCACAGACAGATACACAGATCCTTTTTTTTGTCGGTCTTTGTTGGGGCGGGGGGGGGGGGGGGATCAATTAAAAATAAACATTAATTTCATAGTCGAATGGAACCGTGTGTAAATGAGGAACTGATTTTAATCAACGTATCTACGCAAATTTTAACATTGCATGTTATCGTATACTATATGTTTTCAAGAAACTCAAAAACTACGAATAGGTAGTCCAAATCCAAACACTCGAAACGGAGAAGGGCTAAATCTAAAGCTCATCAGCGACATTTTATGATGTAACGAGCCTTCTTGTTAAATAGCAAACCGTGATAATGTCATCTATACTATTATAAAGTTCTAAAAATGAAATGTCTGTATGTTGTTTGTTTGTATATGTCGTTGTGGCTTTTTCGCGCCAAATCGGCTAAACGGATTCAAACTATTTTGGAACTCGAACGGGTAGCTGAGTATCCACAGATGGTAATAGTATCTTTTTTACCCGACAACGCTGTTGAAAAAAAGAGGTGTTATGACTGTTTCTCCTCCACGAACGAAGTTGTGGGGAAAAATAAATTTAATTCACTAGCTATTTCAGTACTTAAGACACAATCATAGGTCTGACATTACAAACCCAATGTCGACTGAGGGCCCTGACTGCCAGTCAGTCTAGAAGGCGTGAAAAATCACCATTAACAAAATTAGACAGTGGAAAAATGCGGACACTACACTTTGCAAGCAAGCAATAAACAGATTCAAAAGGCTTATGTTGATAGGACATTTTCGTGAGTTAAGTCCTTTAGATATGAGGAAAGCACATTCTTTACCGCCTCAAATTTTGACAGGTACGAACAGATCTGATACGTAAAGTTCAAGGCACATAAAATAAGTTCTCTGTCACTAATTACTATGTGTTATAATTAATCAATTGTTGTGGATTATCAGATCGTTTGTTATATATTGTTGCATTGTATCGAAATTAAAAACTGTCTTGTTTATTAATAGGTTTTGACTGTTGGTGAGTTGTTATTGTGATACGGGTTGTAATTTCGCGTACCTTTTTGTAAATTTACTGCAACGCGGTTACCCAACTCCTACGCATCACTAGAGTAAAATGTTTACAAGTAACTTTATCTGTGCAAAATTTCGGTCAATTTTTTTTTTGTGACAAGTTTTTATTGCCGACTGTACTTTTCTTTGAATGGGTGTTCAACTACACATTAAGATGTTTTTAAAGAGCCTTAACTCGGCAGGATCACGTTATTTTGTGGCAGAACTCCTATAACGACCTTCCTGCTCCATCATCAGATCAGATCAATATTGCATTGTCACCAAACTTATAAGTATTGACAAATTTAAGCTCAATTTGGAAACCGGGAAGTAGGTCACATTTAACTTGTAAGATTTGACCCGTACAAACATACATTGCAAGTTAAATAAAAGCTTGTAAAATGTCAGTGTGTACTGTAACTGTACAGTATGTATCAAATGACTTAAGATACATTCATCCCATAAAATGTCTTTCTAATTTCTTACATATGGTTATTTCCTCGAGCTGGTGTAAGTCTTAGTGTTAGCGCCCTAATTCATATTATATTCAAGTCAGTGGGAAGGAATCGAATATGAAGGACGCGACTCTTCGATATTAAATTTTTTATAATGTGGACTGGACGTTTATAAATACCGGTAAGCAAAAATGCTCGTGGTGGAAATCAGTACCTGAGGTGACATCAATGTCATCATTTATTGAATTCGACATCTTCAATAAAATTAAAAAAAATGTAATGTTCTATTTAAAGGTCAATAAATCAAAAATAATTATTTTTAGATTATTTGTAACGGGTCTCAACTATTCAATACTCCAGATGATTAAAGGATACTTTTTACCCAACTAAACTGACGAACAAAGAGGGCTTATGTCTTTTCCTCCTCCACGAACGAAGTTGCGGGTACCTTCTAGTTATATTGTGTTACTAGAAGGTGCCCTCAACTTCGTTCGTCCGTTACAATAGTTTTTTTGAAAATAATATTCAATGTACAGACTTTTCTTTTTATAACTTCATAATAGTACCTATAGATAATACATCGTGTATGTATGCACGACATGGAAAATCAACCCGCGACGCATTTATTTAATGGCGCGTAGTCCCCTATACATCAATTACATATTTGTGTAAATTTTGTCATAGAGCGACGCATAATATCGGAAGTAACTTGAAAGTTCCAAACACACAAGGTTGTGTGTCGGCGTCAAAACTGAATTATTTTACTTGCTCTGTAACTTCCGCCGCGCGCCGTCGGTTTGGTTCTTACTAAAGCGGCCACATATTTCCGCATTTGAAAAAGAAAAATACTACGTTCTTTGCTTTTTATGGTTCGTTATCCAAAAGGTACGAAACTGTGCTGTCCTTTAGGCGTCTAAAGACATCTAACCACAAATATAAGGGGTCACCGAGTTTTATAAACGCGCCGTCGACGCGCGTTTTTCGTCGATACAAACGTGAAATGCACGCGAGTCTGGATGCAATGAAAAACGCGCTGTTGATGTACGTTCCTAAAATGCGGTGTCCATAGGCTCTTCAGGCTGTTGATTTTATTCGATAAATTTTCGTTATGATTTGGGGGAAATCGACAAAGAATACCAATTGAAGGTTATTGTTTAGGTTAGTTTCTAGTATTATCTAATTATATATTTACTAGAAGATGCCCGCAACTTCGCTCGCTGAGGAGAAAAACTCATATCACCTCGTTTTGTCTTCAGCGTAGTAGGGTAAATAGTAGCCTGTAACCATCTGTGGATACCCAGCTACCCGTGCTCCAAAAATGTAGTGATAAAGCCACAACGACACATACAAAAAAAAGATTCTCACGATTTGAAAACCTCCTCCTTGTTTGGGAGTCGGTTAAAAAAATATATTTCGCTTCAGTGACCTCCAAATAGTGCGTAACGATAGATTTTTTTAAAATACTTTCAATTTACAGACATTTAATTTTTACAACTTTATAACAGGATAGATGTACCAAAAGTTTAATAATAAAAAGCGTCTTAAATGTTTTGCAATGTACTAAATGGTTTTCTGTATGTACAATTTTTTTAACTTGTTTTGGTCACGTTTTTAGTACCTCTTCGTACCTACTTTAATACCAGTTATAAGCGCTGAAAGGTTCTTATATTTCTTTGAAGTTGGAATGTGTGCAGTGCATGTTACTGTATGCATATAATAGTAATTACACTATCACTCATATGTGATCGTATTTGGCAGCTTGGTGTCGAGAATTATCGTAGAACCGGTCAATAGCCCTTTGTCCTATCGCCATTTTTGGCGATACGCTGTGTGATGTGATCACATATGGTGAAAATGGGTGATGGTGTAATAGGTACCTTTAGACATCTATACTATTATATAAAGTTGTAAATCTGTACATTAAAAATATTTTCTAAAAAAATATTGTAACGGATTATTTAGAAGTCACTGAATCGAAATATTTGTCTTTTTTTATGTTTGTATGTGTCCTTAAAAAAAAAGAGGGGTTATGCCTTTTTCTCCTCCATAAAAAAGTTGCGGGCACCTTCTGGTATAATCGCCAATAAACGTATGTTTTGTGAATTAATCCTAAGAAATGTACCGCAATATGTAGTCTAAGATAAATATATTATCATTCGCTTGTCCTTATCCCATATTTAATTGGGGTCGGCACAGCATGTTTTTTTCTTCCATACCTCTCTATCTCCCGTTATTTCTTAATTCCGTATTTCTTAACTCTCTTTCCTAATTAATGTTGAAATGGATTCTGCTCTAGTACAATTCATTTTGATCAGGAGGCGATTTTTTTATTCCTTGGTATGTTTGAATTTAATTAACGTTTTAATTAGGTAAGGATTTTGTTATTACATAACTATTAATATTCTTCATCTACTGTTGTTCTTTTTTCGTAAATGTGCTAAATGAAGTGCTAATTTTATCATTATAAATTTACGCTCCGAAAAAGTTACAGAATACGAGTTTACAGACTATAAGAAGTTCTTAAGATGGTAAATTCTTGTTTAATTTTGTGTATTAATTATGTTTATCATATCGAAACGATAATCATTTTAGTTCGACAGTCCTTCGCGATGCTCGTGACATCAAAAAACAAGCTTAACTTGTTTTAAATGATAATGTTTTTACTTTAGGCGCTTAACGCCATCTAGCGAGAACAGAGCGAACTACATAGTCACGTATCAAGCCATATATGTAATTGAAGAATAGAAAGCCTTATATGGCCACGTGATTCCAGCTATCGCCACTCACTTTACGTGGCGCTTGCGCACGGAGCAAATCGAGGCCTCTACTCGATTATTACTGTTGCCAGCTTATCTTTCTTATAATCAACATCATTCTCTTGCTTGTCCTTATTACATTACATCTTATTATAAAGTTGTAAAAATGAAATGTTTGGACATTGAAAATATTATCAATAAAATAAGTAATACGGACTATTTGCAGGTCACTGAATCGATAAATATTTTTTTATTTTATTTTTTGTATTTTATTTTTTAATTTATTTTCTGTATATTTGTGTGTTTGTATTTGTCGTTGTGGCTTTAGCACGCCAAAACGGATAAACTGATTTCAACTATTTTTGGTATTTCTCATAGTATACCTAGATATTTCTACAGTTTTCCAACTTTCATTATATACATTTTCTTATATGTATTTTTATGCGTACCTCAATGAGAATAATGAATTAACATGTCTGAAAATAGATACATGATTTTGAACCTTACTCCGCAAAAAATATGTATCGTAATTCGTAATATGTAAAAAATAATTAATACATAATGATTATTATATAACATACTCGTCGAACAAGCATTGTAAGTACTTTAAATAACTACTTACTAACTATTGATAAATACGATACATATGGTATATTGCCTCTTATTTGTCATACCCATAAGCCACTATCTGGATGCTTGGCATCCCAAAAATAAACGGGTAACTCCAAATAGTATCGTGTGACTTTTTTTAGATATCTTCAACGTACAGACATTAAGAGATTTAGATTTTATATATTATTTCATTAAATAAAGTGCCCATAACCAAGTACTTTAGACCGTATCCAAGGGGAAAAAAGAGTTTTAACAAAAATGGCCGAAGGAAAAGTAGGTATAAACCAGTCCTACAGAAACGTAAGTACACCAGTCCTGTTTCTGATAACCTAGAATATATTAGAAAGGTAATAATTTAGGTCTAAAATATGCCCCTGGTTATGTAAGTACTGAGTCACTGTTTAGCCGGCACCCGAGAAGGGCGTAAGTATCAACATTTTCTTATTAAAGGTATTACAGACTATATTTTCCTTTTTCCTATGTGCATCATATTAGGTGCTAAAGTATAAAATTGCCGTTAAATAAGTATATTGCATTTTAAGAAAATCGATTTCTCCATACTAATATTTATAGGATTAGGAATGGGCAATACAAATTAAATATATTTTTATAGGTATGGGCAGACAGCATTGAAGCTGAGTTACGGATATTTAGTTAAAAATAAGTTTTTTTTTTAAGTATTACATGAAATCGGGCAGTAAGTGAATCGAGCTGTTTTTAAACTGTGTAAGGATGGGTGACATGCCATTTAAATAAACTTTATTACATACCTACAAAAATCCAAAGTCTACGGTTCATATAATTTATACATTATTAAACACTGATCCATTGAGATAGGTCAGGAGTCAATTTGAGATTTCGCCGCGTACAACACACAGTGAGTAAGCACTCTTAGGCAAAGCATTTTATGTAAGCTTAGCGGGATATGAACTACATCCAAACTAAAAGGTCGTAACTTTGTACGCCGATTAATGACGCATACAACGTTACTTGTTCGGTAAAGGAATATTGGGCAACTCAGTCTAGACTAAGTTGGGCTGAGCTAGAACCATACTAGGCAATGTCCACTTAGCCGGTCAGTAGGTACATTAGGTAATTGTGTTAGTTATTTATAGTTGCCGATAACTTAGGCGATGTATCTATGGAACTTTAGTAGTTTAATACTGCTGTGTAGATAATTAGGTTTATCTAGACCCACATACAGTAAAAAACTCTGTTCTCCTCACTAGCTTGGAAAGCCGTATTTTATCCTTTAAGACAAGTGGGTAAAAATGCATTTTATCCACTAGTGAGGAAATTAATTTGACCTTGGAGCGTGTTTAAGTAACTTTTGACAGATAACCAAACATAAAACGCTCATAGTAATGGTTCGTTGGATATTAATTATCATTAAATGCTTTAAGAATTTAATAAAAGATGCTTTAATAATTTAATAAAAATAGGTATTTAGCTTCATTAAAATGATTTTAAATCATAAACCTTAAAATTCCACAAGAAACATTTGTTTTCTTTTATAATGATGTTGAATATAATTCTGAACGCATAAGTTGAGTCAATGAAACAAAACGCATCGTCAGAAATGTCAATAATGCCAAAAACTTTTCCATTGATGATGATTCTAATTAACCTGATGATGATTATAATGTGTACAAATAAAGACTTATCTTTTATGAGCTGTTTTTTTGCATGTTGCACTTTCCTCGCTATAGTGAGGTAAAAAGTTTTGTGTTACACACGGGTGCAAAGTTGTACTTTTGTTCTCGTGCGTTGCAACACTCGCTACGCTCAGGATTTTATTTTAGATAGAATCCTTTCGCTTGATCTTGTTTCAATTCCATACTCGCGCGGTAAAATACTATTTTGCATCCTTGTAAAACAAATAACTATTAATGTGTTCAAAACCTACAGATAACGTCCAGCTTTTCAATAATAAATGTTTACATTCTCATACATGCAATGATATCCTAGATAACCCGGCGTGCTCGCCGCGCTGCGGCCATAACTACATTAGAGGATCAGAACACTTTAAAAAATGCCGAAACATTGTCTAAAAGCATCAGATTCCGAATATGGTACTTTCCTGGGTAACAGAAGAAATCAAATTTTCACTAACCAGCATTTTTTGTAGATGGTACTATTACGAGTACAATAAGGCGAAGTCAGATGATCCCAAAAAATAAGATCTTTCATCAAAACGTACTTTTCAAACAAATAAAACTTCGGAACTGTGTATCAAGTGTACCCAATAAAAGGGATTAGAAGCTAGTATGTTGTGATATTTAAAATCGTGAATATCATATAGACATATCGCTGTCACTGATTCGGCACACCTCATTGGTGTCAAGGGTACATTTGGCTGAAAATAATCTTAAACAAGCATGCAAAGTACATGTCTGCTACTGATTCGCAGTTATTTTTATTTTATTACCTACGTGCATGATTAACCTTATTAACTGACTAGAAGGTGCCCGCAACTCTCGTCAGTTGAAGAGAGAAAAATCATAACCCTCTTTTTTTCAACGTAGTCGAGTAGAAAGTATCCTATAACCATCTATGGATGCCCAGCTACCCGTGTACCTACAATATTTGAAATCCGTCTAACGGTTTTGGCTTGACGAAGCCACGACACACTGTGGGCTTAAAATCGGCTTTCATAGAAATAGAAACCGAAGTCGAAAATATTCTTTTTTTTTCTTGAAATCGCATTAGGTAGTCATGATCATACTACAAAATGAGCCTGAGGTAATTTGGACTTGTTATTATTTTTTTAATAGACATCTTAATAAAAATACACACACATACAAACAGACGAGAAATCCAAATTAAAACTTTTTAACAAAAAAATAAAACCGACTCCAAAAAAACTAAAAAGTAAAAAATAACGCCATAATTCAGTTTCTTCAAATTACTTACAAGTAACCGTTTGTATACTCAATCTATACAGTATATACAATTAATGTTATTTTGGAGTCGGTGCCATCGTGTCACAACTTAGTACCATTCTCATCAGGAACATTTAAATTTGTGACTATGAAGTTGCTTAGCTAAATTAATCAAGATATTTTGTCGCCACCCGTAAATCATTTATCATTGAGGAGTTCCGATGGCATTCTGTGGTCTTCTGCATCAATTCCACTTCACCAATTTACCTTTTCTGAATGCAAATGCTTATTATGTTTCTTATAATACCATAATCGCTATATGTATGCCTACAATATTTGAGGAGTTCCTTCAATTCCTCATGGATTCCATCATCAGATCTTCACCAAAATTAAATAGGACCAACTAGAAAGTACCTTCTATAAAACCAAGAAAAAAAAATTGAAATCGGTCAAATAGTCTTTGAGTAATCGGTGAACATCCATAAAAAAAAAAAAAAAAACATTCCGTCGAATTGAGAACCTCGTCCTTTTTTGGAAGTCGGTTAAAAATACGTTTTGATTCACTATCATTCAGTGCCCTTCAAATAGTATCATATCATTTTTTTTAAATAATTATCTCCAATGTACAGAGACATTTTATTTTTACAACTTTATTATAGTATAGATGATGTTTTTTGGCAATTTGTGGCCATCAGTATGGATATCGAAATATTAACGGCTTTACGGTGCTTACAGAAACCAGATAAGATAATACGGAGGTATGTAAAGGACAAAGTGATAAATAACCAAATTATCAATATTTCACAACCATTCAAACAATGTAATCATATTATAAACAAAGATCAGAAACAAATGAAAAAATTTTTCGACGATACTGGACTTGAACCAGTGCCTTGAGCCAGACCGGGGCAGCACGCTCTACCATCTGAGCTAATCGTCCACACCAGTAGTCGACGAATTTTGTCATCTGTTCTTGCTTATGGATCTCTGTATGGTGCATCCGACTCTTTAGCCGTTAGCGCCGCCTAGTGAAGAACTATGAAGTTACTTTCACCCCGAGCAGATACCTTTACAGGTACCATTGCTCGGCGAGAGGTGGCGCTATTATCAAGACTGTACTTTTTGTTTTACAAATATCATGATAATAATCACAATTTTTGCAATTTATTAGTGGATCACTCCACTAGTGTTATTATTATAAACAAAGATCAGAAACAAATGAAAAAATTTTTCGACGATACTGGACTTGAACCAGTGCCTTGAGCCAGACCGGGGCAGCACGCTCTACCATCTGAGCTAATCGTCCACACCAGTAGTCGACGAATTTTGTCATCTGTTCTTGCTTATGGATCTCTGTATGGTGCATCCGACTCTTTAGCCGTTAGCGCCGCCCAGTGAAGAACTATGAAGTTACTTTCACCCCGAGCAGATACCTTTACAGGTACCATTGCTCGGCGAGAGGTGGCGCTATTATCAAGACTGTACTTTTTGTTTTACAAATATCATGATAATAATCACAATTTTTGCAATTTATTAGTGGATCACTCCACTAGTGTTATTATTATAAACAAAGATCAGAAACAAATGAAAAAAAATTCCGACGATACTGGACTTGAACCAGTGCCTTGAGCCAGACCGGGGCAGCACGCTCTACCATCTGAGCTAATCGTCCACACCAGTAGTCGACGAATTTTGTCATCTGTTCTTGCTTATGGATCTCTGTATGGTGCATCCGACTCTTTAGAAAGTAACTTCATAGTTCTTCACTAGGCGGCGCTAACGGCTAAAGAGTCGGATGCACCATACAGAGATCCATAAGCAAGAACAGATGACAAAATTTTTCGACTACTGGTGTGGACGATTAGCTCAGATGGTAGAGCGTGCTGCCCCGGTCTGGCTCAAGGCACTGGTTCAAGTCCAGTATCGTCGAAAAATTTTTTCATTTGTTTCTGATCTTTGTTTATAATAATAACACTAGTGGAGTGATCCACTAATAAATTGCAAAAATTGTGATTATTATCATGATATTTGTAAAACAAAAAGTACAGTCTTGATAATAGCGCCACCTCTCGCCGAGCAATGGTACCTGTAAAGGTATCTGCTCGGGGTGAAAGTAACTTCATAGTTCTTCACTAGGCGGCGCTAACGGCTAAAGAGTCGGATGCACCATACAGAGATCCATAAGCAAGAACAGATGACAAAATTCGTCGACTACTGGTGTGGACGATTAGCTCAGATGGTAGAGCGTGCTGCCCCGGTCTGGCTCAAGGCACTGGTTCAAGTCCAGTATCGTCGAAAATTTTTTTCATTTGTTTCTGATCTTTGTTTATAATAATAACACTAGTGGAGTGATCCACTAATAAATTGCAAAAATTGTGATTATTATCATGATATTTGTAAAACAAAAAGTAATGTAATCATAAATATTATAACACAGAGTTCGATTGTAATGGAAAAAATCAAAGCGACTTATATTGTCAAACACAAACTAATTAGAACCCTTAGCGCCCTCTATGTTTTATTTATTTTAAAATTCCAAGCGCATTAGCCATTCTCCAAGACATGCGCATCACGCTACGTCTCTGTCCCATGGCTTCTCCACCAAGTATTAGGACAGCAAGAGAACTAATTAGTAATGTAATCATTACTAATTAGTTATTTCATTATTCCATCACACTTTAGTTGAATTATTGGCTAAGATGAGCTAGTAGGTTTTTAAATATGACTGTTTATAGGTTTAGACGGTGCCTTCATACATTGTGAGACTTCGAATGTCTTTGGGTGCGGTGCAACTTAGAAAATGGTTTTTTTTTTAACCAAGATTCAAATACTAAAAGCTCTGCAGTGTCACTAAGTATCTAATATCTAAGCGGTGGATTGTTAAAAGATGGTCAGAGTTGATATGGTCTCTGATATCCGGGGGAATTATGAGTACCTTTACGAAATAACCTCAAATATGAAATAATCCCAAGTATCCCAACGCACCGTCTATGATTTCATGTCATGACCCAATAAATATGTATTTATTAGGTCATGTTAGAAGCATGTACTAGGGTAGTTTCCTGGGTAAAAAAAATATTATTCTAATTAGTCCGTCTGTTAGATTATCAAAAAATATTACACAAGCATTTTATATTTTGCCAATCAAACAAAACATGAGAAAGATAAAGTGCGTTTAAGTTAGGGAGTGTGGGGCGCATGTCGTCACGCCGTGTGAAAAACGGTCGCACGGCGTGACGTGACGGGGAACTTTAACAGGCTGTATCTTCATTATTTCGTGGTTAATTGACAAAAGTAAAAAGTACTTTTTCCATACTTTCTGATAATCTAACTGACGGACTAATTATATTTTGTAGGACACAAGCCTATTACATTCAAGCTGATTTAATCTTGGCAACGTGGTTGTAACTAGATACAAGACTAATTTCTAATTAGTTTCGTTAATCTAATGAGATGTATGTGGGTGAATGAAACTGGCCGGTAACCTTCTGCCGCCTTTTCTACTTATTATACGGTTACAACTTTTCTTTTTAAGTTTTAAATCTGGCACGTGACAACACAACATTTAGGTTGCCAAACAAATAAAAAAACAATGACTATATACTAAAAATATCTGAAGGAGGTGTAGATGACGCCTCTGTCATGCTAATTTTGAGAACACTAATATTTAAACTATTATAAAGCTGTAAAAATTGAAATGTCTGTACATTGAAGATATACAAAAATATATATTGTAAAGGACTATTTGCTGGTCACTGAATCCAAAAGATACTATATTGGATTTTTACAGGTCTGTATGTGTCGTTGTAATCACGCTAAATCGGCTAAACGGATTTCAAATATTTTCGGTACGGCTAGCTGAGTATTCACAGATGGTTATAGGATACTTTTACCCGACTACGCTGAAATAATAAAGAGGGTTATGGCTTTTTCCTCATTCGCGAATGAAGTTGCTGGCGCCTTCTAGTAACGTACTATTTTTATTGTATTTTACGAACATCTTATCTTCTTTCCCGCCTGTTCCTCTTAGTAGTACTCGTCCCTTTGATGGTTCTGTACAGCGTCATCATCTTGCTGAGACTCATTCACTTCACTGATTTACAAAGATAAAACTACCAACACCAAATAACACTTATTACTCCAGTGCTAAGTTGCATTTTACGAATATAAAACTATAATTCAAGATACACTGTGCACACTTGTAACACCACTGTATCCTCTGGTCAGGTCAGGTGCCCCTGCTAGTTGCAAATGAGTAAATTACGAACATGTGTCAGTTGATTTTGAAGAAATTTTGTCATTTATGACCGTAATTAAGATGATAATAGGGGGAGTTAGATTCATACGTCGCTAAGAAAGGGGAACGACTGATCTACATACAAACAAAAACGTGATCCCACCAAAAACATTTTCAAGTTAAATGTTAACAAGACGAGACCATATGGCTGTCATAAAGTTATCAGATCTCATGTAGAGCCAAACTTCTAACTCTACACTCCCTAACGCTATAAGCCCTAACTTCACAAACTCTACACCTTAGTCAAAACATGTGGATTGGCCGTTTGTACGTACATTTGAGGAAGCTACTAATGACGGATTATTATAAAACTTCCGGACTATAAGTACAGGATGGTTTACATTGATTTAAACTTACACGATCTTCACTCATTATCACAACACAACAAAACGGGGCTTAATCGCGTATACATATGATTTATTTAATTACCTTTCGTTTGTAATTCTTCGACGTTTCGGACATCGCCCCGTTTTGTTGTGTTGTGATAATCAGGATGGTTTACTCACGTAAGTATAGCCTTGATCAAATTGTATTAACTTGAAATTAAGGTACGATTGGTTAAATTTCTTCCTTGCAAGTGTGTTGAAAAATGTCGCAAGAAACTCGTGTGCATTGGTCATTACATTCCCGGCTTTATACAGCTCTCGACTGCGGGCTGCAATATAGCCTCGACTGTAATAAGCAACATAGCATACTCGTATCACAATGTATACTATTTGTATTGTATTTATCTTACCTTCTTTCCCGCCTTTTCCTTTTAGTAGTACTCGTCCCTTTGATGGTTCTGTACAGCGTCATCATCTTGCTGAGACTCATTCACTTCACTGATTTACAAGGATAAAACGAACAACACCAAATAACACGTATTAATCCAGCGCTAAGTTACACTTACGAATATAAAACTATCATTCAACTAGATACACTGTACACACTTGTAATACCACTGTATCCTCTAGTCGGGATCAATCTGTAATAAAAGAAAAAATAAAGTTGAAATTGCAATGTAATAAAAATCTCGAGATTTAAATAAATAAAATAAATAAAAATCAGGAACAATCTTAATCAAATCAACCTAGTCAGAAACTAAGCAAAGCTTGTAGTATGGGCTTGTACCAGGCGATGATATACGTAATATATAGATAAATTAAATTCCTTAAATACATAGGAAACATCCAAGACCCAGGAACACAACTTTCTGTTATAACTGTTTAGCGGCCCGCATACTGCAGTACTCCCATCGAACCTTTACAATCTAACGTTACCAAAAACCACTATAGAGGTTACCATCGAAAATCATTAATCAGCAAATTAGCATAAACTTTCGTTGTCTATAAAATCATTCCAAGAATGTCCATCGAAGTAGGGTTAAGTGTTCTTGTAGGGCGACCGGCCACGACAAGGTGCGACCAGCGACGCGGCGAGTGAATTCTCTCTTCATTGCGCGGTCGAGACGCTCACCGCACAACAGTTAATTAGCATCGTGCGCAATGTATTAGGAATTTGCTTGTCACGCCACCGGTCGTGCATTTTCGTCGTACATACGTGGCTGTAAGGGCGATCGGCGTGTGAGTGTGACCCACTGACCGGCGCGGGCGACGATTGATCGATTTGACACTTTCGACCACATTGGCGTGATGGTGTATTCCGGTTTGTTTGCCACGGGTAACTAAGTTAGCACCAAACTTGCCAAATATACGTGTTGCATTCGTTTCGTCTGACATACAAAACAAGAAAGCTGACTCGAATATTCGGCAAATACGCGCAGTGTGGTGCCGCCACACAGTGGTTCGGGTTGTATGGGAGCGCGGAATTAATTGTTTTTATGACAGGCGGGCATTTTAAAAGTTATGAAATGTGATTTTATCAATATAAATAGATAAAATAAATAAAATAAATATAACAAACATTAAAAAATGTGTATAGTTTGTATTAAAATCATCTAAAATGTACCATCAAATACAAAATAATTATTAAATAAATTAAATACCTCTTATAGGATTATCAAAGTAGATGTATAATATAAAATTACATTAAATAATGGTACTTATATACTTCAAGAAAATAAAAAATATATAAAAAACACATTTACTTAATTATAATAAATCCTTTATTTCTTCATGCTCTCTTTCTGTTCTTTTATAGTTATGTTTAGCCCTTAAGCTATTAATAAAAGGGTCTGAAGATGTCAATAGCATGTTTATGATGTCTTCATTCGCAGATTCCCGTGAGCATTTCCTGGAATGGTACAATCTGTACCGACGATAATCCTTATTCCGAGCTTCTTGGGCTTCTTCACTTAGCATTCCAATTGTCAGAGCAGCAGCTGATATTATTCTACTTCCATGCATCAGTATTTTATGAACAGTGTTTGGCATGTAATACCACTTGTATAAGCGAACATATATTTTTGCTGTTTCATTGCAGTAATCTCCGAATTTTTCAGCATCTATTGTGGCACCCGAATTAATTGCATGTAATATGACTGAAAACCGGCGAATTAATTCTTCATCTACACCGGTAACCTCCGCAACTACACTTGGGCTACTAAAAAATCTCCTGGAAGTATTGCCATCATTAGATGACCCCATACCTTGTTTTACGAAGTCAACTTTTAAACCCAATCTGTCAAACAGCTCTTTTTGTATTCTCTTTTTCTCTGCTTCTTTCTGTGGCCGTGTGTTTGCGTTTGTACTCCATTTACAAAAAGACTTTCTATAGGCGATGTGTAAAATACATTCCATAAATTTAATTCGGGCATGTAACGGCGATAAGCCCACTTTCAATGCATCAGGATTCTCTACTTTGTTTCGCACGAGATCTAATAAGTTCATTTCTGTAGGCCTTGCCTTGCATATAAAGCAAACAGCATTAGACTGTGTATCGGTAACCGTTTGTGCTATCTTGCCATCGATCATCGTGAATAACAACTCATGCTTTATTTTAAAGGTTTTGCCACTAATGCAGACAGAAGTCTCATGTAAATTGGATATTTCAGATTCCATTCTTGACCTTTCGTTATAGGTCAATTCAGTTGTTTCTTTACTAAATTGAAACTGTACCGGTCTACAAAATCTCGTAGAAGATGGGCTTTCATTTTTCCAATACACAGATGTATCGTCATCTTTGTTATGGGCAAGGCGAAGAGGGACTAAAGAAGTCAAGAACATGTTCGCATCTGTGACGTCTTCTTCTTTAAATTTCTGCTTGTATTCATTATGACCAGATGAACCATCACAGCCCCATTTGGAAATAAGAGTCATATCTTCATTCATGCTTGAAAGTTCATCTGCTGTTTTTGTTTGTAAAATCCTGGTTACAGTGTGGTCCAGTAATGGTTGCAAGCTAACACAGGCATAATATTTGGTTACATCTATATGTTCAAATTTAGGGCAGCACTGTTTTTTTGAGTCAAGGACTCTATGATAGTTAGGAAAAATGTCGCAACCTATCTCTTTCGTCGCGTTTCTAAGCACTTCACACTGATGTTTTGTTAGAGCCGCATCTAACATCAAAGCCAAAGCCTTTTCTGGACTGAAGGCAGGATATTTTACGGGGTTTTCTCGAATTTTATCGGCAGCAGACAAAATCGCCTGTTCGGGATAGTTCTCACATAAACTTCTCACTTTATTTCGTTTTGTACGGCTACAACACTCTTCAAAAGGTTCTTCTGGACGACCATTTCGAAGTCGTTTTGAAGGTCCTGGTTCGGCGTCTACGGCAGCATCAGCATTCGAAACTGAAGGCACCGTATGTATTGAAAACATACCACTCAGCCAATCCTTGTTTTTTTCAAAAAAATATTTTCGCGTCCTTGATGCAGCTTTCCACTTTTTCGTGAAAGTAGGTAAAAAGTGTTTAGTCAACTCAATACAGATTTGGTCTAGTATTGCTTCTGAAAGATTTGGATTTTTAATTTTCAGGTTTTCAATACACTTATGCACTTCCCGGTCACTTGAAATAGCAATTTCGACTAAATCTGCATACGAAATGCTGAAACTTGCCATGACTATAAATAATAACAGTATAACTTCCTCGAGTTGATAATAGTAAATGAAGGAAAAGACAATAATGTACGCATTTTATATCCAAATCAAGCCATTTGTTAATTAACTACCCTCATAAATGTGTTTATCTATGTCATTATTTTTCCTACCTCCAAATACGCTGTTTAGTTAAATGGTCATTATTCAAAAGATTGCAGGCACCGGCAGCTGGAATCAATTAGGTCATTATTTTGGATAATTAAGGTATCATTTGTGCTATTTTTTGGTGAAAGGCTAGGTGAGGCTGGAAAGTAATACCCAATTGAATATTAAAAATTGCCAAAATAACGACCATGTTGTTTTAATCCAAGCCATACCCAAACCTATAGCCGAAATTACTGATATTATAAAACATAAAAATACCTTATTATATGGTTTATCAAATAAAAATAGCATTTTGTATACTTTAGCGCCGGTTTTAGAAATATATTACCAGAAAGAAACAACTTTTTTGACGGACAATTTGTTAGTGTTCAGCATCATGTGTTTTGTATTATTTATTTACAAATAAATAATACACCAAAATTAAAATTCTTTCAGTATAGGGTTGTAAAAGTATTCTACTGTTAGATTTAAGTCAAATAAATAACTTTAGTTGATTTGTAATTTTCGGACTTTATTCCGCCCTTGAACCAATGTGCGCCATTACAAATTGCTGCACAGGGGTAAACAAGGACCCTATACTCAAACACATTTGCTCCGCTTCTGATTTCCTACTTAAAAATAAATAAATATTACAGGACAATTGTACACAAATCGAACTAGTCCTATTGTAAGCTCAATAAGGCTTGTGTTATGGGTATTGGACGACGATATATTTAATAGATATATTACTTATATACATAGAAAACATCCAAGACTCAGAAACAAATATTTATGCTCATCACACAAATATTTGCCCTTACCGGGATTCGAACCCAGGACCTCAGCTTCGCAGGCGTTACTCCCACTGAGCTAAACCGATCGTCAAGCTTATATAAATATACATCTTCTTAACTCACAAAATAGTAATTATTATTCATATAATTACTTCCGTTTTGTAAATTATAATAAAAGCCACATTCACACTACTAAATTTATGTCTGAGCGCAGAATATAACTGTACTCAGAAAGAGTTTTTTTTGAGTATAATGCAATTGGAATACTACTCGTACATATCATCAAGCTGTGTCATTACTGAACAAATTCCCTCCGGCCGTTTTGGCAACCAAGTTTCACAACCAGTTGTTAAAAAATAAGTAATCATCTTGTTATTCAACTATTTTTCATGCAATTTTAGCGGTGGGTGAGCTAAATACGTGCAGCACACTGCGTACTACAAACAAAAAAACACCCACACACTGACAATTTACCGTATGAACTAACCGGAGATTTCGCTATTACTTTGGCAGAGGGGAATGTATGGCATCTCCAGTGGTTAAATGGTCTAAGTCGTTAATTTTCTAATCAATTCAGACTATGTACCTTTATAAACATTGTATTAATTCTAAATTTATTACTTTTTTTATAAATTTACTATAAGATGCCCGTAAAATCGTTCACGGAGGACAAAAAGCCATAACCCCTCGTTTTTTATTCAACGTAGTCGGGTAAAATGTATCCTATAACCATCTGTGGATACCCAGCTACCCGTGTACCAATAATAATTCAAATCTGTTTAGCCGATTTGGCGTGATGAAGCCACAACGACACATACAAACATACAAACAATACAAAAAAAATGTTTTTTTTAATTCATTGACCTTCTAATAGTCCTTTACAATATACTTTTTTTAAATATCTTCATTGTGCAGGAATACATTTTTCAACTTTATAACAGTACAGATTACTAATCGTATAGTTTTTAATTCCATGCTACTCATTTAATGTCTGTACATTGTAATTTATCGAATCAAAAATATTTTTAAAATTTTTTGGGTGTGTTTCGGATTTTGTAACCTACTAAGGTAGTGAAACAGAGAGGGTTCACACTTCTTCTCCTACGCAGAAGAACGTCAAAATATTCTCATAATCATGAAATTAGTTAACAACGCGTGCATTAATTAATTAATTTGTATCATCTGTATTCGTGAAGGCCACATGTGTGCTACAAATTATTATTATTAAGGCTTAAATATTGAGTAATTTTGAGTTAATTTAGTAACGAAGGGAAACTGTCCAACAGCACATTAGTTACACTAGATAAACAATTTGTTATTTCAAAATCACCACACTAACATACATACATATTAAATACCTTTATAAATATGAGTATATGTGGTTCATTGTGGAGTAATTCATCAGTTTAAAACTGTATTGCCTAGTTAAATTTAATATAAATGGCGTTAAAATGCTATTTTGCAGAAATTCATTCTATTATTTTATTATCCTGAAGAGTGGCATGAACATTTTAATCCGTATTGAAATATATTAATAAAACCACGTAATTAATTAATACTTTGAGTTTTATTATGGTCGATGGAGAGATAAGCAAGATAATTTTAGAGTATAAAAAATTACTAATGACAGAGGTGTGTCCTTAGCTCCTAAAATAACACATGCATTTTGTAGTTTTACAAAACGCACAGTAGTTTCCAAGTGTTTTTTATAAGTAAAATTAACTCTACATTTCTGAGACGTCGGGCCGGTAATCTAAAGGTGCCAGTTTGGATTCTGGACCATGAATGATCGCGATTTATTTTTTCTTGGCGCTATAATATTTATGCCTAATACTATTATATTTTATTAAAACACGTGAACCAGCCCGCAAGTTCGAGGAACAGAAAAGTCACAACCCCTTTTTTCTTCAGTTTAGTCGGATAAAAAGTAACTTAGGACCATCGGCGGATACTCAGCTACCTGTGTACCAAAAATAGTTGAAATCTGTTCAGCCGATTTTGCGTGACGAAGTCACAACGACACACAAAACGTACAAAAAATCAGTATAAAATATTTTTCGATTATAACTTCAATGTACAAACAAAACAAAAAAAAGCCGTATACATCAAGATAAAAAAGCGTTGCATAAAGTTAGCTATTATAGATCCCAATTCTCATGCAATCAAAACCTAACGCCCGGGAAATTACATAATTTACGACGTTTTTTTTTTTAGGTTCGTTATCCTTTTGAAATATGCTCAAAATTGATAACACGTAACATCACTTTGCTCTCATCGGAAGTCTTCCAGTATCCGTCAAAACACGCTTTTACTCATAGAATATTCAACGTGTGATTATGCGCCGCCGACGTGGATTTGAATAAATACCTGCACCGGAGCATCTGACGAGTCTTGCTGTTGCTGCTTTAAACTGTAGCGGTTAATCAGGTAGTCTAGATTAATAGCTAGGTATGGGTTCTGTTCCTAGTAAACAATATCAAAGTACATAATACATTCGTCGTTGTGATTAAACTACGGAGGTACCCCCGCGCAGTCAAATTATTTGCATGTAATGTATTTAGGTACCTAAATACAATAAATAAGGTTTTTTTTTAATTAATTTACTGCAATTGGATTGATGTTTGAGATTATAACACTTGTCTACGAAAATCCCTGCTCTGCGGGCTTCCAGCATCCTGGGTTATGCTTTTTTATAATGTATCTTAGAGCATTTCAGAGTCCTCGGCAAGCTTGGCCTAATTTCACCTTACTATACAAACGAAGTTTCGTTCTCATTTTAAAACTACGTGTTAGATTGTGAACTTTGCATATACAATGACAATAGGTATATCTATGTCTGTAATTAGTTTATATGGCTCCAGCTTATAAAACAAACGAAATACAGCAAAAACAAGTATATTTTACTCGCTGTATTTTTTTTTACTATTGTATCTGAAGCTACATAAAGTATTTACAGACCTGGATATATCTTAACTTATTCTAAGTACATGTTTTAGAGCAAACTAGCTACTACTTCAGTGTCATTTAAACTCTTCGAAATTCAACAACGTTAGAATGACATTTTTGAACTTTCCCGAAAACGCTCCATACTGAACCCTAGGAAGGCGTGACGTCAAACTTTCCTACCTTATATAGGGAAATTAAGAAATTTGTTGTGCAGTTATGTTAAAACTTGCGTTTTTCGAAACGGTTTCATAACAAAAGTTATCACACATTTCATGGGTTATTTATTCAATGGTATTATGAATTAATTATTAATATTTTCAGACTTTAAAAATGGACTTTCCCACCTATTTTTAAAAGGCTCATAAAACAAGATATACGTTTTTTTATGATTTTCGTCATGAAAACTTCCATTTCGCATCAATTTTTTTATTATTATTTGAGAACAATCAGCAACCCTATTATAAGAAATCACCTACAAACAAAAAACACCCACACACTGACAATTTATCGTATGAACTAACCGGAGATTTCGCGATTACTTTGGCAGAGGGGAATGTATTGGTATGGCATCTCCAGTAGTTAACACGCTAACTGATGTGTCTATATTTTGTACTTTTATAAAAAATCTAACTTAAGATTTTTGAAGATAGGTATAGATAGAAAAAAGCGTTCATTTGGTTAAATTGATTTAATTTGTCCGAGACAACAATATTTTATCTTTGAAAAATTCTTCGAAATAAAATGTTTTTATTATATATGATAAATGCGAAAGTTAGTGAGGATGTTTGTTATTTTATAACATTTAAACAAAACTCTACTCACATATAGATCACTTGATAATTAAAAAGATTTGACCGCCTGAACAGATAAATCGACAATAAACTAGATTTTGAAACAGTTTTCCTCGCTGACCACCAAAACCAATGAGTTGACAGTTTATTTTTATTAACCCGAGTTACAAAGTTACGATCGAGTTATCGCTAACCGCAGTTTCGACACCTAATTCAAAGTAATGGGTAAGATAACCTCAAAATCTGCAAGCTTTCGAAACTTTGCCGAATTTGCACTACGACAGCGTATATGTTTTTTCCATTAATTACTAATGTTGTGTTGAAATGGCTTGGTTAAGTGCCGTGTATGTTGGTAGCAATCATGTACTCGTATGTGTTTTTTTTTAGTTTTTTTGATTCTAAGATTTTACTGACTTTAATGACATACTTATGACACAAAAAAGAAACAAAGTTGAAGTACCGGAAGTAATAAAAATAATCAGAAAACCGGCCAAGTGCGAGTTGTACTCGCGCACCGAGGGTTCTGTACAAACTTTCACTCACCCTAATATTATTATTACCCAGTTCCGTATGAGTTAAGTTTGCACCTGATATCTGTTATGATATGTTTATGTACTTGGAGCCGTAGTTATAGTATTCGTGTAATATTTATGTTTATTTATACAAATTGTGAACATTTCAAAATTAGGACTGACAGACAAAGTCGCACCATAAGGGTTCCTTTTTTACCTTTTTGGTACGGAACCCTAATAAGTGATTTTAATGATGTGTGTAATGATAGTGATACAAAAATACACTTGTCTATACTATTATAAAGTTGTAAAATGGAATGTCTGTACATTGAAGATATATTCAAAAAATTGATTGTTACGGACTATTCGGAGGTCACTAAAACGAAAAATATTTTTTTTTGATTTTATGTATGTTTGTATATGTGGCTTCATCACGCAAAATCGGCTAACCTGATTTCAACAATTTTTGGTACACGAATAGCTGGGTATCTCCAGATGGTTATAGGATACTTTTTACCCGACTACGCTGAAGAAGAAACGAGGGGTTATGACTTTTTCTCCTCCGCGAACGAAGTTGCGGGCATCTTCTAGTAAGTATATAAAATTCTAATTTAAATGTCAATTATTTATACTAGATAATAAATATTGGTAGTATGACAAAACAAACAGTTGGAACCTCATGGCATAGGAAAATATAAATAAACAGTTGAAATCAGAGAAAACGTCTATCAATTACTGTACTACTACTTCAAAAGGGCCTGTAGTAATATAACTCGCAATAGCGCTTACGACCTTTTCACCATACGTACGCACACGCACGTTGCAACGTCGCCTTGAACGGAACTGTGGTTTTTGCAGTTCCCAGCGATTATACATTACATACTGGCTGTTAGAATATTTGATTGGAACATTAACAGTTGGCAAAAACATGCATAAACATTATTGCTGACAGGTGTGACTAAAGATAGAGTGTACGTGTTTTAAAATCTTACTATAGCTTGACACGATCTTTCGTGACACTCCCATGGTCTGCGGGCGACGGGGGGATACAGCGGGGGCAAGTAAGAAGTGTGCGCGCGGCAGGGTCATCGTCTCTCCGCCGCACGCACACTTCATCCCACCCCCGCTGTCTTTGCCTCCCCCGTCGCCCACAGACCATGGGAGTATCACGAAATAACTTGTCAAGCTATAATGACCAATTTTAATACAGGGTAGCCATAACCCCCTACTGTTTTCGGGGTTCAAACCTCCTTAAATTAACATTGTAATGAAATAACGAGAGGTGAGAAGTATAAATCTTGAACCCCCTCTTAACACTTTAGATATAAAAAGGGCGTTTTTCTTTTTAACAACAATGGTTTCATACCAAAAACGTATGATTGAGGTGTAGAAGGCGCCTCTTGCAGTGATGAAGCCACAAAGACTCATACAAACATACAAAAAAATCGAATGAGGACCTTCCAATAGTCCGATTTAATATATTTTTTTAATATCTTCAATGTAGGTACAAACAGACATTTAATTTTTTTCGCACGGCACGACGTCACGAGGAACTTTAACGGGCTATATCTTCATCATTTTTTGTTTAATTGACAAAAGAAAAATATGTGTCGAATATTTTCTGATGTCCAATATTTTCTGATAATCTAACTGATGTTCTAAATATATTTTTTGGGACACGAGCCTATTCTTGACAGCTTTATTACACTAATTACGAATTTAAGTTAAATGTGCAAACTGATGGGACAGTGACCAACATTGGAACATTTACTTCATGTGATTTTTTATACGTTTGAATTTCGATCACCGATGACATGACATAATTACATTAAAACACTTAGTGAGCACTGTTTTCGATATCAAAATATTTACACAACATGGCTACTGACTCAGAGGTTAATCTAAATGTCATAATAAGCAGAACTGACCAGCAAAAGTTACCCAGTAATGTTCTGACACCCTGGTTACTCATAAAAAGTGATCGTACTTGAGGCAATATGAGATAAATGCCGTACACGTAATGATATATCCCTTCTTTTCAAACAGTGAAGAGATATGTCCAACAAAGAAAGATCACTTTTTAAATTAGTGGACTGAACCTGATGAAGAAGACCACAGAAGGTCACTGGAACTCGTCAACGGTACGTGATTTACGGGTGGCGACGGGATATATCTCGATTAAAATAGCTAAGCTATTTCATAATCGCAAATTGAAATGATCCTGTTGAGAATGCGGTACCATCGAATTGATTACATGATGTAGCCGGAAGGTAGGCACCGGATCTCTTTAATAAAATAATGTATCCCAGTCGTGCTTGAGCTTGTTCGAATTGTCATAAGAGCTACTTTTAAGTAAGTACTTAACGAGTAATTCATTAAGATTAGAAAACTTAAAAACACCATTGCTGATAAACCCCTCAATTAGTTTATTCTTCAAGCTATTTATTTTAAACCCATGATTTTTAGTTAGTTGAAGAACGAGAGTTAAAAGTTTTAACAAACATTGTAGTTTTTTAGTAAAGTCGTTTGTAACCAGATCGAACAAATCTCTGATGGCGATATACCTTTATACCGGGCCAGTATTAAATTCCCATCATGATTACGGCCGTCTCGCGCATCCTAATGGCGACACACATATATGACCTTTAATACCTTACAATCCTACGCGTAAGTGTTTTGAATGCTGTGCATACATCATATTGCTACTGCAGTATACCTGTTCATATTGTAATTCCTAGTAGATGCTAGCGAGCCTTTATAGCACTAAGTAAGTGTGTGAATGTCCTACTTACAAGGCATTTATCAACTTATTGGTTACATATGAAGCCTATTTTATAAGTGGTTGTGATAAAAAACAGGCAACTGTGTAAAATGTTCTATGTCCTAGAAATATTGTTTACTAACAGTTGTGGTGATCACGCTTCAATTTTCTTCTCCTAGTCACACAGTAGTATAAGTGTAGAATGATCTCTCTTTGGATCTTTGAAAACTGCGCGTAACCACGTGCGAGTGAGAGAACAAATCTAAAAATAATAATTTCTACTTTTGACGTTTGGAGACCCTTTTTGCCTCCAAAACATAATGTGTTTGTTGAACATGGAGACCTGTTACATCTCCTAATACAAAGTTTGACGTTTGACGAACGGTACCGCACTAAGGGGATTTGGTATAAGACTATCCAGTCGGAGCCTCCTCGTGTTCTCTGGTTTGATCATGCTAGGTTATGTAGGGCAGTTATTTTCAGTGCGCTAAGGCTTAGGTCCGGACATGTTCCACTAGATAAATTTGCACATCTTATGAAGAAAGCAGTGTCGCCAAATTACGAAGAGTGTGGTATGGTAGAAGATGTGCATCATTTTTTAGTGGAATGTGTCCGAACACGCGCTAAAAGAGACAGGTTAATAATACACTGGGGGTATAATTTTAACCATGTTGGTATTTTGTAATCTACATTGGCAGAACCCATGTTGGGAGCGGCGAAATTTGTATACAGTTCTTTTTGTAAATAAGTGTATACAAATTTTGTTGTTTTTCCTTAGTAGTACTTTTTTCTACTACTAGTTGGTTTTTTTTTTTATAATAAGTAGTAATTTTGTAAGATGCTGTTAGGAGTTATGTGTGAGCCTGCTGAAGCTGGCATGTTCATTTCTTTTGATCAAAGCTCCTTAAATAAAGATAAAAAAAAAAGTTCTCACCACGGAGATTCTCTACATCGTTATTAAGCTTATTATAAGCTTTTTTATACATATATATATATATACTGTTATTATTTGTACTAATTTTTGATATCTAGAGACCCTTTACATCTCTGAAAGCATAAGTTAAGTTTACTATAATCCAATGGACCCAGAGACGTTGATACATCTCCCTGTAAAGTGTGCCCAGGTATTTGTCTGTTGCATTAATATTGTTATTAACTTTAATTTCACTATGAGGAACGTGTGTGTTTTCTTGTTTATTGTAAAATCAGACATGTTAAAGTGCCCTAGCAGAATAAAGTTTTAAATTTGAATTTGAAAACCATTTGAATTATTATCACACGATATTATCAAATTACGAAAAGTTCAATGTGACTTAAATCCTTTTCTTTACTGGTTGCTGTATTTTTTTTTTAATTTACAATTATTACTTCTTGCCGAAAACGACTTATAAATATTAAATTTCAAAATATTGCGCAGAAACAGGTATCTTACTCATGCACCAGACAATAACGAAACGACTGTCCAGTGCCACATCATAGTACAGCTATATCACTCGTAGATATTTATATGTAGATCTTTGAACTCAATATTATATATTAGCGCTAATGCTACATTAGACATTGCATGCCACGTCTTGTTCACTCCACAAAAGATAACACAAAAATTAACTATATTTAATACTTTCCAGTGACTGGTATAAGAGGCTCCAAGCGAAAATGTACGATTTTTCATGGTTTTGTTGTGTATCTTAGTCCCTGTGATGGTGAAAATAGCTTTCCAAACATGGCATGTGATTATGATAGTTCAGCTTCTATTTAACGCTTTCTCGCATTCGGAAATATTAATATATTTTTACGTAACTATGCATTACAAGATACGCATTTTTTATTTAACTTAATAAACATTTAATGGACTCAAAACATATAACTAATTGTTCATTATGAAAACAGGCTAAGCAAGTTTTTTTTAATCGTGTATTTAAGACAAAAACTGGTTTTTCGTCGAAAAAATTGCAAAGTTTGATGGCATTTATCTTCGTTTTGGTGACTCGTGAAAATAAACTGAAACAGTATTTGTAAAGACCGTCATTGTGACATATACAACACAGAAAAGTGAAAAGCTAGAGATCGACGGTCATCACAGAGCTTAAAGATGCAATAGGTACTATTTTCTTCTTTTACTCTACGTACTAAAACACCGGGATGTAAGGGATGATCATATTTTTGATTCACCCCAAATACAAATAGACCTTATTACCGGATAACACACACCAATATTTGAATCCCTACATACCATTTTTTGTTTGGCCCTAAGAAAATTCATTCTTACGTCTCCACTGATCGAGGTGCTCACGCTAGCAAAGGTTCTCACATATTCCCTAATATTTCCATTACCCGTAAAAACTGAAGCTGTAAAACTTTCGAAACGTCGGGCATGAGATGATAGAACGCGGTATAATCCGTTTAAGTTGTTTATTTAAATGTGTGATAATCTCGGAAAGTGCTGAGATTTTTTTCTTGATGATTATTCTTTTCTGTATGCAGGGCAGGATATTGGGAAATGCAAGTATTTCCTAGGCGTATACAAAAGTGCACACTGCCGCGACTGCGCTGTGCACGCGCAGCTGGCATCTCGTTCACTTTCGATTGCGCCAGCGCTCGCACTCACTCATCCTACTCGTGCGCAGTCACGTCACCGGCTTGCGAAAATAAACAAATCGTGCTGCAATCATCGATATTGATGGGACAATTACTCGAAACGGCGAGACGGCGGCATCGATTAGCTGCTAACAGATAGGCTTAAGAGGACGCGCAGGCAACGAAACGTTTGTGATATTGGTATTGAAAATATGATTCCTGACACGATTATCGCTCTGGGTGCGTAGGGACACCTGCCGATCCGGATGAATATCTATACTATTATAAATTGTAAAAATTAAATATCTGTACATTGAAAATATTTAAAAAAAAATGTTTGTAACGGACTATTTGCAGGTCACTAAATCGAAAAATATTTATTTTTTGTATGTTTGTTATGTGTCTCTGTGGCTTCATCACGACAAAATGGCCATACGGATTTCAACTATTATTAGTACACGGGTAGCTGGGCATCTTCAGATGGTTATAGGATACTTTTTACTCGACTACGCTCAATAAGAAGAAATGGTTATGATTTTTTCCTCCTCCGCTGAGGAAGTTGCGAGTATCTTCTAGTCAATAATTTCCAGGTCTGGCTCTCGACTGTTTCCTTTTCCAGATTTTGCTGACTTTGATACAGTAAGAGATTTTCCAACTTTAGAAGGAGTAGAAATAGGGCTTAATGTTTTGTTTTTTCAAATTGGTTTTTAATTTTCTATATACGACGTTTTTTGGCGTAAAATGGCATTTTTAAGAAAAGCAACTAAAAGAAAATCATAGAGACTTCCTTCGTACCTATATCTATATTTTATGAAAAAGCTTAGTTTCTCAACTGTTTCCTATGGTTTGTATGGAAACAGTGCCGCCATTCACCCTTCTTATAAGAATTTATAATTTTGCAGTTGGGTTGTCGGACAATTAAAAAAAACGCTTTGAGAAATAATATACTAACTTTATGAAATATTTGTTTCAGCCACACATCGATACGAAGTCTTCTATGTCCACATTGAGGACATAGAAGACTTCGTATCGATAAATGGCACACGACTTCTATACCATATTATAAAGTTTCTAAAATGAAAAGTGTGTTTTGAACATGAAAAATCACATTGATGTTATGAAAGTAAATGAAAGAGGCTATTCAAGGTCTTTAATTCTTATGCCAAATGCCATCATCAAGCCAAAATCTTCATACCAAAATCCGCTAAACGAATTTCGACTATTTTGGTACGGATCTAAAGAATGTGATGTGATATGATGTATGCAAGAATGTTTTTAAGATACGCCCACAGAAAAGCAAAGAACAGGCTTATGATACTTTCTTCATTGCAAACGAAGGGCTTTCAGTGTCCTTAGTGCCCTGTATAATTTCACAATATTCCTAAAATCGGAACCCTCTATGGAGTTTCCCTACAAGTTTCAGGTTAACCGGCCCAAACGCACTCTAATTGCCTATCAGCGATCAACGCATTTATGCGTTACGATAATTATTAAGTGCCTTACTCACTAGACAAGTGCAAGCGAAGAGCGCCATGCGATTTTCATTGGAGCCAATTTATTTTATTAATTCTGTGAATTGTTTTGCGTTCATTTTCTCAATAAGACGACAACTCTTTCTGGAAGTCCTTTCAAGCGAATATTTTCGCTCAAAAATATAGCTGCATAGAAATATGAGATCTCTTTAAGTCCAGAGTGAATAGGCATTTTCTAATCAAGCATATTTCATATTTGCCTTTGTCGTCACTTTTCATCAGGTAAAAAAAGTCCTTGTTATACCAAGGGTTGTTCTACAACTATAGCATACACACGAGTTGGCTGCGTTCCAAATGTTACATGTAGATTGCAGGCCAAGGACATCACTACGATTTACGGTGGACATTCATGTGATGTCTCTGTCACTGCAATCCAAACGTGAGAGCACTAGAAACTTACTTAACCCTGTTTTAATTCTCACTTGATAAAAAGATTGTTATTTTATCACATTAGACAATCTCACAATAGACGTCTCTTAAATATTAAATAAAAGATGAAAAATTCCTAAGATACCAAATATAAGTCTAACTAGTTCAGGGTCAGTAATACGCTGAAAGTATTTCTGGGATCCATCTCCTCAATTGCTCATATTGTCACTAAGTCAATATGTAAATTATAAATGTTCGTTTGTTAATTGAAAAATCAGACATGTAAATGCCTACTTGAGATACAAGTTTTGAACTTGAGTTAGGGTTAGAAATAAATATATCTAATCTAATCTAATCTAATCTAGTACGTCTATGGGGAATGACGGCAAAATTAGTCATTTAAAAGTCTAGCATGCCATACCGTCCCGGTCGTAGCTCTGTATACTTCAGACGGTCACTTTTTGTCAGTTTTTTTCGTTACAATTTATGTGCACTAATCTTTTTTTCCCTAAAACGGTACCAATAATTTAATAATCTATTTTTCACGTATACAGAAAATACGTCTTACTCTATGATTTCGCAGCACAATGAAGCCCCTGTGACGGTTTTGTCAACATTCCTGGTTTTTTTTAAGTTCTTGTACGAGTGAGTCGACCGAAGAGGTTTTAAGTACTGAACACCAGAGAGTGTGATGACTTGATGAGAGAACGAAGGAGTGAGATGTATTGAATTGAGATAAGAAAATATTTTTTTACCTCAGCAGCTCAAACATGCAGGTTTTGCTGCGAGCGTGGGGCATAGCAACTTTTTTTTTTTTAGAATTGCGCGAGTTGTCATTTTTCAGTACTGAGTCTATGACCGAGATCGAAATATTTCAATTTCGGAGCACTTTGCCCCTTTCATATCCATATAAAGAAAGCGACTGACAAGAACATTCCAATTCGATTTCGATTTCCGAACTAGACTCCAAAAAAAGAAGTAAACCTAGCTGAGCATAGAACTAAGGAGTTTATAATCTCTATATATCCAAAGAGTCCGTCAAAAGACGTTACATTGGTGGTTAACAAGTGCGTAAGATAAATTAGCATAATAGTGCCAAAAAAAATCCACAACTATGTAAGGAAAATCATTTTATACACGATTGAATATTTACATCAGAAGTAGAACGAAGGATTGAGTATATTTCGATAAAAATGTTTTATAATTGGTTGTTGAGTTCTTGCTACTCTAGCGCCAATGCGGACGGATTTAGAACATTATTTATTTCTCTGTTGAAGATTTAATGGCGAGTTTTTTTTTACCTGAAATATAGTTATTTTATATAGGTACTTATTGTATAAATAAAACGATCTTTATCAAATTTAATTTGTAAATATTATAATATTCATTTTTACTTTGACTAAAACTGACTTCATCATGGGTGCAGTTTCTAAACGCAGTTCAAAAAAAGCCTATTATACGAATCAAATTCTTGTTATTTATATCTTCTGCTACACAACCAATTGATTATTATGTACATTTAAAATATAAAAAACTACAAATTAAAAATCAATAAACACGTAATTTATCTTGTACACAAATAATTAACGTTTTTGACCAATTTGCTTATGTTTAATATGTATGCTAGTATAATATGTTCCTTTTAAAAATAGAGGGAATCAAAATGATAATATTAACTTCATCTGTTACATTATAAATATTATTTTGTATGACGTGTAACGATAAATACACAGAATGGTTGAAAGTACAACTACCATTGAGTATAATATGTACTCACTGGTGAGGGTGAAAAGTTGTATGAACATACAAAGAGACCAAAGTTATTTGCGTCTCCTACCATTTGAATCACTCGCTACGCTCAGGATTCTAATTTAGAATCACTCCTATTAATAATGGGTTTATTAGTACTAACTCTGAGACTGAAATATCACAGACCTTGTCAGATTTGTTTATTCATTCTGACCAATAAAATGAGAACTGTCTTAGGTATCGAGTCGATTAAAGGTTATTTGTAATGTTCATGTTATAACATTACATAATACATGAGAATGCCCGTCATTGAATCCCAACAGTAGTTAAATAAATAGGACGTTCTTTGCTATGCCTGGTATTTTATTTGAGACACTACGCAATTCACACGATAGCATATGGCCATGGAATCGTAATGAAACAACGGAACCCGTCGACCGATCGTTTTTGACCATGCGGCGTGCGACATGTCTAGTGTCGATAATTGCTGTCAATGACAATTTGTTCTTGTCATCAATGACTTTGCACACGATATCATTCCATCACGCAATATTAAACCGAAGTGCGATATTTTGTCAACATTTGTTACACTCTAGAGTAGACTCTAGATGCTATTATCCATAGTGAATTTAATTCAGTTTAACAGCACGACATGGCGTACAACATTTGTATAACGATGGACCACGGGGAAACTATATAGATGACAGCACAATCGCCGACCAATAAGAAACAGATTAAAAACAAGTGTGAGTCAGACTCTCGCACCGAGGGTTCCGTACAAAATATACGCTACAAATTGCCGTATGTATAAAAATCCAGTGTTAGCAGAGCCTTACTCCAAAGCAAAATGTACGCGGTGCTAGATCATTTTATATTGGTTCCTGACATAGAGAGAGATACATACAATTATACCGTAGTAATTGTTGTTAAAGCGACAACAGAAATGTGTCATCTGTGAAAATTGCATACAGCCTGGTGACAGAAACACAGAGAGACAGACAGACAGTCGGACAGCGAAGGCTAAAAAGGTCCCGTTGTACCCTTTGGGTGCGGAACCCTAAAAAGAGAGTAAACTTATTTAATTATGATTAATGTCTGTGATATATTTAAACGCTAAATGCGATTTCTTTATTTTTTATGGTTAGGCATGATACTGACTTTGACACAAGGTACGACAGTGGGTATAACGTAGTGTTTATATTCTCTTTGGGTACGAGCAATAGATGAGAATATGTACAACTGAAACTGCGAGCTGCCATATTCGGATTAATAATAATAGATGTACCTACATTATATATGATTAAGAACTGAATGTAAAATGTGAGCTTTGATCAATTAATAACGGTCGGTAGCAAGGCTACAATCTGTCAATGAGGACAACGCGAAGTGAAAAATGTAAGCTCGGAAAGCTGAGGAGGTTTCAGAGTTACTAGCTTAAATTCTTCACTTAGAGGTATAACAGCTATATAGGAGATTAGGTGGAGAAGAACTCACTTATTGGGTGGGCGCAGCGACCGTCAACGTCTCCTGCATCTCCTTATGATGCTTCGCAGAGAGACGAACATGTGTCGGGGATTATACTGTCTGGTGGTGGTTTGTTGTATTTGATTGCATTTTTTTTGTGAGAATTACATGAAAATATGCGCACCTAACATCGACACTATCTCGCGGAAAAGCGAAGGAACCATAATGCATTAATCTGAGAAAAGAAAAGTCTGGCGTAAACATTATGTGATTTGTCAAAAACCGAACATTTTTTACATTCTTACGAAGAGTACTTGCAGTTTAGCATCTAAGCAAGCGGCGTCTTCTCATACACCCCCGTGGAGGGGTGCAGGGGAGCCCGTACTGGCTTGCGGCACCTTGGGCTGTGGCGGGGTCGCGACCCGTGATGACGGGCCGGGCGTGCGCCCTCATTTTGAGGAGGGCAGTGTTTAGCATCTAGCTGCTCAAAGGCCTATATAAAGGTCTTCGCAATTGGAATCTTGTCAATTTTTTTCCATGGTATGTTATAGAAAGACCTCTCAATAATATCAATATTGGTGAAAAAACTACTTCAATCTCTTTAAAACCCACCAAGATACAAGAATGTTAATCTCATTTTTCATCTTTCCCAAAAAACGCTCCATAATATATTACGTGTGACTTTCCACGTTCCTATCTAGTATGGGGAAATCAAGAACTTTTTTCTGCAGCTATATTAGAAAGGTTTCATAACATAACAATAGTTACTATAAATTTCATGGGTTATTCAGTGGTATTATTAGTTATTAATATTTTCATCCTTTAAAATGAACTTTCCCATCCAACTTTAAAGGCTCATAAAACAAGCTTCACACTACACATACCTTAGTTACAGTGTAAAAAGCATGCAACAGTGGGCCCGACGCCGTTGACGTTTGCGTAAATGCCAATGACACGTCCCGAGCTAGCAAATACGGACTATGCAGCTAGGGCTCGCCCCACCCGCGTTCGCCCCTCGCACCCCGCATGATTGCTCTGTCTAGACGGCTTCGTCGGATGACTGTATTGATTTCTAGACTGTGCCTTAGTATCGAACTCAATCTTTTTAGTATTTCTATCACATAAACTACCATTGCGCATTAAAAAAATATTTTTATTTGAGTGCAGTAAATATTCTTATTCCACTTTTTATTTTTATATGCAGTTGCAACTATCTCTATTCACAAGCCGCTAGTGAATTAAACCTCAGAAAACGTAGTGTTAGCAATTCTCCACTCCGTAACCAATTTAATTGGTGAAATTTCGCTACAGGTAACCATCGAATTAGTTCATACGCATACCTACTTTCCAATGTTGAAATTGAGTGATTGTAATCATAGTACTAAACATTTTATAGATACTTTCGCCGAGTCTACATATCATAGAGCATTTAACCACTGGAAACAGTACATATCTGGATGCATTGCGGTCATACAGTTTTCAGTATATAAATAAGTATATTATTTACTAGACGGTGCCCGCAACTTCATTCGCGGAGGAGAAAAAGTCGTAACCCCTCTTTTTTCGTCAACGTAGTCGGGTAAAACGTATATTTTAACCATCTGTGGATACCCAGCTACCTATGTGCCAAAAATAGTTGAAATCCGTTAAGCTGATTTTGCGTGATGAAGCCACAACGACACATATAAACATACAAAAAATAAATAAAAAATTAAGTTTCTGTGATCTAGTACCTAGTCCGAGTAGTCCGTTTATAGTTACAATCAATTTCTATTTTTATATATTTTATTTATAGATATCATCAATCTCCAATAATTCTTGCATCTAGCAGGTGCTGTCTCTGTGTGCGTCCTATGATACTGGCAGGAACAGCACCCGCGCGGTGTACCGATTTCATAAGATTTTGGAAGAGTCCTGTGAGCACTTCATCATGATCAAAACGTTTATTACACCAAGGTAACAAGTTCTTACAAGATGTATAGGTATCACGTGGACCCTGAAAGGGTAATAAATAGCAAAGACCTTAAAACTAATATTAAAACCGGCATATTCTAGTAGAATAGAATATGCCGGTTTTAATCTTAATAGCTTAGAAAAGCTATTTCAACTATTTTTGGTACACGGGTAGATGGGCATCCGCATATGGCTTTGGGATACTTTTTACTTGACTACACTGAAGAAAAAAAGAGGGGCAATGGCTTTTGCCCTCCGCGAACAAAGTTGCGGGCACCTTCTAGTATCTTATTAGACCTAGTCTACTCAATGTCTATCGTTAAAAAAAATCTTTCACTGAATGGTAGGATTTCTGCGCGACAATATTATCTCTTTTTCTTCTGCTTTTATATGATTTGGGATATGGTTGTAATATTTAACTGCTGCATATGTCTGTCCGTCTGTCCGGACCTTCTCCTCTACAGGTCGCATTTCTCAACCGGTTCTCATGAAATTTTGTGAAGAGATTCGGTAATTAATTATATAGAATGTCTTTGGCCATTCAGTTTTTGGATTTTTTTCAATATCGCTGAGATAAAGGGGTTGAAAGACTCGTACATATCTATGTAAATAAATATATTTTGTAACAAACCTAACCTATCTTTTTACAACTTAACCATTCTAGGTTAGGTATGATTTCCTACATAAGCGGCTATTTGATTTGCAACTACAAGATATAACTTTTCGGCTATAATAATAGCTTCTTGGTTATTTCCTCAGAATAGACGGCGGTTGCTGACGGTACCCAGCTCCCGTGTTACGAACGGCAGTGATTTTGCGAGATTGCAGCGATATTTGCTATAATGATCTGCGCACGGGGGCGGTGACGAAAGCCAATAAACATTTGCTCCGGACCTACACGGTTTCTTCAGAGCAACTCTTCCGTGAACACAAACATATTTAATGTGAAAATGTGTTAGGAAGCAGATAAATTAAGGTACATTCAGCTGCAAAAATGTCCGCATGATTTATCCGCATAAAATAAGTCATCTTTATCATCATCATTTCAGTCACAGAACGTCCACTGCTGGACACAGGCCTGCTCAATAGATGTCCTCATGGGCCGGATAGAGGCGCCCCGCATCCAGCGAGTCCCCGCAACCCTAACTAGGTCACCCCACGCTGCGCTTGCCGGTACGCGGTCTCCACTCAAGAACCTTTCTGCCCCAACGGCCATCGATTCTTCGAACTAAGTGCCCTGCATGCCTATAAAACAGGTAATGAACGCATTATTCATATTTTTTCGGAACCTTGTATTTTTCTAAGATAATAATTAAGTAACCTTTATTACCTATATAATAGCTATCAATCATGTTGGTACGAACGAATACAAACTCGTTTTTTCTCATATCTCAGTTAGTCATATCATAGTACGAATGGACAAACTTTTTAAGTAGATATCAGTAGGGTAGATTAAGTGATTTCAAAGTGTTGCTTTGGCATTCGCTGTTAAGGCACAAATGTTTTGAAATAAAACAATTTAACGGATTATATCGCGTATATTAGCGTAGCTTTCCATGGAAAGCTGAAAAGCTTCCAAAACGTCGGGAACTAAAATGAGATAATATACGCGATAAAATCCGTTAAATTGTTTTATTTCAAAAATCGCGGAAACAGAATAAAATATCACAAATGTTTTGTAAAAAAAAAACCATCTCTGTTAGTGACAAGAAAGGTGTCTCTTGTTACTTATTTTACTCTTTTAGCTATCCAATCCATTCTAATTATAAGGTCAACTTCATGCAAACTCATATAATATAAATACAGTTATGCAAAAAAATGCGACCAAGAAATCAATTTTATTCAATGTCCTTAATAAGTGGGTCATTTAACACTCCAAAATTAATTCCTAACAGTTACAACTGAGCCCAAGCGGTTAGCATTGAGTGTGTTTGACATCTTTCGGCAACCGGGGATATATTATTCTTAAATTTTACACTCGCCGCCTTCAGCTCTTCCCTAATATATCTAGACACATGAAGTAGTGGTAAATGTTCCAGATCACAGGTCTAAATATATCTGTTTACACGCGGGTTGTCAACACTGACTTAAGTTCACCTATTTGCCATTGTCTTGATATAAAGTCAGTTCAGTACATTTAGTGCCCCACACGCCATTGATTAAATATCAAGTGGATGTAAACATTGTAAAGACTACCTACGTATACTCTATTCATCCTCACTTGACCTAAATAGTAAACATCATTGTAACCTAAAAATAAGCATTTAATGCCAATGCCAGCTGTTCTTCTTGCAAGAAAATCAATTTAATGTATGAAATCGGCAATGTAGCAACAGAAATATAAACTTCTGTAACTTTATTCAGGAGAAAATGGGAGTTTAAGACAAAAAGTGTACTTTTAGGTTAGAATGTTATTAACTATTTAGGATAAGTAAGGATGAACAAAGTATAGTACGGTTCATTTTCAGTTTCTTGTGACATAGACTTTGACGTGTGAGTGACACTTTAGTATTTGACGTAAAGCAGCAAAAAGGTACCTATGAAAATAAATAGTTCATTCGTGTCTAGGGGAGGGGTCATATTACAGTAGCGATAATGGCGACCCCGACAGCGCTGCATTCGGCCCTGACGTACATTTTGTGAATGCTATAGGAGTTGGCATTTGCAGAAGGCGCGGTAGCCGCTAGTGTTAAGTCAATAGCACTGATTGTTGGCTTAGACCTGGGTTTCATTTTCACTTATACTCCAATCAAACACATTTGTTTTTACAGTCCGTGAGCACATAGTTAGATTGGATTTGGCTATTATTTGATAAAATCGAATATATTCGTGGAATAAAATGATCGCGGTACATGACACTCTTGGAAAATATAGAATAAGTATATAATACCCACCGAGATATTCTTTAACAAAGCTTGATTGCTATTATTAGCCCTCCCCTCACCCTCCACCACGGATACGGACGGTTGTTGGCAAACGACTGTTAGTCTAAAAAGGAGTCAAGTTCTACAGCTATAGGGGAATTGAGAAGAGAGAAGTGAGATTGCTATTATTGTCGAGAGGGGGTTTACACAGCTATATATATATAATAAAACAAAAAATATCATAATTAAAATCGCATGCATTCGATTTCCTATGTTTAAATTATCAGTAGTTAATATTGTTATAATGGCATAAAGTTCAACGGAGACAACGTAAACAAACCAGTTGTTAAATGTTGGCTTAACTTTTTAAAATAATCGTAAAATGGTTATGCAGAGCAGTATAGTACCTATTACATTCACGTGCCTCTGGCAATAACTCAGTCCTAGAGCCTGAATCTTAGTCTGAATACTCACGAACTACAAAAACTACAGTTTATTTATTTAATCGCATGGTATTACATAATGATTAGAACAGGTCGAATACATTAATATTAGGAGTCCAATTTAAGATCCTTTAGCCATTCAATGGCTTCGTCACTGAGGGAGATCAGGTCTTCAGGAGGGCCGCCGGCATAGCGCGTTATGTGGAGGATGGGCAATGGTCTGAGAAGCTTTTCGGTGTTTTGGTGCCACCGTCATGTTCTCTGACGCCTCAGCAACAAAGTACACCCCCACTATCTGGATGCTTGGCGTTCCAAAAACAAACGGGCAGCGTGCTCAAATTTATTTGGCTCAGGAATCGCGCCAAATAATGACTTTGCAGCCTTGCATGACAAATTACTATTCTCAGGTACATTATGTTCATACAAGAAACGTTATTCATACAAAATGTGACGAAACTGAGATGATGAAAATTTTGAACATATTCTTACTTTTATGATATTCGAATAAATAATAAAATATAAACCTATAATAAACGATTCTAAGTAAGATAAGCCGAAAAATATAATATTCTAAAAAAATACAGGCATATTTAAGATACCAACAATAACAGTCGGTCTGTGATGAGCCTAGCAAGATGCAGGAATTTTATGATCATCATTGAGCCACCTGTCGGTGTTTGCCGAAGGCGTGGTAGCCGCGAGTGTTAAATCAATACTTGGCCAATAACGCGGGATGTAGCTAGTCCTGCGCTTGAGTTTTGTTTTCACTGATAGCATACTCCAGTTGATAAAGACAGCCATCGACGCTAATTCCTTCTTTTGAGCATTCTCTCATAGTTGCAACTATGAGAGGAGTTCACTTGCAGTATCAAAGCTGTGATTTTAATGGTGAAGATGTTAATGAAGGATGTCAGTGTGGATACATATTGTTTTCTGTCTTTACCTTGTGGTCACAAGATATTCTGTAATTCTGTGCTTAATATTCTCTCATAACCGCGATGATATTTTTTTTAGGGTTCCGTACCTCAAAGGAAAAAAGTAACTCTTGTAGGATCACTTTGTTGTCCGTCCGTCTGTCCGTCTGTCCGTCTGTCCGTCTGTCCGTCTGGTCGTCTGTCTGTCTGTCAAGACCCTTTATCTCGGAAACGCGTGGAGCTATCGAGTTGAAATTAAAACCATATACTCAAGTCTACGGTTCCTTGAAAAGAAAAATCAAACTTCTAAGTTTTACGTAAAAAGTAATACGGCCGTTTATGCCGCAAAAAACGTATATGTCGACAATTTTTGAATTTGATAGGGTACTTCCAGTAGTTGTTCTAAAAACTTGAAATTTGGTATGAAGGAAGCTCTTATAGCACAATCAACAAAATAAATCTGAAAAACTGTTTTTTTTATGTCTGTTTGTGTATATCAGTAACCAATATAAAATTATCGAGCACCGCGTACACTTTGCTTAGGAGTAGCTCACACTAGATTTTCATAGATACGACGATTTGTAGCGTATATTTTGTACGGAACCCTCGGTGCGCGAGTCTGACTATTTTTTAAATAAAGGTTTTTTTTAAAATATAACACACATGTATTGTACTGTCCTGAGCTCTTGTGCTATGATGTTTCATTTCGTCTTATCTTAGAGCAATTAACCACTGGAGATGCCGTACGAATACATTCCCCTCTGCCAGAGTAATCGCGAATTCTCCGGTTAGTTTGAACGGCAAATTGTCAGTGTGTGGGTGTTTCTTTGTTTGTAGGTAATTTCTTTGAATTATGTGCGTTTGTAGAGATAGGAATATTTCCGTAGTGTGCTGTACGTGTTTACCTCACGCTCGCGCCCCGCTAAAAATGTATGAAAAATTAGTTCGACATGGCTTGTCATCTCCGTTAGTTAAATGTTCTAAGCTATCTTATATAAGACTGAATGGTCAACAGGAGCTCTTTCGAAAATAAATATTGCAGAAATATTTTGGCTGTCAAACTATCCGTAAATTTAAATAAACACGTTTAGAAAATTTGAAAGTAGTTCTCTAAATAGAATAATATTTATTCTTCTAAATTTGACGCATTGGCAAATTACTGTCGAAATCAAGTTCTCGATTGATTGGACTATGAGATCCGTGACTGTAGGCTTGTGGGTCAAGACGCGGTCTTTGTTCAATTAATGCTCGATTCTAGTGTTGACCTTAAAGTTTATATTTTATAATAAATATAATATAAATACTGCGTACGCGTCGATCTTGCAAAACTGTGCCAAATTAACCATAAAATCTAAGTGGTGGAATAACTTATAGTCAATATTCGGCTACACGCATAGGTGTGAAATATCAAGCCTCAATAACTAGTTACCTACTGAAGCATTCAATGTGTATTTTCCAGTGAATTATTTATCCTGAAAGGGCGTCATGTTTTCGTCTTGTTTTTATTTAAATCTTACATAACGGCCCCAGATCCAATACTATAACCGTAATATTTCTATTTTGGAAGAAACCATAATTTTGGCTTTAACGCAAATTAAAATTATTTGTCCTATTTATACATAGTCAACCACAAAGGACTTATAAATTTACACAACGTATAATAATACTTTATGCAACTGATACAATCATAGGAGACCTTCGTGTGATCTTTTTAAGAAACTCGCCTTCGGGTCATTTCATAAACCCAAACCCCTGTTTACGGCTTAATTATGTACAGTTGCATACAATAGTTTAACTACCTTGTTTTAATGTGGTTCATGTGCAACCATTAAACTTTGAACAATGTTTACCAAGACATTATGATGCGCCCGTCATATAAGATGTAGTTATGACCGCAGCGCGGAGTGCACGCCGGGTTATTTTGGATATCATTGCAGTTATGGGAAATTGAACATTTGAAAAGCTGATCGTTACCTGAACATATTAAAGAGGATATGGTGTAGATAACATTAATAAATGGAGACATCATACGATTTTCACGCATTATCACAACAGAACAAAGCGGGGCTTAATATAAAAATATACTTAAATCGTATTTAAACCTCGTTTTTGCTGTGTTGTGATTGTACTTCATCAGCTACATCGACAACAGTTTGACTCTTAGATTTATGAAGATGAAATAAAATTACAAACAAATATATAAATGAAATACATAACATTTTACTTAGAATTTTCAAATCACTGCTTATCTAAATTCAGTAATTTAATCCCTGCGCTAGCATGTCATCTATATTCCATCATATTGAGTATAATCTAGTAATACTTACTGACGTAATCAACCAAGTAGACTCAAGAAATTACTCGGTAGTAATTCTCAAACCACTTCTATAGAAGGCCCGTCCTCTTCTCCGATTAAATTTGTTGCCAAACACGCAAAGTTGGCAGGCACATTCAGAGAGGGCGAACGGTACATATTTGGTCAGAAAATGTGATTCTGTTGGTAGTGTTGGTGCGTTAATATGGAAAGAGTAATTAAAACTTAATTAAAGGTGTCATTTTTGGCATCTGTAGTTTGTGAGGTATGATAAATATGCATTTTATCGCACGCGGAAATAAACTATACTCTTATCATAACCATATTTTGTCCGTCAAACATGGCGTTGTAACCGGCGTTTTACAGAATCTACATATACGGGTTTAATCAGTATTAGTGTAGGTATGTATGTATTTTGCTCTTCTCCCACATACAAATCATCGACAGTACAAAATTAACAGGCTAAGAAATACAATCACAATCAAATGTATATTCCCATACGGTCAATAGGGATTGTGACGTAGACTGCTGATGGTGATGCGCAGGTTCTTGGAGTTGTTGGAAGGGCAGCACAGTAAAAATATTATAATTGATTGGGAAACGTAGATTGCAACCGTGACGGTTAGCACAAGAAGGGTCTAGAGATCAGATAGCACATACGAGTCAGAATGCCATAAAGTAAATAAAATAAAGTAAACATTATACCAACTTAATGACTAAATTATTGTTGGTTTCCCAACATGGATACATTAATTTACAGGGACAAATGCGTTTTTTGATCTTAGAAATGCAACACTTTTAAACTACTCTTATTTCCTGTTTTTATATTTTTTTGTGCCTACCTTCAGGCAGGCAGGGTAGGGGAGTTTTATTGTGTTCGAATTCTATCAACATTATCATATCAGCCCAAGGACGTCCTCAAATGGACAAAGGCCTCCCGCAACGATCTCCATAACGACCGGTCGTGCGCCACACTCGTCCTACGGTGTCCTGCGATCTTGAGTAGATCATTTGGTCCATCTTGTTGGGGGCTTTCCCACGCTACGTCGTTTTGTACGCGGTCGCCCCTCGAGTACCTTTCTGCCGCAGTGGCCATCGGTTCTACGAGCAATGTGCCACGCCCACTGCCGTTGACGGCCTTGGTTCTTCTACGGCTTGCCTCATTTCTGATTTTTTCACGCAAGGAGACTCCAAGCATAGCAGCTTCGAATTATATGTAACCTTTGAAAGACGTATTTATCCCTAGACAGGAAGTAATAAATATCCCATCTTTAAGTGATATTTTACTTCCATAATCTATGATAAGCACGTGTCCAATACATAAATGTACTAATACTATATTAATGTACTTGTAGAAACTACAATGAAACTTATATATAACCATAAAACGCAACGACTAATTCGATCATTTACCTCCATTTGAGGCTAAGTATCGTAGAAATCGATCAATCAAATGTGCGGGAAGCGTCGCTTGCGCAACGAAGATGGAAAGCGCCCGCCGGGATGTACGGACAGCATCGTCTACATATTAATAAGTATTTGTATAATATTCGCTTATTACGAAGTTTGGCGAGTCTTGACTGGCATATTATATGAGCGATTCGGGCCAATAACTCAATAAATTAAGGTATCCTTTATATAAAGAATTCGCACGCAACGTCTGCTAAGTTGAAATTAAACCAACCTTTGTGCTTGGCTAATCATGTTTATTCGACTCTTATTAGATTTAAATACTTGTAAAAAAATAAGAATCCATAGATTTGTAATTATACCTACAAGCAAATTTTAGTTTAAGGACCATTAAAACAAGAGGACTGACCATCTTCATACAAAAAACTGTTCCCCGATATGTACAACACTACCTATGTATAAGAATTATTAATTACAATTATTCAACTTTGCAAGCGGACACAGTGTTTCAATGTTATGATTTATTTATTATTGGCTGTTTACGAACTAACTGTTACTGTACTATATTTTTTTGTACAATTATAACGTCGTTAAATGTTTAGTTTTAAAGCGCCATCTAGTTTATGCCAGAATATCTCCTTGCGATTGAAACACGATCCAAAGTATGGCAACTGTCAGTCCTCTTGTTTTAATGGCCCTTGTATTTATTTATTTAATTTTTATTGCACAAAAAAATACTTATCGTACAAAAGGCGGGCTTAATGGCATAAGGCATTCCCTACCAGCCCACTTGAGACAAAGCAGATAAATTAGATCTGCTGAAACTCAAATAAGTGTAGAAAATTGTGCCCCGTAGTATGGTAGATTATCAGCAATAAAAAAACATGTTTACTTTTTATCAAGGACCATTAAAATAAGAGGATGGACAATCTCCATACAAAAAGCCGTTCCCCGATATGTACAACGCCATCTATGTATAAGAATTATTATTTACAATTATTCAACTTTGCAAGCGTTACACAGTATTTCAGTCTTACGATTTATTTATTATTGGCTGTTTACAAACTAACTGTTACTGTACTATGTTCTTTGTATAATTTTAACGTCGTTAAAAGTTTAGTTTTAAAGCGCCATCTACTTTTTGCCAGAATATCTCTTTGCGTTCGAGGTACGATCTAAAGTATGGCAAACGACAGTCCTCTTGACTTAATGGTCCTGGCTTTTCATTCATTTATCGTGTTATATTTCGTCTATGTGTAATTAGATAAGACTGACTACCCGACTAGTAACATTTTCTCTTATGTCGCGTATACCTCTACTGGCTAAGAATAAGATGACACTTTCTATCAAACGAGCGGACCGGTCGGGACTGGGGCACGCACCTCGCTATCGTTAATCATCTCATTAGTAATTAACGAGTGGGGCAATAATGACTGATTAAATGATTCGATACACAAATTTGGGCTGGTTTGGAAATATTATGAGTATGTTATGTAACTTGATCATGAAAAGGTACCTACTTCCTGATTACACAGTGTTGTTTTAATCTATCCATACTCCATACTAATATTATAAATGCGAATGTGTGTCTGTCTGTCTGTCTGCCTGTCTGTCTGTCTGTTAGCTCTTCACGCTTAAACCGGTGAACCGATTTGGATGAAATTTGGTATGGAGATAGTTTGAGTCCCGGGGAAGGACATAGGCTACTTTTTATCCCGGAAAAATATCCTTATCCGCGATAAACGAATTTAAGGCGAACGAAGTCGCGGGCAGAAGTTAGTACTATTATAAAATTGTAAAAATGAAATGTCCTGAAAATATGTTATGATTGAAATTTTGTACATTATTCGACCATTTGGTAGACCTGTTTATAAATTCTTGCCTTGGTCACTAATGATATTCAAATGATGGCGACCTTTTGAACCTGCTATTATTAAAATAATTAAAATTCCTAAAAAGGTGAAATAATTAGCCAGTCACTTATCTCCATACCATACTTGAAAAACTGGTCATAATGTTATCGACTATTATTCAATTTGGATGCATGACAATTACTGGTATATGAAAAAAAAAAACACCTATTTGAATAAGTTTAGAGCATCGTTAGCAGTGTACAGTTAGCTGCAAAAGGATATACACGATGAGTAGGTACGTTGCCTAATAGAGTACAGCGGTATTGGATACACTATAGTAGAGAATCCCTTATGGCATTAAGTCCGTAAAGTTTGAATAAATAAAAAAGTTGAATATAAGAGAAAACCTCTCACTTACTCATCTCAAATAAAAACAAGTTTGTATGCATTTTCCGTCCGCGTGAAAGCGTAAAAGAATTTCCATAGCTAATTTGACGACACGTCAGAAGTCGTGCCGCATTCTTCATAATTAATGCTAAATTACTATGAATAGGAGAGCGAAATCCATTGGCTTACTATTCTACCAACCTACAGGGCAAAGCTAGCGTATTTTTGTCTGAGAGCATTAAACCAGGTCTCGGATGGCATTCTCGTTTGTAGTTTTGCGCTCCCCACACTGAATCCGATTCCTGGTAAGGCGGTTTAGCCAGACCCATACCCAGCCGAAAGTAAAAAAACAAAGGTGGCATGCAAACGCATTCTCATTCTGCCAAATTATACATAAATGAATAAGCGTCTTGTCAGTTTAAGGAGGGTAATGTGTTTAACAGTCTATGTTTGTATATTGGTTCCTATCTGGCACTCTATTCTGTAAAATAAATTGCATACATTATACAAAAATTATATTTAGTGGAACCTAAAAAAATCTCATTAGGAACATTTAAGTTTGTGACTACGAAGTTGCTTAACTAACTTAATCGAGATATCTTATCGCCACGCGAGTTCCGATGGCATTCTGTGGTCTTCAACATCAATTTATTAATTTATATATTCTGAATGCAATTATGCTTAAATTTTCTCCTAAATTCAGTATTTTAAGAGAACATTTAATATAGATGAGAAAATCGCAATATAGATAATATTTCAGGAGTTCCTTCAATTTTTCATGCATTCCATCATGAGATACTCACCAAAATAATATGGGACCTAGGTACTTCCTTTCAAGCCAACACAGATTTTTTAAATTTGAAATCGGTGAAATAGTCTCCGAGTAATCGGTGCACATACATAAAAAAAGGTTACGACGAATTAAGAATCTCCTTTTATTTCGAGTCGATTAAAAGTAGAAGTTTGTATAGGCGTTTGTAAATAAAAATCCGCGATGCGGATAACCCCCTAACATATGTTTGACATGGAAACAAGATGACTAAGAGAGCATCGCTCAAGAGTTGACTATGCAAATGAGACCTAACTTTGCCTCCGACAAGTTTGCGTAAATTTTGCATAAGCAATAGATTCGTATATAACTCTAAGCCGGATTTGCTCAACAAGGTTATAGTAATAAAAATAATAATTTGGTCATGTCTGTATTCGTGGTTACATAAAGGTTAGGCCGGAATATTGATTTGAAAAATCAACTCATAAATAGGCCATTTTATTATAATAAATAAATACAGATCGTTTATTTCTGACCACAAAGGTCCATATTTGCGTTATTTAGCGAAATCTTATTACCTATGTAAGTGGACATTAGCATTTAAAAAGCTATAAAAATAAGTAAGGTTAAAAAACTTTAGCTATTGAGAGTGCGAAGAGTAGGTAGCGTAGGCTACTTAGCTCTCCCAATAGCAACTTCAACCCAAAACTTTGTAAAAGTTTACAGGTAGATTTTTTTACTTGGAAATTTTATGTTTTTTTATATTCAGAATCATGAGTAAGAACTATTAATCTTGATAAGAAAAAAAGTGTCTAAAAATTGTGTGCTATTTTTGTTTTGTACCGTTACTTCATTAGAAACACGTTAGAAATCCTATACAATAAACAATTAAGTTCCGGAATGGAAATTAATAAAAGGATATTTTTTTCTCTTATAAAAATCAAAACTCCTCATGATATATCACAAAAATCATAAAATTTCGAAATTCTGAAAATAGTGAATATAAACAATTTTATAAAATTGTCCGAATGTTTCAACTGGGTCTTTACGGGTTAAACTTATCAATAAAATTAGATCTCAAGTGGCTCACTTTTGGCAAGCTAACGAAACAAGAATTACCATGGCACAAAAAAATACTCGGTTACACCTATCCGCAGTGCTTGTTAAACACAGTGATGAAAGAATATGCAAAGACTTTATATGTCTTTTTTTTAAAGTATGACACGTTCATGTTCTTTTTTGTTAGCCTATATAATTTAGTTTATGGATCTATGCGTAATTCAATACCTCCCATAAGGACCCTTTACAAATAAAAAAATACTACGTTACAATTGTACACAAATCGAACTAGCGCCCCATGGTAAGCTCAATAAGGCTTGTGTTATGGGTACTAGGCGACAATATATGTAATAGGTATATTTACTTATATACATAGAAAACATCCAAGACTCAGCAACAAATATTTATGCTCGTCACACAAATATTTTCCCTTACCGGGATTTGAACCCAGGACCTCAGCTTCGCAGGCATCGTTACCACCACTGAGCTAAACTGGTCGTCAAACTATTTCACTTGATCACTAAATCCGAAAATATTTTTTGTAATTTTTTTGTATGTATCGTTATGGTGGTTTAATCGCGCCAATACGGCTAAACAGATTTCAAATATTTTTGATACACGGGTAGCTTGTCATCCACAGATGGTTACAGGGTAAAAAGTATCCTAAAACCATCTGTGCTTACATAGCTACCCGTGTACCAAAAAAAAGGAAATCTGTTTAGTCGATTTGTCGTTATGAAGCCACAACGATACATATACAAACATACAAAAATCCCAAAACAAATACTTTTCCATTCAGTGATCTTCAAAGAGTCCGTTGCAATTTTTTTTTTCATATCTTGAATTTTAATTTTTATAGCTTTATAATATACTTAAATATAAAAGAGAACTTCCAAGAGAACAAGCATTCATGCTAATCACACAAACACTTGCCGAACTTCGAACCCGGGACCGCCAGCTTCGTTAATGTTACGTACATTTTAATTTTAACTCAGTAAAAAAACAAGCAAGTGTAATCAAGTACATCTAATTCTCAGAAAACAAATTTACTCACCAAATAAAAAACTAATCACTAGCGAATCTCACAAAAAGTAATCAATCACTTTCACACTACACTCCAAAAACCAAAGCACAAAAACACCGAAATTTTGAACCGAACGCGCGTTCACTACGTTATCGGGCTATAAAGTCGCATGTGGCGTGTGGTGAGATGCGCGGGAGCACGCGTGTGGAGCGCGTCGCTTGCGCAGCGATTTTGCGCACCTGCTGTAGTGGGCGCTACTGGCCGGTAGGTGACGTCTGGTGGTTGTGGTTTCCATAATTATTTTGTAAATATTTATTTGTTTTAACTTTCGGGATCTCAATATCAAAAAAATACATGAATGAGAAAATATTGACGTATCTTGCAAATAAATAAATGTTAGCGAAAACATTTGTTTCTCTAGGATATCATTATTCTATAATATTATACCTAAAGTTGTAAAAATAAAAATTTTGTACGTTGAAGATATTTTCAAAAATATATTGTTACTATTTGGAGATAACTGAAACTAATATTTTTTTTTTGTTTATTTTTTTATGTTTACATGTGTTGTTGTGGCTTCATCACGCCAAAACATCTGTACGGATTTCAAATGTTTATTGTACAGGGGTAGCTAGGTAACCAATGATGGATACTTTTACCTGACTGCGGCGAAGAAAAAGGAGGGGTAATGCGTTTTTTTCCTGCGCGTACGAAGTTGCGGGCACCTTCTTTTTATATATAAAAGCAATAGAACAAAGACGGAAATACAGTGAATGTGTACCAAGACGAACTTATACCTGTAAAGGATTTCTTCCAGTCAACCTTTTGGCAAATGAGAGAGTTAAACATCAAAGAAGGCAGATAATCGAACAAGTTAATAGGCATAAAAGTAATTTTTACTTTTTTTGAATAAAAAGGATCATCATTAAACCCGAAGGTCATAACACTGATGGAATCCTGGTCAGTCAACTCTAACTGTCATTTCGATAAAACACCTATATGATTCTTAATGACGTGAACCGTATTGTTATGATCTAAATTGTCCGAACGTTGACTGGTAGAGAATAAAATAGGAATTTAATCTATACTATTATAATGTTGTAAAATGAAATGTCTGTAGGTACATGTTTATGTGATTTTTTGTATGTTTGAAAGTGTAAAATTGTAAAATGAAAAAAATATTAAGGATATTTAAAAAAATATATTGTAACGGACTATTTGGAGGTGACTGAATCGAAAATATAGGACGTTTTGTATGTTTGTGTGTGTCCTTGTGGCTTCATTACGCCAAATCGGCTGAACGGATTTCAACTATTTTTGGTACCCGGGTAGCTGGGTATCCATTGATAGAATAGTAATTACCCGATTACGCTAAAGAAAAATATAGGGGTAATGACTTTTTCTCCTCCGCGAACGAAGTTGCGGGCATCTTCTAGTGTATGAATAAATATAATTTAGTTCTATTTTTTTTTCTTTTTATTATTTCCAGCAGTCATTTATACATTATTTATAGCATAACTTCAACGCTTTAAATTGAAAATATGATTTTAATATTTTATTTATTAATTATACCTACTATATCAACATAAATTAAATAAAAGAATTGTGAAATCCATAGTTAATTTATTTTTGCCAAAGAAATTACTAAAAAACACTGAACTTTATCTTAACTAAAGTAACATTTTGTAACGAATCAAAATTCTTTATATTCGTTACGATACACAGGCGGATCTTAGAGAAGCGAAACTAGTAATACAATAGACGTAATCTTAAAACTGTTAAAACAATTACGATACTTTCGAATATCCGCAACGGGATCAATCGAGAACATTAGAATCTTAGCTCGTTAAATAATATGTTAGAAGCACTTTCCATTTCACATTGTTCATTGGAGGTAGTCTGTGCCACATACTTTTAAAATTATAACTATTTTCCTGCGAAATAACTAGAGCTAACTATAACTACAATTCATCATCATCATCATCTTCAGCCCATTCACGTATAATGAAGATGTAAACTTAAAGCTGAGCTTTCACTATTTCGGCCATAACTTTATTCATTTTTACCTTTCTCGAATAATTATTTTTGCACCTTTACAGCTCTCGTGAAGCTTTTTTGAATATCATATTTTTACAACTCTCCGGGATATAAAGGGATCGCACTATTTCGTGAAATCGGAGCCTACACTGGAGCGAACGAAAAGACATTTCCAATGTCAATACGAGTACTACTATACGACACGAAATACCAACAATAAAAAAAATGTAAATCGATACCTATCTTATCGTAAAACTTAATACAAACTGGCCAGTAAGCATGCTGGTACTGCTTCTGAAAAGTATTAAATAAGTGGCCGAATCATATCGTAAGTCATAAGATTTTGAGATTTATTAATTTATAAAAGTAACTAGAAGATGCCTGCAACTGCGTCGACGGAGGAGAAAAAGTCATAACGCCTCTTTTTTTCTTCAGCGTAAAAAGTATCCTATGACCAATTGTGAATGCCCGTGTACCAAAAATAGTTGAAATCCGTTCAGCCGAATTGGCCTGATGAAGCCACAACGACACACAGAAACATACAAAAAATCCAATAAATATATGATTCAGTGACATCCAAATAGTCTGTTACAACTATTTTTTTGAAAATATCTTCAATGTTTTTTCATTTTACAATTTTATAATACTATAGATTAATAGCTAAAAAATTACTCGTTTTCGAACTACATGTAAATAAGACAACACTTTATATGCTCCACTTAGGCTCTACATTCGACGGTCAAAGCCTCTCACGTTACTCGTTCCCACCATGCATGTATAATCAAATTTCAGCATCATCAAGTATCGATCGAGATGATTAATTGTTAAGGTTAAAAATCGCCGCAGAATCACAAATTAGAAGTTACTTTGATAAGACAGATCAATTGTACAAGCACAATGGCTCCAACGGCCTCGCAAAAGTTGCCCACACTCCTACGCACCCAGTGAAACAGCATCTTCATATTCACGTATGCCATTTAATAATACACCTTAAGCTGCCTCCGTTAAAACCAAACTTACGAAAGCGATAGTTTATTTTCTAAATTTAAGATCTTAGGTCGCTAAATTGTGTTGTTGCAAAAGAAACTAAGCTATTTCTATAATTACAATCTGTTTTTTAACCGACTTCAAAAAAAGGAGGGGGTTCTCAATTCAGTAGTAATTTTTTTATTTTTTATTATGTTTGTTACCTCAGAACTCCGTCATTTACACGACGATTTGGAAAATTATTTTTTGTTCCTAAGTAGGTATATCCAAGTTGGTCCCATAAAATTTTGGTGAAGATCTGACGCCGGGATCCATGAGATCCATAGGCCTCTCTTCGTGCACGCCACCTTACCACCGGTATTTATTACAGTAGTTTAAGCATTTACATTTGAAAATCACCATTTTGTGAAGAAAAACCGATGATGAAGACACAAGCCATCAGTTACCACTGAGGGCTCTACCAGTGTTATTTAATTCGCGGATCGCAAGTCGATTTAGAAAATTATTTTTGCGGTTCAGAGTAGGAATCTCCAAGTTGACCCCATAAGATTTTGGTGAAGATCTGATGCTGAAATCGATGAGGAATCGAAGGAATTCCTCAAATATTATGAGCACATGTATGGCGATTTCGGTATTTATTACAGAAGTTTAAGCATTTACATTTGAAAATCACCATTTGGTGAAGAGAAACCGATGATGAAGACACAAGCCATCAGTTACCACTGTGGGCTCTACCAGTGTTATTTAATTCGCGGATCGCAAGTCGATTTTGAAAATTGTTTTTTCGGTTAAGAGTAGGAATCTCCTAGTTAATCCCATAAAATTTTGGTTAAGATCTCATGATGAGATCGATGAGGAATCGAAGGAATTCCTCAAATGTTATGGGCACATCTATGGCGATTTTGGTGTTTATTAAAGTAGAACAACCATTTACACTCGAAAATCATCATTTGGTGAAGAAAAACTGATGATGAAGACACAAGCCACCAGTCACTAAGTAGGGCTCAACCAATGTTATTTAATTCACTAATCGCAATATAATTATTTATCATATATTGCTTAGAGGCAGAAGTTGGTAAAGATCAGGGTAGCAAAAAAGTGGAGAATCAGAGAACTCCTCAACGGTTAACGGCCCTGATTCTGAAATAGCAACGTTCAGCTGAAGGTCCTGAGCAATTGACATTAGAATGCATTATGGCTGTAAGTGTCGTATAAAAGCCGTAGAAGTCATAAAAAGTCGTGTATTATGTGTGGCTTCGATCGTCACAAGGCAGATTTCGTAGTCTTATTATTTCGGTTAACGATTTCTCATCATGTAGTCGATTTAATAATTTGTTGGCGTCGAAATTTAACAACGCTATGCCTTCCAAAGTTTTGACACGGCTTAGTGCAACATATATTTTCCCTTTAGCGAAATTATTTTTATCAAGGTCTATCACAGTCACAGCTTTCTCTAGGGTACCTTGTAGCTTATGAACAATAACAGCCCAACTTAATTTTAAAAGTAAGATACGACGCTCCACATCTCCGTATCCCCTTGTCGCTTGAAACGTAGTACATGATGGAGGTATGGGTATGCAACCGTCACTATCTTTTAACCTAAGATCAATAGTTTCATCGTAAAATTTTACGTACATGGTTTCCGGGAGCTCCCCGTCCTACAGCTGATCTCGTCTTAGGGCCGGCCCTTTTTTTTGTGCCCATAGCTCCATTCACTAGTCGATCAGAGACGGAAATAGTCCGTCTCAACATCACTCAAGATTCTACGCCAATTTGAGTTGCGAGATAATTCTTTAAATATCTCGCAACTCAAGGTCAGTTGAGACTTTATTCGTATTCTTTTTTAACCAGCAAGCTACTGGACTTAACCATTTTGACGTAGCCAATTCTTATAATTTAGATTTTCTTTACAATAGTAATCTACAATTTGTCTTATTTATTTACAATAGGGCCTCCTCAATCTTCCCATTTTGAGCTCTAAAAATACTTAAAAAGCAATAATAATAAAAAAAAAGAATCGACTTCAAAATAAACTAAAAAGCCAAAAATAATCTTTTATGTACGGTACGGATCACATTTGAATCACCTTTTGAAGACGTGTACCAAACCTGAAGTAAAGTCCTTTATGCAACAAAATACGAATTACTATAACTAAATTTAGGTAATAACAATAACTAAAGGCTCGACGCCGCGGTTCTTGCGTGTCATTTGTGTTAATAGTAATAAATGAATGGTTTGGCACCGAATTCAAAAGGTGATTCAAATGTGATCCGTACCGGACATAAAAGATTATTTTTGGCTTTTTACTTTATTTTGAAGTCGGTTCTTTTTTTATTTAATTTTTTTTTCAATAACATGAACTTAAAATGTCGTTTCATTTAATTTGGAATTTAAGTATACAAATTTCCCGTGGCCTTGTCCGTTTGGCCAGGACCTTATCCTTCGGAAAATTATTTCTTTATTGGATAAAAAGTAGTTTATGCCCACATTCCACACCAGAAGGTGCAAATTCGTCCGCGGAGAAAAAAGTCATTACACTATTTTTTTTTCTTTGGCGCTGGGCTGGGCGCTTAGTCGATTTGACGTGATGAAGCCACCACGACACCTACAAACATGTGCCCTCAGTGCCCTCCAAATGGTCCGTTACAATTTTTTTTTAATATTTCCAATGCACATCATTTTATTTTTATTACAGCTATAATATATTAGATTACTCTCTACATTTTACAAAAACTTCGTCAGTGGAGGAGAAACAAATGATAGACCCTCTTTTATTCTTGAGTGTAGTCAGACAAAAGTATCTTATAACTATCTGTGGATGACCAGCTACCCTTGTACCAAAAATATTTGAAATCCATGTAGCCGTTTTGACGTAATGAAGCCTCAACGACACATACAAATATGCAAAAAAAAATATTTACCGAAATAATGGGGTCCAAATAGTCCGTTACAATATATTTAATGTACAGATATTTAATTTTCTTCTCCTGTTGCTGCGTCATAAAGCAGGGTATTCCGACTGCCAAAACCCACAAACACACTTTCGAATTTTTATAAGAGGACGAATTGTTTTTAGGGTTCCTTACCCCAAAGTGACCCAATTACTAAGCCTCCCCTGCTTGTCTGTCCATCCATCTGTCTGTCTGCATGAACTATCTGAACAGCATTAGCTAGGCAATTTATTTTTTACAGAGTGTCTATGACTGAGGCCGTCATGACAACAATTAATTGAAATAAAATAATCTTCAAATTAAAGGAGTCTTCCTGTTTACTCATATCTTATGTTTAAAGAAAAGCGCAGTCGGCAATAAAAGCTTGCCACAAAATTGTTTTTTTTGACAAATTTATCATTTTGGTGATTTTTTCCGTACCATGGTACTTGTACCATCAGCCACACACGTAACTGCCCATTGGTAGACTTTATTGACATTTGCATAAAGCCTATAGATGTTCACTTCAGTATGTTGCCGTCTGTATGGAACCCTTCATGCGGGAGTCCAACACACCCTTGACCAGATTTTATTTGAAAAGGGTTCGACGGCAAGATGAGGTCATGACTTGAACATTAAATGGACATGTTACGGACTTCTCTCAAAGTTTATGTCTTTGGGAGTGCTTGTCCAAATACGGCTGTAATTTGCTAAAAAATGACATTCGATATATTGCAGCTAAGGGCATACTAAAGTTCAATGTGAGGTTAGTAAGTATAATATAACTATATAGAACCAGAAGGCCCGCAACTTTATCAGCGGAGGAGAAAAAATTCATAACCCACTTTTTTTCTTCAGCGTAGTCGAGTAAAAAGTATCAAAATTAGTTGAAATCCGTTCAGCCGTTTAGGCGTGATGCAGCTACACGACACATACAAACATCCAAAAAAAACACACAGTGACCGTAAAGTTGCCCGTACCACTTTTTTGAAAATATCTTCAATGTACAGACGTTTAATATTTACAACTTCATAATAGGACAGATAAGCGCCTATTCTTCGCGTAAGCACTCAGGTTTTTCTTAGTACTATTTCCTAAAGGTGTAAAACAATAGTATCACTCCCATTACACCGCTCAACATGGAGCTGTACACGGTACGAACAAGCATCGATAACACATCATTACATTACTACTGATTATGAGCCGCAATTAGACAGAAAGCGTGGATTTAATGAGTCGTCTGCGTCGAAAGTGCAGGCTACAAGCCATGACGTTCCGATGGTCAATCATAGGGAAGAATTGACTTTCCCGGAGGATATTTGTCAATTAGCATTGTTCTGCCGGGCTAGCGGATTTCTGCGACTTCGCGAATCGCGAAATTGCATCAACTGTCTTTCTCGCACTGTATTAAAAGGAAAGAGACAGACAAACTTTTTGGCTTTACTGTGGCACGAGCAAGTTGCGTTATGATAGGTGGATTTTGAAGGTTAAGTATAGAACACTAAGGAGAAAAATCTTTATATATCCTACTAGAAGGCGCCCGCAACTTCGTTCGCAGAGTAGAAAAAGTCATAACCCTTCTTTTTCCTTCAGCGTAGTTGGGTAAAAAGTATCCTAGAACCATCTGTGGATAGCCAGCTATTCGTGTACCAAAAATAGTTGAAATCCGTTTAGCCGATTTAGCGTGATGAAGCGACAATTACACATACGAACATACAAAACAAAAACGATATAGTTTTTGAAAATATCTTCCATGTACAGACATTTCATATCGTGTTTTTTTCATCTCCAGTGCATTTTTTTGTATGAATGGGTGCGGAACCCTACACTGAGCATGGTCTGACATGCTCTTGGCCGGTTTTTATATTTTATTTATACAACATATTTACCCAGGGTTTTTACTAATTTTTAATTATATTTTGCCTACTACTAACAAAAATTGTTAGTGGTATTTTTGAATGCAAAAATAGAAAAACATTACAGCGCATAGTGAATACCCAAAACTAAATATCATAAAGCTAGGAAATCTGAAACCCTAAAGGACCTTACCCCACATATTTCAAAATCAATATTAAATAGAAACCATCTGGCTACTAACACCTTTATCTTTACTTAGCTATGAAGCAAAAAAGTCAAACAGCAGCCCTTTTACTTTGTTTCTAAGACACGCAACTCGTTTCCGTGTCAAACGACATTCTTCACCAGTGCACCAATTCCACCTAACAAACCTCCTCTAGTCTTTATATCAAAGAGTTTTGATTGTAATTCGTCTGGCAGGGGTATTAGGCGGAGGAAGTAGTAAACATTGACCAGAACGTTATGATAGTAACGGAACGCTGCCTTATGGGGAGTGACCGCTTATCCTTACGGTTATAATGGTATAGAGCATTCGGTGGTTTAAGGGGCTACCATACGCGAATGACCTTCGATCCCTAGCTCTTCACTTTTCTGTAATATATCTCTCATCGTGTTGACAACCACCACTGTTACCAATAATACTGTTTTTAATCACCATCAAAATTTGTTATTTTTATGACGAAAAACCAGTTTTTGCTACTTTTCTTAAAAACTACAGAATCTATTGAAAAACCAGTTGACAATTTTAAAGTGAACATCATTACTCACTTATTGATTTTAGTCCCATGTCTAAGCGTCGCTTGACGAGGGAGCCTATACAAATTTAAGATAGAAAAGGGACTTTACGATTATTTTTTTCTCTTGACATTATAGTTATTATTATAACATTATAAGTTTAAGTATAGTTACAGTTTACAAAAATTTAGGCCAAATACCAAGCTACAATTCAAATTCAAATTAAATTTTTTCAGTGTCAAAAATTGTCAACATCGCAATTGATAGGTGACCAATAAGGAATACCTATGCACTATTTCCACAACACAACAAACGGGGCTTAATCGAGTTTGTATATGGTTTATTCAATTACGTTTCGTTTTCGTTTCGTTTGTTGTGTTGTGATAATGTGTGAAAATCGTGTTTGATTAAATCAATATGAATTATTTTTAGAGTTCCGTACCCAAAGAGTAAAAGAGAACCCTATTACTAAGACTCTGCTGACCGTCTGTCTGGTCTATCTGTCTGTCTGTCTGTCGGTCGGTCTGTCTGTCCGTCTGTCACCAGGCTGTATCTCATGAAACGTGATAACTAGACAGTTGAAATTTTCACAGATGATGTATTTCTATTGCCGTTATAACAATAAATACTAAAAACAGTATAATTTTATGTCTGTTTGTCAATAACCAATATAAAATGATCGAACACATACATACATCTTGCTTAGGTGTAGGGCTCTGCTAACACTGGATTTTCATAGATACGGCCGTTTGTAGCGTATATTTTGTTCGCAGCCCTTGGTGCGCAAGTCCAACCGGTTTCTTATGACTAAGGTATACATGATACCCATTGAAAACGAGATCCTGGAAACATTAAAATCGAAACCTAACTTTGAATTAGACATAACGGCTGTTAGTGTACAGTAATGAAACTTTAGATCAATAAAGGTACTAATATTTAAAGTTCTATGTTGTTTCTAAAACAGTATAACTAAGACTAACGGCTCTATGAAAGATAATTATCTTTCATTCTTGATTTTATGCAACATATAAATACATATACATATGGTATCCGGGAAGAATCCGAATAATTCTAAATAAAACAATTTTAACGGATTATATCGCGTATATTATATCCCACCAAAAACATTCTGTAAAAAATTAGGCAAGTCTCGATGGAGCTGCTTGTTTATCTCTAAAAAGTAATGAAATCTAGACAAAGTCTTGCCAAGTCTTGTCGTGCTCCATGACACCATTGCACCAATCGTTGACGGTCGGACGTCGGACGGTGTCATGGAGCACCTGGTTTTGTACCCTTGTGTACCCTTCAACGGCCAAGTCACACAACATTAACTATAATAATAAAAAAATCGCAGTATAGAACCTTAGACTTGGCATGACTTTGTCTAGATTTCATTACTTTTTAGAGATAAACAAGCAGCTCCATCGAGACTTGGCTAGTTTTTTACAGAATGTTTTTGGTGGGATTTCACTTCTTTTTGTAGAAACGTGGGTATAGACCTTCGATTTTTAACATCAAATGAAGCGGCCCACCAAGTTGAATATTTTTTGTAAAGGTGGTATGTCGATCTCTAATAGTTTGGTTGGGCTCTTGTGTATTGTAATCAGGGTCACCAGGTACTCCAGATCTTCGATTATCCTAGTTTTATAGTTTTCCCTTTATGTGGCCATTCAACCCTAACTCTGTACCAAATTTCAGCTCTCTGAGTTTATGGGAAGTACTAGTTCTATTCTGATGATCATGAGTGAGTGAGTGTCATAATAACTATAACTAAATGACGCACAGACTTGAAATTTTGGATTTTAAGTATGTGATTATAGCTTACTGGATGACGAACATTTCTGCGTTCTGGTCTTATCCAGAGGTTCTCAAATAGGGACCTGAAAATGCGGCGAAATGGTTCCAGTAAAGGATGGTACGGCAGTGTTTGCTTCGCGCTCGACTTGGCGGGGGCACTGCCGTGCCCCCTGACCATTCGAGTTCCCGACGTTTCGGAAGCTTTTCAGCTTTCCATGTTCACGGGTTGACTGTAAAGATTTTTAATTTTTATTGCATCAGGGGTTAAACATCCAAACGAAACGTGATAAAAGACGTTTTGTCCCTCATGTTCTTGCTCCCATTATGATTATAGCTCATTGTAATCACCTTGTAATCACGTAGCTAGTCATCTCGACATTGTGTAATGGGGAAAGTGCATTTCATTTGACACCTAACGGCGGTAAGAACTGTGAACTCGCGTGTTCTTCTCACTTTGATGATATGAGGAAGTTACAATGTGCTAAGTTTGGTATTACGATTACCTAAAGTTAAACTGGATCGCCATCCACGAGTATGGGTTTGTGTGGGCCACACTTAGAGCGTTTAACTAAAGGAGATGACAAGCCGTGTCATTTCCGAACAAACTTTTCATGCATTTGTCGCGGGGGTGAGGTAAACACGTACAACATACTACGGAAATATTCCTATTTCTACAAACGCACCCAATATAAAGTAATCACCTACAAACAAAAAAACACCAGCACACTGGCAATTTACCGTATAAACTAACCGGAGTTTTCGCGATTACTTTGGCGGAGGGGGATGTATTCGTATGGCGTCTCCAGTTGTTAAATGCTCAAAGCGGCCATATTCTAAAAGCAAGTTGGCCAATGATTTTAAGAGATAAGTTGAGAAACCAAAATTTCTATCTTGTTAAGGAAAATTAAGGATATATAGGCCTAATTTTTAAGGTGCCGTACGTCAAAAGAAAATAACGTAACCCTTATAAGATCACTTTGTTATTAATCCATCTGTCTGTCAAGACCTTTTTTCTCAAAATCAAGCTGAAATTACTATCATAATTGTCAAGTTTGCAATCCCTTGAAGCTATGATAAAAATTATGTTCTAAGCAAAGCAATCAAAAGATACAGTTTTGAAAAAGTGTTTCCACAAAAATGCTGTGAAATTAAAGCATATAGGGTACTTCCAGTTGTCCTAGAACCTTGACATTTGGTATGAAGGTAATGGGAAAAGTCCGAAAATCTTAATTTTTATGTCTGTGTGTCTATGTTAGTAACCAATATAAAATCACCCCGTTAATTTTGCTTAGGAGCAGGGCTCTGCTAACATTTTCATAGATACGGCCATTTATGGTGTATATCTTGATACATCGATTCCCGTGCTAGACAAACTGCTTATTTACATTCCTACAAATATGTACGGAACGCACTTGGCCGGCCGACCAAAACTACGTCAGGAGCATTATATCATATTTATATGACGTCTCTCAACCTCAGATTATTTTATGTTATAGGGAGCAGAAGACGGATCGCCTGATGGTAAGCGATCACCATAGATATCTGCAACATCAGAGAAGTCACAAGTGTGGTGCCGGCATTTCAGTGTGGAGTACGCTCTTTTCTTGAAGGTTTGAAAATAGCATCGGTCCGGATTGATGTCGATGGATGTCGCGAGTAGCTACGTTACTTAACGACGTTACGCGAGGAGCGTCGTTGACTCGCGACAATTTATTCCACAGTTCAGTCGTGTGTGTGAGCCAGGAAATTTGTAGCAAAAAGCATAGTTGTGGACTATCGACCATCTAAGTGGTGTATTTGACTCTTTATGTCGAGTGTGAAAATAGTTAATACTTCCCTTACTTGTAATCAAAGGCAACATTATAACGATATTTGGGGTCGTGAGTAATTTATTCTTTGCGACCCGCAGAGATACAACTAACTCGGATGATGGCGGGACAATGGACGGTAGGTACCCCCACACGAGGTACAAGTCCAACAGATCGTGTGTCGTCAAAACAACTATCCAGTTTATCTATCCTCAAATAACACCCACAGATATGCTCTATCGGCTGATAGAGGAAAGTGCAGAGCTGACAGCAGTAGTACATTACTGCAGAGGCTGTGAAATAGGGGATTGTGGGCCGAGTAGTTATAGATGGCTGACTGTTAACGAGGCCATATTCTATTCACGCCTCGGAGCGAAAAGCACCATACAAACCTCTGCTTGTACAGTGCTTTTCTCATATAAATTCAAGGAAATAATACAAACTAGTTCATTTCTATTTCGGCGATAATGCTTTTTAGGGTTGCGTAGTCAAAATGGCGAAAACGGAACCCTTATAGTTTCGTCATGTCCGTCCGTCCGTCCGTATGTCACAGGCATTTTACTCAAAAACTACATGGTGTACATTGATGACATTCGGAGTATACGAGTAGGTGCCTTGTGTAGGTCGCTACTTAGTTTGACAGTTACATAAATGTGCGTCCACACTTGTATCATTTGCTCGTATCCGATCACCGTGGCGTGGCATGACTGCGTATCGCGCTGCTTGGACGCTTATTGTCGGCGCGGCAATTACGCCGCGCTTCTCCGATCTAAGTGTGTAATACGCGTGTCAACATGGATTTCGAGCGATCGGATCAGTGCAACGTCCAAACGCGTGATCGTCACACGCGATCATGCCACGGGACGGAGATCTGATCGGGAAAATTATACAAATGTGGACACACCTTAACAAAAAATATGGGGGCACTCCATACATGCAACCAAAACTGAAAGTAAAAAAAATCAGCAAGTATCAATATGTGGCACATATTTCGACAGAGTTTTTAAAAACACTGAAGTTTTTCGATTTTTTTTTTTTATTTTGTGATTTTTTTCGGAATTAATGGCTTCGAAAGTAGCATAAATTGTGAAAAAGTCACAATAATAAAGCTTAATAAATACTTTCAATGAAAATTGTTTATACAGTAACATGATTGGATATACCGTTTTTGAGTTATTCCCAAAAATTGTGCTTCTCAGCAAAAGGACGTAACTGCCGTGGAGATACGCTCTTTTGTTAATGCATTTATTTCATATCATATTTTTTTCTGCAGTGCATTTTTTTGTATGAGCGGCTGCGGAACCAACTCCAAAATAACATTAATTGTATACAATATTTTCTTTTCTGTTTCCGTGATTATCACTTATTTAACAAAGAGAAAAGATATTTTCCCAGAATGCTACGCGAGGCTGAGATTAAAAATAGAAATAGAAATGGAAATAATGTATTCATCAATTCGTCACATAGTTATAATTACACTGAGTTAAATATAAAATGCAACAGAATGATACGTCAAATCAGAATTGGGCATTTATAACATATTGCAATTTTATATTCTAATGGATAATAACATTAAATTCAATCATGATTAGCTTATACTATTATTATACATTTATTTATTTTGTATCATATTGTGGTATTTTAGATTTCATATTTCTATTCAATATTGGATGTCATATATTCATCAATATTATAAATTGTATTTTTCAACAGTATTTGTTTTACTTGGAACTGAAAACTTGTAACGCTATCTGTATTTTATACGCTTTGGCAATATTTCATAGAGTTTAGGCCCCATCACGCAAGGATCTTTGTTGCACAGAACTAATCTTTTACGTACATTAATAATTTCAATACAGAAGATGTTTTGTCGCTACCACCAGCTTGGGATCCTGTAATACATCACAGCAAGGAACAAGCAAGGCGCCGGACTGCAAAACCTTAATTTCGGAACGGTGTAAAAATATGTCATCTGATACAAAGTAGTTCAGTAGTCTTTGTTTTTAAATTAATATAATTAGTACCGAGGTAGTCTGGGAGATTTTCTCTGTAGCGTTTCTTTTCTCCTCAGAACGTCTCATTTGAAATGCTGCTTGATAAATTATTAAAATAAAATAATTAAGCCCTTCTGGCATATGTGTAACTTTCTTTACTGATTAGGCCCATCTGGCATGAATGCATACCTATTTTTTTTTGTTAAGAAATGGGTAGTTTGCACAAAAAAAAAATCTTTTCTCAGTCAACCCGTGAACACGGAAAACTGAAAAGCTTCCGAAACGTCAGGAACACAAATGAGATTAATATACGCGATATAATCCGTTAAATTATTTTAATTAAATTAATTGTATATACCTATAGAGATTAAGTAAAAAAACGGTTACTTGTAAATAAATTGAAAAAACTGAACTATGCAGTATTTTTTTTACTTTTTAGTGTTTTCTTTTTGGTGTCTGTTTTTTTTTGTTATAAAGTTAATTTATTACACACTTTTTAGTGTATCGTTATACTAAAGTATGATTCGAACAAGCGCAAACACAGCTAAGATTATTTTATTAAAGAAATCCGGTGCCTACCTACCGGCTCCTTCATCAAATGAATTCGATGATACCATTCGTATCAGGATCAGAGTCACTTCAATTTGCGACTAAAAGTAGCTTAGCTTTTTTAATCGAGAAATATCTCGTCACCCGTAAATCACATAAGTGCATATTGCATTCAAAAAGTGTAAATTCGTCTCAACAATAATGTTGAGGAGTTCCAGTGACCTTCTGTGGTCTTCCTCATCAGTTCCACTTCACCAATTTACACTATCTGAATGCAAATGCTTATTATACGGTGTGCTACTTGAGGAGTTCCTTCAATTTCTCATGGATTCCATCATTCACTAAAATTATATGGGAATAATCTGGACGCATCTCCTTTCAAAAAAAAAATACAACCGAATTGACAAGGATTTTTTAGGAGCCGGGTAAAAAAAGAAGGTTACGATATGAATTTCTCCTCCGCGCAAGACGTTGGAGGCTATTTGTAGTCGGTAATAAATATTATTTAATTTGAATTTAATAAAAAAGAGCAGTGGATTGCATCCACCTTCCATATTCGCAGTAGACTGTCTTAAAAATGTTTAGCATACCTAGTGGTAAACAAAATATCTTCAATGGGCAGACATTTAATTTTTACAACTCTATAATACTCTTTTCAAAGCTTTTTGCCAATCCTTTAACGCGTGCAGTCTGTGGACAAACTACACTAAAAAGACGCTCAATGCTCTGCGCGTCAAATACAATAACTGTTTCAGGGCGTTGCGTTGTTGGGACTGTCACGCTTCTGCAGCGCTACCGGGATGTTCGCGGAGGCGAGCGTCGACGGTTTCGCGGCAATAATTCGCAATCATACCGCGTCCCTCATGCGTCGCGTGCGTGATGGCTCCAACACCCTCCTGCAGCTAGTTTGGGAGAATCCTGCTTGCTCACTGTGGAGGCACTGGAACTCCTTACACATGGGCTCTCGAGGCATCGTTTATGACATTTTTTGATTATATTATAGTTTTATTTTCTTTTGTGCTGTTATTTATTTTCGTACTAACATAGTTTATAAGACCTTTGTGACTAACACTCTATGGACACTGTCTGAAATAAATAGTGAGTGAGGTATATTTGAGTTAAATATTATATCCGATCATCACGTTTTCTAAACGAATAAACAGTAATTTTATTTTATTCTATATACTTAAGTTTTCGATAATGGATGTACTTATATGAAATGGACTGTAACAACTATTCGTAATTGAAATTAAAAACGCAATTAATATCCAAACAAATCATTTTTCCCAATGTCGAAATATATGTTTCAACAAAGCGGAACTTGTCCATATTTATAATTGAAGTATGACACGCTTATTATTTTTCAAAAACGGAAACAAATGATCAAGAAAAACGGTACGTGGATTTGGTAATCAAAAGGCAGTACGCGCATACTAAAGTCACAGTCACTTATGCCCTTTTGCAACTTGTAGATTGGAGTACAGTTGGCCACTTTCACTGGCCATTACATTTCACGCGACGGCGCGCATGCGGTGGACACGCTATGCTCTCGTTACAGATACGTCATAATCTTGGACGATTGTACAGATTATGTAGGAACAAAAAGTACACTGTGAGAAAAATCTTGTAGTTGATGTTTAAAATTGCATTTAAAATTGATTCCAAATATAGTATACTAAAAGGAGAAGGGTGAGACCCCGTCCTAGAAATTTCAGTAAAAATGCCGTGTATTATTGTAGGTTATAAATCAATGCTAAAATTTTTAACTTTTTATCAGAAACCATTGTTAAAAAATATATAAATAAATATAAAATATTGAAAACTGAACACCAAACACGAAATTATTGCCATGGTAGTAGTATCACACATTATGTTAATGGAGGTACATGAAGATGGCTTTTCGTTATCTTATAATTGAAAGCAGTTCATCTAAATCATTTACAAAAATGACATTTGAGACTTATCAGAAACTAACTACAAATGTGTCCGAACGAGTGAACAATCTTCAACGTAACTAATCTTTACACAGCCTTCGATCTTTATACAACAGAATTTGAAATTTAACTAAACGTTGTAAGTCTTAGTTTACAATATTTCTTTTGCAGTTTCAGTTTTACAATAAATGCTGAGAAGATCGTGGTTACACGAATCATGAGATGTGATTATTATAACACGTGATTAAAACGTAATAATTTCGCACAGAGCAGCTGTGGTATCAACAGAAGGCATAGGAAAGTCATTAATGTGAAATTTAATTGAGTTTCTTATTAAGTGGCTAGATGAAATGTTTAAATATGCATGGGGCGAGATATCTACTTATTTTTTTAGCAATAAACTAATTACTGATTCCGTAAAAAAAACGATGCTTATAGATTATTTATCCTTACTTGTCCTTAATAGTAAACAATATTATATCCTAAAAGTACACCTTTTTTGTCCCACTTTCTCGTAAATAAAGTAACATCGGTTAATATTTTAGTGCCACATTACCAATTTTATACTTTAATTTCATACTTAAGAAAGAAAGAAAGAAATAATTTATTTGCATACACACATACATAAACAAAACAAATAAATAAATATTACGGGACAATTTTACACAAATCGAACCCATGGTAAGCTCAATAAGGCTTCTGTTATGGGTACTAGACGACGATATATTTAATAGATATACTCGTATTACTTATATACATAGAAAACATCCAAGACTCAGGAACAAATGTTTATGGTCATCACACAAATATTTGCCCTTACCGGGATTTGAACCTAGGACCTCAGCTTCGCAGGCATTGTAACTCCCACGGAGCTAAACCGGTCGTCAAACAAACAAACAAAAGGTGTAAAATAATTGCGGCAGTGTGCAAGCAAAAAGGTTTAAGCTCAGCATGTGCTACAGCCGGGAGGCCGCAACGCTGATTTTCAGCCAAAACCTTGTTGGTGACAAACGACCACTACACAGGGCATCGGTCTAAGACCATTCTGTAAGACATCAGAAAATAATCACAATATATAAGAAGCATGAACACAATAATTCCAGCTATAATTAGTTACTACACTTATCCCAAAATCCTTGAAGACATATATACCTACGTGCATTAGCACTAAAATAAAACAAGAAAAAAATAAAACAATAATAATAAGTACATAGATACGCCGCTCAGGTGCACTGAACTTTTTGGATGAAAATCAGATGGACTTTGTATTTAAGTCTGAAACTGTTTACTGATTTATAGCTTCTGATAGATGGTGGCAGATTGTTCCAGCACTTGGTAGCAGCGTATCTAAAATTGCCACGATTTTGTGGGCGGCCATTGAGAGACGGAATAGAGCACCCCTGGTTTGGTAGATTGTTTTATGTTTGAGCCACGTCAGTTTCTGATATAGGTATGCTGGCCTCTCAGTTTTAACCAAACCGAACAACAATGTCGCAAGAAGCAATTTACGCCTGGCTTCCATTTTAAGCAGATTAGAACCAATTAAATAGGGGGTGACATGTGCTCTAGGTGGAATAAAGAAGCAGTAACGCGCACATGCATTTTGAATGCGCTAAGCAAGTAAGCACGGACCGTACACTATGTCGACATATTTTCATTATTTTCCTTGCGAGAAAACAGCTGGGGCCCGTTGTATAAAACCTTGTAACTTGTATTACAAGCGGAAGTCTCTTTTTAATTCATTGTGTTGGAAATGGGCCCCTAGTATAATATTTTTAGGTTAGAATGTTGCTTACTATTTAGGACAAGGAAAGATAAATAGCCTTTTTGTTTATCATGTGACATGTCAAAATGGCTACTAGAAAAACTTACTTCTAAAATGTATTTACAGATTGCAGATACCTGCAGATACAGGTAAATACATTTTACAAGTAAGTTTTTCTCAGGTATATACAGTGCTTAAATTAAAATACATAGAAAATACTACACTACACTATCAGTAACATTACGGTAAATTATAATAATTACCATTTTATTACAAATTTCAGTTATTTCAATTTATAAATTCATCTCGGCTGTAGCATGCTAGGTCAGCCAGTAGTTTTTTTAGCCTTTTGACGAAAATTGCATCAGATGGGGAGTTTATTATGTCCAATATACATATATATCTCACTCGCTCGGAAAAGTTCAATTTACATCGCCAAATCTGCGTGGAAAAGTTAATTTTATCCGCTAGCGTGGAAAGTCATCTGAAGTTCGATTTTTTTGTTTTCTTTCATTTATTATTTTGTACATCTCTCATTTTTCTCGCTGTAATGAGGCGAAAAGTTGTGTGTTTTAGACAGTTGCAAAATTATTTGGCTTCTCGTGCCTTGAAAGCCTCGTTACGCTCTGGAATCTATATTTGAACCACGAGAGGAGCGAGTCCTTCGCTTACTCATCTTTCAATTGAAGCACTCGCGCCAAATAACAACTTCACAGCCTAGCAAATATCTATTCATACCAATTAACGCTAACCTTACAGGGTAAAACACGCCGAGGATACTTTGTCACAGGTAGCATCGATGAGCGGAGACCATGTCAGGGCAGTCTATGGTAAATTCTAAGTACTTAACGTGGTCAACTTGTGGTAGATTAATGTTATCAATTGGTTGGAGGTAGTTTTACGTAGTCTAAAGTGTATAATAATCGGATTTAAACTGTTAATGGTAGCTGGAGCTATCAAGCATATTTATATGTAAGATGCAGCAAATAACCTACTTAGCAGGTGGCTTGGATTCGACGACAGCGCTGCGCTCCCGCATATAAACTACGAGTAACCATAACATAACATTAATATAATCATAACACTGTAAATTTTGCATCTTACTTCAGTCGGAATAAAAATAACCTACTTATTTTTAGTTTATATTTTTTAATGTGAAAGCATCACATATTTTTATAAAATATTAATACAATGAATCGCAATCACCACCATGGACCGCAATTAGTTTTTCTTTCTACTTAGATCATTGTATCAATATTGTAACCTACTTATTACAATAAAAACCTAGTTAGCACAATACCTAGATAAAAAAAGTCAAAGATCTTTACTTTCCAATTTAGACATATACTTATGGCTGTCAGATAAACTACCAACGGTTCGGAAAAAATCTCCTCCCAACAGAATCAGCCTGAGAAACTCGGCGTCAGAAGCGAATACCGTTTGAAACCTACTACGAATGTCATACGCAGACTTTTGGACCACAGCTTCTCATCATTACTAACCAAACTTAAGTGATGGTGTAAAAAACAGTTAACAATTAGCCACGCCCCTCCCACGGCTTGCCTACGTCGCTGAGTCAACGGGGATTCCGTAGGCAGCCGCGAGGCGCCCACTTTTGCAGGGAGATCGGCAATGACCTTCTTTGAGGTTATATGGCCTAGATATTCATGAAGATGCTTGTATAATGGGCTGTGTTCCGAGTAATTGTTCTACATGATGCCTACAGTCACCTTCTATCATCGCACCGCTCGCCATCGGCAGGGGTATTCATCCACAGACCTTGGAACGTGCGGTATCAAAGAAATTTTCTACCGCGCACACTCCGAATGTGGAATGACCGCGGTTTTCCCTGGCGGTTCCAGTATGGGGTTTTCAAGAGGTGAGTGAATAGGTTCTTAAAGGGTCGGCAACACGCACGTAATGCCCCTGGCGTTGCAATTGCTCATAGGCTGCGGTGTCTGCTTAACATCAGGCAGGCTGCACGCTTCTTTGCTACCTAAGTAGTATAAAAAATTAATAGTCTGTACATTGAAGATATTTTCAAATATAAAGTACGCACTATTTGAATATTGTTGCAGCAACTTTTTTATTTTATTTCTTATATATGTCATTGTGGCTTCATCACGCCAAACGGCTAAATGGATTTAAAAAAAAATGTTTAAGGGTAGCTGGGCCTCCACAGATGGCTCACCCGACTACCCGTGTAACTCCTAATTGAAAGCAAAAGTATAATCATTTTTTTAAACTGTAGGATATTTCAAAAACGGCACTAGTTTATAAAGTTTATACTAGTATCTGTGAGAAATTAACTTTTTTTACCTGAAAAACGCTCTCACGTTTTCGGCTCTCCGGGCCAAAACGGGCAACCTAACTCCGGTCCATCGAAGCCATTGCCAAAGCATCAAGTTCTTCAACCAGACGTATCATTTCTAATACATAAATATTAAAAAAACAAAAACCCGACTGCGTAAAGAACTAAATTTTTCATATTATGATAAGAAATCTAGATCGACGCAAATCCTATCAACGATGGGTCCCGACTGTTTAAAATCGCTATGTTCCATATTAGAATTTATTATTTGTTATATTGTGAGTATCGATCATGAATCATGAAAGATTTCCATTATAACTTAACAAATTTCTAGGGTACTGGACTTGTTTTTTCTTTTTAGTTTTTTACGCAGTCGGATTTTTTGTTCTTTTTATATTTATTTTTTTCTTTTTCACTTTTTAGTTAAAATTATAAAAGTCAGTAAATTTCGCAATCTTCAGCGTGGGGGTTATTGGGAAGCTTGGACAGAGTTATTACAATACCATTAAATGAAAATTTAGTGAGAACGGCTTGCTAACCGTTATAGTTCCTAACTGGTAATTCCAAATTAAAAATGATGAAAGAAATCTCATAATGATTGTCAAATCCCTATTATTCATTGATACCCCACTCGATTTAGTACGTCGATATTCTTTTTTTTCTTTTTCACAACATGGCGTCTCATTATCGCCATTTTGAGTTTTCATCATTTTCATGTCTTCAGTGACATTTGGACAGTTAAGACAAATCGATTGACGTAAGAATCATCAAAATCGGTCCACGCGTTTGGTCTCTAGAGTGCCAGATAGGAACAAACATACATACATACATACATACATAATAATATTAATAATAAGTACTCTTTATTGCACACCAAAAGAAAATAACATCAGACACTTAAATCTAAACCAGTATGAGAAATGGTAAACAACAGGCGGTCTTATCGCTAAAAAGCAATCTCTTCCAGACAACCTTAAGGTAGTAGAGATGGCGCAAAGTAAACAACCAATGAGTAATTAAGTGGTGCACATGAACATAAGACAAATCATAAATTAAAGCTAGAAAGAAAAACAAAAGAGAAATGAAAAATTCAAATACATACAAAGATACTAGATACTAATAAATAAATATATAAAATACAAATAAACATATACACAAATATACATATACCTATACAAATACATACATATAAATAGTGCTGCTTAAGATGACTCTTAAAAAACAGGAATAGATTTAGCACACCTAACGTCCAACGGCAAAGAATTCCACATCCGGATCGCTTGAAAAGTGAAAGAAGTGTTATAAAATTTGGAAGAAGAAGCAACAGGTGCAAGGAGATGATTTTGCGAAGATCGTAAAGATGAGAAATATTTAAATCGCTCCTTAAGATACCAAGGGGTAGCGAGATTGAAAAGAATGCTATATAGGGCAAGAATGTGAGACGAAGCCGAATTGGAAACCACTTAAGTTGCGAACGGAAATGGGAAACATGTTCATATTTACGCAAGCCGAAAATGAACCGGATACATACATTTTGAAGGCGCTCAAGTTTATTTAGCTGCTCCTCAGTAAGATCAGGGTAACAAACATCTGCGTAATCCAAGATGGGGAGAATGAGACTGGTAAAAAGTGGAGAATGGTAAAAAGTTGCGTAATCGTCGTAATGATCCCATCGCAGCAAACATCCGCCTACTAACCCCGCTGATCTGAGGAACCCAAGACCGAGTACGATCTAAAATCACACCAAGATTTTTGACTTGATGTGAATAAGGTACCTGCACACCGTCAAACTCTATTATAGGCAAGTTTGGGAAATCAATTCAAGAAATGAGTTTCAGAACTCTGCTGCCTATAATAATGGCTTGAATTTTAACTGGATTGACCTTTAACTCATATCGACAACTCCAATTCAATATGATCTCCAAGTCATTATTAGTAGAGTTGATTACCATACGCAAATCAACAAGAGCGTTTTGTGAATAAAATTGAAGATCGTCAGCATAAAGGTGATAAGAAGAGAAAATATTCTTAGTAATAGAATTAATAAAAATTGAAAAAAGAAGAGGTGATAGCACGCCGCCTTGCGGAACGCCAGCCAACGTACTACACCATGAAGAACGAGAAGCTTCCACCTTTATCCGCTGCCGTCGACCTTCCAAGTAGCTACGAAACCAATCAATTACTGCAGGAGATATGTTAAGAGAACATAATATTCTAAGCATGAACTCAAAATCTACAGTGTTAAACGCATTACTGAAATCCAGCAACGTTAACACCGTTACCATCCTTTTATCCATACCCACCCGAATATCGTCAGTAATTTTGACAAGTGCAGTAGCCGTACTATGACCGGAACGGAAACCAGATTAGAAAGGGTTCATGAGATCATTCGTATTTAAAAATTATGTTAACTGCCTATGAACTAGACGCTCAAGGGCTTTAGATAAGATAGGAAGAATGGAAATAGGGCGATAATCAGAAAAAGAGACGGGATTGGACTTTTTAGGTAAAGGAATTATATCAGCATCCTTCCAAATTGATGGAAATACACTTGCAGAAATTGAGTTATGAAGGATTCTAGTAATGACAGGAACAAGAAGGTCAAGAAGAGGAAGGATCATATTACGGCTCACGTTATCTACGCCCACAGCATTCGAAGAAATGGATAGTGTGTTCTTTTTAACATCACTGTCAGAAAATTGAGATAGAGAAAATGGTGAAGAGTCAGAAGTTGGGAAGTTTGAAAGATGGTTAAGAGTGTTACTCTTAACTGGGCCACTAAACGTAGCAGAAGATGAAAAATGCTGGCTAAGCAGATGTAGATCGACGTTCTTTGGTACAGAATTTACATACATACATACATACATAGACTGATAAACACATTACCACTCCTTTGCGTTGCGCAGTCGGGTAAAAAGGCTTGTATCGCCATCTACCGTGAAATTAAACGTCCTGTGCGTCCATAATGACGTCATACATAAAACATTTTTCTTACACACTATCATCTCATTTTGACACTTCACAATAACAGCTGATCTGATCTGAAACCAACCTATTCTTCGAAGCAGTCTGATGAATGAATCACATTAATAGCCCGACTGTACATATATTCGTCACACGGGAAGTCGTAACGAGGGTATTGAACTACCTAGATTAACAATGGCCGTGTATGATCACAGACGAAAGTTCGATCACAGGTTGTTACGTCACTTTCACACCTGCTCATTACAATTGACAATGTTTTAAATGTTTTATCCAAGCTTTTTTCCGATGGAGGACAAACATTTACAGCCAAGAGCAGTCGGACCATGCCCAGTGTAGGGTTCCGCAGCCGTTCATACAAAAAATGCACTACAGATGAAACAAGAACATGTCGGACCAAGCTCAGTGTAGGCTTCCGCAGCTATTTATACGAAAAAATGCAGTACAGTTAAAAAAATACCATATGAAAAAGTGCACTGGCAAAAGAGCGTATATGCCGTTTGTCAGCAATAACTCGAAAACGGTATATACGATCATGTTGAAAACAATTTTCGTTGAAAGTATTTATTAACTTTTATCTGTGTAATTTTGTCATATTTTTTGGACCTACCAGTTACAAAATAGAGGGGGGTGGGGGCACAATTTATGCTACTTTCGAAACGATTATATCCAACAATATTTACTAAATATATATTTTTTGAACCACAAAGTGTTTTTAAAAGAACTATCGAAATATGTTACACATCGATAATTGCAAAAAAAATCAATAGGGTACGTGCATGAATTTTTTTATCGCTAAATAGTAAAATACTGTAAAAATTATTACAAAATGTGATATTAAAATTAAAATCGGCCAAGAAATACTCATGATATAGGCATTTTAAACTAGTAATTAAACAGAGTACACGTTACAGTGCATTCCGGCCATATAAACTGCATATTAAATTCTGTTTTGCAAGAAAGAGATAGAATGAAATGTTTGATGGCTAATATCTTGGTTACTTTTATAGCTTTATAGCTGCTATTCGAAAAAATATTTTTATCTAATGTTTGTTACATGAATGAGCTTTTAAAAAAGCAAAAATAAAAATTCATGCATATTCCCTATTTCGATTACATGTATGGAGTGCACCCCCTACATATTTTTTTATTTGTTATTTAACTAACAAACTAAGTAGCGGCTTATACAAGACACCTATACACCACAATTTTATCAATATACATCTTTAAGTTTTGAGTAAAATGCCTGTGACATACGGACGGACGGACGCACGGACGGCCATGACCATGAAGAAACTATAAGGAGTTCTGTTTTTGCCATTTTGGTTACGGAATCCTAAAAAAGCTGATTAAATATTTTCAACGAAAATTATTTTCAACATGATACCATTTTTGAGTTATTTCTGAATAAATTAATAATTTAAAAAACCCTAGAAAACACGTTCTACAAGACTTTTGTAACAGATCCAAACACAGCTATAATACGATGTTCCATCATGAAGTTCCAGAACATATCTTCCGGCTCCATCTTCAGACCAGTTCAACAGTACTATATTATTGTATTGTCATCAGAATTACGTACAGCTGCCAACTTTCATGACGCTACGATCCTTGGAAGATGGTTAAATTAGTTACCTTAGATTCCATTACATAGATACATACAGGTCGACCTAATAAAAGCGTGTTAGAAACTGCGCTTTTCAGCACAAAGAAAGCTCTTTTACTAGTGCCCTTTTTCATATCGTTTTTTTTTAACCGACTTCCGAAAAAAAGGAGGAGGTTCTCAATTCGACGGAATGTTTTTTTTTTTTTTCATTTTTAGTGCATTTTTTTGTATGAACAGGTGCGGTACTGAGCATGGTCCGACATGCTGGGCATGCGCGGGAAAGGCTCTTGGCCGGTTTTTTATGAATCTAGTCTCGAGATGTCTTTGAAAACGGATTAGACCGAAATTCATCAATTTAATTGCAATCTTATCATGCCTTGAATGAATAGGCTAGACTAATTATCTATATTTTAAACCTGTTGTAATGTAATCTATTTTTATGTTTGACTGTATCAACATTAAATATGCTCCTACAAACTCTTATTTCAACTAAAACTCAGCAACACAACGAATTCCTAATGCGGCAATTAATATCTTTAACTCTCCGGCTCAGTTGATAAAACAAAAACTTAGGTTACTATGATAACAATAGTAACATACGGCTTTCTTCTCCTGATGTGCAGGATAAGGTGGCCAAATAAAGTGTTTAGGCTAGTGCAAATCCTTTTTGAAAGGAAAAAGACTTATCTAACTATGGTCTTCTAAGTCTGATGAGCCTTTATTTCCCAAGCATAATAAAAAGGTCAAATTGAGTGTTCAGATCGCGACTCGCGATAATGACGGAATTCTGCAGGGTCGTAAAAAATGAACTTTTGGGCCAGCTTCGATCTAGCAGGCGAAGAGGAAATTCCATGTCACACTCGGTTTGAGTGATTAGGGTCGTGTAGATGCGTTAGGGTGCAGGAGTTGCAGGTTGTAGCCAACTAAGGAGCGTTAAGCGAGGTCTATGCCTAAATGAATTCCGCCAAAAATATTTTCATGTAAGTAAAATGTTGCCAAGACGAGACCATACAGCTCACACTGTCAAAAAGTTATCAGATCTCACGTAGAGCTAAGCTATAAAATAAAAACGAAAACTGAAATAAAATGGGATGGGGAATTTAGTACAATAATAATATTATGATAGAATGATTAGAATGTTTCGAAAATATAAAATGTACTATTATTAATAAATTGTAAAAGTTTAGTGTTTTAGTACTGATGGAGCTAACTAACAGCTTCCCTTTACTCTCGGTTTGAGGCTGAAACCTTATGTTGTGACCGATGCTTTGAAAACCAGTTTTAATAATAGTAGTCATTTTCAATTATCCGGAAACAAACACAATAAAACATATTTTGTTTTCCTTTAATTTGTAAGGAAACAACAAAGAAGTAAATTGACATAATAATACTAAACACATATTTTAATAGTTACTTTTTTCAATAAAACAAATACCATATGTGTTTCACATTGAAAACAAACTGATTTTGCACTTGTTAGGTGCTCTACAATCAATATATTCATTTATTTACCTTTATTTTGTTGCGTCCATATTTAACACTTTTGACAGATTGCGAACGCTAGGCGGCGCTGACGTCGTGCACCCGGCCAATACTATACGTATAAAGTAGTAAAATTTTTATGTCTGTACATTGAATATATTTAAAAAATATACGCGTCAACTTGAGAACCTCCTCCGTTTTCTCGTCAGTTGAAAATATGATTGTAACGATCTATTCGGTCGCCGAATCAAAACATATTTTGTTTCGGTTTTTTATGTTTGTATGTGTGGGTGCGGCTTCATCACGCCAAAACGACTGAACGGATTTCAACTATTTTTAGTACACGGGTAGCTGGGTATCCACAGATGGTTAAATAATACTATAAGAGGGATTATGATTTTTCTCCTCCGCGAACAAAGTTGTGGGCACCTTCTAGTGTAGGATATTTTTTACCCGACTAAGCTGAAGCAAAAAAGAGTTTTTCTCCTCCGCGAACGAAATCGCGGGCACGTTCTAATTTATTTAGATTGAACAAGAGCGTCCCTTGAAGTAACCTTATGCAAGCAAAACTTAGGTCTACCTGACGCGAAATAAACAGAAAACCAAAGAATCGGGCGCCAATTAAAATCGACTTTCCAATATCACGACCTAGACACGGACAAAAAGTGACAAAAAATATACAGTTATAAGCACTCATCTTTTAGTTAGTTTTTAAACGACTCCCAAAAAAGGAGGAGGTACTCAATACATCGGAATATTTTTTTTAATGTATGTTCACCGATTAATCAAAGACTATTTGACCGATTTCGATAATTTTTTTGATAGGAGGGTATCTCCAGTTGGTCCCATATTATTTTAGTGAAGATCTGATGGTGGGATCCATGAGGAATCGAAGGAACTTCTCAAATATTATAGGCATCTATATAGAGATTTTTGGAAACAAATTAAGCATTTGCATTCAAAAAATATAAATTGGTGAAGTGTAACTGATGAAGAAGACCACAGAATGCCTTCGGAACTCCTCAATCATAAATGCTTTACGGGTGGCGTTAAGATATCTCGATTAAGTTAGTTAAGCAACTTCATGGTTACAAATTTAATGTTCCTGATGAGAATGATACCACTGAGCTGATTTAATGGTGGAGCCGGAAGGTAGGCACCGAGTCTCCATAGTAAAATAATGTATCCTAGCCGTGTTTGGGCTTGTTAAAGTCGTCACGAGATAACTTTTAAGTAACGATTAACTAAAAAGTGTAATATGAATTAACTTTTTAACAAAAAAAAACACTCAAAAGTAAAAAAATAACTGCATAATTCAGTTTCTTCAATTTACTTACAAGTAACCGTTTTTCTACTCAATCTATACAGTATATTATACAATTAATGTTATTTTGATGTCGGTGCCATTGTGTCACAACTTACTAAAATCGTAAACTTTCAATATTTTATGTGACGTTGTGGCTTCATCACTTCGAAACCGCTGAACGGATTTCAACATTTTTTGTTAAAGGATACTTTTTATCCAACTCGTTAGTCGTTACTCAAAGTACCAAAAGAGGACTATGAATTTATTCTCTTCCGCGAACAAAGTTTGCATCTTCAATTGTTCAATAAAGTGTTTACATACATATACTTCGAGAAATAACCTCAATGCCTTAAAGAAACCACTGAGGAAGAACCCATCAAACACACTTTAGATGAAGATTGCTGGCAAATCGCTTCTTTCATCGGATCATTAAGCTATAACCGACCTCGTACATTGAGTTGGTTTTATTAAATGTTTCAATGTTGAAGGCAAATGGTAATATAACGAGCGATGATATGTGGATGATCACTGATTAATTAAAAGTAGGTACTAATACGTATTATTTGGTGTGTGCATCGCGTCCCACGCGAATCAGACAATGGAGGATTGATCATTGATCAGATGTTTTGTGTCAAGGTCGTTTGTGTTCATTTTCTATTTAGTTAGTAAGTATTCGTATTTTTATCTACTTTGGGTATAACTTGGTGCTGATTGTAATGTTAATGGTAGCTCAGTTTTTAGTGACCTTGTCTGCGTTAATAATGGTGGCAACTAAACGTCATATTAATCAATATGTGTAGTTCAAGCCCAAGAGTATTTCAACCTATTATATTTAAAAAAAGCGGCCAAGTGCGAGTCGGTCTCGCCCATGAAGGGTTCCGCAGCCGTTTATACAAAAAAATGCACTACAGATGAAAAAAATACGATATGAAAAAAAAACACTAACAAAAGAGCGTATCTCCCCGGCACTTACGTCCTTTTGCTGAGAAGCGCAGTTTTTTGGCAATAACTTAAAAACGGTATATCCGATCATGTTGAAAACAATTTTCATTGAAAGTATTTATTAAGTTTTATATTTTTAATTTTTTTCAAATTTGTTAAACATACCGTTTAGAAAATAGAGGGGGGGGGACACAATTTTTGCTACTTTGGGCGCGAATATTTCGAAAAATGTTTACTAAATCAAAAAATTCGACAGTTCTTTTAAAAACACTATGAGGTTTCTAAAAATTTAAGAAACCTCATAGTGTTTTTAAAAGAGCGGTCGAAATATGTGCCACACATTGATATTTGCTGAAAAATTTTTTTTTTAGTTTCGGTTACATGTATGGAGTGCCGCTTCTAGAAATATATATATCTATTATTTAACTATCAAACAAGTAGTGGTTTACACACGACACCTGTGCTCTAAATTTCATCAATGTACATATTTAGTTTTTGAGTAAAATGCCTGTGACATACGGATGGACAGACAGACAGACAGACAGACATGAAGAATCTATAAGAGTTCCGTTTTTGCCATTACGGCTATTTTTAGGGCTAACCCTAAAAATTTCTCAACATTGAAGATATTTTCAAAAAAGTGCTAAGCACAAAACAACAAAGTTTAATGGCCTTTATCTTAGTTTCGGTGACTCTAGAAGGTAAACTGAAACGTAACTATTGGTAAAGACGGCCGTTGTCAACACGATGAGACAAATTCAACACGGAAAAGTGAACAGCTGGGGCTCGAAGGACATTCAGAGCTGAGTGCCCCTTAATCGGATTCAAGGTTTTGGCCCACTTAAATACTAGTATAAAATGAATAATCTGTAAATTGAAGATATTATCAAAAATAAAAGTGAAACGGACTATTTTACGTCACTGAATAGAGACATATTTTTTTTTGATTTGCTTCATCACGCCAAAACGGCTTAACTGAATTCAACTTTCTTTGGTACACGGGTAGCTCACAGTTGGCTACCTATAGGATATTTTTAACCCAACTACGCTGAAGCAAAAAGAGGCTTTTTACTCCTTTGTGAACGATATTGTAACTAGAAGCTGCCATCCTTCTAGTTATAAATATTCTGATTGAAATTAATTTCAATTCCTTCCACGTTTTTGTCTCAATCCATGCAGCCACCTCCACACAGCCTTCAACCTAGTTAAAAAGTTTATTGCATATTCGAAGAACGCTCAGACTTATTGCTTTTTAGTAATCAGCAGCGTCTAACGAGACTAGCAGCTAACAAGTACTAAGTCGAATGCTAATGCCCGCCCACGTGTGTAAAAGTTAGCGAACACTGAGCCTAAACATACAATTAATTGGTTGAGTAAAAAGACATTGTTTTTGTTCCTAAGTATGTATTTATGGACTAGCGTTTGCACACGTGCATTGAAGATATTTTAAATTAAAATAAAGTAACGGACTATTTGGAGATCACTGAATCAAAACATATTTTTAGGGTTTCGTATCCAAAGGGTAAGACTGGGAAAGACGGGACCCTATTACTAAGACTTCGCTGTCCGTTTGTCCGTCTATCTGTCTCTCTGTCTGTTCTGTTTGTTTGTCTGTCACCAGGCTGTATCTCATGAACCGTGATAGCTCGACAGTTGAAATTTCTACAGATGATGTATTTCTGTTGCCGTTATAACAAAAAATGCTAAAAACAGTATAATTTTACGTCTGTCTGTCTATGTCCGTAACCAGTATAAAATAATGATCGAACATCGCGTAGGGGAGAAGTGGCATGAAAGAGCCAGGTTTTGAAAGAGCCACTTGCATTATTTCGGTAGTTTTAGAACAGATTTGGTTGGCAATATTACTTTTAGGTGGCAACACTGATTTCCCGTCACCCACAAACATTTGACAGTTCGCCGAAACCAACCGCCATCGGTGCATCGAGTCGAAGTTTTAGGCACTCAAAAGTAAGTTTTTTGTTTCATTTTAGTTGTTTTTTGGTATTTTTTTGTTAACAATTATAGGCAAATGGGTTATAGACTCAGTTGGTGCATATATTTGGCTTTGCAGTTGCATAAAAACTTATCTGCTAAAGGTCTGATATTGTTGTTATTTTGAAGGTTATATATATTTTTGGAACAAGTCGTGAAAGAGCCGGGTCAGTGGGCATTGAAAAAGCCGGCTCTTTCATAACTGGCTCCTTCATAACCTTGAAATTGTTTTTTGTAAATAATATAAAATAATACTAATATACGTACAATGTACGTATAATATACGTACATTTTTTCAGAATATTATTAAATTAATTACTTCAGATATTTCGATATGGAGAAAGTTGGTCCAAAAAAACGAAAAAGACCCAATAAATCGGTAATTGAAGAGGCAGTTGCTGAAGTTTTAGAAAAGCGCCAGTCTATAAATAAAACTGCACTTGCCTTAAATATATCGCGGGCTTATTTAGCAAAAATAGTTAAAAAAGCAAAGAATACTGGTGAATTACCATATAAACACTGTCCTAATATAGGAAATAAGCGTATTTTCACATTGGAGCAGGAAAACATGCTTGCGGATTATTTAAAGATTATTTAAAGATTTAGATTTTTTTTTGTAAGAAATGTTTTTAAGCTTAAAAAAGATACATTTGATGTTCCTAACAGTCTGATAATTATATTTAATGAATAGATAGATATTTAGGCTCAAAGATAGCAATATTATTTTTGAAGTTCTTGGAGATTTAATGATGTTGGTTTTGATAGAAGATTTGTTTTTATTTAGAGACTGTTATTAATAAAAAAACCGCCTATAATATGTTAAGTTCTGTAGAACGTATATGTACCTCTGACTGATTAATATGTTAAGATTAAGAAAGCGTTAAAAACGAGTACTTAAAATGACTGATACAATTGTTTTTTTTGTTAAGAAATGTTAGCAATTACTTAAAAAATATTGCTAGAATTGTATTTAAGTTTTTTTTTATGTCGCAGTTATTTTTTTTTATAATTTTCATAATTACGCGTTGTTATACTAACCGGCTGTTTTAAAACTTATGGCAGCTCTTTCAATACCGAGCTGTGATGAGAGCCGAATGACACATTTTTTTGAAATGCATATTTCGTTGATTTTTATATATTATTTAAGATTTTTTTGTACGAAATTACGTACTCAAATAAATAAAGAATAATTTTTAAAATAAAAAAATAATTCTTTTTCATTACATGTAGTATTTTTTACTCCGTAAAGAAAACTGGCTCTTTCATGCCACTTCTCCCCTACATTTTGCTTAGGAGTAGGGCTCTGCTAACACTGGATTTTCTTACATACTGCCGCTTGTAGCTTATATTTTGTACGTAGCCCTCGGTGCGTCAGTCCACCTCGCACTTGGCCGGTTTTCAAAAGTTTTTTTGTATTTCTGCATTGGTCGTAGTGGCTTCATCATGCCGAAACGGCGAAACGGATTTCAATTAATTTTTGTACACGGGTAGCTGGTCATCCACAGATGTTTATAGAATACTTTTTATCCGACTACGCTGAAAAAAAAGAGGGGTTTTTGCTTTTTCTCCTCGCGAACGAAGTTGCGGGCACCCTCTAGTTAAATATAAGCACACAAAAGTGTGAAAATCTTTCAACAAAAGATTACGATAGCGACCAACATTTTAAATGCGTAAAATAAAAACTTGCAATAATGACTCGTTCTATGATAACATTTATAATTAATGATGACATAGCAATTAAAATAAATCAAATGATTCATACAGAAAACAATAAAGATACTCCGATCCTTCTTAATTGCCCTACTATACAATTTATAAACTCAAAATGGCTTTTGTGTGATGATCTTATATATTTGTTCCTGACCTGAGTCTTGGATATTTATATACTATTACAAAGTCGTAAAAATTAAATGTCTGTACATTGAAGATATTAAAAAAAAAATTCTAACGGACTACTTGGCGGTCACTGTATCGAAAAATATTGATTTTGGATTTTCTGTATGTTCGTATGGGTCGCTGTGGCTTCATCAAGCGAAATCGGCTAAACAGTTTTCAACTATTTTTGGTACACGGGGTTGGTGGGTATCCAAAAATGGTTAAAGGATATTTTTTACCCGAATATACTAACGAGAGAAAGAAGGGTTATGACTTTTTCTCCGCTCGCATGTTAACTTGTACAAAATATAAAATTAAATGTGTGTATTGAAGATATTTAAAAATATATATATTGTGAGGGACTATTTTTTTTGTAGGTATCATTGTGGCTTCGCGGGTAGAGTCTGTCTAACGAAAGCTGAACCCATCGATTATTTGAGCGGCAACACTATTAAAAAGTCATTTTGACATTGACTAGCAAGTCGTTGTTGTTTAGGTTAGTTTGAGGTTGCATTCGAGTGTCAAATAGAAGAGATTTTTCGAAAGTTTACTGCTAAAACATGGGTAAAACAATTAAAAGTGGTGTGCGTCAGATAATTTTTACCATGATAAGCAAATGCAAACAAAAACAAGAGGAGAGGGAAGCCTTGTTCAAACAGAAAAAAGAGTGTTTAGATGTGGTGACTGAATTTGTAGGTTAGTAAGGCATATTAATTTTGATACTTATTATTTCTATAATTATCTTCAATCCAAAGATTCACAATATATCTTTTCCCGTCCAACCTATCTTTTTAAATTGATATTTCTGTTTAATTTTTTCATAAATGATGTATTCATTTCAGATAAACTTGACGACTCTGAAGAAAAACAACTCCTTTTGGATAATCTTGGGAAGCTGAAAGAGTTGGAGCAAAACGAATTGCTAAGTCAAAACAAGTATTTAGAGGAAATATCGTCAATAACTGATCTCAGTGTTTGAACTTTGAAGAGAATAAACAATGAAGGAAAAGTTTTTCCTGGGGTACTGAAGACACCACTGTTTGGTGTCTTCAGTACCCCAGGAAAAAAGCGACCTCACAAAGCCACAGTATCCAATTTAGATAGCTTTGACATCCAAGCCATCCGAAATTAAAATCATCGAATTTTATATCGTAAAGAAGCAAGTGCCTACACTCAGGTGCCTATTGGCAGAGTTGAGAGAAAGCATCAATTTTACCGGATGCCTTGAAACTTTACGCCGAATATTACATGTGAATGGATACGAATTTAAACAAAATATTAATCAATGCTCAGTTCTTATTGAGCGCTTTGACATTGCAGCTGGGCGACACCGTTACTTACGGACTATTGCAACAAAACATGCTGAAGGTAAACAAATAATATACCTGGACAAGACTTACGTTCACCCGAATTACAAATTAAAACGATCATGGCAAGGGCCTTCCACCAAAGGTCTAGTTGACAATATCTCGTCCGGTAAACAATATATTATTGTTCACACTGGATCAGAAAATGGTTTTGTGCCTAATGCGTTATTAACATTTAGCACAAAATCAATTAAAGCCAACTACCACCATGACATGAACGCCACAAATTTTAATAAGTGGTTACATGAGAAGCTTATTCCGAACTAAACCGACCGTGATTGTCATGGACAATGCCAGCTACCATATGGTGCAAATTAATAAGCCTTCAAATACCAACAGCCGCAAAGCAGAAATAAAAGAGTGGCTTTGTGTGAATGAAATTCACTATAAGGAATATCATACGAGGGCTGCTATTTATATATCCGGAAACCGGGATTACAATCTTCTTAAATAGCATATTTGACCGCCATGGTAAAATTTGAACTTTTTTAAGTATATAAGGTATATTTTTTCTTCCTTATTAACGCTCGTGTTTTGTTTTTGACGGGTTTTAAATGTCATCTCGCAGCAAGAATGGAACTCACTCGTGAAAATATTCGTGCTATGATTTATTATGATTTTCGGCGTGGTTTAACGCAACAACAGTGCATAGATCAACTAACTTCAACTTTTGGTGATGAAGCCCCATCTAAAACTACTGTGTATCACTGGTTTAGTGAGTTCAATCGTGGACGTAGTATGCTTACGGACGAAGTTAAGGCAGGTCGCCCGAAATCGGTCGTTGTACAACAAAATATCGAGGCTGTGCGAAAACTTATAATGGACGACCGACATGTTACGTACCGCGAGATAGAGGCGACTCTGGGTATTTCTATGACCAGCATTAATAGCATATTACATAATTATTTGGCTGTAAAAAAAATTTGTTCGCGTTGGATACCCCACAACTTAACAAATGAGCAAAAACATGCTCGCGTCGAATGGTGCAATAAAATGTTAAAAAAATATAACCGTGGTGACTCAAAAGCCGTTTATAACATCTATACAGGTGACGAATCCTGGATCTATGCATACGATCCCGAAACGAAGCAACAATCAACGGTATGGGTGTTTCAAAATGAGCCGAACCCTACGAAAGTTACTCGTGCAAAAAGTACATTGAAACAAATGGTGGCCTGCTTCTTCGGTATTAATGGCCATGTAGCTACAGTGCCACTAGAAAACCGTAGAACGGTTAATTCAGAGTGGTACACGACCATTTGCTTACCGGAAGTATTTGAACAAATTCGTAAAACTAACCAGCGACGAAGAATCATTCTTCATCATGACAATGCCAGCTGTCATACGTCACGCGAAACAACTCTATTTTTGGAGGGTCAAAATGTGGAATTAACGGGTCATCCGCCGTACAGCCCTGACTTGGCACCCAACGATTTTTATTTATCTCCAAATATAAAGAATAAATTACGCGGTCAACGATTTTCGACCGCTGAAGATGCTGTCGACGCATTCAAACAACACGTTATGGAGGTACCTCAGGCGGAGTGGCAGAAGTGCTTTAAAAATTGGTTCACGCGAATGCAAAAGTGCATAGATCATCAAGGGGAATACTTTGAAAAACAATAAAACTATTTTCAGCCGTGTACGTTTGTTTGTTTTTTTGTTTCCGGATATATAAGTAGCAACCCTCGTACCGTTGCAGAACTTCTTGTATTGGTACAGAAACACAAACCGGACCCAATCTACGAAGCAGACGAAATTCTAAGAGAGCATGGTCATGAGGTCTTTCGACTTCCGCCCTATCATTGTGATCTGAACCCAATCAAATTAATATGGAGTTCGGCAAAGAGAAAAATCGCAAGTAAAAATATTGCCAGATCAGCAGCTGAAATGGAAAAAAATATTAAAGAGGCTTTTGAGAGCATAACATCAGAGCATTGGAAGAAAATGACTGATCATGTGCTTAATATTGAAGCTCAGTACAAAACCAGGGATGGAATAACCGAAAACCTGGAATCATTTATTATAAGTGTACATGATGATGAGTCTGACAGTAGTTCGGATGAATCAATGGAAGTAGAGTTTCTAGAAACCGATTTTGAATACAGTTCTTAAAATAAATAAAACTTTTAACTTTAGTTTTTGACTTTTTATTCAAATGTTTTTTTTTTTTTGACCCGACAAAAAAAAGAGTGTGTTTGTGTGTATAACATGTATACATTATAATTTATAAGACTATGTATTTATTTATCTAAGTATATGTATATCTAGTGAAAATTGTTTTTAAGTTAGTTGTAACGCACATAATTTATCTGCTTAGTTCAAAGATGACTGGTAGAGAATGCCTTATGGCATTAAGTCTGCCATTTGTACGATAAGTTTATTATTTTGTGCCATAAAATCAAAGACATAAATAAATGTTCATGAAATATTAGACGTTTCCTTAGTACCCGCCAAAATAAAAAAAAGTATCAAAATCGTTTATTCCTACTTTGATAGGTAATACCATGTAATATTTTTTTAATTTGCCGCTTTTTCTCAGGTTCAGCTTTCATTAGACAGACTCTAGCTGGGTATCCACCAGTGGCGTCGCGTCCATATAAGCCGATTCCCACCGGGTTGCCCAAGGAAAGGCTTATAACCACCTTTTCTTTAAATATGAGTAAATAAGTACGCTTCGGCTTCCCTTGTAATTTTACCGACGCCACGCCTCTGATATCCACAGATGGTTCTAGGATACTTTTTATCCGATAACGCTGAAGCAAAAAAGAGGGTTATGATTTTCTCCGTGAAGGGAATTGATGGCGCCTTCTAGTATACTTTGTTCGCGGAGGCGAATATTCGTAACCCCTCTTTTTTTCGTTAGCGCAGTCGACTAAAAAGTATCCTATAACCTGAATGACCGTTTTCTTAAAATTTTCCTGTAATATTGAATTATTTATATATTAAATGAATAAAAATTCCGACAGATGACTCTGATCTGCGGCCCGATTACAATGATCAGGCCATCAATATCATCTTATGATTAATCATGAGTTGAAAGGTCACCTGTCCTTTTAGTTAATTAAATATTATAAACTATGCTGAGTTTTTAATGACATAATAGCGTTTTAAATCTTGTTCATCAAGATAAAAACTTATATTCCGTCGATCATAATTTTAATAAACACTCACAACTTGGTCCATTTATGATTAGACTATAAAAAAATAGAATGAATAATTTAAACCTCGTTTGTAACGCACAAAAATTTCGAAAATTTTCCAAAAGGCAATAAAAACCACTTATTGAACAAAACTCGTAGTTTCGAAGTTTCGCAGGTAAATACTTGTTCACGAATAATACACATATAAATGATCAGAGTTCGTTCGCGGAGGAGAAAAAGTCATAACCCGTCATTTTTTCTTCAACGTAGTCGGGTAAAAAGTATCCTATAACCATCTGGAGATACCCAGCTACCCGTGTACCAAAAATAGTTGAAATATGTTAAGCCGATTTTGCGTGATGAAGCCACAACATACAAAAAATCGAAAAAAATATATATTTCGTTTTAGTGACCTCCAAATAGTCCGTAACAATCAATTTTTTGAAATTATCTTCAGAAATAGTATAGATATATATACAACTTTATAATACTATTTACTCCTGAAATCAGTTTAAATCGGCGTCTCAATTGAATTTGCCAAATTCACTCGTCCCCCTTTCTTTCTCCAAGTTTGGGCCAGCAAAAGAAAGTTACTTTCCCATAAAAAATATTGTTTCAAATCTATTGTTATATAAAGTGTATGTTATTTGGCTGTCAATTGTATGACTGCGTAAGTATTACAATAGATTTGATATTAACAAACATGAAGGTCAAAGTATCAGATTTAATCGCCCCGAGCAATTTTTGTAAATAATAGATGATTCTGTCATAGCCGAGTCATCGTTTGTTTTTAACTATGATGCTATTAATGGCCAATTTTATATCAATATACATATATTTTATACAACTGTCCAGTTTCTTTACTGGGCCTTTTAAGACTTTTATGGAAGATATTTTTTTAATAAATGTAAAACTTAAAACATTGAATCGATATAATTATTGTTTTTTTTTTATAAATGCGGAAATACCGCAATTTATAATTCAAATTAATACTAGACATTGTAAAAGTAAAATCAATGCAACCTACTAAATTGCAAGCAAGATTTGAACCTGCGACCTCTTCTTTAACGCAGAAGTGCTCTAACCAACTGAGCTATCGCAACTTTACGTAAGTGCCTCGAAATTTTCGAATACCATTTAGTTGGCACTAGTAGCGCCCTCTGTATCTATCTTATTTTTAAATGCTAGTAGTATTAGCCATACTCCAAAACATACGCATCACGCTTTGTCTCATCTGCTAACGAAACCAAAATGTTCCTATCCTATGTTACGCCAGGGTGCGTCACATAATTCACCTCAATACTGAAAATACTGAAAAAAATGCAGGATTTTTGGCAAGGCCGGTAGCTTTATAGTTCAGAGTTCTTTAAAAAAAAATATTGTAACGGACTATTTGGAGGTCACTGAAACGAAACATATTTTATTTCATATTTTTTGTATGAGTCGTTGTGGCTTCATAACGCCAAATCAGCTAAACGAATTTAAACTATTTTTGGTTGGACTAATTGGTTAAACTATTTGGCTAATTGGTTATAGGATACTTTTTACCTAACTACGCTAAAGAAAATACCGGCTTAGAGCATGTCGGACCATACTAAATGTAGGGTTCCATAACCGTTTATACAAATAAATAAACTTTTTAACAAAAAAATAAAACCGACTCCAAAAAAACTAGAGTATAAAAATAACGCCGTAATTCAGTTTATTCAAATTACTTAAAAGTAACCGTTTGTATACTCAATCTATACAGTATATACAATTAATGTTATATTGGAGTCGGTTTTATTTTTTTGTTAAAAAGTTTATTTATTTTACACTTTTTAGTTACTCGTTACTTAAAAGTGTATCTCGTGACGATTCGAACAAGCCCAAACATGGCTAGGATACATTATTTTATTACATAGATCTGGTGCCTACCTTCCGGCTCCATCATCAAATCAATTCAATGGTACCATTCTCATCAGGAACATTTAAATTTGTGACATTTAAACACGGTCAACAAACACGCGAAAAAGCCATCGAAAAGCCGACCAAAAGCGCCGTCCCCCCCACCGCCGGTGGAGTCCGCCGTTAAAAAAGAACAAAAATGCGCAATATGCGAGGGGGGACATACCCCTCCAGATTGCGCAGATTTTTTCAAGCTGAATATCGAGGACAGGTGGGAAAAGGCGAAGCGTTTTAGGTTGTGTTTTCGATGTCTGACGAACGACCATAGGCGATTTTTTAAATGCAAGTATGTACCTTGCGGCGCGGGCGGCTGTGAAGCGTCTCACCATAGATTGTTGCATAACGAAAAAAAAGCTAGTGAAAACAATAATGAGCGTTCCACACCCGCGCGCGGCAAGGTCGGTTCGGTTAATCACGTGCATCAGCCTAATACCTACCTGAAGATAATACCAGTAGAGGTAACGGGGCCTCTAGGCGCTATTCTGACGCACGCCCTGCTGGACGAGGGGTCGTCCATAACTTTGATAGAAAGGGCAACAGCGGACAGAATAGTGCCTGGCGATCAACCCCGAAGCCTTTTATCGATAGAAGGGGTAGGGGGCAATAAATTAGACGACAACGAGTCATGCGTTGTTAAGTTCTCAGTACGGGGTACGTGCAGTAGAAATTTGAATACGATAGCCGCGCACACGATTAGCGAGTTGCACCTGGCTGCGCAACAGGTGGATAGAGATTTAGTCAGGCGGTGTAAGCACCTCGACGACATAGAGGACGAATTGTGTTCCGATAACGCGAAACCGACTATCTTGATAGGTCAGGATAACTGGCATTTGATTTCGTCACGCCAGTTAAAGATACGCGGTAAGCACGAACCCGTCGCGTCGCTTACACAATTAGGGTGGGTCTTGCATGGAAAAGACTCGCTATCGCGCGGAACCATTGCCTACGTCAATCACGTGCGACCCATGTCAAAACAAAATGAAGAAGAGACCGTAAAAATGATGAGAGATTTTTTAGCATAGAAAGCCTGGGTATAGAAGCGAAAACGCCTAAGGCGGACCCCGAGCAGCGTGCTTTAAAAATTCTTAACGACACGTGTAGACGGATTGACGGCGGAAATAGGTTCGAGGCCGGTCTTCTATGGCGATCCGAAAGCGAGGAGATGCCTGACAACAGAGCCCAGGCCCTGAGTAGGCTGTATAACTTGGAAAGAAAACTAGATCGCGACGAAGAGCAAAAAACAGAGTATAATAGGCAGGTCAACAACTTGATAGAAGCCGGTTACGCGGAACGGGCCGATGCCCCGCCCGCATCTTCAAGGACGTGGTACCTGCCGCATTTTGCAGTTATACACCCTCAGAAGGGCAAGGTCAGGCTAGTTTTTGGCGCTGCGGCCAAGTCTGGAAATAAAAGCTTAAATGACGCATTATTAGCGGGTCCGGACCTGCTTCAGTCATTGTTCGGAGTGTTAGTCAGATTTAGAGAAGGTAGGATCGCGGTCGTCGCCGACATAAAGGAGATGTTTCTCCAGGTTAAAATCATCGACGCGGACCGTGATAGTCTGCGATTCTTATGGAGGGGCGAGGACCGTGCGGGACCACCAATCGAATATAGAATGACGTCGCTCATTTTCGGAGCGGCTTCATCTCCTTGCACGGCCATTTATGTAAAAAATAAGAACGCAGACGATCACGCAAGCGAACAACCCGAAGTCGCTAGGGCAACCGTTAGTAACTTTTACATGGATGACTATCTGGGCGCGTTTAGTGACGAGGGGGAGGCCAAAAGCGTCATAAACGCGATGCACAAGGTGCACATGGCCGCCTCTTTCGAGTTGCGCGGATGGGCATCCAACAACCCAACGGTTATAGATGACGTAACGGATAAGCGAGCTAGCGAACAAACGACGTTACGGAAAAGCGATTCTGAAAGAACATTAGGTATGATATGGAACCACAAGCGCGATACTCTCGGTTTCAATGTTAATCTCAGAAACATCCCGTGCGATGTCGCGAAAGGCGGGGCTATCCCCACCAAACGTCAGGTGACCAGCGCGGTCATGTCAGTTTTCGACCCGTTAGGCCTAGTTTCGCCGGTTACGATGGTAGGTAAGGCTCTCATTCAGGACGTATGGCGTAGTGGAGTACAATGGGACGAGCCCATAACAAACGAGCACCATCAGACCTGGCTAGCTTTCGGAAAAAACGTAGAAATGCTGAAAGAGATAGAAATAGCTCGTTACGTCCCCGCGCCTTCGGGTAAAAAAGAGATGCACATTTTCTGTGACGCTAGTGAAAAAGTGTACTCAACAGCGATATATTTCGTTAACACCGATGTTAACGGGATAAAATCGTCGCGGCTGGTCGCAGGGAAGGCAAAGGTCGCCCCCCTGAAACCCATATCCGTGCCCCGCCTGGAGCTGCAGGCCGCGGTATTAGGCAGTAGGTTAGCCGAAACGATCGAGCGCGAATCCGATTATAAAATAGATAAATGCTACTATTGGTCAGATAGTAAAACGGTCCTAGCCTGGATAAATCGGATCCCCGCTCGTTCAAATCGTTCGTAGCTCACAGACTAGCCGAAATAGAGAGTCTTACCGCGCCCGTAGACTGGCAATGGGTGCCATCGGCCCTGAATGTCGCCGACGACGCGACAAAGGGCGTCCCCTTGAACTTCGATGCGAATCATAGATGGTTTTTCGGGCCAGATTTTATTAGAGGCGACCCCGAGACATGGCCCAAGGAGAAGTCAGTCTCGGTGCCGCAGTCCCCCACAGGGGAGGAACGAACGATTAAGCCCGTCTTACACGCGACAAGTAAACTCACAGCCGATAGTTACTTACCGTCGATCGATAGATTCTCAAACTACAATAGGCTCTTGCGTTCCGCTGCCACCGTTCTGCTCTCTGCTGAGGTATTCAAAGCCAAGCTACTCAAAAAGAAAACAGACACAACCATGAGAACCGACCACATCCAGATGGCCGAGTTACTCCTTATAAGAAGGAGTCAGCAAGCGTCGTTTCAAGAAGAGATCACATGCAAAGAGGCTGGGCGGCCGATGCCGAAGAACTCGCCGTTAAAGAAGATAGCCGTAGACATACGGAAAGGCGTACTCTATTTGAACAGCAGAATAACGCAAGATCGTTTGAGAAGATTACCAGTCCTACATGCTAAAGAACAGCTGACGAGACTGATCGTGCTGCATACTCACAGTACCCTCGGTCATGGCAATAGAGAAACAGTGCTGAACGAGCTACAACAGCGCTACTTCACCATAGGACTGCGTAGTTGCCTGAGATACATCTGCAATAAATGCCAGTGGTGTCGCACCTATAGGGGGTTACCCAATAAAATTCCCTTGGGCGATTTACCTTCAGAGAGGCTTATGAATAATCAACCGCCCTTCACAGCCACAGCGGTCGATTATTTCGGTCCAATGCAGATAACAGTAGGCCGACGTCATGAGAAAAGGTGGGGCGCACTCTACACGTGCCTCACCACGAGAGCCATACATCTGGAGGTAGCCACATCTCTCTCGGCTTCCTCTATGATATTAACACTCAGACGATTAATGGCACGACGCGGCACACCTACTGTTCTTTATAGCGACAATGCGACCTGCTTCAAGGGATCAGAAAGAGAGATAGGAGAGGCACTGCTAGCCAACGAAAACGAAATGACTACGTACACAAACAGTAAAACCATTACCTGGAAGAAAATACTTCCTGGAGCCCCGAGTATGGGAGGAGCGTGGGAACGAATGGTACGTTCAGTCAAATCGGCCCTTTACACCGTGTTGAAAGAAAAGTATCCAACAGAAGAGGTACTTCACACACTCATGCTAGAAGCAGAACACCTCGTCAACTCCCGACCACTGACACCAGTGAACCCAGACCTGGAAAAAGAATCCCTGACCCCCAACCACTTCCTTATAGGGCGGTCATGTGGCATGTCACCGTTTGGGAGTTTCAGAGACGTAAAACCTAACATGAACAATGGGAAAGCAGCACAAGCCATGGCCGATGAGTTCTGGAACAGATGGATTCGAGAATACAGACCTCAGCTACAAGTTCGACGAGGTAATGTGTCCAACGAACAAACGATCAAAATCGGCGACATCGTACTGATCGTAGACCAGACTATGCCCAGAGGCACATGGCCAAGAGGGCAAGTAACTTCTGTTTTTCCAGGCCCAGACGGCAGAGTTAGAGTAACAGAAGTTAGAACAGCCTCCGGGCTGATGCGCCGTCCAGCCTCTCGCCTCATCATGTTAGACAGCGTTTAATTATAAGTGCTCGCGCACGAGGGGGAGGATTGTAAATAATAGCTAGGTAGTATATAAGATAATAGCTAGGTAGATTTAGGTTTTGCTTATGTTTTTTAATTCGAGTAAAGACTCACTTTTAGTTTCGTTTTTTACACTTTATTGTTTATGTTATTTACGTGTTTAGATATAAGATTTATTGATTGTTACCTTTATTGTGCCTTTTATTAATGTTGAATTGTCTGTAATATTTCGTGTACTTATTTAATAAAAGATGCTCATTTCACACATAACAATAACACTGCAATACACACATGTCCTATACTCTTCACACACATCTTCCATCCTTGTCTCTCGTTCCCCCCGTCCCCTTAGACTATATCAGATTTGCCTGCCCTGTGGGCGAAAATCCCACTAGTTCCGCCCCACATAAATTCACCTTATACCAATCCTTTCCCTAGTAAAATCAGTCACCTGCCACTTGCCACCATTCGTCCCACGCTCCACACTACACACCGCATCGCTGCTGAAACCTGAAAAATAGTCTTCTTATTTCTTCTTGTGACCTGCCGAAACCCTGCTGCACCATCTACAGTCCACTGCATGGACCCTTTACGGACCCGTCCGTAACACCTATACTCCAAATTTCATCAGTGTATGACTTATAGTTTCTGAGTAAAATGCCTGTGACGCAGACAGACGCACATGACGAAACTATAAGGGTTCCGTTTTTGCCATTTTAGCTACGGAACCCTAAAAAGAGGGGTTATGACTTTTTTTTCCCCGCGAATGACGTTGCGGCACATTCTTGTGTAGAATATCATCACATATTAGTTTCCTGGTCTCAGGAAATAAGGAAAACTACGAATAATAAGTAACCATAATTATGAATTATTGACCGTTTTATGTAGGTACCTAAAACTATGATTAAGCTAAGATCTAAGACCAACTACTTTTCCGTGGTAAATTAAACTTACGACGTTTTTGGTACTACCCCATTTAAGTCGATGATGTAAACCGTCAATTAAATATCACTTTATTTAAATCACTCCGTAAATCGATTTCAAAGACCCAGTATAAAATACTCATTAATTAAGTATCCACGGCCAACGAAGCGTCACTCCAAATCGGTAGCATTTGAAAAGTGGACGACATTGCGTTCTTAGAGGAATTCCAGTTTTTGTGGCATGAATATATCGTATAATTGGGTGTTATTCCTATCTGTATTGATCAAATAATGATACATAATGTATCTGTTCTTTGTTTAAATCGGAATATTCTGTTTATTATAACTCTAGAAAGTAGGTACATCTATGCTATCATAAAGTTGTAAAAATAAAATGTCTGTACAGTGAAGATATTTAAAAAATATATATTGTAATGGACTATTTGGAAGTCACTGAATTGAAAAATTTGTTTTTGGACTTTTTTATGTTTGTGTGTGTCGTCGTGGCTTCATCACGCCGAAACGGCTAAACAGATTTCAACTATTTTTGGTACACGGATCCTCAGATGGTTATAGGATACTTTTTACCCGACTACACTGAAACAAAAGGGTTATGATTTCCTTTTCCTCCGCTGACGAAGTTGCGGGCACTTTCTAGTTTATAAATAAAAACAAAATTTTGGATTGGATAATTTGTTTTATTTTGTAATGTGTTAATTGATCATATTTCGTCACTACTTAGAAAAAGCTGGTATCTACAACTAGCTTGGGAAAAAGAGCAGTAGCGTCGTATGGACTTATTACGTTATTCTTTTTGATTAAAATGGATACGAGTTTCTAAATCTTATTTTGCACGTTTGAGTCACTTTCCGGTTTCCGATTGATCCAAAAGTTGGCATACTTATATAAATTAGGTGACAATACCATCGATACCATCGAGTTGATCTGATGATGGAGCCGGATAGTGATTTTAGGATCTTTGCAATAAAATAACTTTTTTTTCAGAAAAGTACAATCAGCAATAAAAGCTTGTCACGAAAATGTTGTTTTGGACAGAAACTTATTTGCAAAGCAGTGACGATTTTTCAATACACAATAAGTAGGTCAGTCACATATTGTCTTAAATATTCAATAAAATAAATACAACAAATAAAATTATTCTGTTACAGACACACATTTTATAAGTTAATATACAATACAGACACATTTGTAGCCTTTTATTATACGTACGTAAGTGTATTTGTTGCGGTAGCTCCCAAACGCGTAAACCGAATTCTAAAATGTTTATACTATTAGAAATCAAATATAACTAGGCAAATTTTAAGCTACATTTCATCAAATTCGGTTCATCCGTTTTTGAGATATAGACTATTTTGCCTGCGACGCGGGGATGCTTTAAAAATGTCTGAGTCTAAAGAAGATTGATAAGAATTGAACCAAATGCTGCCCAGAGATGAAAATACCTCTAACGAGTTACTTGCGTTACTTTCTATTTGAAAAAACTTATAGGACCAATGAAAAAGAGAAAAAAAAAACATGAACTTTTGTTATTAATATTATTTATTTTTAGCATGTGAGCGCAACGACTGTTACATATTAATCGATGAGGACAATCGAGATCGTGGGCTAGAGTGCATACGAAACTATTGCGGTTCATGTTTCACGGGCCGGAGAACGATTGACTGTTGTGCGCAAGTTATGTGCCTGGCTCAGTTTGGTTCTTAGAGTGGGCTCAATTCCTCGATACATTTTTTTTTTCATGACTCCTGGGATAGATCTTAAAGCACTTTAGTATACAGTCTAGTGTTAGCCAAAGGAGCATAATGCACTATGTGTTTGGTCTGGGCAGCACTTGGTCCAAATCCCATACAAAGTGGTCAATCTCCTTTGCTAAATTTATCAGCCAACTGTAACAATAGTTCTATATTTGCAGCAGCAGCGCCACGCCGGCCAGGGTCCACTTGGCAGGCTTATCCTTGGTCTTCAGATTGAAAGTCCACACGTAGGTGGGCCCGCGCGTGCGCGTCTTGTACACCGGGCACTCGTACATGTTGCGGAGGTCCTGCTTATCTTGTGTGATGGCCTGGAAATGTTAGATTCATACTCAGTGATTGTATAATAGCCGCATTCCACCAGAATAAGAGCTTCGACAGACACGTAACGTCTATGCCCTTATCAAAATATATAAAACCCAAAACTGCCTACTGTAATGACGCCACGTACCCGACATTCTGTTGGAATGCCCAGTGAGGTGCACAGGGTTTTTGGCCACGGTAGGCAGTTCTTCTGTGCCTATATGGAGCCATGGTCGTTTAGGGATATAGAGTAGGCAGTTTTTCTGTGCGTATATGGAGCCATGGTCGTTCAGGGATTCAGGGTAGGCAGTTTTTCTGTGCGTATATGGAGCCATGGTCGTTCAGGGATTCAGGGTAGGCAGTTTTTCTGTGCCTATATGGAGCCATGGTCGTTCAAGGCTTTAGGGTAGACAGTTTTTCTGTGCCTATATAGGCACATGGAGCCATGATCGTTTAGGGATTCTCAGGGTAGGCAGTTTTTCTGTGCCTATATGGAGCGATGGTCGTTCAAGGCTTTAGGGTAGACAGTTTTTCTGTGCCTATATAGGCACATGGAGCCATGATCGTTTAGGGATTCAGGCTAGGCAGTTTTTCTGTGCCTATAAGGAGCAATGGTCGTTGAGGAATTTAGGGTGGGCAGTTTTTCTGTGCCTAATATGGAGCCATGGTCGTTCAGGGCTTCAGAGTAGGCAGTTTTTCTGTGCCTATATGGAGCCATGGTCGTTCAAGGCTTTAGGGTAGACAGTTTTTCTGTACCTATATAGGCACATGGAGCCATGATCGTTTAGGGATTCAAGGTAGGCAGTTTTTCTGTGCCTATATGGAGCCGTGGTCGTTCAGGGCTTCAGGGTAGACAGTTTTTCTGTGCCTGTATGGAGCCATTGTCGTTCAGGGTAGGCTGTGCCTTTGTGCCTATATGGCCCGCTCGCCACAGAGAATGCCCCTATTCCAGTTTAGGGTAATACGGTTTGCAGTAGTAAAATATGTAAATGGACAGAATACCTTTTGTAAGACTATGACTTCCCCCGAACCCCAAGAATTGATTATTGTGATACTATCTATTTCAAAGAAAATGGTAGGTAAAGGTGGTGGGAAACGCGAACACCGTACAAATGTGTACAGTAATGAAAGACGTACCTTTTTCACTCTTGTCAATGTCAATAACGACAAAAAAGGTGCGCGTTTAAGTTTCCCTTACTGCACATATTACATTTTATTTTACGTTACGTTATGGTTTCTTACACAAAAATATCCATTGCCTAACTATCTTTTCATTTTATATTACATTTTATTTTACGTTACGTTATGGTTTCTTACACAAAAATATCCATTGCCTAACTATCTTTTCATTTTGTTCTATAAGATATGTAAGTATGTAACCATAGAAACTATTTTATAAATTTCCTCAAGTTATGAAGATAAGAAATAAGTTTCAAGATTTTTGATATTGTCCACTAAGACTTAGTCTTTTGATAGAAACATTCAATGCTTTTTTTTTTAATACACTTCCCCTTTTAAGGTAGTGGACATTAATTCTGTGTGAAAATTGTTCTACCGCCACCTTCTACCGTGTGCGGGAACAAATGTCGCAGACATATGTCTACTGGCTCATATTTAATACATGAAACATTTTATAGTCCTTCCTGTTTCGACTAAAATGGTTTTTGGTGCCAGTGGCAGTAAAATTAAAATAATACAAATGCTGTAACTTGAACTTATTACAATCGAAATCTTCAATACTATTTGATATCTATTCAGAAGGTGTGTATTCCAATCCTAAAATCAATGAAAAACAGAAAGCAAATAAATTAACCAAGTGTCAAAATCCAACCGATTGATGATCCAACTGATTATTGAGCCTTATAAGAAACCTTAGCATTTTTTGGGACACTAAGTACTCGCAGCACCACGTTTCTCGCGTACAGTCAGCCACAGCCCCACAGTTACTATTCAGGATGCATATCATTCACTTTGGACGTATGTACAGTAAAGTAGGTATGCTTTTTAGGGTTCCGTACCTCAAAAGGAAAACTGAACCCTTATAGGATCACTCGTGTATCTGTCCGTCCGTCTGTCACATGCAGTTGGCTCCGAAACTACTGGACCGATTGAGTTCGAATTCGGCACACATATGTAAGTCGGTCACCCAAAGACGGCCGTGTAACGTAAATAACTGAATTTTAAACATAGGAACCACTTTTGGGGGGTAAATTAGAAAATATTAAAAAAAAGTTTTTATATTGTGTGACATTTCAAATAAAAGGGCTCATTGTGAGAATTTGAAACATTTCTTTTTTTAATTTTAAAATAAGTATTTTTGAAGTTATTTAAGAAAATACACGAAAATATTTCTTTATCCATAGTTTACAGGAAAACCTATAATGAGTCTATGGTATTTAAAGTAACATAGTTTTTATCAAAAATCATTTCTAAATTTCGGTTGCGTTCAGTTTGCACCTCATGTGTATCCAACGCGATAGATACCAGGTGCAAACTAAACTTAACCAAACACCTAAGTTGGGTTAATTAAAAGTTTTTTTTTATACAGTCGTGCGGAACGGAACCCTTTATGCGCCAGTCCGACTCTCACTTGGCCGGTTTTTAAATCTCGCTTTCGCACACACAGATATCGTCACTGGTAATACATTAGATCATCATAAAATGTGTGTCAACATAACTATAGTTACTTAGTTGTTTTACAAGGCTGCAAAGTTGTTATTTGAAATTGAGTGCTTGAATTGAAAGCCGAGTAACCGAAGGAATCTAAAATTAAACCACGATCGGAGCGAGTGGTTCTAATATAGATTCCGGGGCGTAACGAGGCTTTCAAGGCACGAGAAGCCAAATAATTTTGCAGCCGTGCGAAACACTAAACTTTTTACCTGACTACAGCGAGGAAAATGTTAGATGTAAGAAAAACTATGTAATTATTACAAACCGATTATTATTTTATTTAAACCTAGTGATATTGAACATAGCAAAAGGAACAAATGAACATATAAAAAAATATAAATTCGAACTTCAAATGTCTTTTCCACGCTAGCGGATATAACGAATTTATATACGCTTTACCTCTGTAAACAGTATACTTTTCCGAGCTACTGAGGTGAAAATTATGTTTACCTACTCGTACCAAAATTATCTGCAGGCTATGAACGTATAAAACGTACCCTCCTAGGATCATTAAAAACGTAGATTTACTACGATATGGACTCTCAGAAATACTCGAGATTAATCCCTAAAGCTTCCATCACGCATGATTTTCCATAATCCATAGTTAACAATCATTTCATACCCGAACATTGATAACCGGCATAGGCGGGAACAGCTCCTTGAGCCTGGAGTCCATGACTATCCCGGCCTGGACGTCCCAGCGGGCGCCCTCCATCAGGAGCCCGTGCACGTAAGCCCCGTCGCGCGGGGCCGACCTGGAATCAGCGATCCTGCCGTGAAAGGACGGGCGTTAGTTGCGTGCAGTGAGGGGAGGGCAAAGCGGGTCGCATCTTTAACAAAATTCGCTCTAATAACCAAAATTTACAAGTTCAGCGTTAGTCACGCAGCCTGCGAAGCTGACGGTCCTGAATACAAATTCCGGTAAGTCTGGTAAAAATATATTTATTAAATATAATCATCGTCTAGTGCAAACAGCAACACAGTTAAGTGGCCATCTGTAGGTTTTATGTCAATGTCAATAAGGTCTACCAATGGGCAGTTAAGTGTGTGGCTGCTGGTACTCAAAATATAAACCTTATAAGCATACCATGGGGCTAGTTCCATTTGTATAAAATGAACTCCTAATATTTATTTATTGATTTAAAATTAAATGTAGCCAAATATAGGCCAGTGATATGTCCAACGTCGTAATATGATATTATTACAACCTTGGATTATTAATAGGACATCTCATCCTAAAGCCAAACCGATGGGATGATACCTGATACCTGGTTGGGCATGGATATAAATGTAACCATTCAAGAACATCAGAGAATATGACAGACTCTAGAGCATGTAATCCTAAAAAAAAATCAAATATTGAACGCTTTAGACGTCTCATATGCTCACAATCATCATGCTTGCATAGTATGAGCATCCGGAGAACTTGGATTTGATCCTAAAAAAATGAGATCTTAAGACTGTTATCGGAAGTCCCCAAGGAAATCTCCAATTCCATCAGAAGATATTTCTAACACGATATCTAGCGATTCACCTCCCTAGATTACGACAGCCAAATTATTGTGCTTATCTTTACTAAGTGCTTTTAAATTGATCTGAGCAAAAATTCTAAACACAAAATAAGAGGTCAATTAACGATAGGCGTAAAAATAATAATTAACCGGACAAATTAAGGAGTAGTCCCATATTTCGGGGTAATTGAGGGAATTGCTTGTTTTGTTGAAGATGCGACATATTAATAACATACAGCCAAGAACAGTTTGTGTATTAAACACAGTTTAAATGCTTCGAAGCTCATACGTTTCACATTTTCCTTCATTCCTTTTTCTATACAGCTCTGTCCATCGAAAGCAATCGGGGACAGCCCAAATTTCGATTTTTTATCTAAACGAAACACGTTTTTTCATGCATTCTGTTTTTAGATTTTCAGGATTCCGGACCTCATAAGAAAAACAAAACATTTATTTGGACTACATCCGTATATGATAAAACTAATTGAAGTTTGTCGTTGTTTTAAATTTCTATAGTATTAATCTTTATTTACTTAGGGATATAAAATATGTCAAATAAATTCTCAGTACGGAATCCTTTGAGTCTTTTTGACAATTTTTTACGTGCATTTTAAACTTTTACATGCTCCAAAGCCAAAATTAATAATCATACAATTTTTAAATTGTTGATGTGTCACAAAAACATCGTGCATTAAATGCATATATGTAAATGTGGTCAGAATCGGCGTCTCGCCTTGGCATTCTTAATCATAAACAACATTGAGTGAAAAAAACTTCGCCAAAAAATTTACATCCAACTAATAACGAAATACATTAACAGCTGTGTTTCTATGCGTTTATATTACCATTTTTAATCCTCCAACCTCCTTTGGACACCTGTTTTACGTAAATGTTCGCCGCTAAAAATGCTTTTCCCGCTGATAAAAATTGTAGGTACACACAAGTCACGAACGTACAGAGAAAATATACATACATGGTAAACCTTTGCTGCAAAGTAAGTAGTCCGGTTAAGGACCTGGATAAGATCCTTTATCGATTCGAGGCGTATCTTTAATAGTACATTACTGCAGAGGCTGCGAAATAGGGGATTGCCGGCCGAGTAATTATAGATGGCCGAGTGTTAACGAGGCCATCTAGAGATACGAGGCCGACAATCCCTATTCGCGCCAAGGCTTTTATAGTACTTTACGCCAATAAATCCAAGGAAATAATACAAATATTCAACTTATACAAAATGTAAATACACTTTAACCTACTATGTTTTTTTTACATTGGCAGTATGGCATAGATCGTCAGTAAAAGAAATAAAACCCACTGAAAACAAAAGACAATCTCTTTTTTGGTCATGGCCATCAACGTTGTATGAAATTCCTTTATTGTCCTCTAACTTGAAATTAGAACAAATCTTCAACAAGTGCTATACAAAGACGTACTTCGCGTTCTATTATCACAAAGATAAAAACCACATTTCCTTGGATGTTTGAGAAAAATAGCTTATTTCTCAATGTAAACATATAAACGAAAGAAAAGATACTCCTCATTTTTCGATTCAGCTATTTTAAACTTATAACATAAGTATATATAAACACCCAGATGCACAAAAGTTAATTATCACTGATTCTCATTAGGGAAGTAAATTTTATTTTCTGATTTCTAACGTAGAAACTTATTAGGTGGTCTGAATTAGGGGATACATAAAGAGGAAATAAGTAAGAAGATATCCTTGTGTACAAAATGTGGCATCAAACAATAATTGAACGTTTATGCAATTAGGAATTAAAATTGACAATCTTTCTTTCTCCAAGACTAGTCACTATCTGCAAATTTGATGACGTCACAGGGTACTCACGTGAACTCTTCCTTCATTTTCTTGGTGACGTCACACTGTAGACACATCTTGTCCAGCGGCAGCTCGTAGCGACGAGCGGTGCTTTGCATGATGGCCGTCAACAGGCTCTGCGGGTTGAAGAAACCGGCCAGCCAGACGGAGTTCGGTAACTACGGAAATCAATCATTTTACTTTACTTGATCTTACACAGATTTATTTTTATTTAATAACAACTTCGATCGCGTAGGAGAAAAAGTCAACCCTCTTTTTTTACTTCAGCGTAGTAGAGTAAAGAGTACACAATAACCATCTATAGATACCCAGGTAGCCGTGTAAATAGTCGAAATCTATGTAGCCATTTTAGCGTGAAGATGCTGCAAAGATACATACATACATCCAAACATACAAAAATCCAAAAAATATATATATTTGGATTCAGTAATTTTCAAATCGTCCATTTCGCTTGTTTGAAAATATCTTCAATGTAAAGACATCTCAGTGTTACAACTTTATAATAGTATAGATGTGTGTCAATTTGGCTATAACGTGTGAGGTCAAAATCCATCAATAAAACTACAGCTACGAACGAGTATGTGGCTAATACAGATAGGCTAGTCGATCATTTGTGCAATTGTTTTGAGAGATAAGCTCTGTTCGCCCACATTAATAGCACCTGGTCTTGAAACACCGAGTTCCTATGCTCGACTTTATTCACTTTAAAAAAAAATAAGTAGCCCAAATTTCCAGCTCCAGAAGCCTAAGTAGCAGGTTGATAAACTAGGCCAAGAGTTCCAACAGCGAGGGATATGTTTGCCCAGATAATTGTCATCGGGTGCAGGTACTCCTTATTTTCCAGTTCCTCTTTATAATGAGCAAAAGTCTACTGCAGAAGGCAGTTCGCGCGGACTTGAGATCGCTATGCAGCGCAGAAATGCCTGCGTCTGGGTCGACCTCAGTGTATCAACTGTTCGTAAGATTTTTAGCTTACTTTTAGTGTTATTTTATAACACTTACAACAAAATCAGTAGCCCAAGTTTCCAGCTCACGAAGTCTAAGCAGGAGATCAACAAACCAGGCTGAAAGCCCTAGTAGTGATGGGTATGCTCTGTTGGCCCATATAGCTGGCACCTGGTCCAAGAACAATGCGTTCTCCAATTCTTCCATCACAGATGTTATGGTCAGTTCACCCTACAAAATTTTTTTTTACAGAAAAGTCACTTATTCAGATGATATTCTCCATTAACACAGTTACGTAACTCCCGTGAAAGCTTACCTTCAACCCCAAGTCTAACTCCCTCAGTGAGCGTTTTATCTCCCCGGTTAGATAGTTCATCCGCTCGCACTCCTGGAAGGCTACGATGACATACGGCGTCCTTTCCTCTACTTTCCCCATTATCTCTGTCATGTTAAACTCTTCTGGGAGCTTCTCCATTATTTCGTCTAGCATTTGCTTCACCTTCAACCAAAAAAGTGAATTTAGGGGAATTTGACATCATATCTAATTGAAAACTGGAGGCATATACTATTATTCAAGGTATGTTTAAGTGACGTTGGAGAAAGCTATTCCCTTAAATTTCTAAAAATGCGGGACGAATGCAGAATCATTATTTCGTGTCCGTATGTAAAAATTGTACCTTATCTTCTCTCGTAACAGTAGTAGCGCCAGAAGATTGAGCATCTCGCGGTTGCATCTCAAAAATAGTCCTAAACAAGTTTTCTGAAGTTGTGGTTAGGAAGCCTATTTCAGCATTTGGATGTAGACCATAAAGATATGGTGATTCCGGTGGCATGGCATCTTCTATATATTGATGGTAGCCTGAGTAATCTGTGTTGGGAGGAGCAGGAAATCCTGGAGCCAGTTGAAGTTCACCGTCAACCTGGGGAAATATATTCTATTCGTAAACGCACAGTGAGATACCTTCACAAATTAGTATAGTTCCAAATTGTAATTTGACAGTTCCTAAACAGATTATTACAGACAAATAATCAGCTGAATCCATTCAGGTTAAATGTGTTATGAATATAGTTTACCCTGCAAAGGACTTAGGAAAGGTTTTATCCGGGAAATCATCTCTAAAGTGCGTAAAAGTTAAGTATGGGGCATCAATAATTAAAACTTAGGCAACTCATTCATTCATCATTTATAAATTTTAAAATCCTGCCACTCTAATAGTAAGAACATTTTGTTACCACGTGATGATCCGGCACTTAATTTATTAGGCAAAAAACAATTGGATATTCCCCAAGATGGATATGCTACTAAAGGCAACACGGCCGTTGAATGCAGGGACGTGAAATTTGAAGAAAATTATTCCTCTTTAGACAAAGCACTAAGGAAGGATTTTTTGAAATAATAATCGTACGCGGACGAAATCACGGGCAGAAACTAGTACTTAATAAATAAAGTTGACTCAAAAGGCTACTACACCAACCAATTTTTCAAATTACGATTTAAGCATGAAAGAATATTAAAAAAAAAACACTCACAAGGTCAGAATGCATGAGCTCTTCCAAATAAGCGTTGCAAAGTCTGCGATCCCAGTCATCTGTGATATGTCCTCCGTACATAATTTCTCCAAAGAGATATCTCAAATCCTCCCACGGAACTTTGGAATTGGCTTCTAGATAGTTGTACAATACGAAAACGCTAATTGTCAGGTCACCTGTGGATTGAAAATTTTAAACAAAATGTGAATTTTCTGCCAAAAAACTAGTATCCATTACTAATTTGGTTCCAAATAAATAATAAGTAACTACTCACCAACGTTGAATGGATAAATTTTATTCCAGCCCTGAGGCCCAAATTTTCTTCGTTCGGCCACAACTGCATGGAAGTAGCATAGTGCGAACAATATTGCTTTGAATTCAGCTTCCTTGCCACACATCTCCAAAGTCTCTTGGTTAAAATTATCCAGAGCTTTGTGAATATTGGCCTGAAATATGAAGTAGTCTATCGGTTATTCCATCCCCAACGATTATTAAGAGTTAAACATTTTAGCGTTTACTATACGAAAGTTATTAATTTTTATTCCGAACTGCTTCGCGCCACCTACTTATACGTATGTACAGTTAGTTTTTCTTAACGTCTTCCAGTGTCCTAAGGTTGTGTGGAAAAATCGCTGTTTAGCTATTTGATCGCCTGTTGTTTAAATCTCCTTGAAAGTACTACTTTTTATTTGTGTTGTATTGTATTGTAAAAATATTTAGACATAAAAGTTAAAATAGTCTAACCTGCATGCCAGTAGGCGGCTCATTGGTGATCTTAATGCTTGACTCCAATATGCCTTGAGGGATGATATGAGCCGACGCAGTAGCAGCTGGTTCAGCTGACATGAATAATCTAAAATTTTCGTGAGTTCCCGTTGCAAAACTCTCCATTTTCTTTTCAAGGCTGGAGAGCCATTTCTTCACCAAATGAATATTCTGCAAGAAACATTTATAGTTGTTACACACATTAACTACCTCAAGTGTTAAATTTTGCCTTTAAATTATCTCTTACCTGTAGAACAACCCAATGTCCCTTAACTATTGCTTCGTCCATAGCTTGTTCGGCTACTTCCTCCTGGCCCTGGCCCAAAGACACATTATGGAAGTTTCCATTATCAGCAGTAAAGCCCTTGAGTTTACCTAATGCTTCTACATCTTTTAACGGATTTACTCCAGGTGATAGTATGAAAAATATTGGAGTTGTCGGGCTGGTTTCTTCAAAGGACTTGCTGAATTCTACTGTTCTATTTTCGACGTATTTGGCGCCCATCTTTTCCTCAATGAATGCCCTAAAATAAATATATGGTCAATTTGGGCAATGTTTGCTGGTTAAAGGCTGTTTAAGGAGATTACTTACGCCACTGCATATGTCATTCGATCCGGCCTTAACGCTCTCAGCATACAGAGCCTCTGTATTGCAGTTTTGTTTTTCCATTCCTATAATATCAAATCTTAATATCTATATAACTTTATTTTTCTAGAGGCAACCATGATAATTTGAAAATGTAATAATATTATATTGCTTCTGCTTCTATTTACCTGAGGAAACTTTTCCCTCTCAGGGCAATCCATTTCAACTATCTTCTTCCATCGCTTAGGGGATGTTTCGATATCTCGATCCAGATTTCTGAACTCATCCTTACTCGCGAGAGAACATATGCCACCCCAACTTTGATGAGACAAAAAATCTACAGGGCTGGTCACATGAGGTTTAATAGGAAAACGAAGGAAGAAATCTAATTCGGCTGGTGATAGTTCTTCACTTATTAGAAGAACCTGAAATATAAATAAATAATATAGAGAAAAAATGTTAATAAAACATATATGGATTACATTTAGCCTTTTGGCTTTAGGTACTCACCTGGAAAGTCATCTGTGATGCAAAAATAAGCTTATCGCATTCGAATAATCCTCTAGAAGTGTATTGGAATACTGAATAACTGATGCAGTCAATAAGGTTCTTGATACGCTGGCTAACTTCTTCCGCCGGTTCTGCTTTCCATATAGCCTTTTGGAATACAACGCTGAATGCCTGAAATATACAATCTGGCAGTTATCCTTCATCTATACCTATTAAACAGTGACGTCACTTAACTATTGACAAACAACGCACAGACTAAATCGCTGAAGGTTGGAACATGAAATCTGAAACACATATTTAGATGTAATCTGTAATGTAAAATTGGCACCAGATGTCAAAAATTGGGCTAGCCTACTTGATAATAAATAATAATAATAGCACTTACCTCATACACATTTACCACATAGGCTAACTCGGAAAAAAAACTTAATACGCAGAACTAAGACAACTTGCTAGAATATGAAGACAAGAGAAAGTGTTCGTAGTACCTATAATCCTATTCACAACTGGTGTCATCCCAAAATATCTACCACAGCTTAAAATTACTAGGCCTGAAATGTTAAATTTACACAATTCCACACAAAGCCGCTTTATTAAATACGTGCCAATTGTAAGAAAGTTCATGCAACTAGACCCAGACAGTAGGTACGCCATAATCTATTTAACTAAATATTTCACAACTCTTGCTACATTTAGTGGGTGGATAACCCGTAAATGTTGTTGATACCAGCCCAGAGCTGAGAAATTCAATCATTTCGAAAATAATTATAATCATGTTCCATTAGGGAATGGGCTAAGGTATTTTTTTTAATTTAAAATTTTACGCTCATGAAGTCACAAGCAAATACCAGTGTTTATATAAAGCAGACAAATACCAGTTACAAAACAATTTCATACCTTTAAAGAAAATTGATAAATTGGGTTGATAGTATTCAAATCGTTTAGGATGAAGTATAACAAAGATGCCCTTGCAGACGCAGGCCGGTAGAATTCTCTAGCTTGGTCTATTTGGTGTGAAGTCACTTTAGCTTCTGAAACCTGTATGGAACAAAGCACTAAATATTCTGAGTTTCAACTAAATATATATATTGCTCTTGAAAATTGCATAGTCCACAAAATACCTTTTTCTCAATATCAGCAGCAGTTTTCTTAGTAGTTTCCAAATTCTCTACCAGTGCCGTGTCACCGAGAATGTTCTCGCCTGCTGAAGATAGTCTGGAAAGCAGATCATCCTCCAGTCCCTTTAACTGTATCTTAAATTCATTTTGTTGCTTTGTCAATTCAGCCTTCAGTTCTTCTAAATCGGGCCTTTCAGCTTTGACTACTTCTGCTAGTAACTGGTCCTCCAACCCGTCTCGGGTTACGGTGAAGTTGACTAAAGTAGTTTGAGCTTGCATTTCTGGTTTATAATGCGGGTTCGCTAGCTTTGTGTGTAAGATCAGTCTAAAGTTTGGACTATATTCTACTTCCTTGTCACCGATTTTAATAGCCCTGAAAGAAAAATACATTATGTGTTCATATCGTCATCAAATCAAACTGACGTCGTATTGTTTAGCACCGATCTTTATATTTAATGTTTAACATGCACTTACCTTCCTTTTTTAATCAAATTCCTTCCAAGCAATGGATCCAGTACTGGATCGACAGTTTCATCAATATTTTCTAGCAAAACCGTTTCCCCCTTTATAATGGCTTTCTCTATCGTGTCTAAGTACCCTTTCTGCCCTAATCTTATAACCCGCAGTTTATCGCCATATTTCTGTTTAATCCATTTTACGCCTTGTAACTAAAACACAAAAAGAATATTTAAGAATGTGTTATCATATTCGCTTTTATTGCCTATCACCAAAATTAAGGACAAAGTGATCTTGAACTTTCATCACCACTTACTTGTGGGTCAATCATCAGCGGCCACCTGTCAGAGTTTGACAGAATTGTAGCATTTTCAGTACTCATCCGATCAGAGGGCAGTCCTTCATTTTGCCACATGGCTATGGTCGTATCATCAGTCAACAATGTGAGCGGATCCAAGCCCTCTGTTATTGGTATGGGTGGCTAAAATTAAAGGTTATTTTTTTTCTAAATTGTTGGCTGACTACTACATAGAAGAAACATAATAAATCATAGATATACAAACCTCTAATGTTTTCATAAAGACTAGCCAGTTTTTGTGAAGCAAGTCCAACCTGTACTGTTTAGTAAAGCAGCCCACGTAGGATATGAAAGCGCATACCAAAAGGACATCTCCAGGTAAAGTTGTACTCTGTTGCATGAAACTGAAAGCATTTTAAAATATAATACCACAACAAGGTACTCGTAGTTAGGTTAAGATAATCAGGAATGAGTTGTTAATTCTTTTAGGCTTTGGTAAGTTCGCATAGCTATCAAATATACTAACTTTGATACTGCCTCAGCCCATCTGACATTTTCACTAGCCAAACCATTGACTAATCTGTTGGCCAGTTGAATAGTTCTATTTGTGGCATCTGCTTCTTGCTGACATTTTAGTTTTTCTGCTGTTGCTTTTTCAAAATCCGCTGTTAACGATGCTAACTGCTCTTCTAAAGACTATAAAGAAATAATTATGTTTCGCAATAAACTGTCGTGAAATCGATTAATTTCAATTTGGATCGTTTTTCTTCTTTACCAACAGCAACAATGGCTCCATATTAAAAATCTGTGATAGAAGGTGTAAATAACACCTCTCTCACGAATAAGCTAACAAGCAGTCACCATGACGCTAATCATTTGTATTATTATAAAGTTGTAAAAATGAAATGTCTGTACATTGATAATATTTTCAAAAAAATGATTGTAACGGACTATTTCGAGGTCACTGAATCGGAAAATATTTTTTGGGGTTTTTTGTATGTTTTTATGTGTCGTTGTGGTTTCATCACGCCTAATTGGCTGTACGAATTGCAACTATTTTTGGTCGACCGGTAGCTGGGTATCTACAGATGGTTATAGGATACTTTTTACACGACTACAAAGTTGCGGGCTCCTTCTTGTACTAAATATTGTAATGGTACATTAACATTGCAAATAAACTACGAAATATGTTATTTGTAGAGTAATTAAGATGATTAGAAGGAGGAAAGATTTATTGATGGTTAAAAAGAAGAACGACCCATTTGTAATTATTAATTCATGACATTATTTATAAACTTACAGCCACTTTAGCTTTAATAGATTTCAATTTTTCTGATGCTGCAGCTAATTCAGCATTGGCTGCTGCCAAAGCTTTCCTCTTTGGTTCAACGTCACAAAATACTTCGAAGAATTTAATAATGTTTATAACCCAGGCACACAGACCAGCAGCGGCTGCCGATTTCGATCTTATAAATTCTGAAAAAAAAAATGAATTCATAGTAGTGATAAATAATATCAAATATTATTAACGTATCGATTATTATAATAACAATACGTAATTTATTAACCTGGCTCGAATTCAGAATCTTTTAGATATGGCTGGATGGCTTTGATTACATCAGGATGAATATTTTCCTTGTCGTAATTCACGAGTGACTCCAAAAACATGTCAACTTTTGCCATTGTGACCTTGAACATACACATTTAAATAATGAGTCTAAAAATATTATTTTTACTATCTAACGGAACTTAATTCCATGGTTACTTCAAAATAATACCTTAGCCGCTTTCCAACTTCTATCCTTAGGTATCTTTCCGCCAGGAGCTAATAGTACCATTACAGCAGCTGTCACATTAGTGACTGCACCTGGTGGTGAACCGAAAGACTTCAGTTCAGTAAGGTTAGCTTTGTTTAATGTGTTCAAAGCTTCTTGTGCAGCTATGAGAGCAGGTTCTGCTTTGATAAGATCCTCTTCGCAATCTTTTTGTTTCTTGGATACTTCTTCAGCAATCACTGCTACTTTTTCTTCCTCCTCATCGGCTACAATAAAAATATTATATTTTACCTATAAGTTAAGTTTCAGGAAAGAGTTCTTCTTTTGCAATTAATCAATAAAGTTCAACATTTTTACCTAGTCCTTTTTCACTTTGCACTTTAGCCGTCTCAACACCGACTCTTTCAATAAGCTTGTCCGCCGCCTCATTCTTTTGCTGCAGCTCAATTTCTTGTATAGCTAATTTTGCTTTTAATTCGTCTACTTGTGATGCTGTACTGCGCAATTTGTCTAAACCATTCTCCAATCTGAATTTATAAAATTAAATGTTTTATGAATCTTTACTAAAACACACATCTTTTTAAGTAATAAGTAATTTATTTTCACATCACTCGCAGAGGTGCGGATAACTTGGAACGTCTGATGGTCAAGGGAAAGGTTGAAGGTAAACGACCTACAAGCCGGAGCACAAAACGTTGGTCTGACCAGATCTCAGAGCAGACTAACAAACCAATTAGAGCCGCACTACACCAGGCTGACCGTAACCGATGAAGAGAAGCAGCTGACAAGTTGAAGCGGAGTCACGATCCTCAGCAATGAGGGAGCGATTGAGAAGAAGAGGCGAGATTATTTTATATGAAACACATTTTTGTGTTTCTATGTTTGTGTGATTGTGGGAAAATTAACACCACATTGTTATCTATTGTGATATAGATATAAATACCAAAGCGCAAAAAAAACACGATTGCTGTCGCACGTGGTCACACCAGGAATCGAACCTGGTGCCTTTGAATTACACGTCCAACGTGTTAACCTCTCCACTAGCGAGCACTGTACGTAGTGTTTACCTAGTAATCTTAGCTCGTAACTCATCAGTTTTATTATAAACTAGTTTTGAGTATAAGCTAATCTGCTCAAGATAACTCTTCGGTGTAGTGTAGTTGTATCTTCTTTCATTCGCTAAATAAGCTTTGGAAATGGTGTTCACTGATGTATGGACATACGCCATGAATCTGGAAACAGAATCTCGTAGCGTGACCTGAAAAAGACGCTATTATAAATGCGATTTATGGAACAACACATTTATTAATTAGGTATTCAAATATTTTTTCTCACCGGTAATGCAGTTAGCTCTTCCAAAAACCGCATAGACACAGAAACAAGGGCTTCTTGAGGCCATTCATGAAACCAGTTGATGGAAGTGCAATTGATCAAAGCAGGGAACTTTCTTGATCGCACTCTTAAAGTAGACCCAACTGGAGAGAAGCATAGCACAACTTTTAGCTGTTTTCGTACCCTATCAATGAAGAATTTCCAGCAAACTTCCCTGGTATCCGGAAGACCAGCTCCTTTTACCTGCACAAATTGGGTATTTACTTTAATAAATAGACGAACAAAATTAAACATTTTTAGGATTCCGTACCAAAAATGGTAAAAAAAGAAACCCTTATGGCGTGCGACTTTGTCGGTCTGTCTGTCTGTCTGTCCGGCTATTAGAGCGCCATGTCTCAACAACTGCTATCTATGATGTGTACATTTTTAAACTTTTTTTTTTTATTGTGAGTAGATTTTGGTTTTGAAAAAAACACACCGGTGGGAATGGTGTTTTATCTCCGAAGTTTATCAAACGAAAAATCTGGAATTTTCTGGTATTATTTAATTTAATATGAATATTACACAAAAAATATAACCATATATCTATCTGTTTTACTTTTTTTTTAATCACCAAAAATCATTTTTGAATAACCCGGTTTGATTAAGTTTGCCCCTCATTTGTATGTGACGCCATAGATACCACAGGCAAACTTAAGTCAAGCTGCAAGTTAAGTCGGAATAAGTGAGTTTGTACGGAACCCTCGGTGCGCGAGTGAGACTCGGACTTGACTGGATTTTTTTATTGTTAAGTCGCTCTTATATCTTTAAATGTATCTGAATGACGTAAAATTTTCATAGTGACCTCATTTCTCACTCCTGCAAGGATATTTTCAATTTCATCATCGGGGAACAGGTCCGCAACCTCGCCAGATGCCAGCATATCATTGATAAGTACCAAGAACTGCTCATTGGCCACTTGAGCATCAGTCATCAAAAACATTATACCCACATTCTTGAGACCTGTTTTAATGTACAGGTTTGATAATTCTTTCTGTAATTAAATATATATATAGTTAACCTTATGGTAAAAATATGTAAATTTAAATGAAGTCTTTTTTTTTTCATTTTCTAATTTTCAGATCTACTGCAGTCGGCAAAGATGTTTGTACCTTAAGATCAGTGACGCCGTAACCTTTCTTCAGTTGAATTTGTATAACTTCTAAACTCGATATAAATGCTGCTAGACGCGAAAGTGATTGTTTTCCAGAGCCTCCTACGCCAACTAACAAAGCACTTCCTCTTGGACTTTCCAGAATACGATTTATTCTATAAAATACACATTTTTTTTAGGTATACCAAATTCTTCTAAAAAGGTTAATTTGAACTGTTTTGTGGTCAAAATGTCAGCAATTCTAAAAAAATAATTAAAATTCTTTTGAGTACTTTTTTATTTTTATACTCATCATTAGCATTACCTGCAAATATGCATCATCGCGTCTTCAAACAATACCAAATTCATAGCGGCAATGAGATCGTTGTAGCTCGCCATCGCTTCTGTCAACAATTTGTTCAGTTTCTCCCAGGAACCGACGGACATGTACTTTGGTTCCCCTATGCCACCAGCAAAGTGACAGAAAATGTTGGGACGCTCAAATACTACACCTTCATCTATTTCCTACAAAACATTTAAAATGTTGAAAAATTTATTTTATTTTTGTTTGGTTCTAATAATTTAAATGATGATGCGAAAGTACCTCAAAGTTTTTCTTACAAATATCGACTTGCATTTTTAGAAAAGCGTCAATATCTTTCTCCTCAGTCAGTTTATCACCGTAGACACGATGAGTTTCATGCATCCACAGACGAATTAAATCCGATGAAGATTCAAGACATTCATTAGTACTAAATAGAAGACCCTGAAAATATGCTCCATGAATCATTGAACTTCAGAATTTTAATTTTCATTATGATAGTCGTCGTTACTTTAAGTTGTAATTTGAAAATATCGTCAATCAGAATTGAGAAGGGCAATGACTGTAGTCATCTCATGTTGCAATAATTATTCTAATTCGTGTATTTTATATTTGTATGTTTCTAACAGAGTCAATATAATCTTTTGGCTCTGATTTTTTTTAATGTGGATAGTGGTATCCATTTATTATTGATACAAACAAATCTATTGCAAAGGGTTAAATTCAATGTGGTCCAATACAATGTAGGAGGAACCAATGACCTCTGTTTAGACGCAACACTCTGGACCACATTGTTTTGCATATTATTTTAAAGTCCGTGAGCAAGAACATACTTACTTGGAAGATATTAGACAAATCCCTCAAATTAAATATGTAATGGAATTTTATAGCAGTGGGTAGAAAGACTTGAGATACTTTATTATGTAGAGCTATTGAAGCAGTGGCAACGTTTGCTGAAATATAATATAGAAAACCAAATTTCAATAGAAATAAATTCTAAGACAATGATAGAAATTAGATAATAAATAAATATTTTGACTTACTTGACAGTTTGGCAATTGTCGGACTAATCCTTAACTCAGGATTTGTAACATGCTGACTCAAAATTGAATGGTAGATATTATTTAGTGCCTCTGAGTTAGGAAAACTAATTGCAAAAACACAGAAATGCCTCTGCAATCTCGGGTTGATGGTAAAACTGCCTGAAGTAGGATTCATGCAGGATACGTATTGGGTATTATGAATGTCTTTCAGAGAAAGTTTAGTTCTATCATACCAATGATTGTAGTCTAAATGTTGCCTGATAATTGTATGGGGTTGAACTGTTCCATAAGCGTCTACTTCAGGCATATTCATGTCGTCTATGAAGTAGATGAGAGTCTTGCTGCCTGGAGGGCCATAGTTGCGACCGGCTTTTTTCTCTAACGGTTTTTCTAGAACCTTTTGAAGCATCTCCGAGGAGGTATAAAAATTAAATGGTACCGATTGGATAGCGTAGTTTTCAGAAAGGCTGAAAAAAAGCAATCATTCACAAATGAATTTTTCGATGTCTGGTTTCTATAATATCATCGTTAAAGATCTTTATTGAAGAACATAGTGTACCTTTGTAATTTTTCATTGACCAAAACAGTTTTACCGCAACCAGCACTGCCGACTAGCATGACTGGATGTTTGTTTTTCATCAGTAAGTCCAGGAAGTACCTTATACGTACTGTTTCTGCTGTAGGCACTAAAACAGCCTGAAACAAAGCAATTCCATTCAGAACTATTATTCTCTTTATGTTGGACCTACCAGTTGAAAATTATATTTGTATTCCTTTATATATTTCCTCGACCTGTCTAAAGCTTTTGACCTGGTTTCCTATGAGATCCTTTGGAGAAAGCTGAGATACTAAAATTCCTAATGAAACAATACGCATTTTTAAGTATTGGTATGGAAATCAGGTCAACAGCGTTAGATGGGTGGATGCATTATCTGAGCCATACAAACTGGAGTGTGGGGTGAGACGGGGGGTTAAGCTCACCCACACTCTTTAATTTGTATATTAACGGGCTACTCGAGGCACTCAGCAGAATGCATGTAGGTTGTCATATTGACGATATATGTGTCAACAATTTTAGTTACGCTGACGACATGGTTCTGCTGAGTGCGTCGGTATGTGGCATTAGAAAATTATTGCGTGTGTGTGAGAATTATACTGCTAGTCATGGACTTCGATATAACACTGCCAAGAGTCATTATATGGTCTTTGAGGTTGGACGAAGTAGAACAGGCGAGGTGCGACGCATTGACCTATATGGCGTACCTCTAAACAGAGTCGATTCTTTTAAATATCTTGGTCATATTGTTACTTGGGACTTGAAAGACGATTCTGATATCGAACGGAAACGGAGGGCCCTATCGGTCAGTGCAAACATAGTTGCTCGAAAGTTTACGCGCTGTACGAGGGAGGTAAAAATTAGTCTGTTCGCAGCTTACTGCACCACCCTTAATACATGCAGCCTGTGGCTGCGATACACGCAACGGGCCTATGGGGCTCTCCGGGTCCAGTTCAATAATGCATTCCGGGTGTTGGTGGGGCTGCCTTCTGTAGCGCATCAGGGATGTTCGCGGAAGCAAGGGTCGACTGCTTTTATACCACCATGCGTAAGAGGGCCGCATCTTTGGTGCGCCGGGTGCGTGGCAGTCCCAACAACATATTAAGAATGATAGGGGACAGAATTGACTGCGCCTTCTTACGTCACTGTTGTGGGTTACATGCCCCCAGTTGTACATTAAACTAAGTTACACTTACACCTAAGTTACTAACAACATATGAGTATTTATGTTTAAAATAAATGATTCTATTCTATTCTATTCTTTACCTGTAGTGGTATATCAGGATCCAGTTCAAATTTTGGAACTTTTTCTGTCCATAGCGTAAACTGTTTCGTTTCCGTATCAATATAATAATCAAAAACTGTTCCACCAGCAGGAAATTTCACATTCTTGAATTCGTTAACCCACCATTTTGTGAACTCTGTAAAAAAAATCATGAATCTGAATCTGGGAATGTAAATTGTAATTAATGAAAATTGTGGTTCTCATGTCACACTTACCAACTCTATAATCAATAGCCGTGTCTTGGAACATGGCTGATCCAAAAGCCCACACGCAAGCAAATACAAAATAAATATCATGCAATTCCTTTGTACAATCGGCTGGTGTGTTTTCAGGGACCAGCAAGCAGTTCAAGAGATGGCATAACATTTGAATATGAGCCATTTCGGCAATGGGAGTTATTTTCTTGAATCGATTTCTTATTGTTTCTAAACACGGTGGAATGTATTTGTCAAACAGCATTACTAGATTGGACTTTTCAGCTGGTATTTTTCGTGTCTCTATCCAGCTTGTGACGTATCTGAAATAAATAAATATTATAACAAGAAGAAAAATAAAATATTTTTCTACAGTAATAGTATCTAGGTGTAAAAATAACCGAAAATAAGTACTTCATAGAATAAAACTTACGGATTCCACCCTAAATCTTGCGGATTAATATAGAGAATACCAGCTCTAGAAACTGTAGCAGGAGTAGCCGTACGAAGATTAGAAATCTCAAACATCAATCTCATTGTAGGAGTAAGCGCTATTCGCTCGTTACTCGCTAACGTCAATATTTTATTATCATCCATAACTGTATTCAAAGATTCAATCCACATAGGATCTATATCACCGTCTAATACTATCCATTTTGGATTTTCACCAACAATATTAGCCTGATCTCTCATTATAACTGAAAATAACCCATCTTTCCATTCTCTAGTTGCAGGATTAATTATACCGAATAATTCGTCATTGGTTACGGCTTTTGGGTTCAAATCGTTATAAATAGGTTTCTTTTTAAGATTTTGGTAGGTCTTAAACAAAGATTTCCACACTTGAGTTTTTCCAGTGCCAGCATTACCTACAATAAATACAGAATGCCGCACTTCTAACAACTCTTCTAGTTGAACCACTTTGAGGATAAAATTGTCTTCCGGTTGAAGTTGCAGATCCATAGCAGCTTGTTTTACTGTTCTTTCGAATTCTAAATCTCGTTTTCTTGGTACTTCAAGAGCGGGGAATAAATCACCAATAAGTCCCATGAATACAGGCATATCATCTGTCACTATTTTTGGTATATTAAAGTCTCGAAGCGCTCTCATCAGGACTTCTTCTTCAGGTCTTCCAGGGTCGCCTCTCTGTTATAAAAATCACTTATAAATTGTATATTTTGTTAATACAATATCTTTATTTGAAAATATTTTCGTCACTTACTTTCAAAGATCCAGCTACCACTAACACAGATTTTATGGCTCTCAAACCCCAATCATAATGATCCTGTTTTGACAGCAATTCTTTACATAAAGTATACAAAGTAATAAATTTTCGCGCTAAAACTCTAGCATCTTGGAATCCTTCCGCAACTAACATGATTTCACAGATAAGTTCAAAGTCTGGGACTACCATGGCACAGGGTCTAAAGAGAGCCTTTAAGTTTTCAGGCAGTTCCGTTCTACCAGCGTAACCAGGATTCATAGTTATGAATATACCTACAGAAGGAACTAAGCCGATTATTTCACCCATGAAGTTGAATTTCTCCTTTTTATCCCTGTAAAAATATGACGGTGATGATTATATATATTACAGATCATAATTTGTACAGTTGAAAAACTCTCAACGCAATATTTAAAACTTTACCTTATAGCATCTTGTACAGATTTCACTTGTACGGCCACTACAGATAGTACTTCAACAGATATTCTGTTAAATTCATCAAAACAGCCCCAAGCCCCTGTTTGAGCCAATCCTTTATAAATATTACCGCATGACTAAAATAAAGTATATTTTTACTATTCTTGTAGGTACTTCAATGTGATCACAGCACTATGATTTCTGATGACTAGATTACCTGGTAGTCCATTTGCTCCGAGCAGTTGAACACATAGACCATAATACCCAATGCCCTTCCCAAGTCTTTAGTGGTCTCTGTTTTCCCAGTACCGGCCGGGCCAGCTGGGCCTCCGCCCATTATCAAATGTAATGACTACAAAACCAAATCAAACCGACACAATAAGATGAGGGCTTTGAACTTTCAAGGTCATTATTCGATACCTAAGTTAGTCCCATACCTGAGTGAGTGTTATGTAGCATCGATCAGTTAATGGTGTGATCACCAGTCTTGGAGTGTTGCCCAAATATTCGTAGCTGTATCTAAATTGGGCATCGCAGATGTTTGCAAAACAGTCAAATTCCTTCTCATCCCATCTTAAAGAAATATCAAGAATAAACAACACACGAATTTATCTTAATAGTAATGATTTAAGTAACAATGACAACGTCAAAAACAGCAATATAATAGAAGCAAAGGCTGAAACGATGTGAAAATGAACATGAACCTGAAATGTATGATTGTGATGATGATGATGTTCTACTACTGGCGAGACCTGTGTCTGAGTTGCGACTGCCATTGAAACGCTGATCCAGCCTCAACTTTTCCTTGGATCATCTTGCTGACTACGTCTCTTGAATGTACATCAATAGTACAAATGGTCATGATTTTCTGTCGATCCTGTTTCGTCAGTTCTCCAATCAGGAGTGTAATTAATGTGCTGAGTTGGGCCACTTGTTTCTTAAAATAATCCTTCAGTGCATTATCGTAACCTTCTTCAAGTCTAGCAAACGCCATATTGACTTCAGTCGTCCACCAGATTTGAGAGCCGCATAACGAAACCTGGGCCATAAAATCAAACAGCCACTGTTCTCTTGGTTTCTCCTCATACGAAACTATTGCTTCACCAAAATAGTTTCGTATTGTCGACCGCATTATATCTTGCAATCTATTGAGCCAAATTTCTACCTACAAATAAAGTACCTATTGATAAAACGTGGACTCAAAAATCAGTGCGTATTTTAATGATTATTTAAAATTTTCTTACAGGTCCCGTACAATCGCAGGTTCCGTGAAACGGGACGTATTCTCCATCTTTCGCTATCATCCCAGCAGCTATTTTCCCAGGTTTATCTGCCGCTTCAGTGAATTTCAATTTTGCGATAGAATCGAATAGTTTTGTCAAATGTCTGAAAATTACACCATTCTTGTTGTTATTATTTCTATTTAAATTATCATCCAGGCTTTCTAAACTAAACATACCTTATAACCATATCAGCTTGGTTTCCATTGGATAAAATATCCAGCAAATCTGCAGATGAAACGAAATAGAATCTTGGAAACGCTAATCTTTTCGTTTCAAGATACTCAGCAAGCGCTTTTTCACAGATAATTAAGTCACTCTGCAAACCATCGAGTTTCGTAACTAACCCTTCCTTGTTCGTACCCTTCACGACGTTCGGTGTTTTTGACATATCCGTCGATAAAATCTAAAAAAAAAGCAGTCAAAAAAAGGTTCATTATGAAAGACATTATTTGGCTTAGCTTCAACCAACCAGTAGGTACTTATCTTCATGTCAAGTACTTACTTACCTTAAATTCTGTATCAATCCTATCAAATCTCGCAGAATCCTCTGGCAACTGTTTTCTGATATCTTCAGAACTCATGAAAATACTCTCTAAGTGAGTCCACGTACGCTGGACTTCAAACCAGACCGTGATCACTTGATCAGCAATCGACAGTTTCTGTTGCCAACCAGATACTTCCTCTAAAAAATGAGCTATGAATTTTGAGGTGATAAGATTTTGCAGTTGAACCTGAAATATATGAACATTAAAGAACCGTTCACCACATTAACTAGCATTATGAAAAAAAATTGAAAATATTTCTACAGTTCCTTTTTTCTGATACCTGGTTTTCTTCCAACGTCTCAATCAGCTCCTCACTAGCCCTCAAAAGAATGCAACCAGTTCTTTTGTGAACTTCCTGTTCAAACTCCATTCCACTCCACGTGGTGTTCAAGTCTTTAAGTGTTTTCTCCATAGACATCTCTTTCACGGCTTTGTCTACAATATTCTTGACTTCCTCTTCGCATTCGTGCAGGTTTAACGCTAATAAGTCAGCTAATGTTGTGTTTGTGTCCATAACGATCTTAACCTGGATGATTCAAGGTATTTTAACAAATTGCCAGTAGACACTTAATCTAACACACAAATGGAAATCATGAGACCACAGACGACATGTGCCTCACAAACATATTAAAGTGTTAACATAAACCTATTCTAAATAACTTCTTACTCGAACTACAACCACAGAAGAAAATACAAACATAGTTCCTACAAGTTAAAGCGGCACGCACACAAAAAAGCAAATTTAATAAAATTAGCGTTATTATAATTGAAAACGATATTATCCAATAGACATTAAATAAATACATGCTAATGCTTGATTTCAAAATGAAGGACATAGAGTATGACATGCCGAAACTTTGTTTCATTTCGTCCCTCGTGACATTGAAGTACTTACAGTGATTTCGGGTGGTAATGCAGCTAAGGTCTGTGGATCATAAACATATTTACATTCGGGAGCATTCTTTTCATTCCATTAACACATTTTAGTTGAAACATTCCCTTCAGGCAAATTAATGCATCAATCATTTCCAGCCAATATGAAAAAATTCAGTGACAATTTTGTCATAACAAAAGCAAAAATTGTGCTAGCACGACATCGATTCATGCAAAATGCATTACATTAAAAATATTCACACCCATAACATCCGATTAAGTCTTGTGTGCGTTCCATTGGCGAAGGAGCTAAATGGCATTATTTACATTGAAATTATATACAAATAGTAAAATCAGAGTTTGAATCCGTAATAGTGCGACTCAATCCTCTCTTCACCTTACTTACCTTAGTGCTTCGCATTAGTTGGTCCCAATGTCTTTCTCTTATAGCTGGATTCTGTAGTTCACCAACTGCCCTCAGAGATGTAAGCATATTTTTGACAGTTGCCTCCAAATTGATATAGGTATCCCAACTAAAATCAATTTACATTGATACACCAAGATTTTTTTGTTATTCTTCAAATAACTACTAACCATCGTATATTCACTGACCTTCTCATTTCCTTATCCAGCAATCTTATTTCTTTCGCAAACTTTTTACATTCAATGTCCATATTTTCAACATCGATTTTACGCCATGGTGTAGTTTTCCAATCATCTATACTGGTTCTTACTATGAACACGTAATCCCAAAGTTGCTAATGAAATGAAAAAAAAAAATAGTACTGCTATAACTATATCATAGATCTATGTATCTAAACACTATCTTTGTATTTTTTTCTCACAGTAAATGGTTCAATATAATTAACGTTAATTCGGCAATTAACATTACTGCAAATGCCTGTATGTCAAACATTTACCTTCAGCATTCTCAACTCCTTTCTACACTGCTTCAGCAATTTGAATTCAGGAACATTAACCTCAAACAACGACCCGGACTCTTGTATTCCTTTCATATCTTGCTCCAAATTTAACAATTCATAATCTACTTTTGACATCACTACGTATGGATCTTCACAATCGTATTTGAAAAACTGAAATAAAAATATATTACTAAAATAAATAGTACTTATATTTGCTGAGGGCTTACTCCGAATCTCGATGTTCGAAGTTCGTAACGGGCCATCCCTCTCGCTTTCATGTTAAACTGTGTTTGAGTTTGAGTAAGCGCGATGGCGCCATACGAACCTTGAATTTCGAGTTTCCGAGTAGCCCCTCTGTATTGTCAACAAAATTTGGGTTTAACCTACATTGTAACGCTTAAACACTTCTCTGTAGTAAGTAACATGACTGTCAAAAGTCGCAATTTTCTTCCTTATACCAGATACTTCAGCCGCTTGCAATGGAGCCACCTGCTGCTTCACAGTAAATGCCAACTTCTTTGTCGCTTGCCATTGCTCAGGTAATTCCTACGAAACATGTGTTGTTTGTAACAGCAATTAAATAATATTTATTATTAAAAATATCATAATTTAAATCGGCATTTACCTGTAATAGTACATTGACTTCTTCAGGAATATCCATGTCGTAAAATTTAAGCAGTTCTATAGTTTCTGTCAGAGGATGAAACATGTCATCAGTAGTTATAGCACGATCTTTCACGTTCATTAAATATCCCATTACTGTAACCAGTGCATCGTAATTTCCCTCTGGTACAGGCTGGAGCAAGCCTACCGATACAATAATAATATTTAATACAAAGTATTTATTCCAATATTTTTTTAATGTTTCTACCGTAATTCTAATTAATTTTGTACCTTCATCAGCTTCACGAATAAAATTTCCTAAGTCACTTAAACTTGATGTAACATTATTAACCAAATGTTCTTTGTACATATTTCCCCATTTCCTAACTGTGTTAAGTAAGGCTTGTCGAAATGGTCTAACGTCGACCTGTAAACATAATCATTATGACACAGTAACAAAAGATAACTAATAGACGTAAAACAATGACGTACCTGAAACCAATAATTAAATACTTTATATGGTTCCATGTCTTCAATATCCATAAAGAGATTTTCATAATGATCAATCTGCTCCCTGAAAGCTTCCATTTTAGGGGCACATGGTTTTGGTGGAATGACATCTTTATCTTCAGACCCGATTTTGTCAATCTCCTCAGGAGCAAGTATTCTACCATAGGTGAGGAATATTTCCATGACTGCATCTCTTTCTTCCAACCATAAGAAAGAATAGTTCTCAAAAGTTTTGCAAAAGTCGTTAGCATCTTCTATCACCTATAAATATAATATATATTATGTGATTGCGTCAAATACAGCATTAAAGGTACAATTTACTACCTAACTCTTTTGTTTTGTAAGTTATGAAAAGAAATATACTGCAATTACCTTTTCTATCCCATTTAAAATATCTTCCTTCATGTCCACTATATCGGAATTACGTGTTATTTGTGCTTCGTAAGACTCATCTTTCTGTGGATAGATTCTGTCTATCAAAGTAGCCATTTTCAATATATCATTAATGAGTCCCATTATCAGAGCTGTAAAGCCTTTCTTTTCATTTGGGTCTAAACTGGGATTGAACACCATATCCGGTTCAAGTAACTCAAGTTGAGCTTCGAATAAAGGCGCTAGTTTATTTTTGGGTTCCATGTGCTCGGATATGTAGCCCATACTGAAAAAGATAACCGTTGTTGAACTATCTTATATTTAATTTCCCAATTAAAGGTACATACTTTCATCTTACACAACAAGACAAGTTACCTGGTAGCAATAGTCTTAAACAGTGACTCTTCGAACAAATTGTCAATAAATTCCACGTAGTTAAGCCATATCGCACTATCTTGGTTATCCTGCATATTAAAGAGTTCCATATTTTCTTTCAGTAATTCCCTTATTCGTTCTGCTGTAGATACAATATCATTGTAACGCTTGTTAGTTTTCTCTTGACGGTCATCAAGATTCAATAAAGTATCCTATAAAACCAATATATTTGTATTAAATCGTACTATAACTTGTTTCAAATTAATCAGACTTTCATTTATGTATACCTTTTTGCTTTCCTTCCTTTCTAACAACGGTTGAGAAGACCATGTACTCATGACAGCTTTTATCTCTACTAAATTATCTTGTATTTTGGACATACGTTGGTACAAACTACCAACTAGGGTATGCAATTCTTGTAAATAATTCCATAAATCTAAAAACAAGAATATCATTAACAGGTGGATTACAGAAGGTCATGTGCGTAGGCACTCATGATATCTACTTCTGCTATTAGTAATCATATAGCAAAGTGGCTGAAAGAAAAGCTGTTGGGCGAAGGAAGAAATTGTGGCTGCGAAACATTCGGGAATGAACAGGAGCCACAAGTGCAGCGGAACTTTTCAATTTTGCCAAAGACCACGAATAATATGAATATAAATATACAAAGACAAATAAATAAGCGGAGCTGACTGCCAAACTACTTGGAGAGGCAATATAAGATGAAGGATATCAGAAATCATCCGATATCAATAAGGTTATATCAATGAATTGAATAACAGAACAAGGATTGGATAAAATAGTAATTATTACCTTGGGAATTCCAATTCAGTTCATTTTGTGCCATATCTATTCGCAAATCGATCGCTTTTATTTCGCTTTCAACCAAGTCGAATTCCACCTTTTGACTGTTCTTCCGTATCTGATTGTACCAGTCTATTGTAATTCCGAGATTAATTCGATACTGGCGATACGTTTCCTGTTTCTCAAATAATTCTAAGCTCTCTTTGGGAAGTAAATCTTTAGTGTCTGGATTGTTTCGTAGGTGGTGTACTTCCTTGAGAATGTCTAAAACCTTACAAAAGGTAAAAGAATATTTTAATGCAGCATTATTTATATTAAAATCTGTATAAACAATTATTAATTTATTCTTACCATAGGACTAAAATTCAAAACGAGATCGGATCCGTGTCGTGCCAAAATAACATTATTTGTTTTCTGTTCTATAATTTTTGGTACATTCACAGTCCAATCATTAAAGTATTTCTTCTTAAATTCGTTAATTTCTTCAATTAGTTTGTCGTATCTCGCAAAAAGCTTCAAGGCCTCATCCGTACCTTTTATCCTACGTGTGAAAAAAATTACTTCAATATTGCTCGTGGACTACTTGATACGTGTTTCGTGTATGTATAACCATTCCATAATTATATGCCCATTATAGAAAAAGTCTATGCAATTTTGACTACTTCAAGCCAGTGTTTAGTGTACAATGTGGAAACAAAATCTACAGTATTAAGTAAAGAATGGACATCTCACAGTAAGGAAATCAATGAAACAGAAGAATGAAAGCCAAATAATCAGCTTTCGCAATTTGCCCCACCCTGATGACTTACGGGTGCGGCAAATTGCGAAAGCAGGCTATAGGCTTCGTGATCCTTGCTGCTAACGTCGTCATGTACAAGAGGCCCCCTGCCATGGGGGGCAGGTAGGCATCCACCTCCATATGGCCATACTTCTGAAGGCGGTGGCTTTGTTCTTTAAAGAGTTCCTAGAAACATAAAATATAGTTGAGGCAGCCAATACTATTTACTCTTCATTAATGTGCTAAATACTTACTTCGCAGGTTACTAGTTCTCTCTCGAGCATTACGAGTATTTCGCAATATTTTGCAGTGAATTCATTCTTTATTAGTGGCCGGTCCAAGACTGATCCAATGATATCAATTAGCTAAAAAAAAAAACTTTCAAATTAATGTTTTCTGTTTTTTATATCAAAATCATTAAATATGTTATATGAAGTACCTTGAATACCGATTCTAAATTAGAACAACTGTCAAAAGATTCAACCAATACAGTAGAAAGTTTCAGATCCAAATCGACTATATTATCTTGAAACTCCTTGAAATCTTCATCAAACTTGTTATCGTCAGGATCCAAGACGTCGTAAGATTTTGAGGCAAATCCATGAAAATATGAATCGAATTCTGCTGATATTTCTCTTATCTGTCCGCTGAGCACTCTGCCTTTCATACCACCTATTTCAATTTTTTCTAATTTTTGAAACTCCAATACAGTTTTGAAAAACCATTGTATAGTATTCAATCTGTTTAGGAATCTGTTCATTCTATCGAAGACCACGTTTGGATGAAATGTCCATGGTATAACTGTTCTGTCGACGAAATATTTTGACAGGTTGTCTTTAAAATGCTCAAAGGTGCTACGAAATTTCTTTAGAATATTTATCGTAACTTGTATGCGCTGTGTCGCTTCATCAATATCGCTGTGAAATAGCGTGCTTGGGTCTAAACATTTCTTTGCCTAAAACATTAAGCGGTTTATAAAAAGTATCTTTAGCGCCACACTTAATAACATGCTAATATTTGCCACAAAATGTATGAACCTGATGTATTAACAGATTGCAAATCTGTTTCAAAAGCACCATTAGCTTAGAAGAACTGCAATAATACTTAGAGTCTCTCCATATCATGCAAATAACGTGGAAAAGAGGCCGGAACAAAGGCTGACATTCCGTGAAATCAGTGTCTTCTAAACCTTGAAAATGCTTTACTAACGTTCTCAAATACAAATCTATTTCTTGGGCTTCTGCCAACGCTGAAATCAAAGTTGATTAATGTCAATTTATTCAAAACGGCACAGTAGTAGTAGTCTTCGAATATTTTGTTATACAAAGTCATATTCAGTTTATTTACAATTCAATACTATAAATACACAGATCAAAATAAAAATATGTCAATACTTGATATCATTCGGGATATACAGGATATCCCAAGACTATGCCACATAGAGGGAAAGTATCTTAAACATTGTAGATAGACCATTTTACTGAAAGGAGACTTCATTTTTATTTCAAAAACAATTTGAACTGCATTCAAAGGTTTTTGAGTGAGATAGTCTTCCTTTTATTTAAGATGCTATGTTACTTGGAAAAAAATAATCCTTCAGATTTTGCCTTTTGATCGGTCTCGTAAAATTACGGGTGTTTCTTTTTTACCATTTGGCGGGTTCGAATCCCAATTCAGACAGGCGATTATTCATAAATCTTTAAATGTAGTTCGAATTGATTTTAAAATCAAAATGTAGTCTCATTTTAGTCAAATTGTCTATCTTTAATAATGAATACTTTCCCTACATGTGGAATAGTGTTGGGACATCCTGTATATGTATTACTTGGTAGAACCGTTATTTGAGGAACCTCGACACGAAAGCAGAAGAAGAAGATCCTGTATATGCTAAACATTATGTTTACTAATAAGGCTAAAAATATAGAAGACATATAAATTACAATAAAATTTACCTGAAACGATGTTTTTGAACAACCGACTAAAGCAAGGATAATATGCTGATGTCGTCTTCTCCAATATAACAGCCATACAGCGGACTCTGTCACCACGAAGTTGGTCGTAAATGTAGTTCAGGTTACTCAATCTCGATTTCCAAAACGCTAGCTCTATATAAACAGAATCTTTTGAGAATTTTAAACAGATATTAAAGGACCACTGGTCTAAATTTTTATGCGAGTGCTAAGTTCAAGCAGAAGCGTTATCTAAACTAACAACTAATTACACATATAGAAAAACAAGAAATTAGAATTTAAATGGCTTGAACAAGACTTGAACTCACATCTCCTATGGCTGTCCGAGTCATCATTACATTTGATCGGAACCACAGAGGCACCTACTCCAGTCATCAAATTTCTCAATCGCTACACTTTTGAGCATTCACAAGCGAGTTAGGGGTAAATCGCTATCAAACCTGATTTACTGACACTTATGTCACTAAACCTCCAGTTATTGGTTTTTTTAGGCGCCAATTATATTCACCAACCAGATTTTGATAAGGAACAAGTAGGACGATGGTGTTCAAAGGTACAGCGACCGAAAAATCCAAGTGGGTGTCTGCATGGTAGCTACAGAAGACGAGGAATCAAGTCCTGCTCAAGTCAATGCACTATCTACTTCAACTAATATAGACGGTAGATATATGTACAAGTTAGTTCCATTGTCCATTCAGATTCAGTGGAGCGGTTGGATGTCTCTACATAATATAGGTATAATATCAACGACATTAATTTTAAATAGCTTATGGCTTTCAAACGGCCCATATATTTTCTCATACAAACTAACCAACAGTCGGCACAGGGTTCTGCCCATTGTCGAACGCTTGTGAAGAGTCCTCCATCATCACATCGTTTATCTGCTGAGCCCACTTGATGACCACGCCTTCGATGGCGCTCTTCAGGTACAAGTCCACCTCCTCTCCCCGGAAAATACCCTTCTCGGCCTCGTGCACTAACTCTACCCCCACGGGCATGGGGAGCACTGTTTGTCCATTAACTTTGCCTTTGACCTAGTTTAGACATTAGCATTTGAATAGGTTAAGAAATAAAATATACTTCCAAGTATCCGAAATTTTATAAGGATTATTACAGTATGATTACAATATTGTCAAATTTTTACTACGAATTTTCCAAGCCCCCTTTGACAAAACTTGTATCCACATCACGAGCATTGATAAAAAAATGTTGAACGTGGCATGTTTATAGCCTTTTGTATTCTGCTAAAATACTTATTATTTTGGACATTATCTTCCCGCCCTTGGTTTTCATGAAAGTTTCGGAAATAAGGGTAAAAGCTTTAATGACTGTCAACATCATATTATGAAATTTTCAGCACATTAAATTCGCTAATAGTTTAAAACTTTGTAAATCGGCCTTTTATCAGGTTTATTGTTGAAAGTATACCTGCTATTGCAAGAATATCATGGATTTATTGTATTTCCTTACCTCGTAAACAGTACTTTTAAGGCTATGTATTTGCTTGAGGATATCTTGGGAAACCACCAGCGGCCAGCCTTCATGATTGAGAGGATTGGACAGCAGTGGAACGAATACTTCGTCTACCAGGGCTGCTAACTCATCTATTAATCTTGGTGCGAGATCACCTAGGAATATATATAATTAGTGTAAATGAGAAAACCAAATGTGACACTTCCCAAAATCAAGATCTTAAATTTATCAATAGGCCAGTTTTACCTATTACAAAATACTTTCTAGGTTGCAAAGTAAGTTATTGAAAATTTCTTATAAGCAGTTTTTCTAAAACCTGACTATATCACAACTGAGACCTCTATAAAACTTACCAGCAAACACTTACCAAAAATGATCATTTCAGAGCAGTTCTCCCTCGGCACAACATCGGGCTTCTTCTTGACATAATACACCGCTTTATTCTTCAGGTAGCAAGGAAACGATATCACTGGGACCAGCTGAGCAGCATGCGTCAAGACCACAACCAGAAGTACGGGAAACGGTTTGTCCACGAAGTCTTTTAGAGTAGATCTGTGTTCTTCCACACTCAGGACTCGCATCCATTTTTCCGGTTTCAATTTTAAAGATTTCACGGCGTAGGATCCGATGAAGTCGTATCGAGGATCCTGATGGGACGATGATGGCCCTGCTTGATCCATAATTCAAGTCATGACTTGTCTGGTTTCTTGGCCGGTCGGATACCGATTGAGGGCAGAAAAGACAGAGGTGAACGGCAAGTCACGCAAGTCTATAGCGGCCATTATGGAGGGATGTCTCCTTTGTAACGAGCCGACTTGGATACGTAAAGGCAAAAATAGATCGTACGGTCAACAAAAGAGGCTTTTGTGGATTTTTTAATTGCTCGGGGGAAAGAAGAGTTGAGGAAAGAAGGTTTTAGATTTAACGTACCTATGTCACCTTGTTTTAAACGTATTTTTTCATTATAATTATTTCTATATAGGCAATGAAACAGATGATGCTCATAATTTTTTACAGGTTACCTACACCATTTTTTTAAGGTTGTCTACATTCTTAAATCGTTTAATTATAAATATGAGAATGCAGAAAAAGATGAACAGTTAAAATGTGATTTTTATAAAAAAAATGCTTGTAGGCGTAAAGAGCAACTGTAGCCGATTTATCTCCCGCGGGAGTTATACATTTTTATAACTCCCGAGGGAGTCATATTTCATTCGTATCCTTCGCCGGTGCCCTTTGCGATTACGTCGCTCTGCAACAAATACCTAACATCCGACAATCTCAGTCGCCGTTCAGTACACATTGTACAGTGCGCATCCACGAACGCAATGGTTGCAGATATTGCTCGCTCTGTTGCTCGTGCAATTCGCTCTCACTCGCAGGCTGTTTTGCGCGGTTTTTACTATACTCACAATTCAGTCTTCTATTTTATTTTTATTTGTATCATCTATTATATGCCTTAGTCTCTGCGGACGGTACAAACGGTCTTGACGGTAAGTGAGCAGTGCCAGGCGTGCGGCGCGCCGCCCCGCCCCGCCAGATGACATTCGCGACGTCGCAAATAAGGTCACCTCCACTGCTTGAAGACCCAAGACAGAGGATACAGCGGATTTTGTACCGACACGGCACCACTCTACTTGGGGTTATTTGGAGGACTTGTGGGAGATGGGATACATTATTTTCGCCAAACAATAGCATGATAATGATAAGGCATGATTTAAAATATTGCCGCCTCTATGTGGCAGAATTCATATTGTATTTGTCATTTTATTGTATGTACCATCAGCCACACAACTAACTTACCATTGGTAGACCTTACTGACATTGACATAAAGCCTACAGAAGCCTAGAGAAGTGACCACTTAAGTGTGTTGGTGTTTGTGCTTCAATTCTTGCAAATAAATGATTAATAAAGTTGTAAAAATAAAATGTCTGTACATCGAAAAAAATGAAAAAAAATGTGATACGGATTATTAGAAGGTCACTCAATCGATTTTTTTTCTTATGTTTTTATGTGGCGAAGTCGCTCCATCACGCCAAAACGGCTAACGGATTTGATTTATAGAATACTTTTTACCCGACTACGAGAAAGAAAAATAAAGGGATTATTTTTTTTCACCTCCGCTGACGAAGTTTCCTATAAATCAATCAAATATAAATCAAATCTTTGAGACGGATCAGCTAAATACCAACTGGCCGCTTTGGACTCGATTGACAAACGAGCTAGGCGGCTTATTGGCGACCCTACTCTAACTGACACTAAGCTGCAGAGCCTGGAGCATCGACGTAGGGTCGCTCGTCTGTCGGTCTTTTACAGGTTACATTTCGGTGAGTGTGCGGAGGAATTACATGATTTAATTCCACCAGCCCCTTTCGATCATCGGGACACACGACGCGTGCGTTCGTTCCATCCGCACGTGGTCAATATTCCGCGAATCCGCACGAAGCGCTTTGGTGCAACTTTTATCATGCGTACCGCAAAGGAGTGGAACTCGTTGCCTGCGAGTGTGTTCCCCGACCATTATAATTTGGGCGTGTTCAAGACAAGAGTGAAGAAACTGTTTCTAGACGGGCATGATACATCCTTGACCGCATCGTCACTTAACAACAGGTGAGATTGCGTTCAAATGCCCATCTATTTTATAATAAAAAAAAAACAGTTTCATATAAATCAATCAATTTCCTATAAATCAAATCTATAAATCACAAAATGTAACAACTGTCCCGTATTACCAATAACCTTTTTATCAGTGAAAGGAAACTCTGAAGACTTGTGTCTAGTTTTATTTTGGGTTATTCCCATATTTCACCACTGAAGTCATTGGTGCCATTGGTGTTTGTGGTAACTGCTAGGTTTTCTTCCCAACACATGGGTAACAGACAGGTTACCAGTGGTAACAAGTTAGTGGTAACAGGTGGGAATTACCCTTTTTTTGTTCAAGGCACACGAATTTCAAATCATATGTTTAATTATTGAAAGAAAAATTAGAAAGAAGAATTAATAAGTAAATTAATAGTTTAAAAAACACTAGAAAAACACGCTTTACAAGACTTTTCTAACAAATCCAAACACAGCTATGATACGATGTTCCATCATGAAGTTCCAGTGCATATCTTCCGGCTCCATCATCAGATTAGTTCGACAGTACCATATTATTCTATTGTCATCAGAACTACATACAGCTGCCAATTTTCATGACGCTACGATCCTTGGAAGACGGTTAAATTAGTTACCTTAGATTCCATTACATAGTTACATACAGGGCCCTATTCAACAAACATTACAATCTTTGATTTGATTTGATTTGATTTGAATCCAATAAAATTGTAAAAAAGTGACATAATTGTAGAATTGTAAGGTAAAAACTTGTTCAATAAAAGTATAAATTGGTAATTGTACCACTGCCAATAAATTGTAAAATGTCCCACTTGTAAACTCTGTTCAATAAAACTTTACAATTGCAAAAAAAACCTGTCGCTTTCCATGACAATTGTATTTTACAAATATGTCATAGTAAGCTACAATTTACAATTAAGTGTAAGTAATATTATGTTTTTTAATAACTAAAAATGACGGTAGAATAAAGTTCTATTACCAACTTGTTCGACAAATTGCATTCCAATTTCCATACGATGCAAAGCGCACAAAATTTGCGTTTCTCTTACTTCCGTGAGCAAGCTCATTGCTCGTTGCATTTATCAAATATTCGACGGTAGTTTTGCATACTGTGAATTTCTCATTAAATGTGAAATCGGTAACGTCAAGAGTGAAATTGCTCCTTCTTCGAAATATTCGCCTGCGTCGCACAATAACCACTATGGATATTCTTCGACACTTTCATTACTCGATGATGACGTGTGCATCATATTAGGTTTCGAAAAGCAATGCCTAAACTGTGTTCAACAATTTTTACACCGGGTGAGTGCGCCTGTCAGAATTTTGCTACAATTCTACAAATATGTAAACTTGTAACTACAAGTATGGGTTTAAATAAACTGGTTTTTCTGACAAAATTGAAAATTATTGCCTGTCAAGTGAAAATCTTTATTGAACAGAAATATGTAAAATTGTCGTTACAATCCGACAATTTTGTAAAATTTCCACCATTACAAAATTGTAACTTGTATTTTTTATTGAACAGGATATACATAAAAATGAAAATTGTAATTGTAATTAAAAATTGTAAATTGTAAGTTTTATTGAATAGGGCCCATGTCGACCTAATAAAAGCGTGTTAAAAACAAGCTAAGGGCGCCATTCGGCTGTATTTGATTGTTGCATTTATTGAATCCGTTAGAGCGGGTTTGAATCCCACTTGTAGCACACAATTATTATATATTAGCTTCTGCCCGCGACTTCGTCCGCCTTAAATTCGTTTATCGCGGATAAGGGTATTTTTCCGGGATAAAAAGTAGCCTATGTCCTTTCCCGGGACTCAAACTAGCTCCATACCAAATTTCATCCAAATCGGTTCAGCGGTTTAAGCGTGAAGAGGTAACAGACAGACAGACAGACAGACAGACAGACAGACACACTTTCGCATTTATAATATTAGTATGGATTCGCATTTAACAGAATAAAAAATCCTTAGCAGAATCCTTAGCCAAACTTCAAAAACTAATTTGGAACACAGACAAAAGTTATGTAACAAAACAAGCCCTATTACCTCCCTTGTGCATAAATCGTCATTTATTTGCACGAGCAAATAAAATTAAATTCTTGTAGAATCTGTTTTATTGCCGGTGGCAGGGAAAGATATCGTGATTCGCCTTTCGTTCACTGTCGTGCGTCAGCCCTATTGATTTTGATAAGCTTACTCCAATGTTCTATGATATTTACGGTAATTTATGCTTCGTTGGACAGTAAATACGACGATATAGATATACCTATGTATATCTTTATCGGTCGGCTAAATTCGCAAAACTCGTAACTCCGTCGAATCAAATTTTACAGGAGGCACAAAAAACTAAACTATAACAATATGGCGGTCGGTTATTGCGAGGTTTTCTGTTTCGGTTTTTAAACGTTAACGGTTTTTTCCTAGTATTTAAGTGTTTTGCCATTATATGCGTTCAGACTTTAACTATCTAAAAGTGCCAACAATATTTAGAAAATAAAAATGTAGTTACGAGGTTTGCTACTTATCCGACGATATAATCAGTGGCATGCAGTCCATATCGGCACAAACTGCTGCCCGTGTGATCAAAACATTATAATTACTTACTTTGGCCAAAAAATCTTTGCACTTTCATCATCACTTTGCATTATCATCACTATTATAAACTTGTAAAAATGAAATGTCTGTACATTAAAGATAAAATATTCAATAAAATCATTGTAACGGACTATTTGGAGGTGACTGAATCGAAAAATATTTTTTTTGGATTTTTTGTATGTTTGTATGTGTCGTTGTGGCTTCATCACACCAATTCGGCTAAACGCATTTTAATTATTTTGCTCCAGGGCTAGATTGGTATCCACAAATGGGACTTAGTTATAGGACACTTTTAACCCGACTACGCTAAAGAAAAAAATAGGGGTAATGACTTTTTCTCCCCCGCGAACGAAGTTGCGGGCACCTTCTTGTATTATAATATATATCTGTATACTATTATAAGCTTGTAAAAATTAAATATCTGTAGGTACCTTAAAGATATTTTCAAAAACCGATTGTAACGGACTATTTGAAGGTCACTGAATACAAAAATATTTATTTATAATGTTTAGTATGTTTGTATGTGTCGTTGTAGTTTTAACCCTTAGATGCATGATAGCCCCCGTTATCTTGTCGCACTGACGTTACTTTTACGTTTTTTGAATGGTTTTTTTATCGACGTTCTCGATATCGATATTTATGCAACAATTCGATTGATTTTTCGCCTTTTAAATCTCTGCTCAATCTCAATGTAGCGTAGGTATTAAATTTCTGAAATAAAAATAAGTAGATCACCTCATTGGCCTTAAGGTGCGTCGCACATTTGTATCATTTGCCCAATCAGATCTTCGTCCTGTGGCATGATCGCGTGTCACGATCAGGCGTTTGGACGTTACGCCGATCTGATAGCTCGAATGTTCATGTGTCCATGTTGCTACGCGTATCACACACTTAGATCGGACGAGCGTGGCGTGATCGCCGCACCGTCAGTGAGCGTCCAAGCGGCGCGATACGCAGTCATGTCACGCTACGGTGATCGGATACGAGCAAATGATACAAGTGTGGACGCACTTTTACGTGACGTGATAACCTTAGATAAATTATTAATCTATTTGCAACTACATGTCACATTGACACACAGCCGCAACCCCTTGCAGTTTTTTGTAATAGTTTTTGTTAAATATTGGCGAGGAGTTTATTTGCTTAGTACATACCTATTACTGTTACAATTAAAGTTAATTATTATTACTGTGGAAAAACTATGATAAACAGTCTTAACTAACAAACAGCTGAGGCTTTTATTTATAGACTTTTATTATTCCTTTTTTATCCTATTTATATCCGTTCGTACCTTGAGTTGTGATTGACTTTGACTAATTGTCAGTGACATATAACTCTAATTACTACACCATCGTCATTTAGAAACTCAATAAAAAAAATTCAAGCCCTACGAAAAAGCAACGTCAGTGCGACAAGATAACGGGATACTTTTTACTCGACTACACTGAAGAAAAGAGAGGGGTTAAGACTTTGTCTCCTCCGCGAACGAAGTTGCAGGCTCCTTCTAGTTTTTCTTTATAGTTCTACACTAAATATTCTACACCAATTTACTCCACAATACTTTACTTTTATAATTATGATTGATTACGTTCACTGGAATTTAAAGTACTGCATTCCGCTACTTTTTAATGGATTCTCTAAATAAAATATAGTCATTTATCTGGGTCATGCAAACAGTTTCAAATTATCTTGGACATACTAATATAAAAAAGAATAGGTACAGTCACTTGAAATAATATCTGACATGATACATATAGCGCTCAAAAATATCTCACCACTCTTTTTAGAATCGTCAGAATGTGTCAGATGTTTTTAGGCAACGGTTCTCACGGGTATTAGTATAGGCAACTGTACTTATTTAAATGTATTAAATATAAACTGTACTTATTTAAATTTACGTTTAACATATCCTCGACAATTTGAAACATTAAAATACAAAGATAATTAAAACCAAATAATTTCGTAATTATTACATTTATTGATAATGACAGCGATGGTTGACTCGAATTTGCTACTTGGCAAAAATATTTCCACTAGTAGGGAACTATTTTCGTATTATATTAAAATCTCTTTAAATTATGCTTAAACGTGTACATAATGAATGACGCAACCATCTAAGCTACAGAGTAGCCGCTAAGTCACTTATCGCATAAAAAGAATTAGAAATACTTTCCATTTGTGATCTAAGTATATTCAACATTTAGTTACACAATTCAAAGACTGGCAAATAAACTTAAGCGTCTACATTAAAAATAAATCATTTAACATGATCATCAAAACTAACTTCATTATTTAAAAGCTCATATTGAATTGACTGCAATAAATACAATGTCTACTATGTACTTGTAGTTAATAAAATAATAATACAAAACAAATAATTTCATTTACTTATAAACTATTGTTTAAAACAAAAGCACAGCACATGGTCAGCTTAGTTTCTAAAAATTAAATTAGAACCTACGTGTAGCTGCTTTAAGGTCACTATTCGCTAAGGAGTGCGAAACCGGTCTTTGGTCATATTGAAAACCGATTATAACCAAAAACCGGTTTCCCACTCCCCACTATTCGCCTACCCTAGGAGCCCTAGTGCACGTCCCTCCCCCCGCCGGCCCTACCACTACTGGACGAAAGCACACCGAGAGTTTTAAAGACACATCCTACTATATTTGAAAATACTTTATTCAATATTTCTTTTTGGATTTTACAAGTACACATTGAGCTGTCCTAGTCAGGGCCGAGTAAACAGCGGACCTATATAACCACTATAGTATGCAAAACCGGTTGTTTGTCACTGAAAATCTAGTTTAAGCAGGTTTTACTGTGACAAGAAACCGGTGATGCATTACCTAGCTGCCGTATGACAAAAAGTTCTACCTCGATATGGGGTTCATAACTAGATACAACTCTTTGACTCTGCGTGGCTATAATAGTTGCGTTATTGCAAGCTGCAATACGTGCAAGCGGGACGAATGTTTTATCTCCGACAGTAAACGCAACCATCATAGTTCTTCAGACCGCGTAATGCAATAAATGCAAAATAACGTTCAAAGTCGCTATTCGGTTAAAAATCTAACTTATCACCGAATACTACTGAATCTGATAATGTAAAAAATGCCATTTAAATGGAATGTTTAAGTACAGTCTGAAAGCATTCGATAAACACGATACCTACGTGACAAATATGGATGTCAGTCAACATTTACAAATATTCTCTAAGAATTGGCGTTAAAATTAGTGTGTTACTTTGAAACGGTTCGTTTGATTACTTTTTAGCTATTATTATTATTACTTATACGTAGATGTGAATATACACGATGTTACAGGGATGAGGCAAGTGGCAGGCTATGAATTGAAGTGAAATTATTACAAACACTAGTAAATAACCAGGCGTTTTACACTATTAGTGTTCTCATTAAGTGTACTTACGAATATTACTGACTAAAAGGATGGAATATACATTAGGTGAGCTAGACTATCTCCGCCGCCACGATGCTGTGGATATCTTGCCCGATATACGCGCGCTATGCCACTATACTGATATAGTTCGCCCTCATCGGGCATCAAAATAACTACACAGTTCATTTTAAACCACACGGCCGGATTTAGGTTATGCGAAACCGGTTCTTGACAGAGTAAAACCGGTTAAAACCTTCAACGTGATCAAACCGGTTTAGCATTTCCTAATTGGATTCCACGATCCGGTCGTGTCATTTGAAACTATCTGTTAACAACCTTTGGAATAAATAACCATGTTTCATATATTATATCTACCATCGATTATTGTTCGAAACTGGATGGAGATAATAAATTTAGGACAGATTTGTGACATTATTTATTTTTGGCAAGTCCACACGACTTCATATTTTTAAAACAACCCATTATTAACAGCGTTAGCAAGAAACGCGCACGACAGTTGAGCCACAGTAAACATCGTCAAAAATAATGTGGCACATTTCATTTTATTATGCAAACGATTTTATAAGACTAAATATTATGGTCGATCGCTTTCTTGCAACGGACAACAAAAATAATGGGCAGTTATCGTCTCAAATTTCACCAGTTAAGTACAAGTCTTTTATAAGGACGAAGTTTTAATATTGGACGTTTCTGTGAAGTTCTACCTTTGCTTAAGGGGACAATTAAAGCAAGTGACAAAGAAAATAGGAATCAAATTGCTTGGCAATATTGTGTCATTGCGTGGCAAGAAACTATCACATTTGAAGGAGGCAATTTGTGTTCGGAAACACGTTTAACTGAGCAATGCATTTGTAAATGTTTAGTAAAAGCTCGCTAACCACAGACGTTATATTCCACGTGCAGAATATAAACCTGTGCAACTATACGTAACGTAAATAATGAGCTAATACATAAATAAATTACAGTAACATCTATACCACAAACTATACAGTAAAAAAATCTATACAAATAATCCGACATGATACATATAGCGCTCGAATGTTATCACTGAACACAAAAATTTCATTGGTTCTAAATTAATAATACACACAAAATTCACATATTTACATCTAAAAAGAATTAAATTAAATCACATTTAAAAATGTCCAATTATTTACAACATAGTCAATTAGGATCGAAATCGTGTCAATAAAATGAAAATTGTAAAATAAATTAATTTGTAAATTCATTGAAATTTCTTTATAATGTCAAATACAATAAAATGGAAATCGCGGCCAATCCCCTACGACAAGTTATTAATCTAGTTAATAATCGCGAGAGGATCCAATTTCCTTCCAACAAACCTTTATCAAGGATACAACAAACAAAGGCGTAAAATATTGCCTAGACCTATCACACAATAAATTTAACTTCTGCGACTCATAACGGAATAACGTGCCAAACTTTTAATTTATCATGTAACAGTAGAAATAAACAACTACATAGAATCCATTGAGTTATCTTATTTAGCTAAATTCTAACCTCAAAATACATTTCATTAGTTACACATTTTTTTTTCTAAGAATAAAGTATCTCGATACAACAGTTAGAAGATCTCCTTCTAATACTGTTTTACCGACCTGAAAAACGCCGATTTTAAGAGGCCCCGGCAAGTTCGGCCGAATTTCACCTTCCCATACAAACGGAGTTTCGTTCTCATTTTTAAACTACGTGTTGGATTGTAACGAAACTTTGCATATACAATGACATGAGGCATATCTAGGTCTGTAATTAGTTTATATAGCTCCAGTTTATAAAACAAACGAAATACAGCAAAAACAAGTTTTGTATCAAACACTTAGATTTGTTGTATTTTCTTCATTATGGTGTCTGAAGCTACATAAACTTAATACAGACCTGGATATACCTTAACTTATTCTAAGTACAAAGTTTCAGAGCACTAACTACGTTTTCTCCAACTTGCTCGGAAATGTTCCCATTAATGTAGTAAAAACACACCGCGAAGTCCATGGTTATATGCGTTGATACGATAATCAATTTAAAAAAAAGTGGCGTTACTTCCCGGACAGGCCTGGGAAGTGTACATTATTGTGCAGGTTTTTACTTTTAATTTCATCCAAGACTTTGAAAATTCAAAACCGAGATTTAAAAAAACTTTAATTGTTTTCTGCGTTTAGTTAATGCATTGTTAATGCCAATAATAATTTAAAAAAAAAACAATAATTATTGTGTCCAAATCATAATACAGTTTATTTAGTCTTAATAATCTTCTGGGAATGATAAATATTTTGTAGCAAAGGTATGTTTTTTTAAATGTTGTACGTTTAGGAATTGTCGATTCAACTAAAAGTAATAAATAATGCATATATTTGTTTTAACTATTGCTATGGGTTTTCTTTTTATTTGTTTTCATTGCTATATTTCATGTGGAACCAAATATACAATTCGGACCCAAAACTTTTAACTTTAATATCCTTAAAAAAAATCAAGACGGGAACGTGAATTTCATTTTGTCAAAGATTGTCTGCCGTGTTATTTTTACGAAAATAAGTTACATAAACATGTGTCAAATTTCCTCACATATTTGTAGAAAAGCAGTATACATGCTTCGGCAGGAATGTCATTTCGTGGATTCGTAAAACCGTACGCATCCACGAAATGACTTTTCCCGGCCTCTGCAGTAATATACTATTGTATGGAGAACCGAGCTTGCCAGGGACTCTTAAGCCAAAACAAATAACATTTTGAGGTTGTGTATTAATTACATGGCAAAAAAATCTATTGGAGGTTAGAAATTCGCCAAGTAACATGGATTATACAAAGCACCATTAGCCGCTAAAGTAAACAGAATCAGGGTGGTGGACGTATATGTATAATTCGGTCCGTAGACGGATGCGGAGCGGCGCGGGTTCGACGCGGATGAAGGGCGGGTTTATTTGCTCCTCGTTTTAGTTCCCACGACGTTTATGCTCTCGCCGCGACTCCTTGATCTGTGTAAGTTGTGTAGGCCGTCTCCTGGAAAAGACAGGTAATTAAGTTTATATTACAGTTGCTACCTACTCTATCACTACTATAATATCTTACGGATCTCTAGCTATTTTTACACGACATGTCTTATATTTATCCCTGATAAATATTTTGAGTACGCCTCGTTGCCACTCGCCAGCGCGAGTAGTTAACGCGGAAAACGTAAGCAGAATGTAAATGCAGCCTATTATTATAATTAAGCACTTGACTGACACATAAAAAAAGCTTTTTCTCAAACATGCAATGAAATATTGATGTTGTGTTCCTTGTAATAGACCACGAAGTATGAAAACATCACCACGGCCCCCCAAGTGCGCGCGCCGTGCATCACACCACGGGAGACACAAAGCCCAGATGGCACCTCCCGTAAAGTGTTACCGCGCCTCGCTCCTTCGGAGCGAGGCGCCAATTCAGCACTTCTGCAATGGTCGTTTCACAACCAAATGAGATTAAAGACACATAAAAAAAAAACCCCGAAGCCTCACATTTCGGGTGCGGCGCAACGAGGGGCATACAAAATTGCCGGCCAAGGCCAGCAAAGCGACCTTCTTTTGTTTCCATTCGCTCCGAGCGCCGCCACGCCGCCGCGGCGCGGCGAAGAGAACGAATAACTATGTATATTAAAATAACGTTTTGGTGGGAAAAAAAATGTTTAAAAAGTGTCAAACAAAAAAAACATTTTTTTCTTTTTGTTCATTTTTAAAGAGCAGAAAGCGTGAAAATTAAGTGTTCTTAGATGTTTTCTGCGTATTTTCAGAACTACAATTTCTGTATTGCCTTATTTTATCTTAGTATTATAGTGGCGATGGCGTGGCGTTAATAGAACCCGATTCTCATCGGCTTGCCTACTTTAAGGCATTTGAGTACTTTATTTTAGTGCTTTTAAAGAAAACATAAGAGGAAATATACTCTTGCTTTACCAACAACATGTTTGACGCCACTGCTCCAGAGTAGAGATTTTCGATTGAGTGAATGTCCTCGGTTTGTGATGAGGAGGTGATGAACAGAGCCTAGAATGCTCGTAGATTCTGAGTCCACATGATTTATACTAACTAAACATACTGTTCCCAAGGGAATATGCATTAATTTTTATGTTTGCTTTATTAAAAGCTTATACATGTAACAAGCAGTAGACATATGTTTAGTATTTTTCGAACAACCATAAAATAACCAAGATATAAGCCATCAAACATTTCATTCTATTTCTTTCTAGCAAAACAGAATTTAATATGGAGTTTATATGGCCGGAGTGCACTATGACGTAACAGTAAATGTCGGATCTCTCTGTCAAATCGCTGTCTACTTCGTAGTTTAAAATGTCTATATCATGCGTATTTCTCGGCGGATTTTAATTTTAATTTCACTTTTTGAAATCGTTTTTACGGTATTTTAATATTTTGTTAAGAAAAGCGATAAAAAAAAATCATGCATGTACCCCCTATTGTCAACTTTCATTTCAACCCCTAAGGGTCCACACTTGTGACAATTTACCGAACATTATCCCGTGACCGTATCCGACACACGTGTCAGTACCGTTAATGTGGACGTATTTTTGTAACGCGAATACGAGGGTTGCTACTTATATATCCGGAAACAAAAAAACAAACAAACGTACACGGCTGAAAATAGTTTTATTGTTTTTCAAAGTATTCCCCTTGATGATCTATGCACTTTTGCATTCGCGTGAACCAATTTTTAAAGCACTTCTGCCACTCCGCCTGAGGTACCTCCATAACGTGTTGTTTGAATGCGTCGACAGCATCTTCAGCGGTCGAAAATCGTTGACCGCGTAATTTATTCTTTATATTTGGAAATAAATAAAAATCGTTGGGTGCCAAGTCAGGGCTGTACGGCGGATGACCCGTTAATTCCACATTTTGACCCTCCAAAAATAGAGTTGTTTCGCGTGACGTATGACAGCTGGCATTGTCATGATGAAGAATGATTCTTCGTCGCTGGTTAGTTTTACGAATTTGTTCAAATACTTCCGGTAAGCAAATGGTCGTGTACCACTCTGAATTAACCGTTCTACGGTTTTCTAGTGGCACTGTAGCTACATGGCCATTAATACCGAAGAAGCAGGCCACCATTTGTTTCAATGTACTTTTTGCACGAGTAACTTTCGTAGGGTTCGGCTCATTTTGAAACACCCATACCGTTGATTGTTGCTTCGTTTCGGGATCGTATGCATAGATCCAGGATTCGTCACCTGTATAGATGTTATAAACGGCTTTTGAGTCACCACGGTTATATTTTTTTAACATTTTATTGCACCATTCGACGCGAGCATGTTTTTGCTCATTTGTTAAGTTGTGGGGTATCCAACGCGAACAAATTTTTTTTACAGCCAAATAATTATGTAATATGCTATTAATGCTGGTCATAGAAATACCCAGAGTCGCCTCTATCTCGCGGTACGTAACATGTCGGTCGTCCATTATAAGTTTTCGCACAGCCTCGATATTTTGTTGTACAACGACCGATTTCGGGCGACCTGCCTTAACTTCGTCCGTAAGCATACTACGTCCACGATTGAACTCACTAAACCAGTGATACACAGTAGTTTTAGATGGGGCTTCATCACCAAAAGTTGAAGTTAGTTGATCTATGCACTGTTGTTGCGTTAAACCACGCCGAAAATCATAATAAATCATAGCACGAATATTTTCACGAGTGAGTTCCATTCTTGCTGCGAGATGACATTTAAAACCCGTCAAAAACAAAACACGAGCGTTAATAAGGAAGAAAAAATATACCTTATATACTTAAAAAAGTTCAAATTTTACCATGGCGGTCAAATATGCTATTTAAGAAGATTGTAATCCCGGTTTCCGGATATATAAATAGCAGCCCTCGTAATTGTCACAAGCTCCAGTAGTAGCCGTAGTGCCGAACACAGAATAAACGGTAGGACAATGTATGGGAGTTACTATCTACTAGCCGGGCCCAGTGTGGACGCTGGTCTGTGTACTGTCACGCATCTAAGTCACGTGTTACGAGCCGATCCATCGAAAGTCGGTTTTTTTCAAAGGATGTTCGGTATTGTTCGCGTGACCAGGTGACGTCCAAACTTGTATTTATGACACGCGTCAAAGTACGACAGATGACACAAATACAGACACGGGGTAGGAGTGGATCACGTCGTGACATGTCCCGGTCGGTACATCCCCCGCCCGCACCTCGCCGCCTCGCTGTTCGCTCATTCACGCAGCGCATGCATAATTATAAACATTGTGTTGTTTACATTAGTTTTGTTTTGTGACGATTAATTATTTAGGCATGGAGTGGAGTCGGAGCTTAAATGACACCACCGACCGACTCCTGTAGCGATGCCACGCAGTCTAGTTCGACACCATGCGTCTACACTTGTAACATTTAATCGTACATGGTTTGTGACCGTGATAGCACAACCTAGAACGTCCACATTTAGCGTAACATGTCCTGTAGCGATGCCACGTAGTTCGGTCCGTCGTCTGGACACAAGTGTGGACTCACCTTTAGTCCTGGCGTGCCCGCTCGGCGCCTATTTTTGTGCGATGTACGCCAACTCAACAGTGGTACGAGACTCCGGGCGCTGGTGAGGCGTTACCTTTGCTGTTGACGCGCTTGAGCTCGGAGTCGCGGAACTGGCGCGCGGAGCGGCCGCGGCGGTCCTGTACCAGCTTGTCGGGGCGCACGAAGATGCCATGCCGCGCGCGGCACTGGAAGTACCGCGTGCCGCCCACCGCACCGTCGTTCTTGCCTGCGAACAGCCCCCACTTGGTATACACCCGGTACACACAGACTTGTAAATGAGCCTGCTTACAGAACACAGTTCAATTTCTTATAAATACAAAGATATATAAAAAAAATCCAAGACTGACTGGATTTGGAACGGTCGTTTGTGTCTTGCCGGGGCCCACGCTGTGCCAACTAAGCTGCAGCTTAAGTTAAAGGTTAATGAAGAAATTCACTTTAAAAATCACGAACATCATGAAACACGATTATACTAAAAATCCAAAGTTCAATTTCATTAAAGTTACGCAGCTTAGCTCGTTATTACACAAAAATCTACTCAACAAAAGAATTTCCAGGGTAAGTGATATCGTATTGCTATTATTGCCATTCCTTAAACGCATTATTGTCAGTGTTATAGAAATTCCAGGGTCAAAATCGAATCCCGGGCTAGTGTTTGTGTGATGAGCAAGAATGTTTGTACTTTTCTATGTATTTAAGTATTATAATTTATATATAGATTATGTATATCGTCGCCTGATACCCATAGAGTTTTGGTAAGTTTGGGACGAGGTCGCTTTGTGTAAAATTGTCCCTGTGTTATTTATATTTATTTGGGTCTGAAAGCGTGGGCCTACTACAACAGACCTGGGAACTCCGAAGCCAGTTAGGTTAAGTTAGCTAGGTTTTAGTAGATAAGCAAGATCCTTTCCGCCCTCCACCAGGCGACGGACCGCACCAGTTGGAGGCAGACAACTGATAGTCTTAAAAGGATTTACGGAGGGAACGGTTAAAATGATCCTGTAAATCACAGGACACGTTATAAGTGTAGTCCTAAACGGTAGTTACCGGTGGGCGCGTCCAGCTCAAGCCCGACCCACAGCCCGTGCGCGAAGTGCGTGGGCCCCACGTACGCCACCACGCCGGTGCTGCTGCTGAGCCGCAGCTGCACGCTCTCGCCCACCGTGAGCCAGTCTGGTGGCGTGTGCACTCGCGTTTCCGATAACTCGTCTGTGAAAAACAATTTAGATGACAATGTTTTATTTATATCAAAGACACAGCTACTTTCAAACGGTTTTAATTTTGTGTTGTCTGCCTTTTTACATCTGTACAAAGTGGCTGACACCAATATAATTGGGTGCTTTAGTATTTACAATGCGTTATTAGACTGGACGAATCCCGACAATATCAAGCAAAAACAGCGTTTAGGGTTTTATGCAAAAGGCAACCCACATCGCCCTTGAATGCGTCATTACAGTTGGTCACTATCCTCACCCCGAGGGAACTGAAGAAAAATATTCATCATCATCCAGCGGTTTCACATAATCCCGACCAGATCTCAAGTCCTTGTGGAGGGATCCACGCTCCGTACGCGGTCGATATTCAAAAACTTTCTCCCCCAGCGGCCGTCGGTTCTAAGAGCAATGTGTCCCGCCCACTGTCACTTAAGTATATCAACTTTGAAGTATTTCGAGATCTTCTGCGGTGCTTCCCCTCATTTCTCGTTCGATCACGCGAGGAGATACCGTTAGTAATAACACAATACTAAAATTAGAATTCTGCTATTACTAATGGATGATAGGTCCTTTGCTATTCCACGAAATAGCGTCTTGGAGGTGGTCTTTGGTTGTGACATGAAATTGTGTTCGCTAGCGTATATTTTGATGCAGTTTATAATAGCCTTCCTCAAGAATTACTCACCGTCCCCGATCCGCTCGGTGGAGGAGGCGGGCGTGTCGTGCAGTGTCCTGTTGAGCTTGTGCGCGGTGTGGCCGCTCTGCCCCGGCTCCACGGCCGAGCGCGGTCTGCCCCCGGGGTACGAGGCGCGTGCGCCGCTACGAGACGTCGTTGCGCGACGGCGCACCACCTGAGAACACAGTATCGTACATATCAAGTAACATGAAGACGACATACGTACGATTCCCACAGAACGGGGCAGAGTTGCCTAATTTAGAGCGTCTATCGCTCGTCACGACTCATATTTGAATGAAATTTACATCGTTTCCTCGCGGCTGGCTGCTTGCGGTGTCTGCTCGGCTGTGGTCGCGTCCGACCGGCTACGTGCGGCCGCCGCCGCGCGCCCCCGGAGCCCTCGCTTCCGTCGCAGTCCTGCAGCTATACCTGCAGATATACTTACCGCCGCCGCCGAGCCGTGTCGGCACCGATCGACTCATTCACCCGCTCGGAAGGATGCGGTCGGCTGCCGCCGGGTGCCCGAGTGGGAATCGTACAATTGAAAGCAAAGTTAAAGACACGAGAGAAACCTTCTGTTTACTTTACTATCTCCCTCATTTTCCGCCATTAGAAATAAGACACTTTTAAGTGCGATATAATGGCAAATTTGAGGATTTGTAAGTGTCATTATTTCGCTCTCATTACACACGGTTCGGGTCAATGCATATCGAACGGCACCGGTAGGTACATTTTGCTGCCCGATGTAATCACAGAGTGCGCCGCGCGATACCAAAAGATGGTAGATTTGCTCTGTGCTTACTAATTCCGGGCCCTACAAGACATTGTTGGGACTGTACCTTGCCGGCAGGCAGCTGCGTCTTCACAACGCCGTGCTCGGGGCCGGTGGAGGCGGAGTCGCTCTCGCCGACCGACGACGCCTCCCGGCTGCGCTCCGTCTCGTGACTAGATTGCTCAGAACTCACTGATTCCATGTCCCCTTCTAAAATTCAATAGAGCTTTATTGCAATAATAAAATAAAATAAAGTTCTTTATTTCAGACCGCACGATCCAGTACCGTTAGTAACTATTGACTTACTAAAGTAGTAACACCTGGCACTGCTCTTCATCTGTCCAACCCAGAAGGACAGAATCGGAAAATCGAACCTACATGCTATTGCCTGTAGAATGCTGTTGACGCTTGCTCTCATCCTGTTTAATATTGAGACTAATAGCAATACATAAAGGAATTTACTGGACCTTGATAATGAGATATATTCCAATTAGCTACTCGAATATGCGACTTAGACGAGACGAGCGAAAAAGCTAAGTAAATTTAATATTGGGCATAATGGGGGTAACAAACCCGCATCGCTTACGTGAAATGTACGTTCTTGCTCCATACAAATCGAGGAGCATCCTCAAAAACGACACAACTTACTTACTTTTACCTACGTCTAATCATACTTACTTACATTCATACTTGCGAGTAAGTGTGAGCATTGCGCCCTCTAGTGCAATCTACTTAAGTGCGTATTACGCTTTTCTTAAAATTAGCGTCCTAAATGGGAGAGGGGAGTTAAACCGTTTCATTCCTTGGAGTCAGACGACTTACAGCATTACCTACATTTAATGACAACGTTTTTGAATTAAGGAGCAAATAGGTATTAAAAAAAAAACACATGAACTTATACTTACCGCCCGAAGTTTCGTGCTCCCCATTGACCGCCACCTCCGGCGGCGGGTTCGACAAACTTAAATTCTCGATTGGGATCGCCCCAAGCGGATCCACCATTCCATTCTCACAATCCCTCATGAACGGGTTAATACGTCGCGACCCGGGCGTGACTGGCGTCTTCTTCTCATAGGACGTGTCTAATTCATTCTTGGATTCGACTATTTCATTCTTTAGTTCCGTGATATCGTTGCGTAGTTCTGTTATCTCGTTGCGGAGGCCGACTACGGAGGTTTTCGTCCGGATCGCGTAGTCGGATTTGTCGAAGTCGGGCGTGTCGTCGACGGACATGCTTCGGATTGATAGTGTGTCGTCGTTAGTCAGGTTTGTAGATGATACTGCTTGGGAGCCTGTTGGAATGAAAAAGTACGTTGTGAGTACAGGTATCGTATTTTAGTCGGTCAAGAATCACAGTTAGCGTTATAAAAATAACAACATTGTACAACTATATATAATTAAATCATTAATATATTTAATTAAACTCAAAAGATATAAACTGTTATAAAGTTGACTTAAACGTTAAAATGTATGCTTTTAAAATGTATAACAAGTTATATTGACAAACTTGTTGCAATACCTCCTAGAAGATACCTTTTGATTTTTTTATGACGTCGGCTAGTCTTAAGTGCTAACCTACATTTATCATCTACAAAAACATAGAGCTAAAGCATACCAAGAACTAGTTTGCCTCTAAGATTTGGATTTCAACAAGAGTTCTTTAAACATCACATTGATTTAAACGTAGGTACACTATTTTCACTTACAACACGACAAACGGATCTTAGTCGCGTATAAATTAATAAATAATTACCTTTCGTTAGTAATTTTTCGACGTGTCTTGAAGGAACTTTCCTTCGCGATTAAGCCCCGTTTTATTGTGTTATACGTCGTCTTCGAAACAAAGGTTTTTGTATTTGCCATACCGTAGCCACTGGAGGATATGGAAGGCGAGTTGTTGGTGGGGCCGCGCTCGCACGCCAGCTCGTGCAGCGAGTCCAGGGTCTTCGACGTCGGTAGGAACCCGCGCGACGTCGTGCGCCCGCGCTGCCTCTGTGAACAGAACGTGTTCATTTCGTTATGGAACTCATTACCAGATATCATTCAATCAATAAATATACTCCAATTGATAATTAAATTCAAAAATCTGAAGTTTATGAGCATTCGCTGTGTTTACTTGATTTTGGTTGAAGTGTGGGTATTTTCATTTCCTAAAGTAAAATTAAAATTCATTCACTCACAAAATCTTATTCATATTTTTACTTAACGACGTTTAGATAAATAAATAATAAAAAAACCGGTCAAGTGCGAGTCTGACTCGCGCACCGAGGGTACCATACAAAATTTCACTTATTCCGACTTAACTTGCCGCTTGAGTTATGTTTGTCTCTGGTATCTATGGCGTCACATACAAATGAGGGGCAAACTTAACCAAACTGGGTTATTCAAAAATGATTTTCGGTGATTAAAAAAAAGTAAGACAGACGCATATGTCGTTATAATTTTCGTGTAATATTCATATGAAGCTACATAATTCCAGAAAATTGCAGATTTTTCACTTGGTAAACTTCGAAGACTTGGAAAATCAAATAATAGTCCAATATTGGTAAACCTAACATCTCAATGGAGAAGGAACGCGATTTTGAAAAATAGAAAGAAGTTGAAACAGACTAATCCAGAGGTGTATATAACTGAAGACTTTCCGAAACACGTTTTAGAAGAGAGAAGAAAATTTAAAGAGCAAGTAATAGAAGAGAAAAAAAAGGGGAATATAGCATTTACACGATACAACAAACTGATAGTGAAAGAAAAGAGTGAAAACAAGAAGAGAGCTCTTTCGCACTCTCCGCAGCGACAAAACACTCCATCATCATCCAGCCAACAAGGGCCAGCCAAAATACACAAACCCGATGAACCCACATACGCAGTACAAACTACTATGTCAAAAGAAACACTTAGACCAAATATACTCAACTATGTCGAACGAGGACGATCAACTTCACTATCAGAGGCATCAAAAAACTGTTAGATGCCAATAATACCCAGAACCACTACAATAACTGTACCACACCATTACCAGAACCCTTACTCACTTCTCCAATACGGTTGGTCCCCGTGGAGAAGTATGACCAAAACCCTCCAATCAATGAAGTATCGAAACATCAAAACACAAAACATCTTCAATTTAAACAACCCGAAAGTAAAAACAACTCGGTTTACCTATGCACACTAAATACCCGAACACTCCGAACACCTGAAAGCCTACAGGAACTAGAATTGGCCCTAACTAGCATAAAATGGGACATAATAGGAATAAGCGAAATGAGAAGGGCCGGGGAAGGAATACAAGAATATAAAGACTTTGTTATGTTCCACAAAGGAGAAACTGCTGGCCACAGAGAAGTAGGATTCCTTGTAAAAATAAAATTCAAAAATAGAATAAAGGGGTTCGAAGGATTTAGTGAAAGATTAGCTGTCCTGCACATAAATATTCCTAACTACCAAAAATACTGGTCAAAATACAAATTTATGCACCTACTGAACAGGCTGACAAGAGTGTTGCTGAACACTTCTACAAAACACTTGCAGAGACAGCGAGAAAGTACTCGGAAAACCATTTAGTTGTTATGAGAGACTTCAATGCCCAAGTTGGAGCTAGAGAACTATGAGAAGAATTCGTATTGGGAAAATTTGGATATGGAAAGCGAAGTGCGAACGGACTCAGACTGGTTGGTTTCCTATTAGAAAATAACTTAACATTACTGAACTCAGTTTACAAGAAAAATCCCAAAACAAAATGGACCTGGCTATCCCCAGTTGGGAGATACAAAGACTATATTTTAACCAATAAGCTCAAGTCCTTCAGTGACACTCATGTAGTACAAAATTTTAACTTCAACACTAACCACCGTATGGTACGCAGCCGCTTGAATCTCGATCCACCAAAATCGTCCAGAAGACATATACAACCGAAAGAAAAGTTAACAACAGAAAAACATTATAGTGACCTCAAGAAATCCTCAACAACACTTCTCTTAGAAATCGCAAACTCTGATACAGACACAGTAGAGAAGTACAAACATTTCGAATCGGAACTCATAGAATGGACGAAGAAAACAGCAAACAATATCGAAGAAAACAAACTCAGCGAAAGAACAATCTAACTGATAGAAATAAGAAGGATATTGATCTCCATGACAAAGAGTAAAGAAAACCAAATGGAAATAACAAAAATAAGCAAACAAATAAGAGAAAGTATGCTAAAGGATAAAAAAAAGGAAGAAGAAACGAAACACTTAAAGAACATATTGAAAAAACGAGTGGCAGTAAAAAAGCTCTCAATAAACTAAGAGAACAGGGCAAGGAGCGGATTCCCAAATTAAAAATAAACAAAAAAGCACTACAAACCGAAAGGAAATCCAGAGAATAGCTACAAATTATTACAAATCCTCTATTCCGATACCAGCAATACTTCAATTATGGAGCAAGGAAGTGAGATGCTACCAAGAAAAATAGAGTTAGCAGGGGAACATGTACCATACATTCTTGTTTCGGAGGTAGTGAAAGCCATCAACTTACAAAAACTAGAAAAAGCACTTGGCCCTGATAGAATACCAAATGAATTGATGAAAGGCACAATAGATGAAATAGGTCCAGCTCTAACCAAGATATTTAATGATATTCTGCTCACAGGTTTCGTTCCAGACCGATGGGGAGAATCGTACATGACCCTTATACACACAAAAGGAGCAATGGACAATATGGGAAACTATATGCCGATAAGTTTTATATCAAATATCTACAAGGTGTTTGCAAAGGTTATACTGGAAAGACTAACTAATATACTAGACGAGAACCAACCCATTGAACAAGCGGGATTCAGAAAGAACTACAGTACAATTGACCACATCCACACCATCAAACAAACCATGGAGAAATAAAATGAATACCAAAAACCACTTTACATGGCCTTCATCGACTACTCCAAAGCTTTTGACAGTCTGATTCACAACAAAATCTGGGAAAGTCTTAAGGAGCAAGGAGTAAACAGCACCTACATAAACTTAATTAAAGAAATCTATAGAAGAAGTAAAAGCTGCATAAAACTAGAGTCTAAAGGTGACCCATTCCCAATAAACAGAGGTGTAAGACAAGGGGACCCATTGTCCACCAAACTTTTTTCAGCAGTGCTAGAAAGCATCTTTAGAAGCCTAGACTGGGAAAACTACGGCCTTAACATCAATGGTAGTCGACTTAATCATTTGCGATTTGCTGACGACCGAATCTTGATGGAAGAAAGCCCGAATTCACTTCAAATAATGATACAAGCCTTAGCCAACAGAAGCAAAGAAGTAGGACTTGAAATTAACACTAGCAAATCAAAATTAATGACCAACTGCACAGAAGTAGAAATAGTAATAGATGGAAACAAGTTCGAATATGTCAAGGAATATGTATACTTAGGGCAAATTACTGCACCAACTGATCTGATGTCAAAAGAAATTGATAAAATATAGCAATGGACTGGAACAAATATTGGTCTCTTAAAGAAATTATGAAGAACAAAGCCTTAAATATCCATATAAAAACAAAGGCATTCAACACATGCATCCTCCCTTGTCTGACATATGGCTGCGAGACCTGGTCACTTACTGAAAAACACAGAGAGAAAATCGCAAAATGTCAAAGATTGATGGAGAGAAGTATGTTGGGTATAAAACTGAGTGACAAAACAAGGAACACTGAAGTAAGGATGAAAACCAAAGTCACAGACATACTTTCTCGCATCGATCATCTGAAGTAGGGCTGGACGGGTCACATGCTACGTTGCCAGAAGAAAAAATGGAGTAAGCAGGTCACCCTTTGGTATCCAAGAGATGGCACCAGAAAACAAGGACGCCCGATAAGAAGATGGGAGGATGAATTACGGCTAACCTTGGGACCACTCTGGACTAGGGTGGCACCAGACAGAGCACAATGGAAGTTGTTGGAGGAGGCCTATGGCAAAAGGCATACCGAATTACGTGATATCCTGTATGAAATTTAAAAAATATATTTTTGAGTTACATGTAAATTACGGAATTCGGAAATAAAAGGCTATTATTATTATTATCATTATTATTATTATTAAACTTCGGAGATAAAAAGGGGAAGTTATTTTTTTCCACATTTTCCTTAATAAAACGAAAGCACAATAAAAACAATTAAAGTGTTGTTCGAAAATATTCAGATCAAGCCCTTTCATATGAGACCCTACTTGAACTAGTGACTAGACTTAATTTTTTAAAATAATCCTTTTAATGTTACTGCTTTGATTGCAGTTCAGCCACCGGCTCACATCACACCACGCTACCCAGCTAGGTTGCGGACTCCGAGTGGGAGTCCTAGTCGTTCCGCCGCCCCGGCTCCTCGTGGAGCGTCGTCCTACGCAGCCCTAGCTGGCCCTCACCACACTGCATAGTTACGTACGTGTTCACGCGGCGTGGAGAGCGCGTCGGGCGCGCACTCGGGCTCCGAGTGGGAGTCCTCGTCGTTCCGCCGCCCCGGCTCCTCGTGGAGCGTCGTCATGCGCAGCCCTAGCTTTCCACTGGCCGGAGAGGCTGCAATATACAATCATATTATACTACAATGCTTTAAAAAATATCTTAAGATCCCCACGGCTTTGAAAATACACCATTTTATCACCGATTTCATTAAATGCTACCGCAACCGGGGGATCTAGACTTTGTGCTAATAGCTACACAACACGCTAACACTACGAAATAAATTTTTACTCGTAAAAAATGCATTAATGGATACTTTAAAAAGGCCTTTATATTCACGAAAAATATGTTCGGAATGTTCAATTCATTTCATTATTATTTTTTCGGAATGCAGATGCCATTTTAATAAAAAAAGCCTAGCTAGTAATTTTTATGTAAAATCACAAACAAAATATAACATATTGCTTTAGTTCCAAAAGCAATATTCGTGATAATGATAATGTTAAAAAATAAACCTTATGATTATGCTTAATGTTTATGATTATGCCTGCAACACAATAAAAATATTTCACAATGATTGGATTCCATCAGGTAAAACCTGCTTGCTTTCAATTTCATGCTTGTAAAATACAATGATGTTCATGCCAATACATTATTTCTTAATGTAGCAAATAAAATAAAACGATGTTAGAATCTACGAAATAAATCACTTGACACATCTATCTAAAACATTGTTAAATGAGTCGTGATACAAAATGTATAATATTAAAACTAGTACGCTGCATATTACAGTGAAACTGAGGACTTATTAGTTGTTATTAATCTTATTTTATTGTTTTGGGTCCCTTCGACATTAATCATACAGCATTAATTAATATTTTGTGACTCCCACTGGAGCACATGTATCGTGACACATCTTTGTGCCTATAGTAATAAAGATATGCTGCGATAAATTTGACGCTTTGGATGATATTTGTTGCTGACTCTACACTTCAATGTTATTTTAACTCTCAAGTAGATAAAATGAACGATTTATCGTGTCACAGGACTATTTATGGCAATGTCTTAAATTACATAATACTTAATGTAGCCATTTCTCAAGTGGCATTTAGTCTGGCAAAGCCATTATGCCACTCCTGTCACTCACTGTTGTTTAAATTAACACAAAAGGCAAAACATGGGTGTGAAAATGGAACAACAATCGTCAACAAGCACAATTGCAGATCCATAGGAAATAGTAAATGATATTACAAGGGAGCTAAATAATGTATTAACTGTCAAAGCGGTAGCATGAGTCTAGAGACACATACTATTCACACTGATTAGTATTTTTTCTTTTCGAGGAAAACAGTGGCGTGGCTGAAGAGCTAGTTCAAAACAAAGTCTGTAATTATATACAACATAATTGCTGAAGGAGCGCATTATGAACTCTGAAAATTATCCTGTTTACTTCAGGTTGCGGTTATTTAACAGAATAAGTCCACAGGTATGAATAAAATAAAAAAAACATGGTAAACAAAGAAAACTTTCTGAACAAGCCACACTAGCGATCCTCTAAACGTACACTTGTTCGGAGTCTGTAGACGCAGCGAGTTCAGGTTCAAATTCAAGTTTAGGAACGTAGGCCGGGCTGCAATAGAAACATCAATGTTTTCGTCAGTGTTTACAACTAGCAAATTATCCGAGTTGTAAGTTAAATACGGAGAACTTTAACGTTTTGGAAATATTTCACTCTTACAAAAAAAATGCAAATAAAGTACATCATATTACGATAGCTTTCAAACTGCACTGTATCGTGAAGTAACACGTAATTTTAATATCTTTGTGTTTATTAACTTGTTGGTTTGTGTACCTGCGTTGATGTTTATAGTTCTCTCTCATTTGCTCTAAGATAACTGGAAGAGATCCATTAAATGGATAAATTCGCCTTTGTACAACTTTATTACTTTACCGTCTTTGTTTTCTTGTTTTTATGTACAATAAAGTGTTTACAAACAAACACGTATTCCAAAAATACTCCATAGGGCCAATGCCCTGTTAACATCACTGTTTGTGCATGTGTGAAATAAAAAATAACAGGTCCGAATAATGTCTATTGATTGGAGCTATCGACTTCAGATTCAATGCACGCATGTGTAACTAAAATAGTGGCTCACAGTCTCAATCAATTTATATAAGGTGTTTCTAGTTATAATTTTAATTCGTAAAGTTCTCGTATTTAAATGAACGCAAAAGTAAACAATTCGAATATGTTTGCAAGGAACTAAATACAATATTAATCATCTCCACAAATCCATACGATTAACAATCAATACTTTACAATACTTCACAATGGTACACCTTCTATTCCATGCTCCAGTTACTTATCTATGGAAGTCTTATTTTTATATTCTTGCAATTTTCTACGTTTTACATGCACTCGTACCTAGCACGACACACAATCCTACACACAGTTATAATTCCATAGGTCTATTTTCTACATTTCTACAAATACGAAGACCAGTCTTAAAAGTTTTTAATCTATCAACAATTATACAATAATAAATTATTACATTTAGTCTATGATTCTTGGCTGATGGGACGTTAACCTAAACTCGTCTATCAGATGTAAGCATCGATTCTATCTTTCATCTAGTTTAAGCAATTCTCGCCGATTATCCACAGCAATAGATCAACGAAGAGGAAGGGAGAAGGAAATAATCACAGGTCATGCTGATCCATGCAAATGAAAGAGACACGCAAACAAACAGATAGAGAAACACAACAACAGAAGCTTGCCTGATGCTCGAAGCTTTACCACTATCAGCCAATACGTGTGAGTCTAAGTCGTTCAAAACGACCATCGATTATCGATATCTTGAATTGTTTTAGCTGGCAATTTTCTAAATGCCCGATTTCGATATGATAATACAGATGATACAGCCAATCAGGGGTGACAAACACATTCATGTAATGATATTGTCATATAGAACATTCGTCTAACAAATTTTGTGATACAGTTGCCATTCCGAGTCAAGCCCATATTATTTTTCTCTGTTTACCTGATAGGAACGAGCCTGAAGGTAGCGGGGATCAAGATAATAGAAAATAATGTTAGTTCAAGCCGGGCCAAAAATCTTTACTCGAGTCTTTGGAAGCACAAATCCCAATTAAACTTAAAAAACCTTTTTTTACTCACGAGGTCGGAAACTATTTTAAACACACGTTTTGGTACGTTCAATTGAGTTTTGTTACAAAGAAAAGAGATTAGTTTTGGAATCCTATTCGTTTTAAATTTAAATAATGTATACTCAGGAGAAGTAAATGGGGGTAAAGTTGAAGAGATAGATAGAGAAATCGTCATGAGCATAGCATTGCCACAAAGCAAGTCGAAAATAAAAATGTAATTTAGTGAAATCATGAAGTGGATGTCGTTTATAGTGAAAATAGTGAGTTTACTCGTGAGAATGAGTTTGCCTAAGTTATATAATTAATTGTCTTTTATTTTTCTCAGTCAGTTAATGTGCTAACTTTTATGTTATTCTACTGATCGTGCATCACCAAACGACTATATTTCAATGAAATACCTACTCTACTAAGTGCACTATATTTCTTTTTTTCAATCTAAGCAATTTACTTTTGTATTGTACAATTCATATTTAAACATTTTAATACAATGTTGCTAGTTCTAAAATTCTTCGTACTTATATTATTAAACTAACAGTACTGTGTAGGCATGACGTGTTAATGTACTATCATGGGTGACAGAAGAGAATGAATGTTTTGGGAATAGGAAATTTGACATATGTACATAAGTTATAGATACTGAAAAAAATAATAATTGTTAAACACATAAGGCCTAAAACCAATTCAAGTGCCCCGTGGCGTATAAATCTCGATATCTGTTTACTGACTACAGATAGTCCGTTAAATTAAAATCACAATTGGGTGACCTTTCAAAAATGAGTTATATCAGAAATTCTGATTAATTATATAAATAATGCGTTCATAGACTATTTTTTGAAGAGACCCCCAATTTCGTTTTCATATTTGAGCCTTAATTACATATTTGCCGTTTCTTACATGGGTAAATGTGAAAATCGAGTAGTTTTTCTAGGTCTGACGTATAGTCATGTAAATGATGTTTCACTCTACGTTTAGTGGGAAGAACTTTGTATGTAAAACGTTAACAATACGCATTGATTCCAGTTTTAAATAATTCACTAGCCTATGCAACAAACACGGGCATTGGGCAATGAATATTTCACTACTGCCTGACCGTTATGAGCATACCTCGCAACAGAGGTAGCAAAACCGTAGCATATGACAGTTCTATGTTAGGGATGGCAATTATGACGAATCATTTACTTACTTTATTGTGCGTATGATTAATAAGTATAATTTAATGATAACCTGACTGACCGTCTATAGATATAACCTTGTTTAATTTTCGATCAAAACAATTGATTAATATGTCAATGTCATCAATGTTACATGCGTTTTAATGTGTCTGTCATGTTGTTTGTGAAATCACTTATTTCTTGTATTTCATTCAAATATAAATATGGAATCTTTCCTGCTTGAGAATATTGGCGTACTGGAAAAAAACGATCAATTTTTTTTGTATTGTAAATTGTATGTACAGTGAATATAAAATCAAAGAAACACAACGTGGTCAAACATTTAGCTAGTAGTAACAACCAAGCAAGGAAAGATAGTTTCTCTTCAAATTTAGATTTTCTTTTAAAAGATAAACTTTAAAACCAAAGGTAAAAGATAACAAAATTTACTGTAGGTCCATTACATTTTACAAAAAGAAACACAACATTGTTCTTTATTTGGCTACAGATGAACATCGTAATGTTTCAAAACTAAATCAGTTTAACAAGGACCTAACAGCTTTCTTTTCAACCAATTTCAGGTGATTGTCATTATTCAAAATAAGAACGGTGGTTTGAATCAAACTGTAGAATAGAATAGAATAGAACACAATGGTAGGAAATATTATTCTGTAAACATGTAATGTGAATATATATTTGTCACAATGATTCAATGAAAGGAAAGTTGTAACCATGACTATGGAGTATTCAGTCAAAAGATGTAGCTGACACATGCTTTTTAAGCAAGTATTTGTTATACTGTGTGTAAACATCTTTAAATGTAAAAATATTTTTGGAACTCTCAATTGTAAATATATCTTTGAACTCGAGTGTACATAGTGACAATCCTGACGTACATTTGCTACGGATTTGCTACTTCGATTGCGGGGTATGGTTATGAGTTCACACGAAAATTCGAGAAATATATAAGAAAATGTAATACTTATTTACTGCTCAAGCTCTGTAATTAGGATTCTGTTGATAGACAATAATTATAAAATTCTACATCAGCTTTCGGAAATAACCCAAAGTTCAATTATGACATCGTCAAACAAATGTTTGTATAAAATTTTCGCAAAATGAATCCACAAAAATGTGTACTGTTCTTAAAATACTTGATATGTCACAAATTTATTTCAGTGCATTTAGACCGGAGTGTATTTTTTAATTATTCGTCAGTTTAGAGTTGTCTTTTTACAAGAACAAAGATATCAAGCCCCAGTCCCTAGGGAGCTCAATTGAATCAAACATCACCTCGTTGTTTCTCGTTTTAGCTTTTCAGCGTCGAATTGCAAAAGCTGCACTTTAAGCAGAAATTGAAATTACTAAAATAGAACACATTTTCTTTCATCCAGTACCTGTTACAGGGACTAAGTAAATTTTGTGCTCCTCAAACTTTCGCTATTTGAAATATAATTTATACATTTGAGATCAGACTTCTTGCAATCACATTTTAAATACCGAGATCCAGTCGCATCAACATTTAACGAACCGGTCACTAATAATGGCGCCTTTAACTGACTATAGAGAATTCTCAATTTCCCTTTACCCCCAGACATACTTTTACGTAACTTACGATCGGTACCGACATTTTAAAACAATTTTAAAAATACATCAAATTTACTAAAGTAGATTCTCCCACTGGATTTGGATCCAGAACCTCTTCCCAAAGCGGTGCCCTGGAAATTATGACTATCTTCGTATATCTTGCGATTTCAAACAGTTCTCTAACTACATACCTTACGTTACTTCAAATATGTATTATATATCTATATACGACGTGAGTAACCGTTCTGCAATTTAAATAATTACAATAGTATGTGACACCTTTTTAAATACAATTCCCCGGGCGGGATATCTCTTACCCAATCCGAAGGGCTTGGTGGGCGCGGGCAGGTCGGGGTCGGCGTGCGCCGGCGCGGCGTAGGAGTGGCGGAGCGCGCGGCGCGGCGCGTCGTCGGCGAGGTCCGCCACGCTGCCCGAGCGCGCGCCCGCCAGCCCGCCCAGCGACTCGAACGACGAGTCCAGGCGCATGATCTGTGGGGTCGCGGAGACTATCTATAGTATTCGCCGAATGTTAATGTTTCGCCGTCGGGAAAATTCGGAAACGCGATAAAAACCCAAGTATCGATCGATTGGGATGACGACGGTTTTATTAAAGGTTGACAATCAATTATGTTTCTCGTGAGGATCGTCCATATGGAACTGAATACAAAAAGAGTACTATAAAAGTCAGAAATTATTAGACGGACTTACTGAAGGACTCGTCGCTGTTATAATATAATATGGTCTCTAGACGCGTATGAACTATAGAAGTGACAAATATTTTACTTCTTTTATAATCAGGGTATGAACTAAACAACACAATACAATAATATTGAAGAAGAGTTCGATTCTTGGATCTGATTTTCGGTAGCTTGAATATCACTAGCGAATTCTATTATACATGCTATGTAAATAGAGAATCACATATTTGGAAATTAACTAAATATCTATCTTGCTCCGATACTAAATTAATTTAAAATAACGTGTAAAAGCTAATTCGTGGCATAACACCAAATATTACACAGAAATGAATAATTAAACTGACATTTCAACAGTAAAAGAACAAATCTACTATTTGCACATACACCATTTGTATTCTAAATAATCAACATATACTTAAAATAGGCAGACTATCAACGTAGACGGTGCCACCTCCACTCGGGAAAGTTGCTATTTTCCAACTACATCGAAATCAAAACATTGAAACAGGAAGCCCACATAGAAAATATTGAAGCGTAAATAAAAGGATGATAAAAACATTGACAAGCGCTTATTCCGATATTAATATTATAGTAAACTAGTGTTACACATGTTAATAACTTATTAACATGTGGAACATCTATAGTAAACAAGTGCTATACATATATACATGTTAATCATTTATTAACATGTGGAATAGAAGTATCACGTTATGGGTCAACCGTTACACGATAGCACATAAATAAACTATAAATATTGTAACAACATATTCAGAGACTCTGAAAAAATATTCTTTAATTTTGAGGTATTTTTTGTGTTATAATTATGACAACAAGTATGTTAAACCAGTAAATAAAGCCTTGGACACACACAGTGCTTGTTAGAAGCTACGCGACGCCCAGATACCAATCTTATACCAGAAGCTAAATGATATTGTATATCGGAACTGCTTTGAAGATGCTGTACGTAAGTACATGTTAGGTCCATATACGCTTATTGCGTTTTCACTTGTAATAAAATGAGATACGACTTTTTTTCAAAGTAGTAACGATAGGTATGTATTAATAATTAATTTTATTATTGCTCGTTGAAATTCCCCGAAGTAAGCTGCTGCTTATTGTTATTAATTATACAAAACCAAAATACAGTGTCAACGCGATGCACTCTCGCGCCCAAAATACGATGAAAATCCGTCGGCGTGCGGCGAACGGAGCTCGTTGCCATGTTCTGACGCGTTCTAGGACCCTGTTCATTTGATAGTAAAGTAGCACAATAACGCCTCATGCCACTGGTGTGTCCTAAGCTTTATTTAGTAAAAAATCTATTTGGCGTGCCAAAATAACACTACTAATTACACTACCAATTCTATACGGATACTCCTAAAATTTAACCCAGTATAGCGTATATTACAAATACAAGAGACTAGAAGGTGCCCGTAACTATGTACGCGGTGGAGAAAAAAGTCATAACCCGTCGTTTTTTCTTCACCGTAGTCGGGTTAAAAGTATCCCATAACCATCTATGGATACCCAGCTACCCAATCCAAAATGGTTAAAATCCGTTAAGCCGTTTCGGCGTAATAAACCCAAAACGACACGTATAAAAAATAAAATATTTCGATTCAGTGACCTCGAAATAGTCCGTTACCATATTTTTTATTTAATCTTCAATGTAGACATTTAATTTTTACAACTTTATAATACTTTAGATATTATAACGTCCATTACTATGATGCTATTAACCATTTTACCATTATAATCACTACAATAAGTATCAGCAGGTTACATGGTGGAATTACAAATACGTGGTTGTGTGCAAAATATATCAAACGTAGAAACATAAATAGCATTTTTATTTATTTAACAGTAATAAAGACTTTTTAATACCATGAACGTATCCACGTCTGATTGTTATAGTGAGTCCTATTCCTCTAATCTACTTTCCGTTGAAACAACTGGTACTATATGATTACAACTATACTCTGCCAGAACATAACGGTATGTCGTAGAGTGCTGCTAATGCGCTAAGCATTTGAAACAGAAAAATACAGAGGGCGCTAGCGTTGCTGGATCATGAAGGAAAGATTTTAATGCGGCCTACGTATGCGCACTGCGATACCTCAATTGGGGGAGCACTACTGCGTAAAAGAAGAGGTCGCGGACTCGAGTCCCGCTTGTATCGTAGTGGGTCGCATTAAATGTTTCCTTCATGCTTGAACTTTGTATTAATAATCACGGAAGTTCCTCATTTCTTTTACTTTTTTTAAATTTGTAGATCGTCAAAGAATTTTCCCTATGAAAAAGCCCGTTCCGTCTGCTAAGAGTATAATATCAACTACGAGTAGAACCACTTGCATAAGTTACATCGATTTTTTACGAGAGAGGGAGATATAAATATATATTTTTTACTTCCATGATCTATGTTTGTATTTTTTTTGGGTGCCCGTTGTTTCGCCGACAAACTTTTCATCGAATATCATTTCACCGAAAACGTTTCGCCGAATTTTTACTTCGCGTATTTTCATTTAGAGTAATTTTATCTCATCGACAGTTCATTTCAACTTTTATTAATTCGTAGAAAAAAATTTCAAGGAATATTATTTGATCGATGATTCATTTCGTATATTTTTTAAAATGGAGGAAGTACATTACATCGATTTTCATTTCTTCGACGTTTTATTTCAAGTCATTCTTATATAATCGAAAACATGTAAATTTCAATGGCAAATGAACGGGTGCCTGTCGTTTCGCATAACGTGTTTTGTCCTAAAAATGTTTGGCCGAGAATGTTTGGCATACTGTTGAATGGCATACTACTCGTTTGTCCTAATAATTTTTGCGCATACTCATTTAAAGTCCTAAAGCAAGTTTGTCTTAATATTGATAACTCTAAAATCTAATTACCTAAAGCATACTATTCCTAACATGAATTGTCCTAAGAATTATTTTGCCTATTATTAAATTGGCTACACTTACAGCACCTAAACTAAACTATGGTAGGCGTGAAGTCAGAAGCGTTACGTATTCTACTTTAAGGCAGGTCAGACTTCGGTTAGGTTAGGTACGACGACGAGCGAAGCGAACGAGCGAAACGCCAGAACCAACAAGGTTGAGAAGGTTAGGTTTTGCTTAGTTATTATTGCGACAGGCAATATTGCACAAGACAGCAATATAAATTTTACTACGAGCGTCAAACGCCTTAAAACCATGAATACCCACATCAGCACATTACTTATGTATGTTACTTATAATTTGTGCCAACTAACATTAGTTTTTAAGCCTTACTAACACAAAACATGGATCTTTGTTATCTGGAATTAAATAAATAATAATAATAATAATAATTACGATTTCTTAACGATTGATAATTATGCCTGCGAAATATTGCATATTGAAATAATATTACGTGAAGTAAGTTTTATGTAATTTAAAAAGATTTTAAACGATAAATTATGAAACGTACTTCTATGAAATAATACATCTGTGTAATGAAACATCCGCCATTTGAAAATTCGTGATATAAAAATACTCGTAATGAAATTTCGATTAAGTGAGTTGTCGATTAAATGAAAATACTTGAAACGTTATCTTTACCATTAAGTAAAATTCGACGTAACGAGTGTCGGCGATTCAAGGGTAAACCATTTTTTTAAAGTAAAATTGTCCCAGCAATGTATTGCACTTAATTGCCACATTAGTTGGTTCAAATGACAGATTACTTACTCCTGTATAACAAAGGTAGCAAGTCCGTGGTCTGATTTTGTTTTCATTGTATTTTGTTTTATCAAATGCTCTTCTGTTTTACCAATAAACAACTGCGGAGGTTGGTTGTAACTTATAAAAATGGCACTAGAACTATAGACTATACACCATAGAGAATGTGGCTAGAGGACTTGACAGCGCATGCGTGTGACTCACGTTGGCTCCGCTCTTTGTGGCACTCTCGAGCGCCTGGGACAGCTAGCGTGTAGCGACAACACACACGTTAATAAGCGAACACACTGCGTATACGGTCCACACTTGCTTTCCAAAATGTACTTACTAAGATTGCTAATCGCTCAAATGTCAGATACGTGTCTGGTATTGGTATTGCAGTATTGCGAATTTCGTAGTATATTTTTTACGTCATAAAATATATGTATATAAGTAATATATCTATTAAATATATCGTCGTGTTGTACACCCGTAACACAAGCCTTATTGAGCTTACCATGGGGCTAGTTCGATTTGTGTGAAATTGTCGCGTAATATTTATTTATTATTATTATTATCCATACTAATATTATAAATGCGAAAGTGTGTTTGTCTGTCTGTCTGTCTGCCTGTTACCTTTTCACGCTTAAACCGCTGAACCGATTTGGATGAAATTTGGTATTGAGATAGTTTGAGTCCCGGGGAAGGACATAGGCTACTTTTTATCCCGGAAAAATGCCCTCATCCGCGATAAACGAATTTAAGGCGGACGAAGTCGCGGGCAGAAGCTAGTTATTTATAAAAACAGAATTTTAGAAATATCTCAGACACACTATTCGTAAGTTATGCGGATGTAAATTTAAAATGGTATAGAAACTATTTTAGACCTCCGTAATTTTGTTTTAATTATCTCCAACTTATAAAAAAGCCACGACAATCTGTTTACAATTTTGAGAAGCAAATGTGTTTTTTTTTATTGGACCTTTAACTATTTGTTAAAAAACCTCTTGTCTACTAAAATCAACACAGCAAACTTTTATGATTGTTGGGTTTGATTTACAGTTTTGATAAGTGACAAGTGCAAGTTCTACTTACGTAGTAGTAGCAAATGCACGAACTTGCACTTGTCGCTATAGATATTTATTTAGATATTGAAAATAATGTAAAGAAAAAACCACGTAACTCGTGTCATTCCGCCAATCAAGGTAAAAATTGTTTACAGTCTTTCAAATACCTACAGAAATAAGACTATAATCAATGTGTGAATAAGGCCTTATAGTTGACAAGAAGTTCTACAATGTGAGTTAAGCTTATTGCAATACATATTATTAATATCGTTATGTACATCGTGTTATGTGTCAGGACATTTATGTCCGTTGTCATCTATGTTAGGTTACAACACTGATTAGCATTTAGTACAGTAGCTTTCTGGTGTTATTGAAAAGCCTTAATTTGCGTTTCTCTAATAAAATCCTTTGTTTTTTCTATATATGTTGATCCTCTATGTGTGAGTTACAAGAAAAGACCAGTTTTATTTTCCAGTGTGATAGTTTAATTATTGTTCGAATAAAAGCACATTATTTCAATCTTTGTTTTTTTTTTAATATTTCTAGTATCAATAATAATGTATGAGTCCACGAAATATGTTTTTAAAGTACACACTATAGGCAAAGGAATTAATGAAGGGAAAAACATGTTGCGCCGACCCCAAGTAAATGGGATAGGGGCAGAAGAATGATGATCAAAAAAACACATTAACGTCAGGGGTCAGATCTGTCAGTTAGTCAGGTTAGTCGCCTAATGAGCTAAAGTATCAAATCCGTCAGTGAATCCCAGAAAAAACAGGCGTTATGTTATTTAAAAAATTAATAATAAAATCCTCAAGAAAGATAAAAACTAAGAGTGAGTTTTTCAATCAGATCACTACTCTTTAAAACCCAGTACTCAGGTAGGTACTAAATTATGATTTAGTTTCAAGTAGACGTGTGTATACCTTTTGGGTGTCGACAGTCGACGTAGTACCTAACTGAACGAAACAGTACTAATGAAAATACAAACAATTTCGGGAACTCTCAATAAAACTGACCTCCCATTTAATCTTGCTCGTGTTCAGTGTCAACTAGTTATAGCTACCAGGTGAAGTGCCGGACGTACCTGCGAGAAGTTAGGCACGGATGCGGTCTTGCGCATAGTGATTGGCTGGCCACGAGCCTGCTCCAGTTCCTTCACGGCTACGCTTTGGCGGAGGCGATCGAGCGAAAGAATGCTCTCAACTGCGCTGACTCCTCGTGTGTATTTTTCTGGAAATAGTTCATTGTACAGTAGCATTTTTAACTACCGCAGACATTTACTGAATAACAGGTCTCCGCAGTTTTAGGGATTTGCCGTAATCGCCACGCTTGGAAGACGGATTGAAGACAAATTGTACTCAAGGAGCTGCTGCTGAGTCTGCACTGTCTGGTCTGTCAAAGAACTCAGGAATATGGTGCAACTTATTTGTCATTCCAGTATGTGTCAGCTATTCTGTATTAAACAATAAGAACTAACAAACGAAGGTATCGCCATCAGCTGACCCTGCCTTCTCACTATTAGCCTACGAATGACCGGATTTGTCTTTTAGTTAATGAAACCTCAAAATCTTGGAACCTACTTCTCAATGACTTCAGTGTACGACAGCTGTTCTGTTTTGAAGAGTTACCAACCTATGAAGGTCTCCCCGTCCGCTGCACTGGTCTCCTCCCCCGTAGCAGCGATCTGTGCGAGGCTCTCTCTGTCCTCCAACTCCTCAGATGCCTTGGGGATATTGGAGACCACCTCGTACGTAACTCCCGTTTGCGTCAGCTGATCCACTCTGAAAAATAATTCGTACCTGTAAATCATTCGCAATGTCGGCGAGTATGAAAAACTTATATAAATTCCGTTTTTCTGTAGCAATTATCTGTAACTATTTCATAAGAAAAACTTTTATGAAACTGAAATTCATAGCTGTTTCCGCTAAATCAACACATTGCAAAGCATTATTCAGTGAACTGAACAAAGAGATGCATAGAGCGACCATGTAACTTGATCTGCGCAGTAGCTGGATTCTGAAAACTTTTTTACTTAAAAATTCAATACGGCACAGCTCAAATGAAAAGGTCCACACACTTACTTCAGGAACTCATTACAATCCAATCATTTCCATTAACGAAATAATGAAGATCGTTCTATAAGTAATCTGTAAGGGCATTTTTACAAGTGCGTGCTAGACTCAGTCTACCGGCATTGTCCAAGAAGAGTCCACTGTTGAGAAGAAAGCCGGAAAAAACTCAACATTGGATGCAGTGACTCTCTAATTCATATTTTAGAAGAAATAAAAAGACGATACGTGATATAAAAATGCGCACACAATAAAAGTTAGTCACAAATAATAAAAATGTATTTCGTACTCACTCAAAGACGACTGACCTGACAATCTTCTTGCGTATCCTGTCAGTCAAGCTCTGTCGCTTGTAAATATTCAGTCCTAGCCGTTTCCTGAGTATGAGGTCCATGGGAGCGGGGTGCGACAGCCGCACTGTCGTCTTCAGTATCAGATACACGCGTTCGTTGGCTGCAAGTTAACGAATTAGATTAAATATAGGGTACGTTACACGAAATATAGTGTCAGCCTTTGACCATTAGTCATATCTAAAACTAGAATAGCACGAAAGCAAGAATGTGTTATTATTGAATTAATTTCTGACAGTATAATTCCAACATAGCGATACTTCAAAAACAGAGATTTCGAAAACTAGCGCTAGGAAACGAACACTGTGATTGATTTGTAGGAACTTCTTTTAAGATGTCGGCTAAACAGTCTTCGTTGTGATTGTTAGTCATGTGTCACTAGCATAGAGCCTCTTAAGTGATACAGTCCAGACTTCCGTGATACCTTAGTGATCCGGCTCAGGTACTGCGGGACCTGGTAAGAGGAGTCCACTCCAAAGATACGAAGACGGACATGCCCTTGCCCTTTTAAAAACCTTCGTTGTGACTGTTATTTCAGCATAATTTTGTCTATTCCTAATTTCAGTGATATGGTACTATCTATAGTGATACCCTCAGTGGTGCGGTTGAGATAATGCGAATCGTGGGTGCGTGGTCCCTGGCCAGGATCGAGTGCCCGGCTACTTTCACCTCGCTAGACGATTGTTGTATGCAAAGAGACTACTTCATGAACATGTTGAGGCACTGAGAGTCGAGATGAAGGAGTCTCAGAAGGCGATGGCTAACATACCGTAGGCTTCTTAACAGCTTTCGTTGTCAGTTATTTATAATTTTATCATATCGCCATTTCAGTGACACGTGTCAGTTTCCAGTGATACCTTCAGTGATCCGGTTGAGGTACTGCGAGTCATGGATGGAGGAGTCCCATGAGGCGATGGCGGAGACGTCCTTATCGTGATGGTGCAGGATCTGCAGCTCGTAGAACTTGTTGCCGTGCTCTTTGGGCAGGATCGAGTGGAGCCCGGCTACTGTCACCTCTTCGCCGGACGGGTGTGTTGTTAGGTCGTCCGCTACATAAAGTAAAAAATAATGAATAGGTATATGGATGCACTAAAACTGACTATGTGAAGTAATAACGAATTTCTCATCAAAAAACTCTATGCTAGAGTCTGCCTCTGCTGTCTGACACCACCAATTTTAAATGTTTTATCTGTGATTTGGTATACAGCAACAATGAATATAGGGCACTAAATAGTAGAGGAATAATAAATAAGTCACTAACACCACATAATATATTCTCAGTGCACTTAAGAGGCTGCTAAAAGCTAAATGGCTTCACTTGAACATTATTTTAAGCATAAACCATATTGGTGTTATTCAAAAGTACTAAGATTGGTTAATCTTACCAGCTAAAGACTTAATGCAATGTAAACCTTGCCGCTTTTCAGCGATAATCGCTTCTTGCTGTTGCTTTACAGCATCAAAGTTAATGATCATGAGGAAAAGCAGTTCCCGCTGACTTCTTTCATATGGTTTTCCCATAGTTAAACCTTTATTTTTTTTTAAACCAACGCAAGTATAGATAAATTGTTTCCTAACACATAAACAATTTGACATTTGTAACAGATACAAAACATTGCCATATTCACTTTTTGTTTTACAAATATCATGATAATAATCACAATTTTTGCAATTTATTAGTGGATCACTCCACTAGCGTTATTATTATAAACAAAGATCAGAAACAAATGAAAAAATTTTTCGACGATACTGGACTCGAACCAGTGCCTTGAGCCTGACCGGGGCAGCACGAAAAATTTTTTCATTTGTTTCTGATCTTTGTTTATAATTGCCATATTCAGTTTTTATATATTTGACAGTTCATTTGCTTGGAAGAGATAAAATGGTCCGACTCTAGCCATTTTGCTTTCGCGTATTTTCAGCTGTCTTCAAGTAGCGACGGAAAAAGAAAGTGTTTCGAGATTTTCATGTCCACTGATCCAACACTCAAATACATGCTCAGTTCCGTAACCGTTACTACAATGAAATGCACTACAGATGAATACAAAATACAATGTGAAAAAGTGCACCAGCAAAAGAGTGTATCTTAATGGTACTTACGTCCTTTTGCTGAGAAGCGCAGTTTTTCGACGATAACTCAAAAACGATTTATTAGAAACATCAGTTTTTTAAAAGATCTGTCGAAATGCTTGTGACATACGGACTGACGGACGAACGGACAAGACGAAACTATAAGGGTTCTGTTTTTGCCATTTTGGCTACGGAACCCTGAAAATGGCAAATTAAGTGACTGACCTCAAATGAGTGAATTAACTGGGATGAACGACAAGGATTTTATGCAGAACCAGAACCTGCACTTAAGTGAATGATAAACGTCCTTCCCGCTTAGCTCTCACAACTCTGAATGATTTAAATCACTCTGTAGAACCATAATCTTACCGTTGAGATCGAGGAACAGAACAGGTATGTGTTGTTCCATCCCGCCTGGTGGGTTCCAGGCGGCCGGCGCGCCGGGAATCGGGCTGCCGGGGCTCGGCACCAACACCTGAACACAGGGACATTATGGACACTGATATGTGTGTGTGTGTGTAGCTTATGGATAAAAGGTTTGACGTTTAAGGCAAAGAACATTAAAACAAGAGGACTGTCATTTGCCATACTTTGATTCGTGCCCCGACCGCAAGGAGACATTCTGGCAAAAACTAGATGGCACTTTAAAATTAAACATTTAACGGTGTACAAAGAAACGTAGTGTAGTAACAATTAGTTCGTAAACAGCCTATAATAAATAAATCGGAAAATTTAAATAATGTGACACGCTTGCTATTTTGTTGAATGATTGTAAATAATCATTCTTATATATAGATGGCGTTGTACATATCGAACGACTTTTTGTATGGAGACGGTCAGTCTTCTTGTTTTAATGGTCCTTGGTCAAGGTGAAGGTAACGGAAACAATCTTAATTGATTGAAATCAAAATTAAGTTATGGGGAAGAATCTGACAATGCTGTGACGTCGACAAGTCTCTTTCCTTAGATATTTTCTGCATAGAAAGAACAAGTGAACTATTTTAATCAGACAAATATAACAGACGGTTATGATCATTTGATTATACTAATAAAGGTGGAACGTCGATCAATTAGAATGACAGGAAGTGAGCAACGTTATCGGTAAAAGTATAGTTCTTAGTTCGATACTTAACAGCGGAACATATTCATGTAAATCTGGGTGGAAAATAACAATGGCTTGCCACTGTAAAGGTGTGAGGAATACATCAATGAAACACGAAGATCGGGCAATGACTGTCGTATATTTTCTTCTGCTCGTGGCGGGTAGATCGCGGATACATAATCTACCCACATTATATGACAGCCACTACTTCTTTTTATTACAATCTACAGTTTTAATAGGTTTCGTCATAAGAAATTTATTATTATAATAGTCCTTTACATACCGCATTTCTTTCCTCAGTCAGCGACACCCACTGCTCTACCAGCGATTGTTCCCTCTCCATGTCTCGCTCGCTCTTCATCGACGGCGACATGTTAACCAGTTTCTGAAAATTATAATAAAACATCTATAAGATTAATTGTTACAGTCAATTAATCCCGCCGCGCCGCGCGACATACGAAAAAAGTAAAAAGCACTAGTGCGCGAAATCCAACTTTCACACTGTGAAACACTCGCTTTGCTAGTGTTTTACATCACCGTCACATTTTGGGAATAATCCAAATACCGCACTTGTATTGTAAATAACTATTTTATATTATTTTTTTGTAAGTATAAATGTGTCTTTCAGTCCAAAACGGCTAAAAGGATTTCAACCATTTTTGGTATAAGGATAGCTGGACATCCGAGGTTGGTGTTAAGATTTTTACCCAATTACAGAAAGGCGAAGAACAGGGTTAAGTATGACTTTTTGGTTCTCCGCGAACGAGGTTGCGGGCACTTATTATAAGTACTTCTAGTACAGTCAGCATCAAATAGTTTGTAACATCCAAAGTGCCAAATATATAGCAACACATCTTTATTACTATAGGCATAAAGACGTGTGGTGATATAGTTGGCGGCTTAGAAGTTACAACCTATTTGATGTAGACTGTACTTAATATGAACATTATTATGAGTTACCTGCAGTTGAGCGTGTAAGTGCTGCCGCCGCCTCGCGAGCGCGTCGCTCCACCGCTCCCTGAGCACTGCCAGGTCTTCCTCTTGATATGAATCCAACGGCTTCTGAAGGCGAGACCTGCAATAAAAAGGTTATTCAAAACTCCAGGCTCTGTTCAACGCTCTGATGCAATATGTCAAAATTTCAATAATTTCGTGCCACAGACTCCTTTTAATCATCAAAAAGCTTGTTTATGTGTGTAGGGCCTTAAAACCCCGTACATTTGTAGTAATTCAATCGTAGGACTACCTCTTTTCTATGTTTAAAGTAAGCATCTATTATTTAGATCGTACAAATTGACTCTCGACTTGAAGATATCCAAGTTGTGTTTGTAACAAAAAGGTTCGCTTGAATTTGTACCACTGTACGCGTGAGTGCTACATCTATACCACCAACAACATAAGGAGAACGCAAACCTTCTTTTGTGATCATGAAAAAGGTCATATTAAAAAAAATTGATAACCTTGTCATAGGAAATGTATTGTCAGGTTGCTACTACAAGTAATTATTCGGTAGCTGGGCTCACCTCACGCTGACGGAGCCGACCTCAACGCTGACGATGTGTTGGCAGATGATGGGCAGCGTGCCCGAGTTGAGCGCGGGCCGCACGCGCACCGCCATCCGCCGTTGCTGGCCCTGGCGAAGCTGGTAGACTCCTCCCGTTACCATGTCGGGTCTTTGGACCACCTGGAAACGACCAATGTTATGTTAGTCACTCGATTTCTGTAAAATAGAAACAGCTTTCCTTTGTTGCAATAGAGAGGAGAGCTACTGGTCCTAGTTAGCCCCTCCCATGGCCAGGCATTTCCTCTCCGTTGCCGAGAGGCATGGATGAGAATCCATGAGAGCTGGCCCGTGCCCGGCAGTGGGACGTATCCCTACCCTAACTTCCCGTGTGACATTCTCTGGGGAACCAAATAGCACGGGGCTGTCACACTTATTTATTCAATACGGCGACTGAAGTACATCCTCACCTCAAAAGAAGCGGCATGATCAATCTGGCTTTAGCTAACGGCTGTTGTTACACCTCCCAGTTATCTCTAGCAGCCGTATCCCATTCACTATTTGAACGCGCGTTTAATACCTACCGCTGAGCGGCTCTTTAGGGGTCAAATAGCACAGGGGTGTCGCACATCTTTTTATTTTGTGCCAAAAATAAAATAATATAATTTCACCTCACGAGGAGCGTATTCGTCCTGATCGTTAAGCTCGTGAATCTCGACCCACAGTCCGATACTCCTCGTCAGCTCGATCCACCGGTCGTTCAGCGACCTAGCTTTGGCTAGCTGATATTGCTCCAGCTCCCAGTTACCACGGCCAGTTTTATTGCACTCGCTGTAAAACCGCCCGTGTAATACCTATCGCTAACCAGTTCTTTCGGGAACCAAAGAGCTCCGGGGTGTCAAGTACCTATTTAATATAAAATAACTAGTCTCACCTCAACAGGAGCGTATTCGCCCTGATCGTTAAGCTCGTGTATCTCGACCCACAGTTCGATCTTCCTCGTCAGTTCGGCCCAGCGGTCGGCCAGCGACCTCGCTTTGGCTAACTGTTGTTGCTCCACCTCCCAGTTGCCGCGGCCGCGACTGAAGCCGGCCGAACGGTGGCCCCAGACTTCGATCGAGAGGGCGCCCTCTGTGAACATTTAGAAAATATTTATACAATCTGCATCCATGTTAATATCCATACTAATATTATAAATGCGAAAGTGTGTCTGTCTGTCTGTATGTTACGTCTTCACGCACAAACCGCTGAACCGATTTGAATAAAATTTAAGATAGAAATAGTTTGAGTCCCGGGGAAGGACATAGGCTACTTTTTATCCCGGAAAAATACCCTTATCCGCGATAAACGTATTTAAGGCGGACGAAGTCGCGGGCAGAAGCTAGTATGTTATAAAAGCGTAGTGTACATGTCGGACGCTAAATCAGACCTCATTTTTGCGAATTGCGGACACATTTAGTCGACTTGTTACTTGTATAGCACAATCCATGAAAGGATTAGCTGAACGTTATTTAAAATTTGTGTGAGAATAAGACAAGCAAAGAAAAAAAGTAGTAACATTGAAAAATATTATTGAGTTTTAAAATGCAAGACAAATTTAAAAAAGTAATGGGAATTAGTTTTCTGGATTTTCGGTGACGTAAATCACGTGCCGCGCCACCACCACCGAGTACTGGCAGAACACTAAGTGGACAGGGACGGGGGAGCCGGCGCACAGTCCCCGCACACCATCATCATCACCTGCGCAGTGCTCTATGAACTCCTCGGTGAGCGTAAGCGTGTGGTCTTGCTCGTGGTCGAAGCGGAAGGTCTGCGGCGGCTGCGCGCGCGGGGAGGCGGGCGGCGCGGGCGGCGTGTCGGCGCTCACGTGCGGCGCCACCACCACTGGCTCGCCGCCGCCCCACACCGAGTACTGGCAGAACACGAAGTGCGACAGCGACGGCGGTAAGCCCGTCGCCTGCTTGATCACCACGCGGATCGTCACCTGCGAACACGATACTTGTTACACGACAATCTTACATTCAATCACGGTTACGAGTGAACTCTAAGAAGGAACGAAAGGTAATTAAATAACTCATATTTATACGCGATTAAGCCCCGTTTTGTTGTGTTGTAATAATGATAACCAAATTGTACAGAAACAGGGATTTCAGAGGCAAATATGGCCCTCAAGACCCCACAAAAACAACGAATAATGGCAAAATCTTAACTGACCTGCTGGGCAGTACTATCGGAAGAATCCTCATCGTCCCTCATGTCTCCGGAGCTATCTGATGCCGCTTCACAAATCCTGTCCTGTGGGAACTGCCCCGCAACCCTGCTAATTTCCACCTGAAAACAGACACATAGCTTATAGCAATGTATACTGGATAAAAAGAGGATAGATTTTATAGCTCAGGACCTTGGAGCTACTGCAAACTGACCCCAATAACCTCTACAAGACAAGAAACCAGACCGTCAGGGTAATAGTCACACATTTAGATACATGAAGACGGGTTAACATTGGTGTTCTTGCGATTTCCATTGAACCCGTCTAGCCTCTAGAGCAGTTATATACAATGAATACTACGCGGAGCTCTAGGCCTCCACCGGGGGCTCATAATGGAGGCGCATCAAGAGCGATAATCGCGACAGCAAATGTTAATCTACGCGTCCTCTTAACTTTGCGTTTGAATTTTAAAGTGTTTTTCACCTGCAATCTTCCGGAGACCTCTCCCTGCTGGCTGATGATGGGCGTATGGTAGTCCAGGGTGACGTCATGAAACAACGCCTCTAGGAAGATGTTAGCGACGCCGATTAAGTTGTGGTTTTCTTGGGACTCGTAAAACGGATCAATGGCTCTCTCTGCTGGGGGCTGAAACAGGATTGTAAAGTTAAACACTCCTATATTCCACTGGGGTAGGCAGAGTCTACCGAATTGCAGACTCTACGGTCCTTGCACACTTATTTCGCTTCATTTACATCCCCCCTCGCCGAGGCCGCCCTCTTCTAACTTTCCACCTATCTTCCCGACATAAATTCTCTTTGTGTGTCTACTTTCACTCATCCTCTCGACATGCCCAAACGATCGAAGCATGCCTTTTTGAATTTTCCTCACTACATTATCTTCCATTCAATATCTTTATCTTATCACACTGGCCTTTGTCCTATCCCACGAATAATTTAAATTCAGGGGCCTATTACTGAAAAGCTTGTAATACAAGTTACAAGAGTTTATGAAACGGGCCCCAGATAGGTGGATTTGGTATGTGTGTGAGTCGATAGACAGATGCTCTGAGATGAAATGAATTGGTATGGCAGAAAACAAGTACAGGGTTGAAAATGACTGCAAAATATAGCCTATTTCACTGCCACAACTAAGACGAAGCCGTTTATATACTGCAGAGCGTGCTAAAGAAATACACCCACATACTCAATTACATACATACATACTATCGAAAACATAACCCTCTATATACCCCTTAGTAATGGAACAAGTCAAACGAATTATGATTACCATAATGCAAGCCCATATGAAAATTTACAAGTTTCATTTTTTTTTAAATAATATTCATAACGCCATCTGTGTTTGACTTTGGACATCTCCTCTTCCGGAACTTCACCTGACCCTGCCAGTAAATACTCCGTAAGCTGACACAAACTATAAATAGAACTTGTCTACGTTTAGTTTCGCTACCGATGCTGTCACTGAACTCCTATTGTCACTGATTGACTTTGCAGTTTACATGTTAATATGTGTTAACAACAAGGGATGTAAAATTCGGATTTCCATCAGTATTTTATAGGTACAGGTAAAACATTATACAACATTTATAGTGTTCCTAGAGCAGAAGATAATTATAAGGCCTGCCTGTCCACAAGAACTTTACTCTAATTCACCTCGTCGCCATCTCTCTGCAGACGGCGCCACTCGTCGTACATCTCGCGCATGTCTACCAGTTTGTTGTCCAGCTTCTCCATCGACCACACCTGCCCACCACGTCCCGGACGCTTCACCATGATGGCCGGTTCGGACACAAAAGCACCGCGCTGAAAACAAAAGTAATACATATTATAGACGTCATCATCTATGTCATTCCCTTCTAATAGAGGTTCGTGACCAACTTTAATGTCACGGTCAAGATCCACATCAACTATCATGTATTCCTTATGTTTTCTGTAACCTTTTGGGGATCCGTCTAGAACACCTGGATAAGTTTTAGTATTCAATGATGGTCCTTTGAGGCAGTACTGTTTTAAAAAAAGGTTTAGAACCCTATCTTCTACCAAAGTCAGGATGCCTCGCCTCCTGGATCACAGTAATGAAATAAACGCACCATGTTCACATTCAACCTTCCCATCGTCTATATGAACGCATCATTTCCTCGTCGAATGATAAGCATTAACACTCTAAAAAATGAATATCAGGGTGTCAAGTTCTATTTGACGCTCTACGGAACATCATTAATTATTATTTGTTCACCATAATGACAACACGGTTCTTACCTTCCTATTAGGACTCAAGTTCTGCGGCGGAATCTGCAGCGTGACGCTGAACCTCGTGTTCCGCCTCATCTCCTCGGCCAGGAAGTTGGCCTCCTGCACCAGCGCATTGGCGCGCAGGATGTCGGCCTTGAGCCGCCCGAGCGAGCGCTTGAAGGTGTCGTCGCGCTCGGCCGCCCAGCGCTCCACCCGGGCCGCCGTGGTCGGCGTACAGGCCGTCATTTTGCCTGGAAGCGGTTTATTTATTTCATTTGTTTATTTACTAGATGGTGCCCGCGCTACTTCTTTCGCCGAAAAGAAAAAAGAGATAAAAGTCATAACCCTCTTTTATACATAAGCGTAGTCGGGTAAAAAGTATCCATAACCATCTGTGAATGCCCAGCTACCCGTGTACCAAGAATTTTCGTTGTTGAAATTCGGTTAGCCGTTATGACGTGATGAATTCGTAACGACACATATGCACTGGGTTGACTATGGTCAGCCCCTCTTTCCGACTGGGCACTGGGTACGTGCCCTGGGCCTCCAACCTCGCGGGGGCCCAAAATGATCTTATACGCCGTTTTATTACAGTCCAACGAGGTCTCTAGTTTTGTTGTCAAGTGTCCCAGGGCCCCCATTTCTGAGTGGTCGAGGCCGTATTATTAGTACCTAGTATTGTTCTTACCTAGTTTGAGAGGGTCGTACGAGTACGGCGGATACGGCGTGGTCGGCGACAATATGTTCCTGAGCTGCTGGAACTGCCGCTCGTACTCTTGCCGCTGTTTTTCTAACGCCACTGCAATGATAAACAACTGTTGCACAATCTCATAATTAAAAAATATCATAGAATTTGATGTAGCAAATAAATCTTGGGGCGAAAATGGCTTAAGACTTTCTTGTTTGGAGTCCATTTCAGAGCTCCCAAGCAAACATTAAATGAGAAAAGTTAAATTATTTTTTATGATTACGTACCAAGAAGGTAAACTACGGAACCCTAAAAAGGACCCCTTTCAGTGCAACTTTGTCAGACTGACTGTTAGCGCTATATCCCTGGAACTATTTAAGCCATCCAATTGACATTTTGAATAGTTATAAAGATGTCCAGCCCACGTATATTGCAAATGAAAAATGTGCAAACAGATTCATCCCTGATCTGATTTAAAGTCATAGAGCATGAGAAAAGAGGTATTAAAAAGTGAAAAAGAACCTCTGCCGCGTTGCATTCTGAACTTAGACTGCTGGGCAAATCTCCTCTCAGGTTAATCTAATCATCACTGAGGAAAAATGCCCACTGGTTTTGACATTAGGTTTTAATATTCAAGTTAGGTATACGGATTTCACTTTCAGTGAGTAGTGATTTCACTTTCAGTGAGTAGTATCTTGATATAAATTGCCCTAAAAATCGAAGGTGTATTATACCTTGTTTGTCTTCCTCGTGCTGTTTCTCGAGGCGCGAAATGGCGGTCTGTATGGGGTCGTTGCTCAACTCGTTGAGCATGATCTCGTCGCGTGCGAAGTTGTAATCGATCGGTTGCGCGGGAGTTTGGGGTTCCGATGCCGCCGCTGAAAAAAAACATCCTTTATCCATCCATCCTTTACCAGACTAGTTGTTCACTCCTACTTGATAAGCAGCTATAAAAAAAAATATATATTTTTTGCTTTAGGGTATCTATCTGGGAGGCTAAATGACAAGGCACGCCTACTAAATTAACATGTGAATTTCAGTACACGGTAAGAAGACGACTGAGGAGCGTTGTAAGGCGCTAGACGTTCATGAGGCGCACAGAACGCTAACAATGTTATTATCATGTCCCAACAGTGAAGGTCTTCACTGCGTCTGTTATCGTTTAATTGTACCAGACTGTACCTCTAATCAAATCAAAACATGTCTCGAGGCAATGACGCTTTGCTACTGTATTATTAAAATATAATGATAGCATTGATAACAGAATACAATGTCACTTGATTACAGAGTTGCAATTTAGATGTAGTCTTTTAATGTTCAAATTAGAATAAATTTTTGATTTTTTTTTGTAGAAATATTTCATATTGTTTTTCTTTTCATGCTACTTTGAAGTAACCGACTGAGGTAATTTTGGACAGAATTCAATGCCTTGTTGAGAGTTACTAACCTAGCATGCCCAATATGGTGAAAGGAGCATGATTGCAGGTAAACGTTGCATAAGGGCAGCGCGACCTGTGTAAGTCCTAAAGAGAAGCCTTTGTCTAGTAAACTTCTTTCGGCTGATATGATAATCATGACGAGTATATGCGTAGGAGAACTTCGTAGGCTACTTTTCATCTACTACTATTAATCTGTGGCCTTGACACAGTGGACTCTGAAGAAGTGATGGTTCCCCCACAGTGTCCTGTCAGCGTGTCCAACCCGGACCCTGGACACGACCGGGGTCCCATTGACCAAGCAGTTCGCCGCTCCAACGGCCTCTATGTTGTCTTCTGTTCCATGGAAAGCAATTACTAACCTGTTGTAGCCTTGGGACAGTTGACTCTGAAGAAGTGGTGGTTCCCCCACAGTATCCTGTCAGCGTGTCCAAGCCGGACCCTGGACACGACCGGGGTTCCATTGACGAAGCATCTCGCCGCTCCAACAGGCTCCATGTTCAGTCCTCCCCCCTCTAGTATCAGCTGGCAGTGGTGAGGTTGGATCCCCAGGCCGGAGAGTTGGATGTCGGCGGAGCTGTCCGCGCCGACCATTGTACGATCCTGAAAAAAACAGTAGATCCATGTCAAACAAAATATAACAAGGTCTCAATTAGTTTATATGTATAGTTTTAATACATATTTTTATTAATTGAACCGCAAAGAATCACAAGGTAACGTTTAATTTTCCATTGCGTAGCAATATCTAAAAAAGATAAAACTTTTATTTCTTCATTTCACCTTTATAGCCTCAATTTGATATTTCTATAGTTAGGAAGAAACGGATTTTTGAAACAGAAGATATATTCAAAATTCTGATTAGTAATTTGCATAAGTCAGTTCCTAGTGGGCCGACGCCTTTGATATGTGCGTAAATGACAATGACATGTTCCGAGCTACTAACTACTACGGACTTATACAGCTCGGGCTCGCTCCACCCGCGTCTCGCCCCTTGTACCCCGCACGATTGCTCTGTATAGACGGCGTCGTTGGATGACTGTACTGATTTCTAGATTGTGATTTTACATACCTTTAGGTAGTAGACCAGCAGCTCGTTGAGCGAGGGGTCAGCATTCAGGTTGACGAGGTAGTACTTGTTCTTTTCCACTTGGATGCCGCTGGCCTGTACGCTAATGCCCATCTTTTCTAAGGCGTGTTGCCTTTCGCTTTGTATTCGACCTGGAAAATACATTAACTTTAAGATTCACCTTTCATCATTTAAGAGCTAAGCTCTTGTCGTTGGAGCAATTCCCATTTCTTTCCATTCTCGGCTTTTATTTTGACGTCCTGATACGACGCTATTTACTTTTTCCTTGATTTGATCCGTAAAAGATCATCTTGGTGTTAAAAATATATACTGTGTCGCCCGATGGGTGTCATATCTTTCAACCAAAACTTTGATAGCAACACATGGCGTCCGCTAAGGTTCTGTTACATCAGCCATGTTTAACGAATCGATTAATATCAAAATGCTATAGAGACTTAAATTTTCCCATACCATAGTACACAGACCTATACCTATACTCTCATAATAATACGATTTGGATATATACTTATAAGATTTTGTAATTTTTTCTTATCTCTGCCCGATTTAAACAACCAGCCCTAAGAATGTCTTCCTACGTCGCCACACGTACCTGTTTCGACTAATTTTTCTTCCCAAGTTCTAGACATTTCCTTCATCAGATGTTCGCTCTGCGCCAGTTGTTCATGTACGTCTTCACCCACGGGTGACCCCTGGAAAAGACGACACAATTCTGAATTACATGCTATGTTAATACATTTATCTTATATTTTAAGCCATTCATTAGAATTTACATAAGACATGAACATTAGTAATACTGTTCAACTATCCACTTCTTCCCATGTAGCACAAACTGTATCTTTTACGATACGACACATCCCTTAATTCTGTAATATTGTATGGACATAAAACAGTTCAAAATCTATTCGTCTGGTTAAGATCGCCGGAAACCGTTGGAGGGGGGCTGCGACCGGTAGTTGAGAAGATCCTTAAGGAAGGCCTTTGTCAAGCAGTGAAAGTTTTTAGACTGATATGATCATTCAACAGATGTTCAAGCTTTTTTCTCATCCACCTATTGAATTATTCCCTGATCATCTGAGGTTCGACGAATCGCTACGCCGGACCCACGCACCAATCTGTCACTTCTCAATAGAGCAAATAAACCATCGTAGGATTGTATGAACATACCGTGGCGTGTTTGAGCATCTCCTTGAGCGCTTCCACTTCTTGTCGGAGCTCCCTGATGATCCTGGCGTTCGGGTCCTCGTTAACCACGGCGTGGTTAACGATCCTCTTCGCTCGGTCAGCGTACCGAAGCGTCGACAAAGTCTCTTCGTAATTGTCCGCCGCTGGCGATATTGTTGCTACCTAAAAAAAAAACACCTTTGAGATATAGATACAAACATCAAAACACAAAGAAAAACTTCAACAAAGAAATGCCAGGAATCAAACCCGGTAACTTTGGATTCTCGGTCTAACATCTCCACCATTTAACCGGCACGCTTAACTAAGTATACACAGGCAATAAACTAAAGAAAGCACTGGTGTTCACTTATTACCGTTAAAATATTAACATAAAATACAAGATGATTTTTAGTACCGTGTGATCTTTGGTATGCTTCTAATTTAATTAATAAATATAGAGAAAAAACCATCTTCGTTTTTAACAAACTTCTAAGTTCTAATTATAACACTAACGCGTATTATTGCAGATCACTAAATAAACAAAACCATTGACTGGGTATTTATTCAATGATTTAAATACAAAGAAAACGACGGGTGACTGACATTATGTCATCTAGAGCCTCTAGAGGTTAGGGGATTATTGGATTTGGTGATGTAAAGGAATCCGATTAGTGATAAAATAACATTAGCTGTATAAAAATAGATGTTTTAGTTCACCTTGAACTTAACTTAGGTTAAACCTAGCGTTACCTCCATGTTCAATTTCTATTCTCAACTATCAAGTAATTTAATGTGACTTCTTTAGTCACTTTTTTACATTTTACAGTATTTAATTATAATGAATAAAAAATCGTTGGACGGAGTTTTTCTGCGTAATATAATCAGAAATGAGGATATCCATAGAAGAAACAAGAAACTGACATAGCTACAGATGTAGTGCATAATTGTTTTCCATCGTATTTTCTCGGAAACGTTCGTATTTGTCAGGCTACTTCAGTCAACCTCAGTACTTTTTGTACCGTGACCGATTGAAATAGCAAGACACGTTCGTACGTTTCCGTGAAAATACGAAGGAAAACAATTATGCACTTCATCTGTAGCAGGATCGCACGGTTGAAATCGCAATGGGCAGCCATGTAGCCCGGAGAGCGTATGGCCGTTGGGGCAGTAAAGTTTTGGTGTGGCAACCACGCATAGAAAAGCGCAGCGTAGGACGGCCCCCGACTAGATGGATTGATTACCTTGTGAAGGTTGCGGGGAGTCAGTGGATGCGGTCTGCGCAGGATCGCACTCTGGGGCAAGCTATAGGGGAGGTCTGTGTTCAGCTGTGGACGTCCGCAGCTGATAGATCGAAAGAATTTCAAATGTTGTCACAAAATTTTATTTCTAAGAGCACGAATATTGCCTAAAGAATGGAGTTTACCTCCATTCTATTAATTTCTGTAAACTAGCAAAGGCCAGAGTCCAAAAGTTTGAAGACCAGGGTGGGATTTTTGTAAAATTCCAAGGCTCGAAAACAAGGACCCCGCGAAGATTACAGCTCGGCAGACAAACGTCGGGGTTTATCTTCGTGATATAATCAGAAATGAAGATCCGCATTAGAAACAAAGTTACCGACATAGCTCACAGGATTGCATCGTTGAAGTGGCAATGGGCGGGCCATGTACCCCGGTGAACGGATGGCCGTTGGGGCAGTTAAGTCCTGGAATCGCAACCACGCATAGGAAAGCGCAGCGTAGGATGGCCCCCGACTAGGTGGACGGATGACCTCGTAAGGATCGTTGGGAGTCGGTGGATGCGGTCTGCGCAGAAACGCACCTTGTGACGAGCTATACGGGAGGCCTATATTCAGCAGTGGACGTCCATGTCTGATAGGTAGATGACAAAATTCTCCTATAATTATGACCGTCCGACATTGTTATCAGTTGATGTTGATATTCACGTACCATGACAGTTTTGCTGTTGCCCCCAAGATTGTCCTTCAGCAGCCACGTGAGCACGGAGTCTCTGTACGGCACAAACTTGTCCTTGTTGGGCTTGCCCGACGACTGGTCGGCTAGTTTCGATATCACCAGCCCGAGCGTCGTTAGCGATCTGAAAGCACAAACATTCAACAATTAGTATTACTGAACATAAAAGTAAGGAAATTGTGTTACACACCTACACCGCAGTATCATTCTGTCCTCAGAAAACGACTAAAATAATCATAAAAAAGCTCCGATTAATATTATGCCTTCCACTGATCCCTCAGCTTTCATCTCCTCGGATTCCAAAGAGTACCTCAGAGATATTTAGTTAGAAATACGCACTTGTTAATATTAGATCCCTCTTTCAGCCGATCCCCCACAGCGCCTGTCTTCACAGCCCGCTCCGATCCCGCGAGGTCGACCAGTGACAGCCGCGCCACTTTCTCCCCCGTCACGCCGGTCGCTGTGTCACATAGAGTCTGCGTCAACACGACGCTGAACACGGCGTGTGAGCGTGACGACTCACTATTCATGTTCGTGGCTGCGACCGTTCGGGACTTGTTGCCTTCAGTCATCAAGTTGTCTATGTCCTGGGAAAAAAGGTGACTATCAATCTGTGATACCGGTTTAGGGTACACAATAAATATTGAAATCACACACAACTTGATCAATTGAGAGAAATAAATGTCAAAGTAAGCGATCCCACAATTCCGGCGACGTCTCAGCGCTTCCATACAAACGTCGACGGAGCGCACAATTTTGTATAGAAACACTGAGAGATGCTGGTAGTGTCCCCCACACTGAAAGTAGTGTGAGGGACCTAAAAAAAAAAGCTGAAATTAAAAAATTGGATCAGAATTTGCCCCGGTCTACTCTATTGATCAGATCAAGCGATAATTTACTCGTAATTAAATTGCGTACAGGGTTGAATTGAGAGTTTGACAAACTAAGAAGTGGGCGTATTATATCAATGGCGAATTCAGAAGTTCGACCCGAAGAACTGAAATTTAGCAAGTTTATCCAGGATTAGTAAAGAAAATCCACGTAGCCGAAATTTCCTAAAAAAAATAGATCCTATAACCATATAAACATCATTTTGCCAAGTGCAGACATCTCATTTAACTTGAGCACTCGAAACGCAACTTCGCGTGCGCGAATTAATGACAAGAAAACACTATTCCGTCTCCAGTTCTCCATCAAACGAGTATAATTAAATGACACAGAACAGAGAGAAACTAATTACCGAGCGAAAACGTTGCGTTCAATGCGTCCTTGAGATTAATTACTCCAAAACAACGCAAATTACGTACAAGAATTTCCAACAAAATTCCAGCGGTTGTCGGATTTTGAGAGCGATTTTTTATACGTGACTTAAATCGGGGCTGTCAACTGTTGACCCTTGGCGAATTAGCATGATATCATTTTTGAGGGCCTGTTTATTTGTAACGGTATGCAGAACCACAGGGCAATGAAAGGTTGGGTAACGGTAAAGAAACACATGACAAATAAATATTGTCATTGCGGTCAGTGTTTGGTCAAGAATGTCGAGCCACATGTATCATGAGATTTGTTAGATCGAAAAGCTATTCTAAATTGGACCACTGAAAAGAAATTCCGTTTGTAAATTAGTTTTTAGAAAAAACAAATCGAAATTATAAGTGTAACCAAATAGCTCACAGACATCTTTTGAATATTTTAATCTCACTAAGAAATTATTATGATTAGATTGATATTTAAAACACAATCATAAATGATAATATATTAAAAATACAACCAAAACAGACGGTACAGATTCAAAGAAAGACATATAAAAACAACTATCGAATTAAAGCTGTTCGAGAAATAAATAGTCCATATAAAGTAAGGGTTGTTTCATTTCAAATATTAATATAATGGGTCGATCCCTGACACGAAAGCTGAAAAGCTTCCGAAACGTCGGGATCTCAAATGAGATATAATATACGCGAGATAATTCGTTTATTTTGTTTTATTTACATGAGTTATAATCGTGGAAGCACAAGAAAATATTAAACCTAGCTTAACTAGGATTCTACAAAATGGCTTTAAAAAAAATCTGGATTTATTTTTCGGTTTTGAAGAGAAACGCGAGTTGAGAAATGAAATAATCGGAACTCATGAAGTTTGGGAAAAAAAGTTTAGTAAAATGATAAGATCCCACAGTATATCTCGCTCTTTATTTTGTACTCAATAAAATAAGCAAACAGCTTTCCAAGGGCATGAAAGTATGACTTGTTGAATGGAAAATTTCAAAGATGAATCCAGTGTCGCGGCAAAGCTGGAAGCAAAGTAGAAAGAACCCGCTTTTAACTTTCCGCGAAGTCGTTGCTCATTACGGTTTGATAAATAGCCGCTGAAATCAAAGTCTCCAAGGATAAATCTTCATTTTGTCGCAGCCAACCAGCCCGTTCATTAGTGTTCCTCGGTTCCTAGTCATAATTACTTATTTAATAAGAGCTCCTTTCTCTCTCTTGCCTACCTTCACCGGCGGAATTCGTATTATGATGCATAACAGAAACCTCACTTACTAGTGGCCAAGATGCAAGATAAGAAATAGAATTGTTGCTATAGTAACAATGATTTATGTACACTATTACAAAGTTGCAAGCATTTTATGTCTGTAGAAAAATAAATAAATTTTCGAAAAAAATAAGTGATACAAACAATTTAAAGGTCACTGAAACGAAAAATACTATATAAATGACAAAGTTGCAGGCGCCTTTTAGTAGTAATATAAAGGAGGGTGGGCAGTTTTGTATGGGCACTGGCCTAAAAGCGAATAATGAAAAGCCATATGAAGGTTTTTTCATATTCTACAACTTTTTGTATGGTGGGAAATCTGAAATCGCTGTGTGAAACAAGTTATGGCAAAATAAAAACACTCCATCAATAAGTGTTACTTCACTGTTATAGGGTTTTTGCTTCAGCGGTTTTTAAGCGGTCAATAGGCCAATTAGCCCACTCTCCTTTTTAGGTACGTTAAAATAACTTGTGACACAAGTGCTTAGTGAACCAATTAAAAAAAACCTAAAGCTGTCATTTTAAACACTTGCAGAATAGTTCGTAAATTTTTAGCCATAGACCAATAAGTTCGCAATGAAATCAAATCACGACTTTAGATTCACATCTTCAAATCAAATGCTATATTCGTTTGGCCAAAAGCCCGCGAATATGGTAGAAAAGTTACCTCTACATGGAGAGCAAAAATGTAAACAAAATATAATAATAATAATAATATTGCAATAGACAAAAAAGTCCATTCAAACTACAATTTTATAGCCCGACATCTCTTTCCATAAAATTCAATAGTTCTAACATCTGCTGGGACCTGCTCATGGACTGAGCTGAGATGATCAGGAATATAAAATCCTCGGAGATAACTAGTTATCTCCTAGGAAAAAAATCTTCACAGTTCACTAGTTATCTAGCCACGGTTATCTGTAAGGAGTAAGGGACTAAAATTTCAAAGACAGGAATCTTTAATCATCTTTCGCCTAATTTGCGTGCGAACGCGTGGTCGCCAGCGAGGTGACATAATCCCATCACCCGGGTCGGGGAAGCTAAGGTTTCCCGACGTCAGAGACGACCTTGACGCACCGTAGTCGCTTACAAATCCCGACTTATTTCGTATTGATTGACAGGTAAGAGCCGTGCGAAAATAGAGGTAGCTAACGTAAACGACCAACCACACGGCTGCATAAAATACGCATCTGCATGGTTCACGCCGTAACTAGTCTTAGTATCTTATCACATTACCGATTTGCGAGCGGTTTGCAACCCCCTCGATCAGTGAGCGTGCTCGTTCAAATGAAAGATTAAACGCCACGTACCCGTTGCGCACCCGCGGCAACCACGTTACATACACGCAGCGATACCGATAGATACCATCGCGTCGCTCGCAACAGGGTCGCAAATCGCCAGTGCGGTAAGGCCTTTAGGTGTCACGCTAACTAAGCTCACTACATTTACGGCGCGTGAGTGTATTTTGAGAAGCGGTGTAGTCGGTAATTAATGTAGCGTTTGCCCATACAATGAAAATGGATTCAGTAATAAAAAGAAAAAAAAATCTAAATCTAATATTAAGTAAACAAGAACAAAGGCAATTTTCTTACTTGTTAATTGAAATACCTAAAGTCTTTAAGGATATTTACTGTTCTTTCCAGGATTTTACGACGACTTTAGACTTATTCCGATTTTTAATAATTCTTTTGGAAGATATAATCTTCTTGTACTTTTTGATGATTGTAATAAAGAGATGGTGTGAGTATATTTTATTGATATACAATTTTTTATTCTTGAAAATTAACTCAAGAATAAGGTGTTAATCAAAAGTGTAGACACTGAGACTTAAGCTCTTCCAGAGGATCATTTAGCAGACGATTGATTTAAGAAAGACTAATGATTTAATGAACTTTCCTTTTGTCGTTTCGCTTTTTTATAAATATTAACATCAGCCCAAAAGCCGCGATTTATCAAGAAAAAGAATAGTCGAATAGCCTTTGATTCAAGGCCCGCTGTTGAGTATATTTTTCAGAGTGGCTAATCTAAAAGTTCGTATGGCGTCATCTCGCTCACTCAAATACAACTGAACATGAGAGCGAGAGGGATGGTACGTTACTCACTTCGAATTTCGGGATCTCACTCCGCGATTACGTCGCGCAGCAAAAACCAGCTACCTCAGTCTTGAGGCTATTGGTATACATTGAGGCGAATCGTGCGTAAAAACGCTCACTGGTGGTTATGAGCAACTTTCGCTAAGATCAAAAGACCTTCTGCACTTGTACTAACTATGATATTATGAAATTGAAATACTTATCCCGTCCGAACGATTGACTACTACCTACTATTACTAATTTTAAAGAACAAATTTCCATGCTGAAAGAGTCATTATTTCTAGAATAACTAATAACGCTGTGTCCGATTTTTTGGTGAGAGCATCATCTCATCAACTAACACACAATAATCACGAACTTAGCACATATAAGGTCTCAGGGGTCATCAACTTTAGAAGCGGCGTTGGTGTTCAGTTGTATGGAAGCAGACTCTATTTTATTGTATTTATAAAATTCCCGGCAATTAGGTACGTCAACATAAATGCCAATTAAAGTATTTACATTAACCGTCTAAAATTGCTTATAGATTTACGAAATATTCTTTTATTTACATGCAACTCATTCAACTAATGAAATTTGAGGTGCATATTAAGGATTTTTAAAATACAAATTTATAATAATAATTGTATAATTATACTCATTAGAAACTATTTGTGTTTAGATTGGGCACAGAAATAAAGAGAGCATTCAAGAGTGAACAGGTCATTACAGGTAAGAGCACATACCTGCTCGGAACCCTCGTCTGAGCGGGATGCGCAACGCATTTTCCCAGCGACAAAAAAAAATAAGAGTGAGTAAGTAAGGTTAAAATATGGCCGGAAGTTTTTTTGAGATTCAGGGTTCGTTAGTGCTGATTTTTACAAAAATTCGGATATCAAAAATTTTCAAGAAGCCGACTCAATATTAACTATTAGCGTCGTTTTTCCAACTTTAGATAAATATCTATTCGAATTTCCGACCCCTGAAAACTAACAGAGCACGGTGGAATTGGGCCTAAGTGTCACTTGCGACAACGCAACTAACTTACACGGTGCGAAAAGTAATTTCTGTATTTGCTGCCTTCGTCCTGAAACGAAACAAGATTATTTTTCAGACGCATGAAATGTACGAACAATTTTACTTTCAAATTGAATTTCAGCGGCGTGAGGCGCGTTTGGACAGTTTCGTCTGTTGTCTGAATTAAAAAAATTGTGAATTAAAAAATACATGTGATGTACATTTATTGTAAGGTCATAGAACTGTACCTAGTTATAGGAGCCAGTTACAGTTGCTTGTGTTGTTGAAGTACGTTAAAATAACGTAACGTAAGTTGACTAAACCAGTCCGGTTTATTATATGTAGTTAAAGGATATAAAATATTTATGTAGAATAATACGACTACTCAAATCAGAAGTATCAGACAGCTTATCCCACAATTAAATTTTCACTGTTCTTAGTAATCAGAATATAGACCTACGTTACATTCAACATCTCGGCACCATTTACAAGAATAGTACTACAGCCGCATTTAAAAGACAGTCGATTGGTCCTTCCTTCGACATACAAAAAGGAGACCCGCTATCGCGAAAACTTTTTACCAGCACAATTAGAACACGACTTCCGGAAACTTGTGCCGAGCTGGGAGGCAAAAAGAGGTTACCTAATCTTCGATTCGTCGATGACATTGTCCTTTTCTCCTCAACATCCTCCGAGCTACTGCTCATGCTGCCTTGGATTAAATATGAATATGTTAAAGACTAAGCTTATGACCAACAGCACAATACGTAGAATCGAGATAAACGAAGACCTTATTACATATGTCTATGAGTACCTTTACTTGGGCCAACTAGTTTCCTTCCAGGCGCGACAAGAAAAAGAGGTCCAAAGACGGACTGGAAACGCCTGGAGGAGCTACTGGTCCATCAAACATCTGATGAAGGGCGGTCGATGTGCATACTTCCAATTCTCATCTACGGTACACAGATTTGGTCTTTGGCAGAAGCTTAGAGGTTCAAACTCGGGGTTTGCCAAAGACCTATGGAGCGTAGCATATTAGGTGTAAAACTAAGGGATCGTGTCCGGAACACCGCGCTACGCTCCCAAACTCAAATAATCATTGTAGCTCGGCAGGCGGCCAAGTTAAAGTGGGACTGGGCTAGTCATGTTTGTCGCATGCCGAGTGAGCTGCTGTGGGCCATGATCGCTACAGAGTGGAGACCCGATAGCTCTAAACGGAGACGCGGCAAATCTCATCGGCAATGGCGGGATGAACTAGACTCCTTTCTTAAGGAATGGCCAGAAACCACCCAAGACAGAGAACACTGGAAGAACAAGGGGGAGGCCTTTGCCCAGAAGTGGGACACAACGGGCTCAGAATAATAATAAAGGTGTAATAATTAACCGTTCCTTCCGTTGGTACTTATGGGTGGATCAACTTTTTCTTGTTATTATTCTAGCCAGTAAATCAGGAGACAACAGAGACATTTACTTAGAAAAATGTTAATAATCTTGGCGTATAACATAGTAACGAGATGGGCCCTTGAAAAATGTGATAGTGACATATAGTGCCTAGAAAAAAATATTTTTTCATATCTCCTGCTCAAAAAGTACGTCATATTAGCTTCGCGAAGCGCGATTAAAATAGTACATTTAGCGCCTAGGGTTTAAAAGAAAGCCATATAATCCCATACAAATTTCAATAACACTGAAAAAAAAACTTGCGGCCAGCTACATACTCCTTACGAATAATTGAAAACAATCACTTCGTGTCATAATGGCTTATTTTAGCCCCTTGTCAAACAATCTACTATTGTAACCTTTATATATATCGTTTAATGTCGTAGCTTCATAAACTAATTGAGGAGAATTAACCGTAGCAACAAAGTACAGAAAAAAGTTGATTGACCCTTATCGTACACGTGTAAGTTATGTACTCGTCGTTAAGGGGCTCCCAGCTCTGAACGTCCTTAGATCAGTTGCTCTTCACTTTGCCGTGTTGTATATATTATGACTAGCTTCTGCCCGCGACTTCGTCCGCCTTAATTTCGTTTATCGCGGATAAGGGCATTTTTCCGGAATAAAAAGTAGCCTTTGTCCTTCCCCGGGACTAAAACTATCTCCATACCATATTTCATCCAAATCGGTTCAGCGGTTTAAGCGTGAAGAGGTAACAGACAGACAGACAGACGGACGGACGGACGGACTGACGGACGGACGGACGGACGGACGGACGGACGGACGGACGGACGGACGGACGGACGGACGGACGGACAGACAGACAGACAGACAGACAGACAGACACACTTTCGCATTTATAAAATTAGTACGGAAGTATGGACAGTATGGATTCGTCGTGTTGACATGCAACGACCGTCTTCAGCAATACACTGTTTCGGTTGATCTTCACGAGTCACCGAAAACGAGATGAATGGCATCAAACTTTGTTATATTTACGACGAAAAACCAATCCACTTTTCTTAAAAAAAACACGCTTTCTAAAGAAAAGGCTTGCATAGCGAGTTAAGTATTTTCATAATGAGCAATCAGCCATAGTAGGTTTTGAGTCTATTAAAAGGTTTATTGAGAAGTTAGATGAACCTAAAATCGTTATTATTATAGACCTTTCTGTAATAAATCATAATAACATACATAAAAATATATGCAAATTCCCGAATGCGAGATAGTGTTAAATAAAAACTGATCTATCATATAAACCACTAGAAGGTACCTGCAACTTCGTACGCGGAGGAGAAAAAGTCATAACCCTTTTTTTGGCTTCAACGTAGTTAAGTAAAAAGTTCCATCCTCGATGGCTATATCCTTGTACCAACTTACTTACTACTCTCGCTCAGTGACCCGAAGAGGACCTTGGCCTCTGACACAAGAGAACGTCATTCTTCTCTGTTTTGTGCCATTCCCCGTCAGTTGGGGGTATTTAGTGCGCACAGATCCTTTTGCACCTCATCTTTCCAGCGGTATCTGGGCCGACCGACCGGACGTTTTCCACTCGGACGCCTCGGTCCTCGGTATCCTTTTGCCAAAAATGGTTGAAATTCGTACACAGACAGATGGCATCTCAAAGACACGTTACGTACAAATAAAAAAAAAACATTGTTCGATTCAGATGTCAATGGCCAGTTTCACTTATTTTTATGAAAATATCTTCAACGTACAGATATATTAAAAAAATTGAATTTTATAATAGATGTAGATTTCTACGCGTAGCTACCTGTTCCTAAGAAAAATACTTACTAACCGAGGAGTACAACACACAACCTTATAAATAAGAAGACACAACAAAATTTAACGAATTGTTTAAACGAGGAAACAGTTTAAATGAGGAAAACCTGAGACCGAAATCAGTTAGAATTCAAAAGTAGGTATCTATTCAATTTAGCACTTTACGCGCTAATAAATAATTCGGCGCTTGGAATCCTCATTTGGAAATTAACATAATCTGTGAAAGCTCCATTTATTCCAATAAAGGTATCGAACACTGAGGCTCGACGTTATAAATATTTTTACAATTGTGCGTCTTATTGTATTGGAATAAGAAAGAGAAACATTACGATCTTCTTTAGACGCAGAAAAGCGTAACTTACACAATTTTCGAATTAAAATAAGTCTCTTTATAGCGGCGTTTTCCAGCTCAACTTCTCAACATAATTATTCTTGGAATTTCAGCGTTATATCATACCTCTTAGGTTGATTTTGTAGCGATGCGGTACGGATTTGGGAAGAATAGATTTTCCACACGATTGAGCTCGAGTTGCGGAATGGATCGGCCCGCGGCTCAATCTGTAGGGTGACCATAATTGCTAGTAACTAATATGAGACATTTACTGCCAATTTTTTATAAGTATAATTACAATTTCAAAAATAATTTATACGAGCGGTCATTATAATTTAGTTTTTTTTTTTCACATAATTATCTATATCTATTGCCAGCCACCAACAACTGAAATGATGGCCACGACCACTCTGCCAAGAGTGAAACCAACGAAGAACAGAAGATCTCTAACTATACTATTTTAAAGTTGTATAAATGAAATGGTTGTCCAGTTGTCCACAGATGGTTATTGGATACTTTTTACCAGACTGCGCTGTTGATGTTGAGGGGTTATGACATTTCTCCTTCGCGAACGAAGTTGCGGGCCTTCTAGTATTCTATTATAATATAAGAAAGTTCTAACACTGAAATTTCTGTAAGTTGAAGATATTTTCAAAAACAATATTGCTTCTTTTTATATGAACCGCAAGTTTATTGGGATTCCGTATTTTTAATGCGGGAAAATTAACACCACATTACTATCTATTGCGAAATAGATACAAATCAAAGCGCAAAGAAAAATACGATTGCTCTCGCACGTGGTCACACCAGGACTCGAACCCGGTACTTCCTGATTACGCGTCAGGTGTGTTTCCCTTTCACTAGCGAGCACTGGTGTGACCACGTGCGAGAGCAATCGTATTTTTCTTTGCGCTTTGATTTGTATCTATATCGCAACAAAAACAATATTGTTACGATATTGACTATTTGTAGGACAACATTTGTTTTTTTGTTAGGATTTATTGTATGTTTGTATGTGTCGTTGTGGCTTTATCACGCCAAAACGACTAAACGGATTTCAACTATTTTTGGTACACGGGTAGCTGGGTATCCACAGTTGGTTATACATACTTTTTCCCCGACTAAGCTGAAGCAAAAAGAGGTTTATGACTTTTTTCTCTTCCGCGAACGAAGTTCCTAGAAAATAAATAAAATTATTGTTTTAGGAATAAATAACGTACATTTTGAAGGCATTATGTATGTTCACAAAATACGAAAGGGAACTTAGATACACACATACGAGTACACAGTATACCTACAGTCTTTACAATAGGGCACACGCACGTACCCACAGGGCCCCTAGGCCCGATAGGTCTTGGACGTTTTCTTTTTTTCAGTGTAAAGAGGCTTCTAATTATTGAGTGCCCGATGGCCCCCCATGCTTCAGTACCAAGGGCCCTGGAATGTAATTAACCTTTGTATTTATCGCATTGTATCGTATGCCTCTGTCAAAAATTTACTGTTAAATTTGTTACACTGATGTTTGAATATGATGTTAAATTTAGCTAGGATGGATACGGGTCTACGCAAACAAAGGGTTAAGACGTCTTTGCAAATACGGTGTCCCGTATACAGGACGTATGGCAAACCTACCATTCGGATTTAATCAAACATCTAGGAGGTCCTTATTACGTTCGCTTAAAGGTACTTCCGTTCGTACAATTCCTTTGAACCAGCTTCATTTATATTTACTACTTACTTACACATGGCTTATTTCTTTTACTCTGAGTTAATTAAAGGTAGCTAGCAGTGGCGCAGCGTCCATATAAGCCGATTTCCACCTGGTTGCCCAAGGAAAGGCTTATAACCACCTTTTTCTTTAAATATGTGTGAATGAATACGCTTCGGCTTCCCTTATAAATTATTTGTACGTAATCAATATCCTTAAGTAAATGCGGATGAGAGTTAGTTTTTCTTGCTATACAGTTAACGACGTAAAGTATGTAACGAAGATTGATACAAGCTAATCTTGATACTGAATAAACTAAATGCCCTTGCCATGCCACTTATCATTTGGTATGTGTGTGTCACTTGTCATATGGCAACCTCGAAATTGAAGAGCAGCAAAGGAAAGTCCCTTAAAAGGTCGACCAATGATCTTGTTAAGATTGCGGGAAGCCGTTGGACGTTAGTTAGCGCAAGACATAGAGATTCTTGTGTGAGGGATTTAAAAATGGAACATTCTCGAATCATGCACCATAAACGACCTCGTCAGAGCAACGAAATTTACTCAGTAAGATTGAAAGGAATCGGCTCTTGATAGGCGGTAATCCATCACGTTGGTATACGGGTACTAAAAAGGGCGTGAGGTGCTTAAATAAAATAGTCCATAAGACTTTTTGTCAGTGTGAACATCAGCATGGACAACGTATTATACTGCATATATGACTAGCGATTGAGCACGGACGATAGGTTATACTGATAATATGTTTTCCTATTTTAATAAAAGATACAATTTTAAACACATTTTTTCTCCGTATCGTATTTTATAGTAAACTAGAAGGTGGGCACCAACTTCGTCAGCGAAGGAGAAAAAATCACAACCCTCTTTTTTCTTTCGCGTAGTTGAGTAAAAGTAATCTATAACCATCTGTGGATGTCCAGCTACCCGTGTACCAAAAATAGTTGAAATCCGTTCAGCCGTTTTGGCGTGATAAAGCCACATACAAGCATACAAAAAATAAAAATTTAATAAGTTTAGATTCAGTGACCTTCAAATAGTCTCTATCACATGTCTGTATGTTTTTTATATATTCAATGTACAGGCATTTTATTTTTACATCTTTATAATAGTATACATGCAAAAGCGTGAACGTTGGTAAGTTGTTAATTCAAGAAACAACGAACACACGAATCTAAGTCATTTTTGCATAGAGATAGATCAGGGACAATCTTACACGACCTAGTCCCAAACTAACCAAACCTTGCAATATGGGTACTAGATTCGACTTCTTTATACAATACAATACAACATGTCTTATTTCACACTAACAAGAAAAACAGTACAACTGAGCCTGAACGTAAACTGGTTTACTTTTATACTTATGTATATCCATACTAATCCATACTTCCATACTAATATTATAAATGCGAAAGTGTGTCTGTCTGTCTATCTGTCTGTCTGTTACCTCTTCACGCTTAAACCGCTGAACCAATTTGGATGAAATTTGGTATGGAGATAGTTTGAGTCCCGGGGAAGGACATAGGCTACTTTTATCCCAGAAAAATACCATTATCCGCGACAAACGAATTTAAGGCGGACGAAGTCGCGGGCAGAAGCTAGTAGTCATATTTTAATTAAATACATAGAAAACATCCAAAGCCCAGGAACAAACATTGATGCTCTCACATAAACGCTTGCCATGGGCCGGATTCGAAACTGGGACCGCCGGCTTCGTAGGCCATAATGCAACCAAATTTGCCAAACGTGTCGTCACGAGATATAATATAAGTGACATTCACTAAGTTTTATCCCAAAAAATACGTTTGACATGCGAGCGGTGGGAAATACATAATTATCACTTATTTTCCTCACATTCCATTATGGTTAGTGTGAACTATGTTGACTATAAAACACCCTATTGTTTAACCCAAAACTGGCGTTCAGGATTCTCACACAGATAAACCGTTTATTCACACGACGAAGGTATTTCCTCTGGAGCATTAAGGAAATTACATTTCCGCAACATTATAACTTCTGCTATCTGAGCAATTCTACAAATTCTCCAAATTCGCGAGGCGCGGGGAATTGAAGCAAAAGTTTTTGTTGCTGTAGGTAAAATTACCTAAGATAAGGTCAGGGCTATCAAGATCTTAATAACTAGGCACACATAAACACAAGTAAATGTAACAGGAAGGAATGTGTTTAGCTTTAGTCCTTTGTATTATTTATTTTTTAATACAATTCGGCGGAATAAAAGGAAATATTTGTTGCCAAAATGTTTTTTTTTTCCGCATAAACTCGGTACACATACTCAAGGATGTATGCTCCTCAGTAGCAAAATTCGTATAAAACATTTTCAGTGCTCAGGAGGAATGCCGAACTTTAGTTAAACGACCGAACGCGACCGAACGCGTCTTGGACCTGAACGCAACACGACGACGCCACCAACTGCACACTGCACTTGCACATCGACGTCTCCGCCGGCGGCGACGCCCACAGCGGAACCATTAGTAACCACAAGTCCGATAGGAATAAGCATAGGTCTACCAACCTACCTACATACAGCCTGACATAAATAATAATAGTGTTAGACTCGGTACACTATAGCTGTTCACAGTGGCGTGCACAAGGTCTTTAGCCAAGGTAGGCAGTTTCTCTGTGCCTATATGGAGCCATGATCGTTCAGGGTTTCAGGGTAGGCAGTTTTTCTGTGCCTATATGGAGCCATGATCATTCAGGGCTTCGAGGTAGGCAGTTTTTCTGTACCTATATGGAGCCATGACCGTTCAGGGCTTCAAGGTAGGCAATTTTTCTGTGCCTATATGGATCTATGATCGTTCAGGGCTTTAAGGTAGGCAGTTTTTCTGTACCTATATGGAGCCATGATCGTTCAGGGCTTCGAGGTAGGCAGTTTTTCTGTGCCTATATGGATCCATGATCGTTCAGGGCTTCAAGGTAGGCAGTTTTTCTGTGCCTATATGGAGCCATGACCGTTCAGGGCTTCAGGGTAGGCAGTTTCTCTGTGCCTATATGGAGCCATGATCGTTCAGGGCTTCGAGGTAGGCAGTTTTTCTGTGCCTATATGGATCCATGATCGTTCAGTTCAGAGCTTGAAGGTAGGCAGTTTTTCTGTACCTATATAGAGCCATGACCGTTCAGGGCTTCAGGGTAGGCAGTTTCTCTGTGCCTATATAGAGCCATGGTCGTTTATGGAAGGCAGTTCCTTTGTCTGATCCAATGGCAGTTCGTAGCGCGCGCGCGCGACCGCCCCCACACGCTAGGTGCGGAGGATGTCGTAGCATCCTACCGCCTAGCACACCGACGACGTTACAGCAAACATGCTACCGTTTAAGCTCAAATAATGACATGACCGAACACGTCTTCGGAATAGTACTCGGCTTTTCGGGGACGAGTAACCGTTTCCCTAATATAAAATTTCTATTCTAAATAAGTGAATCTCACAGTAGTTTTCTAGTTAAAATTATGAGATACTAGTATATATCCGCGGCTTCGCCCGCGTTGCCGAGAACTGAGTAGCCCATGTTTAATGATTAAAACTTCGACCCCCTTTTCACGCCTTTCATGGATGATTTCCGGAATAAAAACTATTCTATGTCCTTTCCAGGACTCAAAACTATCTCCATACACAATTTCACCTAAATCGGTTCAACGGTAAACCGTAAACGGTAAAGCTTGAATAGGTAACGGACGTCGGACAGAGTTACTTTCTCATTTATAATATTAGTATATGATATGGATTGGCATGGATTTAAATTTTCAGGTTTTTAAGAAATCATTTAGTAGTGATATTTTTAAGATAACGATCGTTATTTAATTATTTTGTTACTAAGAACAAACTCAGTAAATAAGTATTCCTTTTTTACTCCGCTAACTAGCGCGTGGGTTAATGGTGAAAGATGTTGCTTGGATACATTTTCATGTAATTAAATTGCACTAAATGCACACCTCTCCTTCGCACACACTCAAGTGGAGATTTATGCTAATTGGTGGTGGTTTATGTAGACATTGCATGCACGTAGGAACTACTTTTTTGTGAGGGGTGTGTTGAGTTAGTTTGTTGTATATTTACTGCACAAAATTACTTACACGCGAGTATTCTGACAATTCATAACTGACAATACTATGTATTATTATGTTGTGAAAATGAAATGTCTGTACATTGAAGATATTATCAAACAAAAAATTCTAACGGATTGTTTGAATATCACTGTGTTTAGTAGTTTTTTTTTGTGCCTGTATGTTCGTATGTCGTTCAGGCTTCATCACGCCAAAACGGCTAAACTTTCAACCATTTTTGGTACACAGGTAGCTTGGCATCGACAGATGGTTATACTTAGGATACTTTTTACTCCACTACGCTGAAGAAAAAAGAAGGATATGTTTTTTTTCTTCTCCGCTGACAAAGTTGCGGGCACCTTCTAGTTTTTCATATATATAGAATAGAGGCTAGAGAGCGATATAGGCAAATAACGCGTATAAAATGAGATTCTTGTATGGGGACCTCGTTTAATTTAAATTTTATCATTTGTCATTACAGAGGCCGCAGTAATGCACGTTCTGTGTCTATTTATTACGGTTCAAGAGCTATAGCCCGAAACCGAACGACGCCAGAGCGACGTCTAATACGCTGTTCGTCCCAATTGCTGTGATGAACAAGCTGCATCGGTGATACCTATTTAGAAATCGAATCAAAAATTTGTACGAATTTCGATTTTTTAAGATTTAACGTACCAGTACGGTGGCTTACATGAATGGTTGTTAGGGTAAGTGTCACAAGATCATAATAAAGGTGGTTGCAAAACACCTAATAAGATTGTCTTGTTCTATTATGCTAACCTAACTTACTTTTCTACAAGCACAAAAAATCATTATGCCATAATATAAGGATACTGTAGAATTATTATGGTACATACAATTATGTTAAACGGATATCGGCGAAAGTAGTCTTCTACTAAGTCATATGCTGCAAAATGATATATGGATAGTGATGGATACAAGATTTTCTGCGATAGAGATAATATGAAGTGTACCTATTTCGAACAATTAATATTATGCCGAATAAGGTTAACCCATCCGGGTCGCTTTTGCCCGAACCCATCTTCCTTTGATATTAAGATGAATGTTATACTTAATTATGTTATGCACATTAAAATTATATAAATACATTAATACATTAGTTAAGATATAATTTTCCAAAACGTGCGCGCCAATAGGCAAAACACAGAGCACCTGTTTAGAATTAAGACCTTATTGTACTACCTGTGATTCACAAATAATACAATTATATTCTAATGTATTCTATTCTATTTACGTTTTTATTATTAGGCCAATTTAGCGTTATATATACACAATTATGCTATTCAAATCTGATATGAGGTTTCATGATATGACAATTAATTCTATGCTACATAAGGGACACCCCTAACCACCAACACTAACACATGGTCGATAATTGATTATAATCCCGGTGGATCGCACCACACGGCAACCTGCCGCGCCACCCAATGAAATTGGGCCAGTCTTGTTTAATTTGCATTAAAGCCGATCGATACGTCGCAGGAGTGGCATCGGGGTTATTAAATAGATTGGCTAAGAGTACACAATGACACTTTATTATGATTAAATGTTTCAATTATCTTCTGTCATATAAAACACATCGATCCGCGAACATAACGCATGAAACTGCGTTGAAAAGTTGGATAATAAAACAATTCCGTGTCTGAAAGGATCATTACATTATTGGATTATAGTTCCTTTGCTTTCCAAGAAATAGTGTCTTGGTTAGACGCGCATATTTTTACGCAGTTTCCTCAAAAAAATACGCATGCAAATACACCAAATCACCACCAGACAGTATAATCCTCGACATGTGTTTCCCCTCTCTACGAGGCATCATCAGGAGATGCAAGAGATGTTGACGGTCCGGCGTCCACCCGAGAAGTCAACAGGCCTCTTAAAGGCTTCTATAAAGAAGTCCTACGATATTATTTACTATTAGTGGAAACTGTTTTTAGCTTATGTATTAACTATTCTACTTTGTTAACTGTTAAGTGTATTTGTATGCTGTTTGTTTCCCATTTCAAAAAAAAATACTAAGGGATCGTAGAGACCTCTTTATTAATCGGGAATCATTTCAATTCTATCTTATTCTAAACAGTGACAGGTGAAACGAGTTATTTACGACAATATTTTAAAAATATACTTTGAATAACCGGGCGACCGATTTGGCTTAGTGGGAGTAACGTTGCCTGCGAAGCTGAGGTCCTGGGTTCAAATCCCGGTAAGGGCAAATATTTGTGTGATGAGCATAAATATTTGTTCCTGAGTCTTGGATGTTTTCTATGTATATAAGTAATATATATCTATTAAATATATCGTCGTCTAGTACCCATAACACAAGCCTTATTGAGCTTACCATGGGGCTAGTTCGATTTGTGTAAAATTGTCCCGTAATATTTATTTATTTATTTTATTTATTTAATAACGTACCTAACTCGTCTCAGATTTGTAGCGTGAAAAGGTTGTAATGACATCTAAAGTTTTCCAGCAAGCTCTAATCGCAACAAGTCGCTTCGAACCATCCAAATTACCATCAAGAAAGGCAGATCACTATGGGTAGCTGTGTGGGTTATGCAATATTATCTGGACTTTTATTGATACACAAAGATGGCAGACCAGTTTATTTAGGATGCAAGATCAAGTTCAAGAGAAGCTTTGAATGACTAATCGATGACATAAGCGACCCAAAAGCGCTTACTTGTTATACCCGACTACCCATAAGCGAGATTTGACATTAAGTCTATGACTCCGTTGTTTAAGACAATTAGATAACTTGCTCGTGTTCGTAACTCGTACCCACCGAACCAACCACGCTTAATATTTTAGGCGCTTCGGAGTAAAAGAGTCTTTTGTAACAATATTGTATGCGCAAATATTGTCTATTCCTTTCGATTCGGTACAGCGTGAGAAGGACCTCATTCTTAAACCTCATCTGCTTGCCAATGTTAACATTAAAAAAAACATAGACAAGCATAACAACAACGTCAACCAACTAATTGCATTACAAGCTTAACAAAGACTAACGCTGTAACGCTACGATAAAGACCTATGAATACTGTAACTTTTATAAAGTTACGCCCTTTTAGATCTTGATTTTCGGTTCCAGCCAAATTGAACGTTTCCGAAGGAATCTTACATTAAACGGAAAGTCAGGAGTAATGGCGACCGTTAAAGATTGGAAGCGTCCCTAACCTAAGTTAATGAAGCCTTCCGAACAGCCTATCGGCGAGAAAACAGCGATTATATCGAAAATTTCCACTGACGAACAAATTTTTGTTGCTTGGGAACAACATTAATTTTAATAACCCGTTTCGCGTTGGAAGAAAGCTATGCAAGTAGAAATAATTGTTTAAGTTTCCAAATTAATACTAGAGTCTTTGAAACAATGTGTGGGTTGATTGTTTGAGTTGATTCTCGAGATCGAGACTGTCTATTAGAGATTCCGTGGCAATGGTATTGAAATTTATACAATGAGAAAGGGCAAAGTTGCTGCGGTTCAAATATCGTATTCTTACCTACTTCTACGAGTGGGTGGATTCGTAGTCAACTATTCCTCGCGCATTAAATCGAACTCCAAGTGTGAAACGAAACAGAAAACTGCACATAGATATAAACATTCGATAGCTATATGTACTTCGTAGAAATTCAGTTCAATCCACGAACAAGCTACGCATATATGTGACACTTCAACACCACTGTATGCAACACCAAAAAGCTGCAATGTATCACGTTTTATGACAAGAATTGCGCAGTAAGTTTGCTACTTCTAGCAAATGAAAACGTAAGTTAAATTTAAAACTCGCATATGCAAATTTACTGCTTTGCGGAGTCTTTGAGGGAAAAATGAGCCTCAGAGGATTACTTTCAGCACAACAGGTAAATAAAAACCCCAAACAAGCTTTTCCACTTCAATAACACTATTCTGCTCGCAGAAAACAGTACAGTTGGCTAGAAGAAAAACAAATTACCTAGACCAGTTTCGTCGATATCGTTATTACATTAGCTGTAATAGTGGTACTGAACATATTTTGAGCGAGATGGGCGGCCGGGGAACACGATGCTCTATAATAACGATGATTGCGGTGTATTGGACACGAAAGTACCTTGTATAGCTGTTAGGCACTTGAATAATATAATCCACTTTCAATAAAGGTACTTCTTGTCTTAAGCGTTTCATTCAATTGTATTTTCGTGCTTTATTCTCGTGATCTTCGCTATTTCTAAACGTTTTATTTTTCTGAGCAAAATATTATGTAACGTTATGCTGACAATTGGGAACATACCAAGTACCTATCCCAGAGGTGCAATTTTTTTTTCTCTTTGTTACGCGTTCGACCATTTATTAAATCCTGGATGAGACATTTGTTCAAAACAATCATCTGGTTATCTTAGCAAGAAAGAAAAACTGTCAGTGTCATGACTTCTCTTAACCAAATAGATAGACCATAGTAAGAATTTATGTAGTCGATTGCCGTGCCGTGAGCATTGTGAACAAATGTCACATCGAGGTTATAAAAATATATAATCAAAAAGTATACGACATAAAAATTAACAAAAAAATATATAAATTCTATGTCCATGTAACGTATACTATGGCGTCAAAATATAAAACGTATATCTCTGACGGACTTAAATGTTCCCAATTATAAACATATACATACCTCCCCGTTTCAACGCGCGGCTTTACATGCGTGGCAAATGTAGTAGGCTTATTACCCTACAGCAACCGTGCATTTTTCGAGATAAAACGTAGCCTACATCTGTCCACTACTACAAAAAATCATAAACTATAGTTTGATAAGTTATTTCGTGACACTCCCTGGGGGCGACGGGGCGGGAAAGACAGCGGGGGTTGGTATGAAGTGAGCGCGCGGTAGAGCACGATGAGCCTGCCTCGCGCACACTTCTAACTGGCCCCCGCTGTCTTTCCCCCCCTCGCCCGCAGACCATGGGAGTGTCACGAAATAACTTGTCAAGCTATAGTTTACGACTCTAAAAGGATGAGCAAAGTACCCTAGCCACGCTAGCAACACCGAGGGTAAAATCTAGTTTAATACTCTAAAGCTCTCAAGGGGCACCACACCTAGACTAATCTCCCGGCTCCAATGATGACGTGGTAACGCGATATGGCCGAATCGTAACGATGACTTCCCAAAATCTATTTTTTGCCCGCGTTACAATAATTAGAACTTAGATACACTATCTATGTGTATTTTACGAATCTTTCGTAAAATATCGATTTATACGTATCGCGATAAAAAGGATCTTATATTTAATTAGAATGAAGTACTTAAAAGCTGCTAGCAGTATCCAAAACTTGCTCAAATTCCTTATTGACAAGCTTATCCAGATTATCTTGGTGTCGTAGTATAATCATCATTTCATTAAAAAAAAAACTATCTATAAATGCTTCACTCTTACTATCAAGACGAATAATATTTTAAATCCATCAGGTACGAGTAATGTCAGACCCAAAACAAGATTTTCGGCCGAAATCAAAATCGAAACTCGGTCACTACCGTCAAGCCGATTAGATCTTAGAGCCTACAAAATAAATCGACGTGGGCGAAACCGTCGGAACAGTCTAGTCAACTATAAGTATTACAATGAATTATATTATAAGCTATAGACCACGAGCTCCCACGAAGTACCTCACCTAGACCAATCCCCCGGCTCCGATAAATAACGTCGTAAGGTCGATATGGCTGGATCGTAACGACGGAATAATACATGAACTACCGCAACGACGTGTCATGATATTTCGGATTATATTTGTTGCCCGCGTTACAATGATTAAAGCTTAAACGTCTATGAATACAATATGTGTTTTAGAAACATTGATTGAACTGGGTACTATCTTGTCTATACTATTATAATCATTGAAGATAGTAAAAAAATATATATTGCAACGGACTATTTGAGGGTCACTTAATCGAAATATATTAATTGTTTTATTTTTTGTATGATTGAGATTAAATCTGCTAAACGGATTACAATTGAATAGCGTATGTCAATCCCACAACTAAACGGGGTTCAACCAAGACGGGACTGGTGTGACGTCGTCGTCACTGTGCTTATTATAAGCATCGCTGCGGCTGCTGGTGGACTACTCTGCTTGCGTCTGCGGTACACAGGAGCAAACTAATCAGCGTATCATCCAAGACTGCCCTATAACTCGGTACAAAGATGGGCCCCACGTAAATCTGAACGCCCTGGCATTAATTGGCTATCTAATTTTAACCTTAACGTATAAATTGTCAATACGACCTCCGATTTCAAGTCGTTTAGACTCGAGAGCTTTCCAAAGAAATAGACAATTGTAAATATAATCAAAATTAACTCCTTCAGTCACAGTCGGGTAAAAAAAAGTTAATTTAAATCATCTCACAAAACGAAATTGGCTCATAAATTTATGAAATGATAAATTATTTAGTGTGTACAGCTGAATGAAGTGAAAACTATGACATTGCCACGTAAATATTCTCACATCCCCGAATGATATGAATTAAATTTCGTTGGGCCTTTAATCGGGTTACTGTGAAAAATATTTTGCATTTTTATTAGCGTTTTTGTCATTAAATTTACTTCAGTTATTTTTTTCATGCCTCAACGGATTACATAAATATTTACATGTGTACGAGTAAGTGTTTATATATGTCTGAAGACCTACATAAAATGGACGGCTGGTAATTATATCAGAGGCATAGAAGGACAACATACCTGGAAGGAGGTGACGGCGAGCTGCGACAGCCCGTCGACGTACGGGCCGAACACGGCGTGTTCGCGCACGCGCAGCGAACGCCGCGTCGTTTCCGGGTCCAACAAGTCGTGCACGCGCTCGTTGTAGATCTCCATATAGGACACTTCCACCTGGTAAAAAAAAATCACGTTAAGTCGTCATCAAAAAAATTGTTGTTAAGAAGTTACACTCTTTAAAAGACCATAGAATGGGGTTACTCTATTCTCGGGTTTCTATACATGATGACAGCAGCTCTACCCGTGTCATTTCCTTTGTCCGATTTTACTCGGTAAAACCGGTTTAGTAGTGCCTTGCGCGTTGCGTCGCAACCCAATTCTAAATGGTCGTTCTCGCTCCATCACTGAATCTGATTATAAGTAAGGACGCCTCTTAGCCAGACCTACCCAGTTCAGCCAGGTACTAGAAAAAAACCGTGTCATTCTTAATGCTAGTCGGTGACGCGCGTCTACAGCGCGTTTTACATTCCACAGAGCAGCATACTGCTTCGCGTCCGGGTCGCGTTTATATCGATAGAAACGCGCATCGACGACATCATGACTAAGATATATTTAAATGGAACGAAATTTATGGAGTGCCAGATATTTAGGTATTTACTTATACCCGTTAATAACTTTTTAGTATAAAAAGACTTGACTATCGTCACCATGACTAATTTCGAAGCTGGCGTATATTGCGTTGAGTTTACATGTCAATTAAGAGGGCAAGTGATCAATTAGTGAGCAAATACTTATATTCCGTGATCAAATAAATAATTCGTCGATACAGGTAAAATTATGACAAGTTAATGCTCGAGCAATTAGTTTTCATAGCCAGTAAGGTGTCAGTGTCGGCCCTGAGTCTTGGAAACGTGAGTTTAAATCACATTAGAAGCATTTTTTTCCGCTTCAGCAAAAAGATTTCGTATAACAGATTCTTAGAAAACAAAATATTCAGTTTACGGAAGCAGAAATCAATGCATCCGAGACCAATGCATAAAAATAAAAAATCTATTCGGCGATTAATAAACAAAGAAACAGAATTCTATAGCCCGGCAAAATAACAAATTCATGGATACAGAGAATTATTTACTATCTTTTTAAAACGGTAACCTAGGTCATTGCGAATGCATCAAATAAATCCTGATAAATAAATGCTTTTATTATTTTTGTTGCGACAAGTACGTTGCGAATACTTACTAAATAAATAATCCAAATATTTTGATAAAAATCTTTGAAGACCCAAGCCCCACATATTTTACTGTAGTGTTATTACATCTTTAAAACAGTAACGTGACGTAACTATTGACAGACAACGTACAGTAAAAACCGCTGTGTATGAACTTGAAATTTGAAATACATATTATTTTAGAGACAAGAAGGTGATGATTTTTAAAATCCGAAAAGTCACGGGCTAAAGCCATGTACAATAATAATTATTAGACTTGTCCTGAGTCTGATGTTCGAAATTTAGAAGTTCGTAACGTGCCATCCCTCTCGTTTTCATGTTAAATTGTATTTGCGTGAGTGGGACTTCCAACTTGGGAGTAGCCCCTATGGTTTAATGCCCAACTGTAGCCAGGATTTCTCTGAAAGTTTTCACAAGCGTGCCATTTAGCCCCACTGGGCTGGGCCATAAACTTTCTAAACACTAGCCCGGACAGCCGGGTAATACATCCTTAACGCGATAAGACCTTATTCCGTCGTAACACGCTGAAACATTACTGGCTTCGGCTGAGACTGCACTTGTTAGTTGCATTACTAGTGATGTGCCTTTCTTACTACACTCCGTTCTTACTACTTCCGGGTCATTGACATAAATGTAATATCACGAAAACGTATGCAGCTACGTTATTCAAATAAATTGGACTTTAAAAATAATTCTATTTTAATTATATGAAATGCATAAAACGAATAAGTTATTATATTTTACTTTTTAAAAACATAATATATTAATAGAGACAATACGTTTCATTCGTGAAAATAATCAACTTTCCTCACGTTTAATTAAGTTCGATAGGTTTTGGTAATTAGTATTACGCCCATGTGCTCGGATGCTGTACACTAAGTAACATGCTGAAAAATGAGTGATTTCCATCGGAAACTGCAGTTGTTAGTTACTGTGATGTCTGATGAAGGACTTGTGAGGTGCAGTTACTATTACCATATTCTCCTAAATTTCTGCTAGGGGCAATATTTAAACCGATTGCGATATTTAAGCGTTCGTTGTCTAGACCTGTTTTCAGCAGTGGACGTCTAAAGTTGAACTTATGAATGAAAATACTCACAAGCTAGGATAAGAAGTCCTCTTTTTTATTCACGCGTTTTAGTTTAAAGATATGTGGTGCAGTGGACGGTATAATAGTACATTTCGATGCTAGTGCACTACGCTCAAGAACAAAAGGTATTTTTTATTCTTCGCTGATGAAAATTGAAAATTTTAAGGCCTTAGTCCCGCGTAGAAACACTTCAAGATGAAGAAACAAGAACGAATACTGTAGCAACCCTAGTCCTCAGCATTACCTATTACTCTCTTAAACGACTTAAGAAATGGACAGCTAAAAAACATCTTAAAGTACGCTCGCTAGAAGATACAGGCCATAACAGTCAAAAGCTCCACATGTGTTTCTGTTTTTTTTTTCTCTTTAGTACCTTTTTGGATTTGAGCAAATTTTAACTGCATTGAATCGGCTGGAAGCTAGCCAGAAGTGAATGACCTAAGTATGGCTTATTTGCAGTATTGTTTATCTTCAACTGCAGTAAGCAATACATTTCGATAGTTAAGCAAAATTATTCTTAATAAATTCAAATTAAGAAGCGTTTCTATACAACCTCGTGGGCGTTTCAACTTAATTCTGGTATCTTGTTCTGTGAGAACAGAATACATCATATTACCGAACAAGTTACTATCGTAACATACTCTTCACGTATAAAGACAGGGGGAGTGTTCGGCTGTTCACCTATGATAATAAATGTGCATTGATTCTTACTTTGTATCGAGAGCAGACACACGTATGTCGATACTTGACTGCGCTGGTCGAGCGGCACTGTACCTGCCATTCATTCTTACACTGTATTAAAACCAGCCAAGTGCGAGTCCGACTCGCGGACCGAGGGTTCTGTACAAAATATCGCGGCAGTATCTATGAAAAGCCGTACTCCTAAGCAAAATGTACACGGTGTTCGATAATTTTATTTTGGTTATCGACATAGACAGACAGACCTAAAATTATTCTGTTTTTAATATTTCCTGTTATAGCAGCAATAAAAACATCACATCATCTGTGAAAATTTCGATTGTCACTGTGTTCATGAGATACAGCCTGGTGCCATACGGACTGACAGAGAGACAGCGGAGTCTTAGTAAAAGGGTCCCGTTTTAGAGACACAATATTTGTCGCGAGACAAACAATCACGTGTTTATATAATCATTGTTAAGGTACTGTCTCGGCCGCGAGCGCGTAAAGAAAGCCTGGCAGCATTGAGTTACTGTTACTATACAGAATGTCCCGAGACTACTTGGAGGTGAAAAAGTCATACCGGTCTTTTTTGCTTCAGCGTAATCGGGAAAAAACTATCCTATAACCATCCTCGGATGTTTAGCTATCCTTGTACCAAAAAGTTTCCGTCAATAAAATCATATTTGTGACAAACTTATATTGCCGATTGTACTTTTCTTTGAACATCATCAACTATTCACCAAGACGATTCCGAAGAACCCAAACTCGGTAGGATTGAATTAATTTATTACAGAGTTCCTATGACCACCTTCCTGCTCCATCATCAGATCAACTCGATAATTACATTGTCACCGAACTTACATAAGCATGCCAAATTTTAGCTCAATCGGAAACCTTGCAAGATTTGACCCGTACAAACATACATTGCAAGTTAGATAAAAGCTTCTAAAAATGGTTGAGATCCGTCCAGCCGTTTTGATGTGATGATGCCGCAAAGATATTTCATCCGAAAGATAGCGCTGTTATCAATGTCCATACTTATTGACTCATTCGTAGATCGCGCTATTTAGACTCGTGACCCCTGCAAGGCAACTGGATTTTGGCATGGGTCGTTCGTTACCTTTGTTACAGGTGAATTCGGGATGCCACCCTCTGCGGCCCCCGGGGGGACTGTGGAATACAACTTTCTAGAACCTCGCAGAGGCTACTAGTTACCTTATAAGTGAGTGCTGGAGGCGACTGTTGGCGGGCGATCCTTTCGAACAAGGCGTCGCAAAGCCTGGGGATAATGCCGCCCTCGTCGGCCCCCGGAGCCCCCATCATCGTGTACGATTTGCCCGATCCTGGAAAAGAAATATCATTTAAGTCGAGAGAAAACAGAAAAGTGAAATTACTTTTCTAAAGTAGGTACTGAAAATTACTTTTCTAAAGTAGGTCTTATGTCAGTTGTGCAGTGCCGATCGGTTGCAACATAAAGAACTCATAAATATAGGACAACACATAACACACTTTATAGGTTGTTGGAATTCAGTTATTTAGAATGAGCACCTAGCTTAATATGGGAGGCTGTATGTTAATTCAGTGCACAGAATTCAAAATGTCAGCAGATTTTAAGAAATTCTTACTTTATTTATTAATAACCTACTGTAAAAAAATCTGTATATAGGACTCAGCATTCTTATAACAATAATACAATAGAATACATTAATTCCTTATTACACACCAACAACATAAACAGTACAATAGACCCTTAAAATAAAATACGGTACACGATAGGCGGTCTTATCGGTATATAAAGAGCGCGATCATACGAGGGTTGCTACTTATATATCCGGAAACAAAAAAACAAACAAACGTACACGGCTGAAAATAGTTTTATTGTTTTTCAAAGTATTCCCCTTGATGATCTATGCACTTTTGCATTCGCGTGAACCAATTTTTAAAGCACTTCTGCCACTCCGCCTGAGGTACCTCCATAACGTGTTGTTTGAATGCGTCGACAGCATCTTCAGCGGTCGAAAATCGTTGACCGCGTAATTTATTCTTTATATTTGGAAATAAATAAAAATCGTTGGGTGCCAAGTCAGGGCTGTACGGCGGATGACCCGTTAATTCCACATTTTGACCCTCCAAAAATAGAGTTGTTTCGCGTGACGTATGACAGCTGGCATTGTCATGATGAAGAATGATTCTTCGTCGCTGGTTAGTTTTACGAATTTGTTCAAATACTTCCGGTAAGCAAATGGTCGTGTACCACTCTGAATTAACCGTTCTACGGTTTTCTAGTGGCACTGTAGCTACATGGCCATTAATACCGAAGAAGCAGGCCACCATTTGTTTCAATGTACTTTTTGCACGAGTAACTTTCGTAGGGTTCGGCTCATTTTGAAACACCCATACCGTTGATTGTTGCTTCGTTTCGGGATCGTATGCATAGATCCAGGATTCGTCACCTGTATAGATGTTATAAACGGCTTTTGAGTCACCACGGTTATATTTTTTTAACATTTTATTGCACCATTCGACGCGAGCATGTTTTTGCTCATTTGTTAAGTTGTGGGGTATCCAACGCGAACAAATTTTTTTTACAGCCAAATAATTATGTAATATGCTATTAATGCTGGTCATAGAAATACCCAGAGTCGCCTCTATGTCACGGTACGTAACATGTCGGTCGTCCATTATAAGTTTTCGCACAGCCTCGATATTTTGTTGTACAACGACCGATTTCGGGCGACCTGCCTTAACTTCGTCCGTAAGCATACTACGTCCACGATTGAACTCACTAAACCAGTGATACACAGTAGTTTTAGATGGGGCTTCATCACCAAAAGTTGAAGTTAGTTGATCTATGCACTGTTGTTGCGTTAAACCACGCCGAAAATCATAATAAATCATAGCACGAATATTTTCACGAGTGAGTTCCATTCTTGCTGCGAGATGACATTTAAAACCCGTCAAAAACAAAACACGAGCGTTAATAAGGAAGAAAAAATATACCTTATATACTTAAAAAAGTTCAAATTTTACCATGGCGGTCAAATATGCTATTTAAGAAGATTGTAATCCCGGTTTCCGGATATATAAATAGCAGCCCTCGTACCATGAATAATAATAAGTATTTGTTAAGGAAATAATTACACGATAGCTTTTAGTCTAGATTCGCAACTAGACCTGAAAGATACAACGGCCAGGGCTGTGAACACTGCTGCCTATTATTGCGGATCCCTTATTTGAGGAACGTCGACACGAAAAGAAGTCTAGATTGGTTTATCTTCAATAAACCCACCGATGATATAGCGTATTCAATCATATTAATATAAATCCCGATACATCTTCCTCCTCAATACATGTTCTACAAATTACGAAAATATAATATCTGTACATGGCTAAAGCAATTTGTATATAGCTAGCGCGTGCCATCAGTAGTCACAGATATCATACAAAACAGATATGCATTTTTGCCAAAGCCATTGTCCGACAAAATATCGATTCGATCATAGTGTGAATTAAAGCCTCCGTCATATAGTCCTACAGGAGTGACAAGAATGGACAAGGTTAGAAATTACTATATACATGGAACATTCAAAATCGCGGAGATCGGAAATAAACTGCGGCCATGTGATAAGAAGCGAGAGCCACATGACAAGGGCGGTTATGAGTACAGCGAACGGGACGTTAGGTCCAGGCCAACCTCCCATGACTTGCAGCCAGACTATAAAGAAGGACCTAGAAGTGACAGATGTCGACAGTCGACACCGAGACAACACAAAACCGTATCTTGTGGCGTAAGCGTACAAGGAGGACAGATTCCAAATGGAATGGGATATACAGCAAGGAAAAAGAGAACGTGTACCACCTAATCTGCGAACAAATGGGGAGTTTAATAAAATCTATATTCTACATACATGTTGATACTAACAACGCCGCCGACTAAGGAGATATAGCACTTTACGTAGGTTCTTTATGATATCTGCAGCAGTACCGCATGAAACAAGACCCAATGGCCGGCCGCCATAAAGCTGCACGGCCCTTTACGACACTCTCATTCTATCGGGAACTCGTAAAACATACGGTTGGGAACTGAAATAAAAGCGTTATTTAATATAGTATCGTGTTTTATTTGCGGGTAAAAGAAATAGTTCTTAGGCTGGGAAAATTGAGGCTAAGTGAAATTAGGTGTCTTATCGCTCTATGGATCAATTTAATCAATAAGACGATGTCCAAGATATAGCGAAGAGGGAGAAGGAAAGAGTATGACAGCGATCCGTCTCCGGACGGGGCAAACGTCCTAGTTCTAAAATGGAATAAATATCTCTTTCAAACTCCTTCAACGTACTCCTTACTAACTTTTCCCGCAACATGTTTTATTAAAGCGTAGATCTACCTCCTTCTTAAATATAAAATAGAATTTTGTAAACTACGGTTAAAATCTTTATGCAAAATAAATTACCTGCGAGAGAGACTGGCAAAACGCTTTTGCTTCGCTTTTTTATTCCCCGACTAAAAAGTTAAATGTTTCTGTATGTTCGTTTCTGTCTTGGGCTCGTAGCTCCTAACCAAAATGGATGGAGCGATTTTTAGATTATTATTTCTTTTAAAAGGTGATCGATCGAGAATGTAATGCAAAATAATCTGTTCGGTCGTGTAAAATCAACAGTTTTTTATAGTCACCAAAAAAATGTACACGAGTAGTCCTCTTCAAAAATATCTTTTCGCAACTCTATTAACGGGTAATAGAGTAGCGTCGATATTTTTGCACGGACAGATCGTGTATGTCTTCTTGTAGCTGACTGTAATGGAGGTATTTTTAACACGCTTTTATTAGGTCGACCTGTATGTAAATAACTATGTAATGGAATCCAAGGTAACTAATTTAACCATCTTCCAAGGATCGTAGCGTCATGAAAATTGGCAGCTGTATGTAGTTCTGATTACAATATAATAATATGGTACTGTCGAACTGATCTGATGATGGAGCCGGAACATATGAACTGGAACTTCATAATGAAACATCGTATCATAGCTGTGTTTGGATTTGTTACAAAAGTCTTGTAAAGCGTGTTTTTCTAGTGTTTTTTACACTATTAATTTATTACTATTTCCGCGGTTATAACTTTTTAAATTTTCAGAATAAAAATTGGTGTCCTTCCAAAAGTTCAAAGTTAAGCAAATTCAAACCAAATTTATGCTAAGCACAAATGTGTAACTTTCATCTAATTATGTTATAGTCTGAAAGTCAGCAAAGCTAGGGTTTTAATTTCATTAAAACGAGCTGTCATATGACAAAACGAGTAAAGCTTACCTGACGTGAAACAAAACAAGATTAAGTTTCTGCTCAAGTTCGCAACAAGGTCGCGACATTTCTGCTCAACTTCATTCATTCAGCAAAATTTATTTGCAAGTTGCATTTTTGCGTAAAACGATTTAATCTTCTTCTGTACTATTATAAAGTGGTAAAAATTAAATGTCTGTACATTGAAGATATTTTGAAAAAAAAAAATATTGTAGCGGACTATTTGGAGGTTACTAAATAGAATTTTGTTATTTTGAAATTTTTGTATGTTTGTATGTGTCGTTGCAGCTTCATCACGCCAAATCGGCTAAACGGATTTCAACTATTTTTGGTAAGCCGGTAGCAAGGTATCTCCAGATGGTTATAGTATACTTTTTACCCGACTACGCTACTACTACACTACGACTAAGAAAAAAAGAGGGTTATGATGTTTTCTCCTCCGTGGACGAAGGTACCTTCTAGTTAAATATAAAGTTGTAAAAATGTATTGTTTGTCTATAAAATAAGTGATACGGACTATTTGAAGAATACTAAATCGAAAATATAACTTTCTCCTTTTTTGTCTGTTTTGAAACGTGTCTTTGTGGCGTCATCACGTTACAACGGCTGAATGGATTTCAACCATTTTTGGTACACTGGAAGCTTGATCATCCACAGATAGGATACCTTATACCCAATTCCGCTGTCGAAAAAACGAAGGTTTTGATATTTTCTCCTCTGCTGACAAACTTGCGGACACCCTAGTCTTGTATAAATTTTATTAGACGTTCTTGATATTCACGATTATTGAGTCCTTGTTCACGGAGTAGAAAAAGCGAGGAAAGGCTTTTTCATCTCTCCTTTTCGGAAAGTTTAATTTTCACGGGTAGATAGCCGGGTGGAAAATTGTTTTTTCATCTCTAGGGTGGACAGTATATATAAATATTTAATTGTTACGAATAGCCACGGAATCGAAGATAGTTGAGTTACGTCATACTATTAAAATAAAAGCTTTACATAAATCTAAACTCAGCTATACCTACATTAAGCGGCGTGTTTATTGCGATCCATAGGTTTGTATAAAAATAATTTTACAGTTGGTTTATTTTATTTTATAAAACGTGTAGTATTTTACTTTCCTCACAGTCGAGTTCAAAACTAGAGTATTTAACTCAGGTGATTTTTTTTAACCCATCTCACCCTTCGAACTCTTTAAAAGTCTTGGGTAACAATCTACTATCCATACTAATATTATAAATGCGAAAGTGTGTCTGTCTGTCTGTCTGTCTGTCTGATACCTCTTCACGCTTCGACCGCTGAACCGATTTGGATGAAATTTGGTATGGAGATAGTTTGAGTCCCGGGGAAGGACATAGGCTACTTTTATCCCGGAAAACTTCCTTTATCCGCGATAAACGAATTTAAGGCGGACGAAGTCACGGGCAGAAGCTATTTGTTTCATAAGTTCGAAAGACAAGTAAGAGATCAGATATTTGTTTTATTTGTTCCAAATATAGCACGAATGTACGAACCTAGTAAAACTCTACATCAGTTTTTGTTTAGACATGATATAAAGTTGTTTAACTGAACATTCGTGTCAGATGTACCCTGTTTTCAAAAACCTTTATTAACCGGTTAATAGAACACTGCATTGAAACCAACAAAAATCGCGTTTACGAACCTCGATTCGCAATCAAACCGTTAATTCGGGAATATTAATATTCGACTATTGGGCCCAGCTTGTAAACAAAGGTGAAAACTATACTGAAGTAAAAAGACGTATGATTATATTGTCTGGTCACTTACGTCATTTTGTACCCAAAGGATGCAGTTAAACAAAAGGTAGTATTTTAACAAGAAAATATGGTCAGTTACGTGATTTTGCTACCGACGGCTGCTGTTAAAGAAAAGGTGTGTCTGAATAGGAAAATCCGGTCGCTTACGCTTTTTTTGTGTCCGTGGGAGGGGAGGTTGGCACTTGGCAGGTTCGGCTTTTAGCGGCAGAATTCAAAAACGCTCGACGGTCTCGCCGGAATGAAATTCATAATGGACGAAAAATTCATAAATCTCCCCGCATTCTAGAAGGCGTTGATTTATGACTGACGAGGTTTAGAAAATTGTATGATAATTCTTCTTTGAAGACAAACGAAACCGAGATTGCGTCAACTTAAACTTCGACTCAATTAGTCTTTCCCTGATTAGCCTAAGGGCCGATTTCACCAATCTCTGTTAGCGTTAAATGATTATCGCGTCTCATTACGTCTGTCAAATCGTCAATATGGTAAAATCAGGTCTTAGGCATTACTTAGATGTGTAGGTTTTAGTGTACAGTCAGCATCAAGTAGTCTGAAGCATCCAAAGTGCCAAATAAACAGGGTGGAAAAAATGTATGGTATGGGGCATAGAATATTTCGACGACCGGTTTGGCTCAGTGGGAGTAACGTTGCCTGCGAAGCTGAGGTCCTGGGTTCAAATCCCGGTAAGGGCAAATATTTGTGTGATGAGCATAAAGATTTGTTCCTGAGTCCTGGATGTTTTCTATGTATATAAGTAATATATCTATTAAATATATCGTCGTCTAGTACCCATAACACAAGCCTTATTGAGCTTACCATGGGGCTAGCTCGATTTGTGTAAAATTGTCCCGTAATATTTATTTATTTATAGAGGCAAACTATCTGAAATCCTTAAGATCTCATTTTACGCACAGGAAACATTCTTTTAATTTTTAGGGTTCCGTAGTCAACTAGGAACCCTTATAGTTTCGCCATGTCCGTTTATCTGACCGTCCGCGGCTTAGCCCCGTGATCATTAGTACTAGAAAGCTGAAGTTTGGTATGAGTATGTAAACTTAAAAAAAAAACTTTTTTCGGACACCTCTCGTACACCTAAATTGGGAGTGATTTTTTTTCGTTCATTCGTGTGTGGGGTTGTCTTTGAATAAGTATTTTAAAAATAATAGGGGTCTCGAAACATTATTTTTTGATAAAGTCAGCAGTTATGTAAATATTCGCTCCCGCGTCCCCACTTTTCAACCATGGATCAAAAGTACTTTCAATGGAATTTATATTGCATAAAATCGGTCGAGCCGTTTTTGAGTTATTGCCAAAAAACTGCGCTACTCTGCTAAAGGACTTAAGTGCTTTTTTCCTAGTACACTTTTTCATATCGTATTTTGTTCATCTGTTGTGCATTTTTTTGTATGAACGGCTGCGAAACACTACACTGAGCATGGTCCAACATGCTCTTGGCCGGTTTTCTGACATGAATAATCCCACTGATTTTGTAAAAAGCTTACCCGAATCGGGAATCAAACTAACAACTAGTGCAAAAATAATAATTATTTGATTCCCGGGTCAGATAAGCTTTTGATGCGTAAACTTTCGAACGTAGCCCTGACGGACTCGTCGATACTATAAAATGTGACTGTTTTTGGGAAAACGTCCCACTTTGTCGATATGGAGTTTTTAGTGAAAGATCTGTAAGTGCTATACTTATTTTTTTTTAATTATTCAAACTTGCAAAAGTGAATAATAATGCCGCCGTCCCGGAGAGTCACTCAGGCATATCATGTCCGGTTGTTCTTATCTTGCTAACGGCGAGTACTTGCACAGACATAACCAAGTAGCCAGGATTATTCACCAGCAACTTGCTGTTAAATACGATCTTGTGGGGTCTGAGGTGCCATACTATAAGTATGTACCGATGCCAGTTCTCGAAAATGGTCGTGCCACGCTGTATTGGGATCGATCTATCCTCACGGACAGGACTATTGTAGCCAATAAGCCTGATATCGTGCTGGTAGATCGATCTAAGCGCCGAGCAATGCTCGTCGACATTACCATCCCACATGACGAGAACCTCGTGAAGGCCGAGAAGGACAAACTCAGCAAGTACCTTGACTTGGCTCACGAGGTCACCGCCATGTGGGATGTTGATTCGACGATCATTGTGCCAATAGTCGTTTCGGTAAACGGTCTTATAGCGAAGAGTCTCGACGAGCATCTTAAGAGACTCTCGCTAGATGGCTGGATCAAGGGTCAGATACAGAAGGCAGTAATCCTGGACACGGCCCGCATTGTCAGGAGGTTCCTCTCTGTGCAGCCCTAACCACCGGTAGCTTGAGCCCTGCCCCGCTGCCGGCGGCACCCTAGGTTAGGTTTTTTATAATGTGTTTATATTTTGTATTTGCATTTTGTATTTTACTTTTTATATATATATATTGTAAAAAACCTACCTAAGATTGAAAATAAATAAGTGTATAATAATAATAATATCTTTATTTGCTTGAAATGTGGTACAACAGATGATACATTGCAAATATATAGTAATAAACACGCACATTTCACCAGCAGCTGGCACGCAAAACATGAAATACAGTAAGATGGTTACTGGAACCGCCAATTGCAATATCGGTTGCAGTAAAAATAAGTAGGTAATTATAACAATGTCAACACCATTATTCTAAATAACTTAAATGTCTACGGTATACATTTATAATCGAGATTTAAAGTTTCAATATCAATACTTTCAATTAACTAAAATACAAGAAATGCAGTTAGAGCTTCCACATAATCAATATAAATTCAATGTCATGCTTATAAATATAAATAGCCAGGTCTATATTCTACCAATATCTAATCTAAATTTCCAGGTCAATATATATGTATTTAATGTCAAGATATAAATATTAGATGTCAGATCTATCGCGACTAATAATTAATTGGAACTAACTCAAATGTAATAAATAATCAGTCAGTCTTTAAAATAATTGAAGTATTCGTCAATACAATAAAAACATTGTTCTATTAACCACTTTTTCAGCTTGCTTTTAAATATTTTTAGTGGCAATTCTTTAATGTCATCGTGCAAGCGATTAAAAATACTGATTGACATGCAATAGGTACTTTTTCCATATAGTTTCGTTTTTATAGCAGGAATAACGAGACGATTTGGGTATCTAGTATTAAATTTACATATGTCCTTATTCCTTTTATATAGCTCTGGATGCAATTTCACAAATAAACAAACCTCATATATGTACATGCAGGGCACAGTTAAAAGCTTCAGCTGTTTAAATAAGGGTTTACATGATGTGAAGACATCTACGTTACATATCGCTCTGACGCACTGTTTTTGTGCTATTAAGGCTCGCTTTGCGTGACAAGAATTGCCCCAAAGAAGGATACCGTACCTTAGTTTAGAGCAAACATAACCATGATAGGCCTGTATAGCTGACTCTTTGGTGCTAATCTTTGTTAGTCTCCATAGAGCGTAGACAAAGGAATTTACTTTGCTACATAGTTGATTTATGTGCTCACTCCAACTAAACTTATCATCTAAGTATATTCCTAAGAATTTAGTCTGACAGGATTCTGTCACAGCCTGATCTGAAAAGGTTACTGCAAGAGGTTGTTTGTTAGCATTCCTATTCACAAATTGTATAAATGTCGTTTTATTTATATTAATATTTAGATTATTGCTCTGTAACCATGTTATAATATTGTCTATTGTACCATTAATGTCGTTGTTATAAGTTTTAGCGTCATAGCACGGTATGACAATAGATAGGTCATCTGCAAAAAGAGTGCAGTCAAATTTTGTTATATTCGGTAAGTCATTAATGTAGAGTAAAAATAAAAGGGGACCCAGGATACTCCCCTGTGGCACTCCTACCTTATTAAGTTTGGTTACAGATTTATGAGACGACATCGTGTTGGCAGAGTCAATTTGGGTTATTTCCACAAACTGAGTCCTTCCATTCAAATAATCCCTAAGCCACCCATTGACTACTCCTCTTATGCCGTACAACTCACATTTAGCTAGGAGTGTTTCATGGCAAACAAAATCAAAGGCTCGACTCATGTCGAAAAATATTGCTGATACCGGCAAACTCATGTTCATGTAACCCAAAATATTATTTGACAAGTTCAAAGCAGCTAATGACGTTGATTTGCCTTTATGAAAACCAAACTGTTCAGGCTTAATTATTTTATATTTATCAAGAAATGATACCAGACGTTGATGAAACGCCTTTTCAAATATCTTGGAGATAACCGGAATAAGCGATATTGGTCTATAGTTATCAACACAATCTTTGTTTCCTTTTTTATGTAGTGGTTTAACTAAAGAAAGTTTCAAAGGTTCAGGAAAGACACCGCTTGTAAAAGATACATTGACTAAGTAGCTTAAGACCGCAGCAATTTCATATTTACATTCCTTTATTATTTTTGTTAGGACCTCGTCATAACCAGTCGAGTTTGTAGCATTAAGGGAATTAATTAATTTACATATTTCGTATCCATCTGTCGGAAACAAGTACAAATTAGCTGTATTTGTTTTAACTAGTGATATGTCAGGCTTTTGTTTACCATCAGAATTTAAATTTGTCAAGTTTATGTAAAAGTCGTTAAAAGTATTTGCAATGTCAGAAGGATTCAATATCGTGAAGTCATCAATAATCTATATTCGCATTCAGTGAGTTGCTTTTAGTTACCTCTTTGATTATGTCCCATGTTGCCTTACATACATTTTTGGAACTGGTTAAATATTTAACGTTTGCAAGTTTATGGGCTTGGTTGATACAACGCTTGAGGATCTTTGAGTAGTTATTATAGTTAATTTTGTTGTGCAAATTACTAACAGGGTATTTCGATTTTCTGTAATAGCAAAACCGTAAACGTCTTTTTGTAGCTACAGATTTTTTGATCCCTAGTCTAAACCATACATTAGATTTGGACTTAATTGTAATTTTTATTTTGATGACCGGAAAACACAGCTTATAAAAAAGAAGGAATGTTTCATAAAATATATTAAATGCCATATATGCGTCTTTTTCATTATATACGTCAGACCATGATAAGCTCCTTAGGCAGTCGCAGAATTTAGCAACATTCTCTGGACTATAATCTCTTTTATAACGGTAAAAATATAAAAACGGTTTTTCCAAACCAATAACAGCAAATGTTAGACATTGAGCAGTTTCGTGATCAGACAAACCTAATTTAAGAATCTCATTGCGAGCATCGGGAATGTTTGATAATATTTGATCCAGACACGAGTCTTTACGTGTGGGATTAAGTATGTGCAACCTAAAATTATTATTTAATGCGATTCTCGTAAGTTCTTTTGAGTTCAATGAGGCCTTGAGTAAGTCTATATTAAAGTCTCCGACTATAACTACTTTATATTTTATTTTATGCTTAAGTTTGGTTGCAATTAGTTCCAGTTTTTGGAGAAAAGTTGGCGAATAGGCTGTTGGTGTTCTATAAATACAAATAACGATACATTTTATTGATGGTATTTCAACACCACAACATTCAAATATGTAATCTTCGCAAAAAACGTTCAAAAATGATAATACCCGCGTTTGTATGTGGGTTTTACAAAATAAGCATACTCCACCTCTTTTTTGATGTGCTCTAGAGTACGATGCTGCCAGCCGATACCCAGATATGCGCAAATTAGCTTCACTTCGCGCTTTTACTAATGTTTCGGAAAAACATAGCACATCAAAACGTTTATTGTCTTCCGCCAATTCGTTTAACGTCAATTCCAGTACATCCCTCTTGCTCACTAAACCTGCTATATTTTGATGTAATATGTTAAAAAATTCACCGCTAGGAACGAAAAAAGCTATTGTTTATTTGTTGCTTATCCTTACTGTTGCTTTTTGGAAAATAATCTGTGATGGGATTTTGTACTAGTGATTTCCTAGTTTCGGTGGTCGAATTGGAGGAAATCTTTTTGAAGTAGTAAGGTATAGTACCTCTACGAGTGTATTCCTTATCGAATGATTCGTGAGCCTTACTTAATACCCTCCAAGTTGCACGGTATTTTGGGTTTTAATTTATTGTAGCTTAAATATTTAAAAAGCGACAATTGAGAAAACGTTGGTTAAAGTTTGGGACAGCAAAAAATACACTTGTACTTTGAAGTTATGGAGTGGTTATAATCAAATGAATTGGCATACTTCAAGGATTTCAAATTAGTCAAAATCATGTATGTAACCTTAGTAGTTTGAATGTTACGGAGGCTTGAACATAAAAACAGGAAATATGTCAATCCTGAATATGGGTTTATTTTCTATATTTATAACACGACACGAAGATTTATCATTAAAGTTGTATTTATAAATCTATTCTCATGCTAAAAAAGACAAAAATAATTCTATGGATCCCTTTAGTTAGTTATTATGTCAAAAAGTTAATAAAAAATGGATTGAAAAGCAGCGTAAAAAAATACAAATGACATGTGTATTTTAATATATAACATAAGATTACTTAAAAAACACACTTATCAAGCATAAAAGTATTAATATCAAATTCTAAGTACTTTTTTATGCATTATAAAGTTTAGTGATTTTCTATAGGTGGCGTCCCACTTTGTGGATTTACTAAACTTTAGTGCTTGTTCAGTGACATGTATGTGTTTGGTATATTTATCCCATTTTATGTATGAGATAAAGGTTTGTTATTGTTAATCTAATAGTAATTGATACTAATGTCGTTTGTTTAATCTTTTTTTACGAAATTTGAACGGAATTTATTTCCGACTCAAGTTTAGAATCCCACTTTGATAGTTTGGTTTCGTTCGTATGGACATACGCTAAAAAATACTACAAGCGTAAAATCAGCTCTTAAAACATAGGTGTAATGTTTTTCGAGTTAGTATTTATATAAATGTTATTTTATATCTTTCGGTTAATTATATTTTTTAAATAATACTGTTTTTTATTTAGCGGAATCATCGATAAAAAAGTCCATTATCGATGGTTACCCAACCCAACTATTCATATTTCGTATTTTTCACTTCTCCTGCTCAAAAAGTACGTCATATTAGCTTCGCGAAACTAAAATAGTACATTTAGCTCCTAGGGTTTAAAAGAAAGCCATATAAACCCATACAAATTTCAATAACATTGAAAAAAAAACTTGCGGCAGCACAAATGATTAAAAACAAACAAACCAACCTGATCAGATTGGCCAAACTTTCTGATAGAATTGCTCAAACTGTATAGGTTAGTGTTTAATGAAATATACAATTTTAATGTTTATGTTTTTTATTTTCTCGCAGTCGAAGTAAAAAGCAGTGTGTTTAACACGTGGCTAAAAGCCATTAGATGACATTCAGACATATTTGTCCTAGCTCACTTCGTGAGCTCGTCCAAATAATCACTTCGTGTCTATCGTGTCATAATGGCTTATTCTAGCCCCTTGTCAAACAATCTACTATTTTTTATTCGTATTTTTTATGCTGTACTTTTCAATTCATTTTTATTAACTTTTTGACATCATAAGTAACTTAAGGGATCCATAGAATTATTTTTGGCTTTTAGCATGAGAATACATTTATAAATACAACTTTAATGATGAATCTGCGTGTCGTGTTATATATATAGAAAATAAAACCATATTCAGGATTGACATATTTTCATTCTGTTTTTATGTTCAAGCCTCCGTAACATACAAACTACTAAGGTTACATACATGATTTTGACTAATTTGAAATCCTTGAAGTATGCCAAGTCATTTAACCACCAACCACTCCATAACTTCAAAGTAAAAGTGTGTTTTTTGCGGTCCCAGACTTTAACCAACGTTTTCTCAATTGTCGCTTTTTCACTTTTGCAAGTTTGAAGAATTTTTAATAAATAACTATACCACTTAGAGACGTAATTCTTTTCACCGAAAGATAGCTCATGCTTTGTTATATTACAAACTACTCATAACTCCATATCGACAAAGTAGACTTTTTTCCCTAAAACAGGCACTAATATGATATCGACGCTTTTTTTTTGGGTACTCGACAAAGTGGGACGCTGGTCACTAAACTTTGAGGCTTTAAAAAGGTACCTAAATTGGATATTTATGGGTCGACATCAAAATCATAGGTTTATTACAGTATGTTCTATCAGTTTTCATTGAAAGTCGATTTTCGGTAGGTTTTGCCATGTTTTACTAAACTGCCCGTAAATCCGCAACTTGAATCGACAAAGTGGGACGTTTTACTAAACTCACTCACATATGATCCCTAGACACGTATAAACTATTAATTTTTATAGGTCTCGCCGTTGGCTTCGTTTTTTTTAAATCAATCTTGATAACCTGCTTGACAGACCAATATATTTTGATCTGTGATCTGGAACATGTAGCATTACTTCACGTGTCTTGTCATATTAGGGAAAAATTGTCCGCGGTCGAGTGCTAAATTTAAGAATGACACCCCTTGTCAAATACTCTAACTTGTTAATACATCTGCCTGAGAATGGTCGCGTAATTCATACTTGATAACCCGAAACTTTGTATCACATACTCGGTTGTGTCACATCACATAGTAATTTGAACTTATTCCTTCAGAAATGAGTTTCAAAACCCATGTCCCTATTAAAAAGACTAGAAGATACCCGCTACTTCATTCGCGGAGGAGAAAAAGTCATAACCTCTCTTTTTTCTTATGCGTAGTTGGGAAAAAAGTATCCTATAACCATCTGGATCTCCAGCTACCCGTCCAGCAAAAATAGTTAGTTGAAATCCGTTTAGCCGATTTGTCGTGATGAAGCCACAACGACACATACGAACATACAAAAAATAAGAATATTTTTTAATTCAGTGACTCCTCTGAAATATTTTTTTTTAAATATCCAATGTACAGACATTTCATTTTTACACAACTTTATAATAGTATAGAATAGATGAGGGCATTGGTAGGCAATGCTAACAGGCTCCAGAAATTCGGCAGGGTTCGTTTAAGTGCTTTTAATTATTTTTAGCCATATTCAAACTAATGAAAAAAGCCGGGAGGGTCTCAACTCAAAAGCATATTCACAGGCTTTTAACGGCCTTCGTTCGTATTTCACATTTTTTCGCTTCACACCAGGCCATCTGATTTTGACCATTGATTCTAAGTCCAGGGCTGCGTAATAAATAGTTGCAATGCAATCATCATCATCATTATCGACGACCGGTTTGGCTCAGCGGGAGTAACGTTGCCTGCGAAGCTGAAGGTCGTGGGTTCAAATTCCCGGTAAAGGCAAATATTCGTGTGATGAGCATAAATATTTGTTTCTGAGTCTTGGTTATTTTCTATGTGTATAAGTAAATACATCTATTAAATATATCGTCGTCTAGTCGTCTATTGAGCTTACCATGGGACTAGTTCGATTTGTATGAAAATTTTCCTGTAGTATTTATTTATGTATTATCAGCAGCAAAAAGACGTCCACCATGACCGGACCTGCACCGCTCGCATCCAGTGACCCCCAGCTACCTTCACCAGATCATCAGTCAACCTAGGCCCCACAACCACTATGGTTTTGTTTATATTTGTGTGCGCGAGCGCACACGCGCTACTACTAATTGGCCATGGTTTTTTTTGCGGCTTCACTAGATTGTTCGTATAATGACCAGTCTATTTTTTTTCTGGGTATGGATCCGATTTACTGAAATATATCAACTGCGCACAGCCTTATCCCTATTGTTAAAGAATATTAAACGCAAGATTCTCAATAAAGCGACATAATCATGCAGTGCAAACAATGTTGATCAAATACCGTTGTCATAGCAACGGCAAACCATCTGTTAGTTCGCACGCCTATATTCTTTACAAGTTCATATAGTAGGTACCATCCCACTTATTCAAATATTGTTTCAATGTATATTGAAAGGGACACCATATAAGCTTCGGAACAGTCTCAAGAGCTTCCGGAGCTCATGATGTTACTGACATTGAATGTTTTTTTTTTTTTTTTTTTAATATATATTTTACACCGGTCAGAAGTTCAGATTTGTACAATAAATATTTCGTGTGCGAACGAAACTTTCAGAGCGTCACTTCGGAACTCAGAAATGTAACAATTTATATAATATGAAACAAAAGAAAATATAATTTATACAAATGTTTCTCGCGAGTTCATCCGCGTATAATTAGAATAAAAAAAAATCTTAGTGCACACCATCTATCGAAAAGAATATGTTTAAAATTTCATGTTCCTTCCTTCGACGGTTTAGACTGTGCGAGATCGGTCATAATTATAAATCACGTTGCTGTTACCGTTAAAGACGTTTTGGAATCACCATAAAGTATAAACCTCTTCAATTTCCAAAAATATTCCATACATTCAATACATTTTCTGTTAACCGTCTTTCAATAATAATGTTTTAATAAATTGTAATTTTAACATAAATTCCTTCACAATAAAGTTAAACTTCCAAAACATGAAGGTGAGACGAGGAGGCCTGAGTGTAATCATGGAAATATAGAAACAATTGAACGTATCCAATGAGAAATATATAGCGAAATTATACCACGTATACATGCCACCTGGCGCGCGGCACGTAACTATTCAAATATACGTTTCAAACAACCAAATAGGGTAAGTTGAGGGGAAACGGTCATATCCTTACCTAATTGCCTCTATTGTATAGATATAGGTAAGTAAAACTAGTAATAGTTAGGTATAAGTGGACGGAATAAAACCACGACGCAGAAGCCAACACGTTAATTAGACTAGATCCGTTTCGCCCTGAGCATCAAAGTTTGTGATGCCATTACGGTTGCCAACCCTACTATATAATATAGTATCCTACTATATTAGGGGATCAAATACTATAATATTTGTTTATATATTTTAATGTGAAAACATCACATGTTTTTTTTATACCATATTGATACAAAGATCTAAGTAGAAAAGAAAAATCAATTGTGATCCATCTCTCTCGTAAGCTTGACACTACTGAAATGGCAGGTCAGCTTGAATAAATGTTGCAAAAGCGCATCTTCTTAGAGTGGTGCTATAAGGTAGTAAACCTTTCAGAAATTAATGGTGCATAAGGTCGCGAGTAACGTATTGTTACTGAAGGTAGAGGATTAATTCGTTGTGAATCACAAGCGGTCTAATGGTCTAACGGATAGGACGCTGTTCCGGTATAACAGAGACGCTGGTTCGATTCCGGCTTATACTGCAGTGAATCACAATTGATTTTTCTTTTCTACTTAGATCCTTGTATCAAATACTATATTAAAAAAAAAAAATATATTAGGCGAAACTAAGTACTATATTTTGCGTAAACGGACGCAGCCTTACACTTTTCCTTCATTCACCTGTCACTGTCATTGTCAATACTTTCTCCAAAAAAATCAGGCGCAGGCAGCAATAAATATTTAAAAAAAAAATTAAGTCAATACTTTAACCACATAGGGTAAAGGCACCAGTGGTCAGCCTCATAACGCCATTTTTGAAGTTTGAACGGTCGGCATTTCAACAGGATTACTCGGATAAATAAACGTATTACGTGGTTAGATTAATTGTTTATTAAAGATTCAAAACAAAACATCAAAATAAGTAATAATCTTCTTTATTATATCTATAATTAAGTAAAAAGAAAAAATGGCACTTTTTTCCAGTAGTTAGCCTCCGAAATCCAGTATGCAGCGTTGGTGTAACCAGTACTCGGCCTTTATAAACTATTAAACATAATGAGATCAAAATCACATATATTTATATAAAAATGTATGATATCTATATTATTCCTTATGTCTAATTTTCATAATAAGACACAAAATTGCCTACAGGCCAGACTTAACAAAAATTATTCTTGTAAGCTAAGGATCACAGTATTTATTTATTTCATATCTATCTATTAATCTTGTTATTTTCTATGGATTTATCTATTATGGAAGTAGGTGTAGGTCTAAAACGCCAATGCAGATCTAGTCTTCATTTGTACTGCTACTAGTATTTAATAGATCCATTATTTTTCGGTCACTTATGACTTCATTACACATTTGACCCCAGTCCACTAGTGCAGCTTCTTCTGCTTTATTTACAACCGAATCTGGAGCCATTTTCTTTGGGCCTTCTGGTAATCGCAAATGAAGCCTATCTTGTAAAGTGCCTCGAGGAACACCAAACGATCTGCTACCCTGCCTAATCGGCATTCCGCCTCGTATGGCTTCCATGGCGGAAGTGAGTTTTTCTGGAGAATATGTGTGTATTTGTGGCCGCATTTTACTACAAATAAAAAAATATATTTAGGTAGTTAATACTCAATTATTTGAATATACAAGATACATACATTTTATGCATGTATACCTGCGTAACAGGCATAAGAAAACCATTATTCAAACAACACCTATGTACAGTGAAGCGAAAAATATCCATACGTCCAAAAGTGTACACATATTTTTCGCATGGACGTACCGCGCAAGGCTGAGTACTGGATTCTGGACTTATGTCCACTGGGTTATCCCAGTGGTCAGCCGCATATAACCGTTATTTCAAATGCGGCTGACTACTGGGTTTTACTTTAAATAGACTAAAACATGCTTAACTTAATTTGAAGTTTTAAATGTCACGGTAGTAGTAATGGTTGTGTCAGCTCGAAAATAAATAAAAAAATAATTCACCCAATGGTCAGCCACTGGAGGCTGGACACTGGATTTTTTGTAAAAAAGTGATATCCAGTAGCCAGCCCCCTTACTTAATAGGTTAAATATTGATATTTTTATTAAAATACAATGTAAGTTAATAGATAAGCTAATAAATAAACCAATCACGAACAAACATTAAAACATGGTTTTTCATACTGTTAAGAGAACACCGTGACCAGCAAAAAATATGGCGGACATGACACTACTGCTCTTGCCGACATACAGCACCTGTATGAACGAGTCTATTTCCCCCCGATCCCTCACCGCACCTGTCGCATGATGTATTGACCAATTAGGAATCAGAGCTCCTATTTAAATACTCGCGATATGTTAAAACGAATATACCAGATATTAACGACCAATAAACTACTCAAAAGGCTGACCACTGGTCCCTGGCTGGCCACTTGTGCCTTTACCCTACTATGTTTTTTTCATTTTTTTGCCATCTACTATTTTTTTAGAGGTAACAGCATCGAAAATAATATATTTGATACAAACAATTGGTAACCCTAACCCTACATGCCATTCACACTGCCGAAGACAGGACAAAATGGTAACAAAAAGTACCTGATTTACATTGACGCGTATTGTACGTAAGAAACGAATGTACTCTAAGACTTCAGCAGCGCAATGGTTCCAAAATTGCTCGTTCTCAGAGAGCTTTCTGTTCTTGTACTATTGTTTATTGTGTTGTATTGAACTGTTAAAATTATCCTTTGAATCGTGCCCCGGTGAGGTTATCAGTGTCAAATCAGATCATTTATTTGTGAACAATAAGTATAGACATAATATGATTATCCTAGATAGTAGGTTCATATGATTAGTCCAGCTATGTTCTGCCTCAAGGCATACAAAAATCTTATAACTTATCATTTAAGTATTCGTCGACAGAATAGTAAGCTTTTTAACCACTCACTTGCTTTCGGTAACTAGAGCTACCAACTTTGATAACCTACAAATTGCTTCCGGTAGCCAGAGCTACCAGATGACCTTTATACAATTTATGATTTTTAATCTGTGAAGGGCATAAAACAATTTAACAATTTAATCTCATTTTAGTTCCCGATGTTTCGGAAGCTTTCCAGCTTTCCATGGTCACGGGAGGACTGAGAAAAGATGTATTTTCCTCTGTCAAAGTTACAATTTGTGCAAACTACCCATTTTTTTGAAAAAACACAAATAAAGGTGTACATACATGCCAGATGGGCCTAAGCTGTAAAGACAGTTACACATGTGCCAGAAGGGCTTAATTATTTTATTCTAATAATTTACCAAGCAGCATTTCACAAATGAGGCGTACTGAGGAGAAAAGAAACGCTGCAAAGAAAAACTCCCAGGCTACCTCATTACTAATTATTATATTTAAAAACAGAGACTATTAAACTACTTTTAAACAGATAAGATATTTTACACGTTATTATTGCAAAATATATCCATTTTAATTTATGATTACTAGTTGCTTGTTCTAATTAGAACTATATTTTGGTTCTTGAGTTTTTAAATTAGTCACAAATAAATCACGAATCAAAGAAAAAAAATCGCCCCGTCTTGCGTCTGATATCTAAAAATAAAATGATGTTTACTATACAATTTTATTTGAACAGTTATACAATATTTGGCATTAAATGAAAGAAAAACGAATCTACTTTTTTTTGCATGTAAACAAAAAGGATGTTATCGCTTTAGTTTTTTTTCTAAAAATATATCTCTGCTTGAATTCGTCAACTTTATCAGTGTGTCAGTTTTACCCATTTTTTTATAATTATTTTCAATGTAGTAATCCATAAAATAAGTAACACCACCGGATTCTTTGTTTCATTGGCTTTTTTGTGTAAAAAAAACATAGCAAATGATTTAGTAGAAACCAAGTTATGAATTTTTCAATAAAACACGGCATCTCGCGGAAATTTGCACAAAAAGACAGAGCAATATAGGCCACCATTTTTAAAATCCAAAAGCAAGTGAGTGGTTAACTAGAAATCTATTTAAAGCCTTCTTAAATTCTAAAACAGCATCTTGTGTAATAGAATGTGTTTTAGAAAACTATGACCAACTTTACCAGACTTACCCAAAGAACTTGATACCTGGATTAAAGCATTAAAACACATTTAAAACACGGTTTCTCAGGAGTGGAAATACTTCAAAAACAATTTAGGGACCGTTTTCAATACCAAAATTTATCTGATTGCAGAGCTTCAGAATTCATTAAAGTGCATCTTTTAGTATCAATTTTGGGTAAATTATCGGCTTTCAGATATCATTCCTGATAGTGGAAATTTGAGTAACCTCCCGACATCATGATAATAAATTTATATTTTTTAACGACTAAGAAGTAAAAATAACAAAATTTAAGTAGATTTACTTCAGTCTACTTGTTTTATGACGTGATAGATTAACCTGTGGAAATACAAAGGATAGTGAACAAATTAGACATGTTTTTTGTAAGAAAGTCTATCTCCGTAATTCATATCTAGTTTCGGAACTCAAAATATTTATGCGTAACAAATTTACTCGTTTCATTTTTATTACCGCCAACTTTATGAATCTATACAAAGCTGCAGAAACAAGCAAAAGGTTTCCTACAATCCGTTTTCTTATATAAATCAAACCCGCTATTGCACACGTGGGCCACCATAACTCTCCCACGCGTCGCCATGGACCTGTCAACTTTTATTGCCGACACCTGTACACGACACATTTCTGTCCCCTAGTTACAGAAAGACAAATAGTCCCTAGGGCGTTTACTTCACTTTTCAATAAGTTTTTTGCCTGAAACATACCCGGAAAACCGAATCTATCACGCAAAAGGGTTTTATACAACACTAGTAGTGAAATCGCTTGTTATTTATTTGTATTGATATAACTTTGAATACAATTTAAACATTTCTTCAGTTCACACTAAAATATACGAAAAAATTGCAACACTGGCTTGTTTTTACCACATCTACAGTTCAGTTTCAAGAGTAATTTGGTGATTCAACGTGAAAACGGGGGTCTGCACTACAGGCCCTGGGGCAACGAATGACAGGCCCCTAGTAATTTGCCAAATACATAAAAAAAATCATTTTTGGGAGCATCACCTGTCGAGGCCTCCCGTAAATCCGGCCTAGCATCTAGTTTCCACGTTATATATAATAATAATAATAATAATAATAAGTACTCTTTATTTCACACCAAAAGAAAATAACATCAGAAACTTAAATCTAAAACAGTATCAGAAATGGTAAACAACAGGCGGTCTTATCGCTAAAAAGCGATTTCTTCCAAACAAACTTAAGGTAGTATATATGTACATATAGAGATATTTAATTAATACATCAGCTACCTACTAAACTTAAAGCCTTAACCACTCAAGACTGTTTCATCTATTCGCATAATTCTTCGATAAATAATGAGTTTCTGTTGTTCCATAATTTATATTGCACTTTAGAGAGTTATGTGAACCAATTAACGTCAAGAGTTAAAACAACAACATTCATAGACCTTGCAATTAATGGTACAAATAGAAATACAAATTAAAGCAAAGCAATTCGAGCAAAGCATCTAGGTCAAAATACATTTAAGTAAGTATAGTCGTCATTCTATAAAACAATTTACGTTATTCTCGGTAAACGCTTTGGATGTTTTTGAATTAGAAATCAATTATTATTTCAAAGATGATCATTGATCAGCAAAGCTCGGACAGGTCATCGCAAACATTTAAAAATAGGAAATGGAACAAGATGTGATGATAGTGTTATTATGTATATGTGCACTATTTCTTAACTATATTTTACTAGCTTCTGCCCGCAACTTCGTCCCCCTTAAATTCGTTTATCGCGAATACGGGTATTGTTCCGGGATAAAAAAGAAGCCTATGTCCTTCCCCGGGTCTCAAACTATCTCCTCTCCGTACCAAGTATCATCCAAATCGGTTCAGCGGTTTAAGCGTGAAGAAGTAACAGACAGACAGACACACTTTCGCATTTATAATATTAGTATCGATTTATACTATTTTTTTTAAATAAAGTGAGACAAAAAATGGGGTCTCAATTATTTTTTGTATGCTCATAGAGACGATATGTCACAGACATCTTTATCTTAATGCTCAGACTAGTCCTTGATCCACTTCATGGCAGTTTTAAATTCACCATACTTACAATATTTAGAACGAGAAATAAATAAGTTTGACTGTCATAAAACTGCTGCAGGAACGTTAAATGACAAAGCGATGACAGAAATCCTATAATAACTATTATCTTTAAATAAAAATACTTTTATTGCATCTTGTCCTATTTTCGTATTTGCAACAATAATCTCTTCGAGCTCTGATGATCAGTTTAGGGATGATGCTTTGGGGGATTTTTATATTTCCAGCTTCATCTACCAACCTTCGACAACAAGTTCGTACGTACAGTCAGCGTCAAATAGTCTTTAGCGGCCAATGTGCCAAAAACATCGCAACACATCTTTAATCTTATGGGCAATAAGTTGTGTGACGACGACGTTATATTTGGCGCTTTGGATGCTACAGACTATTTGACGCTGACTGTAGTATAAAGTTTGACGTTACAAAGCTCTCAAAATTGTTTAACACGACTATTTCCTATCGCCATTCAAGAGATTATTATCGTTTATCAATATTACTTTCTTTAAATTGTTTCATATACACGATTGAAAATCGCGGAAACCAAAAAGGACGGAAGCTAATGGACCCTTGTGAAAGGTTTACTATGTGAGCTACGTTTCCGTGCTTGACGATCGACCCTCCGATTTTCAGTTGGCATTATAGCAATCACAAAACATTTGACCAGACACAGGGCTCAAAATTATTCATTGTGACTTTCGTTATATATATTGCAACGGTTTTATGCGTGCCGTTTATTTGTTTATAGTAGGTTATTTCTTTTTAAGACGACAATTAGACGTAGTTAAGGGAAAACGATCCAACACGCAAGATGTCATCCAAATTTCAAAATTTAATGTAATAAACTAAGTTTTAATTTTATTTTATTTTTTGTCCAGAATGGATCCTAATCCCTCAATTAAACGATTACTACGTCCAATTAAGTGATTGATGGTATTTTTGCTATGTCAACTATAGGAACACTTTCAACTATAGTATTTGCGAAATGTGCGTCAGCCTCGAACGCAGCGCTGACGAACTAGTTGCTGTTACAATGTGACCCCTAGACACGTATCGATATTCCCAAGTATACGTATCACCTTTGGTTCGTTGACTTAAACCAGTTTCAACAAGCTGCTTGACGGACCAATATATTTTGACCTGCGATTAGGAACATGTACCACTGCTCAACATGGCGATTTTTTTTTAGAATGACTCCCGAACCCGTCGGCCGCGCTCCAATTTCCCGTTTTCACTCAGCGCCGAAGCCCTCAGCGATGAGTGCGGCGCTGGCGCAGCGCCAACGCGGGATCATCATTTCTCAAGCCTAAAGCGCGCTCATAGACAATGGGAGCGTGTCACATTGATCTGTTATGCACCGTGGTTTTTGTTAATTTTATAAGTTTCAAGTCTCATTAATCACTAGAGATTACCCGTGCGTCTTCGCTCACGTTACAGAACTGAGTAGCCTATGTTTTAATGATTGATTATCTATACCAACTTCCACCCTCCTTTTCATCCGTTAAACTAACGAGAACAGGCATTTCAATTTTTTTAAAATTCAAGATAGGCAAGCATTTGACCACAATCTTCCCTGTTGGTAAGCGACGATGAAGCTGATCTGGAGCATGCTTTCCTAGATAGTGTCTATTCAGTCTCGTCTTGAAGAGATCCATGTTATATTGTTCAGGGAAAATATATGTTGAATGAGAGTTCCACTCTTTAGCCGTCCTAACGAGGAATGTGGAAGCAAATCGCTTTGTTCGAGTCGTTATCATATCAACAACATAAGGGTGTGTTGAGCGGTTGCTACGCTACCGAATCTCTTATTTTAAATTGATGCAATCAACCGTTAACCATCTAAATAAAATATTACTAAATACCCAGCACGCAACATTAAATACAGAAAATCGTATTCAGGATATATGTTTAAACATGGATCAAATAAGATATTCTGGGAGTGCAGAAAGCAAAGTTGCGCAGCTTTATCATCGACAAAAGCGGAGTACATTGCGCTATCTGAAGCATCCAAGGAAGCTGTCTATCTACAGAGGTTAGTCAGCTATATTGTCAAAGATGTGGGCTCTACGAGCGTCAAGTTCATAGGTATGGACCGATAATCTAGCATGGAATGGAAACAATTTTCTACATGGACGGGACACCGGGACAGCACACTTCAAACCGGAACATGTCCCGGCGTACCGGGACGTGTGGCAACCCTATACTACATACACTCATTTTCTCACTTTGCGAAAACCCAACGGGTTCAGGTCGTGAAAATGTTAATGAAGATTCTTAAGTTCTGATAATGCCTTCCAATTCACTCTGTATTACAATATGTATGTACCTTGTTATAGGTTTAATGATGACCTAGTAAACATTAGATTTAGGAGCCGGAGCCGAGAGCATTCGACAGTTAATGAGCGCAAACACTGGAGTTAAAAGTCGGTGCAAGTGATAAGAAACTCAGTATATACTCCGCCTAAATAATTATCGGCCAAAAATATAATTTTTGTGACAAGCTTTTATTTCCGACTGTACTTTCCTAAGAAAATCCACCAACTACTCACCGAGACGATTCAAAAGAGCCCAAACTCGGTAGGATTGCGTTATTTTAATACAGAGTTCCTATGACCACCTTCTGCACTGCATCATCAGAGCTCCGTGGCTCCATATTATTGTATTGCCATCAAAGTTACGTCATAGGTTTACCAAATATCAGCTTAATCGGTCCCAGGGAATGGTTTCTTCCTTGCAAGATTTGTGAACATACAAATATGAAGTAAAATAAAAACTTGTAACAAAAATGTACACACTTGTACAAAATGATCTTAGCGTAAGTAAGTGACAATGTGCTGGATATCTACATACATATTAAGAAACGCAGCCAAGTCCCGCTACCTGTCCGCTCGACATAAACTTGAAACTATAGCATCGATATTGATGCGGTTAACTTTCTTCTGGATAAGTCTTCGTATATAAAAACCGCATATTTCACGGAGGAGGTTGCTAGTAAACTCGCACTATACCTATATGTACATAGCTCAAGGAACCGATGATTGATGTGGATTGGAGGAGCGTATTAGAGCGCAACGTGGTTGCTCAGATCTAAACGACAATATCAGTACCAAACGGCCGAGACAGCTACTGAAACTACATACTAGCGCAGAGAAATTCCGCGAAAGTTTCAACTGTAGGCACGGTAAGGCATTTCTCTGAAAGTTACAAAACCCAAAATTGCTATAAACAATTTTCCAACTTTAATGTAAACCAATGTTTTGCTTTTAAAAATATTCATTTTTGAGCATGTCCCACTTCAAGAATGTACATATTTATTGAAAAGGTCCATACAATTACAGAGCTTATTGAACCTATGTATTTGTATGTCTATTCCATTTTATAAAAGTAAACTGCTATATTTGAGATAGTTCAACCGTGCTCCGCTCTGTATTACAATTTGGACCCACTCCCAGCTATATATCTCCGGCACCTGCAGTTTTAGGTCACCCGGCGGCACCTGTCCCGGCTCTCTTTGTTCTCATTCCAACCCTACTTACCCACCTACCTACCCAACTACGCGGTAGAGACGCGCCAAACGTTTCACTGAAATGAAAAGTGTGATTCGTGCATTACCGCTCCCAAAACACCATTTTACACCACCATTTCTTATTTTTTTTCATAGTTTCACGCCTAGGATTTTAGTAGCGCTACGCGTGTAGCCGACGACATGAGAAAATGTATGTAGCGAAAACTTATTACAAACAGAGCGCCCACCTAGTAGATTCCTGATAGTGAAAATGTTTACTAGAATGAGATTGTTTTTGGCCGCAACGGCGTGTCTTTGAGTGTTAGTTTAGTTGTTTACGAAGTAACGGATCACGTAAGAAGGATAAAGACTGAGTGATAAGAGTTTCAACAAATTTTTGGTACAATAATAGCTGGACATCATACGTTGCGCGTTGGTGGTTATGGATAGGATATTTTTTTACCAAATTACGCTGCAGCAAAAAAATACGATTATGATTTATTTTATCTCTATAACGAAATTGCGGACACCTTCTTGTATACATATATGCGTGGCATCAAGTACAAACAAACAATCCAAAAACAAACTTAAACATTTACAACTAGTGGCTCTATGAGCTGTAGACCTCGCGACCTACTCACAAAATTTAACGAAAATCTGTTGAGAAATGCGACCTATAGCGGAGAACAACCGGAAAGACGGCCATAAATACGAAAGCATTTTTGCCCAAGCCGAAACGGAGACCGCTAACGCTCAGTTAATGAAAAAAGCAAAACATTAAAAAGAGTGAAGCGAAATTACACAGTTATTTCACTACACACCTCTGCTCTAGGTGCACTTTCTGCAAGCTTGCAATTAATTGGACACACTTCCTGAATTTAATTACTCCCTAGGGCGAGAAAGTTGAAAACTTCGTTTCTGAGGTGGTTTTTAAAACTTCGCTTATAAAGGCTAAAGTTGTACTGCGTCAGAATGCGGGAGTTTGCCAGGTGGGCCGAGGGCTGAAATAGGTCATTCAGAGCCTTTTTACTTTTTATTACTAGCTTTTACTTAACTTGCCGTGTTAGTATGTTTGGATCAAATCTTGGAAGCTAATTTAGAACCACTTCCTGACGTTTGATTGGGCTTGCATATTCGGTGACAATGCAATATTATGCTACCATAGAGCTGATCTGATGATGGGAGTCGGAAGGTGTTCATAGGAACTCTGTAATAAAATAACGCAATCCTACTGAGTTTGGGCTCTTTAGAAACGTCTCGGTGAGTAGTAGACGGATGATCAAAGTACAAGTACAGTAAAGTCGGCAATAACAGCTAGACACAAAAATGAAATGTTTGACAAAAACTAATATTTATTCCGCAAACATAACATATATAGACTGGTACAACTAGAAATACAAAGCTAATTTATTTGCAAAATTAACAACATCTTATCATCTAACATTTTATTATTAAATACCTAAAACTAAGTGCATGTTTAATCGGATGCTTAGTGGAATTATTAATATCACTTTAAACTTTGGCTATAGACAAGTATTATTTGACAACTGCCAACAAACTGCTATGCAGTTTGGCAAATTTCGTAACGTTTAAAATGTATGTTGTTTTTTTGAAATAAATAAAAAAAAATCACGTAAAAATATAGAAAGACACGTTAAAATAATTTAATAAAACTTAAAAGAAATTGGAAAAGTTTCAACGTCTTCCTATAAAATATTTAAAAATACGCTTTATATAACTTTTGTGAGAGAATTGCGGCGTTAAAAATCAAAATCAAACTAAATGAGAAATACTCTCGCCGTTTTATTGCCAAAGTTAACCAGCAAGCAACACTAACATACTACAAGACCGTAACTTGGCAACACAAGTTTCTCCCGCAAACTGCGAATTCTATGCAGGAATTGGCTTGAAAAGGAACTTAGTTCACGAGTGCACAATGGTCTGCCAACTCCCTCCGCTGATGTGCAATCTACATCGCAAATTGCTCGACGCTGTTGCCTTTTTGTCAATGCTTCTATTGCTTTTGAATATTTTAAATATAAAGGCAGCATTGGACTGCATTTTAAAAACTATTTCCTTTTGATAACACTGTTAAAGGTTTATTATATATGTACGACACTTCGAACGGGAAATATTTAGTACTCGTATTTATAAAACCCTTTAGAGACAGAAAAAGCAGTTTCCTGGCCAAGCAAAGAAGTGAAATTGCATTCGCACCACGGACTCGTGATTGATTCCCGTACCTTTCAGTTCGTTGTGAAAATCGAATGTTATCGCTCAAAGGTAGAAAACAAAACTATCAACACTCTTATTTTAAAAATTATGAATTCTTTACGAGTTTTGTAGTGTGCAAAATACTAATATCTTTTAAAACTTTTATATTATTACGTGGATACTATTAAATCGTAAAATTTAATGTCTGTACATTGATAGAAGATATTATTTATAGAAAGAGAAACAGACAATTTGATGGCTACTAAATCGAAAAATTTAGTTTTTTATTATTTCTTGTATGTCTGTCCTTATTTTTTGGTACGCTGAGCATTCACAGATGGTTGTAGGATACGTTTTACCCGACTACGATAAAGAAAAATAGATGACTTTTCTTCTCCTCCGCTAACAAACTTGCGCGCACTTTCTAGTTAGTGTAAGGCAACTCCTCAGAAAATATTTTTTACCGACTTCCAAAAAAAGGAGGAGGTTCTCAATTCGACGGAATGTTTTTATTTTTTTATGGATGTTCACCGATTACTCGAAGACTATTTGACCGATTTCAAAAATTTTTTTTTTGTTTCATAGAAGGTTCTTTCTAGTTGGTCCCATTTAATTTTGAAGATCTGATGATGAAATCCATGAGGAATTGAAGGAACTCCTCAAATATTGTAGGCATACATATAGCGATTTTGGTATTATAAGAAACATAATAAGCATTTGCATTCAAAAAGTGTAAATTGGTGAAGTGGAACTGATGCAGAAGACCACAGAATGCCATCGGAACTCCTCAATGATAAATGATTTACGGGTGGCGACAAAATATCTTGATTAATTGAGCTAAGCAACTTCATAGTCATAAATTTAAATGGTCCTGATGAGAATGGTACCATCGAATTGATTTGATGATGGAGCCGGAAGGTAGGCACCAGATCTATGTAATAAAATAATGTATCCAAGCCGTGTTTGGGCTTGTTCGAATCGTCACGAGATACACTTTTAAGTAACGATTAACTAAAAAGTGTAAAATAAATAAACTTTTTAACAAAAGAGTAAAACCGTTTTATTTTGGAGTCGGTGCCATCGTGTCACAACTTACTAAAACCGTAAATTTTCAATATTTTCTACATTCTTTATATGGCACCGACGCCAAAATAAGATTAATTGTATATACTGTATAGATTGAGTATTCAAACGGTTACTTGTAAGTAATTTGAAGAAACTGAATTATGGCGTTATTTTTTTACTTTTTAGTTTTTTTGGAGTCGGTTTTACTTTTTTGTTAAAAAGTTTATTTATTTTACACTTTTTAGTTAATCGTTACTTAAAAGTATATCTCGTGACGATTCGAACAAGCCCAAACACGGCTAGGATACATTATTTTATTACATAGATCTTTGTCTGTGTCATACTAATTTGTCAAAAATGCGTCTTATCTAAATAACGCATGATATTGTATTCGCGAAATGAGTCAGCGTCGAATGAAGCGCTGACAGACTCGACGCTGCTATAATATAACCCTTTAAACACGTATTCGTAATCATATGTCTCGCCCTTGGCTTCGTTTTCTTAAGTTAGTTTTGACAACCTGCTTGACGATCTACTTCATGTGCCTAAGTTTTACCAAGAACGAACTGTAGGTGGTTTAACTCGAATTTGCGGATTGACGCCCCTGGTCTAAATAATCCCTTAGGGGCTACACTGAAATTCGAAGTTCGTATGGCACCGTCCCACTCACTTAAATACAATTTCGCGCGACAGCGAAAGAGACCGCACGATAAAAACTTTGGAGTAAGCTCTGTTTCGGTACTGACCCGACTACGGTTACGCTTCCCCGGGGCCGCTTGCACTAAACAATGGTCGGAAACTCTGTAACAGCCATTTATGTACTTGTTGTTCTCCCGTTGATACACGTTTGTTTTGTTTATGAAAGTTTAATGTGGTCTCTCGAGTGGGTGGTGTTGTGAAATACAATCCAAAAGTCCATTTTATTTTATAAACGAGAAAGTGATTTTGTTGGTTTGTCTGCGTCCATAACAGAGTAATTAATGCAGATCTGTGTATTTTCATAGATCGATATATCTTATCTAAGAGGGTTAAAAATTGGTATGAAGTATGTTTTCCTCACCGGGCATCTTCTGGTAATAGTTCCAAACTCTTTGGGGATTTTGAAGGGGTATTCTTACACCATTTGGTCGGTATATGCCGACGCTTGCGTCAGAGGCAGGATTTTTCGATGACGTGATTTGCCGACTTTGGCGGTCAAAAGGTGAGTAAACCCAGTGGCACATTATAGTTGGCAGATGTCAATATGGCAGGTCGGCGGAGAAAGAATTCTTCTCAGTTTCATCATTCGCTTGTCCTTATACCATTTACTTAGGGTCGGCGCCCATCATCTCGTCACTCACATCCTTCTCGCTCCTGTCATTACTTACGCAAATCATCAACCTTTTCATTGGTCTCACCCTTCCTTTACATCTCTCCTCATGCATACTTAATACCCTTCTTGTCAGAGATTGAAAGATAACAAATGCCACTTGGCAAAACCCGCCAATTTCATGCAAGGCAAAAATACAATAATATTCCGGATGTTACTAAAACAAAATAGAGGGAGCAAAATAAGCATTTCTTTAAAACATTCAACAGAAAATAACGTTTCGCCATAGCATTAAAGTAACAGTCAAACTTAAATAACCCCAAATTCGTGTAGTGAGCCGTCTGAAGTCTATACTCGGAAAGTAATATTTAAAAGTTCCATCATAATGCATGGCAACCTTCCAAACGCATGGCGATAGACTGAACACGACTCTGATACACCACCCTTGTATATTGTATTAATATTCGCTAAGATATCGTAATGAAATAATGATTTTTATTCTGTAAGTAGGCCGCAAAGGCACTTTTACAAGTCTGACTCTCCGGCATTTCCCAAGAGTAGACCACTGTTGAGAAGACAACCGAAACAGCCCAAGAAAACATATCGAAACTTATAAAGGCAAAAATATAACAGAAGACAAAAAGCAAAATATATATCTTTTTTAACAATTTACATACGTTTGATATGCCAACTTATAAGAACCGTGTCCCGGTAAAAGTAAACTTTGTCTGTTAAATAGTCCTCTACCCTGTAAGAAGTAAGGTAGTCGTAGTTTAGGTTTATTGATTTCAATATTTTCGGACGTATGATAAACCATATTTTACAATCGCCTCGCCTCTATCGATATGCTAAAAACTTTTTAACAAAAAAATAAAACCGACTCCAAAAAAAAGTAAAAAATAAAGCCATAATTCAGTTGTTTTTGAAAAAAAAAAACATTCCGTCGAATTGAGAACCTCCTCCTTTTTTTGGAAGTCGGTTCAAAATCAAATCGACCCGTTGCTTCGCTACCAAGTATAAGAAGTACAAACGAACCACAACACTTTCGAATTTACCATTAAAGTAGGGCAAAATTCTGCATATTTTCTGTTGATTCTCATACCTTTAAAATAATTTCAAATGCCAAACTTAAATACCCACAACTACGTCTGAAATCTGCACTCGGGAAGTATTATTTAAAAGTTCGATCATAATTCATAATGCATGGCAACCTTCCAAACGCATGGGCAGACTGCACACGACTCTCATAAACCACGGTCGTATATTGCATTACTATTCGCCAAGATATCATAGTTTGGATTTATTGGTTTCAATAATTTCGAAAATGTAAGTACATGGAAAAATGTAAGGATCATATTCTTGTTTAGGCCGGGAAGTAGGACTTGATTACTTATTTAGATGCCTGTATCTAGACATTTATGCCAGCATGTAACAATAACTACTCAATATTGTCTTCCGTTTCCGTGATTACCACTCATTTAAATGAAACAATTAAAACGTATATTTCAAGTTTATTATGTAAATAAATAAGTACTCAACTTTAGTAAACTGTCAGTAAATACAAATCCATGATAACTTCGTCCGTACACGGATAACGTAATCGAAGAAAGAAAAGCCTCAGACATTAACAAAAAAAAATAAAGCCGCGTGCGAAAACTAACATGTAGGGTGGTACTCAGAAACACGTACCTATTCAATTTTATAACTTATTTAGACTGTACAACTTTGAATCGTCTTGCCAAACCACTACAAAACAAAAAGTATCCAGACCATACCTCCGTAAAAAGGGTAATATAATTAAAAGTCTGTCATTGGTTGTCTTCTCTTTTATATCAGAAGTTATTTCGCAGACAAGTCTAATTTGTCGCAGAAATTCATGGTTGAACAGATGGCCAAATTGGTGGAATGAATAACCATTCCGAACTTCTTGTATTAACGTTTAGAAAGCTTTTAAAACGCTTCATTTATTTCCATTTAATATTATTGTTTCATCGTATAAAACTATGAGATCGTTCCAAATATTTACCAAACCGTACTAATAAAGGTATTCAACTCAACTTAACCACTTAAAGAACTTTCTTCCATAAAATACATAATCTGTTCCCTAGAGCGCAAGATAGCTCAAAGTTACAACGTTATTCTTAGTCTGTCTTATAACAAACGCGAGGAAAACTAGAAATTTCGAGAAAATTCTGGACGAAAAATATGTAAATCCTGAACGTTTCTCGAGAACCCGCGACCTGCGCCCCAGTTTGGAGAAGCGAGAGCTCACGTTATCCTAAACTTGGTAAATAGACTCACATTCATAGAATATGCGTATAACGTATACAATTTAAATGAGATGAAAACGATATATCACTTGAACAATAGTGATATATCGTCTTCTGCTTTTGTAAAACCTATAAATGCTTAAGTTGGCTTTGCAGTTTACCAATAAATAAGCACTTAAAGATATTAACTTGTGTTACTAACTGTTCAAGCGATGGTGAATTATTCACGTGATAAAATTAAATCATTATTTGCAAAACAAGCAAGCACTCACAATGATTTTTCATATAAGATTCATGACAATGCTTACTTTTATTACGCTCGCTGTGACTGGATCAGAGGATCAAGTTTTTATTTCTGTAGTAATCAATTGCCGTAATAATTGAAATTAGTATTTTATGCTATCGTTATATAGTGTATGCTTGTTCAGTCGAGTACCGCGTCATTTAAGGTTGAGACTTAAAAATAAAAAGCTAGTTATGTAACAATTCTATACAATACTTTTCCTAAGAGGAACCTATAAACTACAGTAAATGTAACATAGCTAAAAAAATAATTGAAACACTGTGCGGAGTTGTATAATATAGGTATTATAGTTCAGTGGCATATAATATAAACCATAGAGTATAGAGTGGTCCAACTATTACAGCGGTGTCAAAATAGGTATTTGATCAAATAATTAGACTTTTTGATAATTTCAAAACCCTTTGAAAAGCTTTGTCCAAAATTTAGATGTACAGATAATATCATCGATATTTTATACACATAATAAGAATCGCCACATAACAAAATACAAAAACGTAGTTTCAAGCATAGATGCTCCGAAAACGTCTCTACTTCTTCCAAGTTCTTCTCAGTTATAAGTGACGCAATGGGCAGAACCAGGTGGAGGCAAATAAAGCATGACTTCCATAATTTTTGACGTGAGGGAACCATCAAAGTCGGAGAAAGATGTAAAGATCCCTTTTACATGCGTATATACAAAGGTCCTTCAATTGTTAGTGATGGTGGTAAAGTGGGATTAAATTACTGACGTGTAAAATCGCATTGGAATCGATAAAAACCCGTGTTAAATAGACTAAGCCCCGCCTCGCAGGATTATGACGAGTGCTCAATTGATCGGATCACACTTACTGCTACGCCGGTGATTGCTAGAATGTAACACTGTATACGATTACGATCACATGAATTGGACAGGATTTGTGATTGCATTTTGTATCAATATTCATCTTACCATTACATTAGTTGTGATGCACCAATTTCTAATAAGAAATCTTTGAAGGTCATACATACCTGAAACCAAACAAAACATTAATTATTAACTCATCACACTGGCACAAGAAGATTTCACACTGAATTACATCAGTTATTACACCAAGGAAACGAGTAACCGGACAGACTTTAACCATCGAATGTAGAGCTAATTGGAGCATATAAAGTTGTAAACATAATAGGCCGAAAAAAATCTGAACAATATACTCAAATGAGGCCCTAACTGCGTCACGAACGTCAAAGTCGAGCACATCATACGAATCGAGCGAAACATGTCACAAGTGTATGGTGAAGCAAATATTAATTATGTCATCATACATTTTTTCCTGCATTGTACCGTAAAAAAACAACGTATGTTTAATTTCCTTTTTTACAAGCAAAACATACTGTAATTTTCTGTCTCAAAAGGTACCTAACAAGACAATACTTTGTTTTCTTTATTTCACTTTTTGACATTTCTACGTTTATTTAATAGAGTAATTATAGAAAATAAACGCATCGTGTGTTAAACATCAAATCAAACAGAAAACTTAAATTACCAATTTCATTCAAAGCAATATTACTGAGGAGCCATTAAACCAACTTATTCGCCTACAAAAGCCCGGCAAAAAGAAAAAGTTACAGTGAGCGGGCTTTACCTCATCTCCCAGTAACAAGAACTGTTTCTCGGCGCGTTCCGTTCCTATTACGCGACAATTAGCGCTTCAGCCGGCGGCCGTGGAACAAAAGACTGACTGCATTATTTTTCCTCAGAATTTGTAAATTTTGGGTTCTTTTTACTCACAATTTAGAACATTATTTGTTCTGAGTACTTCTTTAATTAATATTACAAGCATAATTACTAAATAGGCGCAAAAAGAAATACAAGCATAATTACTAAATAGGCGCAAATTTTCCATATATCTACTTCTGGATGGATAACCGTTGTGAAACAATGGGGAATGGATGAAAATTTCCAAAAATCTTGAAATTTTGTTTATAGGTAGGAATAAGCCTCCTTATTGTCAGAAAAAAATTACAGACTTTTCTGTTGCTAAGAAAAAAATAAAAAGATGAAAAGGTGTTGGTGGGCCTATATGCCCGCCTTATACGGTACGGCAAAGGCAGCATTGAAATTTTTGATTGTACTGTTATTCTTGCCGTACCGTATAAGGCGGGCATATAGGCCCTATAAACAAAATTTCAAGATTTTTGAAAATTTTCATCCATTCCCCATTGTTTCTGTATAAGAATTCATTGAGATTAAAGTTATACCTAACTAACTGCTTTGACTTACCAGGAAGCGGCGGCTCCGATTAGATTTATGCTGATATATGTTACTATGAGGCGAACTCTACTATACATATTAAATGACGTGTTTATTACGATCTAGGTTGATATTGATATCATTTTACAGTTGGTCTATTTTATAAAATGTGCGCATAGTATAACTTATTTCACAGTCCAAATGAAAATCATTTTTTCATGTTCTCAAACATATAATCAAAGCAGTAATTAACTAGGAAATTGCTTGAATAAAACTCTCTACAGTAGTTAGAGGGTTTAGTCATTCTTCAGTACTTTGGAGAACAATTTCATCCTATATGTTGAGTTTGGGCAGCTAAAAAATACGTGTTTGTTATTCAAACCTACTCTATAACATATATTAAAATAAATCAAAACGGAACCGGCCGGACAGTTGGGTACCTTTCCTTGTTACTGACCCAAAAAGGATCTTGGCCTCCGAAACGAGAGGACGCCACCTGCCCCGATCCTGTGCAGTTCCTGCCAATTGTTGACTTAAAGCTTACAAAGATCCACGTCGATGCCGTCCTAGGGAAGGTCGTCCCAGCGCGCTACTGAACCTCTAGCACTATTGTGATACGCAACTCTTTGTCGCACGAAAAAGATCTCTTGTTTTTAACTACAGTGTGAGAAAGACAGTTGGGCTAGCCCAGCTGGGACGACCAACGGCGCGTCGTCCAATCGGACGTCCCAAGATGCTCGTTTTGCTGCTCGACCCTCTTCCATGCTCGGTAGGGCATTGATAACATCGCCGGTAAACTGATAAAGTACGGAGGAGAGCAGTTGCACTTTATAATCTGGTAGCTTTTCGATCGCATTTGGAACGAAGAAACAGTACCCCCTGAATTCAAGACGTTTCGAATACAGACTCTTTAAAAGAATAAAGGGGACCGTTCTGACTGCAACTCATATCGAGGTATATCACTGCTCTCTGTTCCTGGGAAGATATTTGCTAGAGTACTTCTCAACCGACTCATACCACTTTCGGAAGATCTGCTGCCTGAAACGCAGTTTGGTTTTCGACCCGATAGGGGCACGAGCGAAGCCATTTTTTCCATCCGTCAACTCCAAGAAAAAGGTCGAGAGCAAAGCCAACCTTTATATATGTTCTTTGTTGACCTGGAGAAGGCCTTTGACTGCGTGCCGAGGGAGGCTCTATGGGTTGTTCTGGTCAAGTTAGGGTGCCCTAAGAAGTTTTTTCGCATGATCCGACTCCTGCATGACGAAATGACCTGTTGTATAACCTTCAACGGCGAACAGTCAGATCTCTTTTCCGTCAGCTGCGGCGTCAAACAAGGATGTGTGCTTGCACCGACTTTGTTTGCGCTTTATTTTGCGGTAGCAGTTGGAGAAGCTCTAGAACAGACTTCTGCTGGCATTAGCATTCGTTTCCGAACTGATAGAGGGTTATTTAATTTATCTCGACTAAGATCTCGTACAAAAGTGTCACATGTGGTTATAACGGATATTATGTATGCAGACGATCTGTGTTTCGTGGCAAACTCTCCTCACTTGCTTTAAATCTTATCTCAAGCTTACACCAGGTTTGTTGTCGTTTCGGTCTCAAAATTAGTGTTACCAAGACCGAGGTTATGGCAATGAACCTTAGCGAAGCCACTGAAACTCTAAAGGTCTACCTTGACGGGAAGGAACTGAAGCAAGTGGAGAATTTTAAGTACCTAGGCAACACCATCACATCTAAGTGCGACCTTGATGCTGAAATTAATAACCGTATTGGTGCAGCAGCTGCGGCTTTCGGTAAACGTCGATTCAAGGTGCTGAGATCACACGATTTGAAGCTCTCTACAAAAGTCTCCGTTTATGTGGCTATCGTTGTCCCAAACCTCCTTTATTTATCTGACACCTGGGTTCTTTATCGAAAGCATATCCGCATGTTAGACAGGTTTCACCTGAAATGCTTGCGCGATATCTTAAGCATCAAATGGTCGGATCGAGTGAGGAATACCGATGTACTTCAACGTGCTAATGTCTGCGGCATCGAAGCATTTATGATGCAGCGACAGCTTCGATGGTGCGGCCATGTCTCACGAATGGACGAAAAACACGTTGCAAAACGCATCTTCTTTTCTGAACTCCAAGATGGTAAGCGGACATCAGGCGGCCAGTTCCTCCGGTTCAAGGATGTTCAGAAAAGACATATGAAACGGTGTGATATTGATCCCTTACAGTGGGAAAAATTTGCAGCGCGTCGTCCAGAGTGGAGGCGTTTGGTGCATGGCAAAATACAGGATTTTGAAGAGCAAAGAAAAGCGAATCTGGATGAGAAACGCGATGCTCTTAAGGCCAAACCATTGACGGCCATCAATTACACTTATGTTAACGGTGTCCTTACGTGCAGCCAATGTTCGCGCACGTTCACCCACAAGATTGGCTATTCTATTCATCTTAGGGCACACGATAGGGCAAATCACCAGAGCCTCTAATCACTGTCCGTCACTAGCAGTCACCGTAGCCGAAATCGACAAGGGAGAATATATATATATATATACACACATATATATATATATATATAGGTGACTGTATAGTTATACGTACTATAAGGAAATAAGTTCTAAGTCGAATTAGCGCCTCGTGTTTTAATGAAATATTTGAACTTGAAGCTACTACCCGGTCACAATATCTGTGCGACTCGCCGCGTTACGTCATGTCGGCGCTATGGGTAAAGGTACGTCCACACTTATATCATTTGCCCGTATCCGATCTCCGTCGTGTGGCATGATCGCGTGTCACGATCACGCGGCGTGTGGACGTTGCGCCGATCCGATCGCTCGAAATCAATGTTGCTACGCATATCGCACACTCGGATTGGACAAGTGCGGCGTGATTGCGAAGGTGTGACATCCACACTAGCGATCATGATACGCGGTCATGCTACGCGGTTATGATCCGCCGCGATCCATCTCGAGTCGGATACGTACGTGCACCGATCCGGAATACATTCATAGAAATCACGCGGGCGGTCGGATTATTATCTTCTGTCTCGTCCATTGCAGCTACGCGCGAAAGAGATGGCCGAGAGGCGTGGCTTGAGTAAAAACACCTAACAATTGTATCAAATAGAGCCGTTGCCGCTAACCCATCACCAAATTTAAAACACAATAGGGTGCCAAAAACAAGTTAAATGTCCACGGAAGCTTCAGTAAACAATGTTTACAATCAAGCATCAATAGTGCCCAAATTGAGCGGCCGTCGACTGAATACGACGTTTAAGTGCCCGTTTGAGTAGATTCAGCTATACATGTGTTCGTCCCTACACTCTCATTTATAATTGGGATGTTGACTGTATACTAATAAAAATAAAATTTCAATAATGCAAAATGGTAGTTTTTATGATAGAAATTCTATAGAAATAATTGAGTTCTATACCTTGTCTGTAGCACGTTTTATAAGTCTTTAAAGCTGGGTGAGAAAGTCCCTTTTTAAACGACTGCGCGAAGCAAAGGAGTGGTAATGTGTGTATCAGTCTATGTATGTATGTATGTATGTATGTATGTATGTATGTATGTATGTTTGTTCCTATCTGGCACTCTAGAGATCAAACGCGTAGACCGATTTTGATGATTCTTACGTCAATCGATTTGTCTTAACTGTCCGAATGTCACTAAAGACATGAAAATGATGAAAACTCAAAATGGCGATAATGAGACGCCATATTGTGAAAAAGAAAAAAAATGATAATCGATGTACTATATCGAGAGGGGTATCAATGAATAGGGATTTAAAAATCATTATTAGGTATTTTTTATTATTTTTTATTTGGAATTACCAGATAGGAACTATAACGATTTAAAGTTGGTTAGAAAGCCGTTCTCACTAAATTTTCATTTAATTGTATTGTAATAAATCTATGCAAGCTTCTCAATAACCCCCACGATAAAGATTGCGAAATTGACTGACTTTTATAATTTTAACTAAAAAGTATAAAATAAAAAAAATAAAAAAAGAAACCGGCTGCGTAAAAAACTAACAAGTCCAGTACCCTAGAAATTTATTACAACAAAAAAATCTTTCTAAACTCCCAATAATTATAACATTTGAATGATACTTCTCGTCGACTTTGTTTTAGTTCAGGTTGATTTGATTAAGATTTTACTTCAACATTTGTTAAATTTTTAAGTTAGAATGTAAACACATTCTACTATAACCATGTTTGCTTCATTAGAGACTGCATCTGCATGCGGCAGGGAACATAATTGAAATTTCAATTAGTTTCTGCAATACGAGCTAACTTCAATAACGTGTTATGAAAGCAAACAACGTTAAACACACATTAGTGCCTCTATTTCAAAAGCAAATGTATGGACGTCGTCATCATTTTCAACACATGCCAGTAGCAATGGCGGTTTCAATTTACTCCGATAAATCCGAGTTGTTGAGTTGTTGGACAATTGCAATGGGAGCAATATATTCAAATCTACTATTAGTAGTAAAGGCAAGCATTGTGTGAATAAATTAGCTAAAAAAGCATCAATCTTGCCATGTTCGTACCTTTTTACCTGTTTTTTCGATAAGATAAAAAGTCGCGAACTTATTTATATTAATATTTTTGTAACATTGCAAAGAAAAGAGTAAAAATAAATATATATATTTTTTATTCAATGCTACTGCCCCTTCGTTTAACGCACTGAGTATTTGAGTAATGTCGCATGACATAAACAATTGATTATAACGTCGTTACTAATTATCAAGAAGCTATTACCATACACAAGCTGTACAGTATTGTACACTATTTAAATTCTGTACAAAAAGTGTAAACATAACATGGATGTATCTGTGTTTTGTATGAGAGCTGGCGATCTACAGAGGAGCTACGCCGTAGCATATCGTATGTGCTACGCCGTAGCTCGTAGCGGTGTCTACAAGTTTGGCCAGAAATCGGATTGCTTAGCAAAATCTTGTAACATTAACACTTTCACGACCATAATTTTCGTAGCGCTACGCGCGTAGCCCATAATATTAGAAATATGAATATTTCTAGGGGAGCACTCCATACATGTAACAAAATCTGAAATACATGTGTATTGAATATGTCCGTCGCACAATGGAACATTTCACTTTCATCGGGTTTATATGGTTAACTTCTGCTGACGATGATCTAACTTCTCGATCTCACCTTAAAAGGTTATTTTTAGCTGGCCGACTTTTTTTTCCGCCCCCCAAAGAATTTTTATCAATCTATCTAGTTACAGGTGATATTATTACTAAAAAGCTAAATTATATAAATACGTACAAAGCCTGTCCGCCTGGCGGACATTTTCGGCGGCTTTCAGGCAAGATTAAACAGGTTTCCGATTTAATTGAATTCCCTTTCGAGGGCTATCCGTACACAGATTCAGTGTTTCCTGAGATTAGGTTGCTCTGACCGACTTCCCGAAGAAATTTGATTATATTACTGTAAGGGCCGGCAAGGTCATTTCGTAACGACTCTCGAAACTTTTCTAACAAGGTATCGTGTATGAATAAACTTTTGAAGGTAAAAAAAGTAGTTAGTGTCATATAATCAACACCGCAAAAGTATTAAATAAATGTTACAAAATTCACCTATGCTTTTTACTGATGGCTAACATAAACTGTTTTTTTCCTTTAATATTAACACGTGGTAGTACCCGTCACTACGAAAAACTTTTCTTATGGGGAAACATTTCGGAAACGAAAAGAAAATCTGCCATACTGTGTTAGTAGTAAGTCAACCAAAATCTGCCATACATTAGTAGTAGCTCAACTAAAATTCAGAGAATGGCAGATTTTTTTTCGTTGCCGAAAAGGGAATATTCATGAATTTTAATTTTTGCTTTATTAAAAGCTTATTCATAGACAAAAATAACTTTTCGAATAACTATAAAAATACCCAAGATATAAGCCATCAAACATTTCGTTCTATCTCTTTCTAGCAAAACAGAATTTAATATGGAGTTTATATGACCATAGTGGACTGTGACGTAACAGTCTATGTCGGACCTCTCTGCCAAATCGCTGTCTAATTAGTAGTTTAAAATGCTTATATCATATGTATTTCTTGGCCGATTTTAATTTTAATTTCCATTTTATGGTATAGGATTTACGGTATTTTGATATTTCATTATTCTTAATGAAATATCAAAATACCGTAAATCCTAAGCGATGAAAAAATTTCATGCATGTTCCTTAATGTCTCCCCATAGGAAAAGTTGTTCGTATTAACAGGTTAGTATGTACCACATGTACAAAATAAAGGATATAAAAACAAACACGGTGTATGTTAGCCATTATTAAAAAGTAAAACCTGTTGAAATAAAAGGAGATAAAAAAGCGGTGTGTACGTACGAATCTATGTGAATTCGGCAATGTGCCCTCAAAAATTACCGCTACAAACAACACTAGAAAAATGCTGATGATTTTGAAAGGGCTGATTTGCTTAGTCACCATAGCAGCTTCCCTAACATAAAAAATGAAATCAAAATCCTGCGACTGACAGACACACAGACACAAACGTGAAACTTATTTTATTACAATCCTCTTTTATCATCGAGTGTATAAATCTGGTAATAGTTTTAAACGTGGCGTTTTCCAATTTACCGCTCTGATTGTCCAGCACCGGACAAAGTATTCACAAAAGCCAAACAATTGTTCCGCGCGACCACAAGACTACTACATGTCCAAATTGTCCAACCTGACAGATTCCGCTCGAATTCCAAATTCAAAATAAAACGTCGGTTGAGATACGATTCTGCCATATCCAACCATTGTCCGTCCATACAAATTGGATGGATATAGCACGTTTGTGAGGTTTAGAAAAAGTAAAAAGGGCAATCTCATGTCGGAAAACAGATGAAAAAGTGTGAAGCGGAGAGAAGTAAAAAATAGTTCCAAATCAGTACAGAATTTCCCTAGAGTAGCAAAATGTTTTTCGGGCATTTTTATTTAAAATTGTACGGTTAGACGAAACTTAAGCTATATTTAAATGGCGTTTAGCCGGTCAGTTTTGTAACTAAATCTATGCTATTTTAGTCGTCAGTTTCGTGACAACCACTAACCTCAAGTTAAAGATACATATTTAAATGAAAATGCCCTTTTATCACAACGCTAATGTTACTCAATCCTTCGTTCTTCTTCTGATCTAAATATTCAATCGTGTTCTTAATGATTTTTCTTGATATTGTGAATTTTTTTGCATTGTTATGGTAATTTATTTTACGCACTTGTTGCTGTGGCGCCACCAATTTAACACCTTTTTAACGGACACTTTGGATACATAGAGATTGTTCTCCTTAGTTTTCAACACCACATACACAAACGTATTCCTCACTCGACAAAAAACAAAACCCTAGCACAGAGTATGTATCCTACGTTTTCGTTCTGGCTAAAAACGGTAAAAACGACGAGACAAAATTGACAGGCTTCTCAGATAAAACTTTGGTGCTACATCTACCGCTGTTTTAAAACAGGGATTCCAAAACATTTACCTACCGTGCCCCCTTTTTGTAAACGATAAATAAAATGTCGATTATCTCCTTCGATGTGTCTAATGTATCTTTGAATATTTTATTATGACGGTTAGACTTGACTTACAAATCTAGCAGATTTTTTTTTCAGCGCCTTCTCTGATCATCGTCACGCTCGGGGATCGCTACACTGTAAGATAAATCTCTGTTTTAGCATGTGCACTTCTAGAAGCACGCGTAACAATAATATAGCTGCAAGTGGTTAGAGTGGGAAACTCGCATCATACATATTTTGTGTCAATAAAAACAAACCAGCTAAGGATTTTTATCCTCTTTTTACTAACTTACCTTTCATTTGCGTTCACATATCATGCACATTGGCGTAGTTCATTTTCCATGTTCACAACTCCACGCTTCGGAGGCAAACTAACGGCCTCCTTTTCAAGGTATAAAGAGACTTATCACAGACTAATGTTCTAAAGTCTCAAATAAAGTTCTTAGGGTACCAAAGTTTTCATAAAAACCCATATGATCATCAATTATACCATCCAGTCTATTCCTAACTGTCCACGCCTTTCCATACCACAGCAGGTTGTTCCCGACTCGCCAAGAATTGTTCGCGAGCGGTTGACGGACGCGCGATATTTGACGGGAATTTAATTGCCCCTTCCAACGCGCCGAGGAATGCAATAAAGGGTCCGTGTTGGTGATGTTCGGTTATTTTATAAATTTTAAATATCTCAAGGGTAATAAAATATCGTAGACTTCAACGATCCTGTGATCACAGTCCATTTCTTCTACAGAAACACACGTCGCATTACGTTAGGCACTTATCGAGCGTCCGTCATACATTACTCTTAGGTACCTACTAGTATTTACCCGTAGCATCGTTCCCGTTACCGAGGATACCGCATACATTTTTTTCCGGGATAAAAACTAACTTATGTCGTTCTCAGGATCTAAAACCAAATTTCACCTAAACCAAAAATATATAATAAAGAAATATTTTTTCGGGGCAGTGACCTGCAAAAAGCCCGTTACACTTATTTTTTTGGAAACAACAACTTCATTGTACAGAAATTTCATGTTTGTAACTTTAGTAGATGACAGCGAATCCTCCCAAGATATGTAATGCTAAGAAATACCTCTAACGCTAAACTGCGATGCAACGTTAACTGCAGTAGCTGCATTAACGCTTCTGAATCAATTTCCGTCTGCCGATCCCGGTGCGCGGAATTAGCGATAACGCGGCACTCGCGACAGGCGGCAGTGGAGGGAGCGGCAGCGGTAGCGATTATAAAAATAGTGAAGAATGGGCAGTAGACGAAAAACGCCAATGCCAAACTTGGCACTTTAAATAACATACCAACTACTTTGTATGTTATATGAGAACTTTTTAGGGTACAAAAATGGAACCCTTATAGTTTCGTTATGTCCGTCCCTCCGTGCAGCAGTCAAATCTACAAGATGTATAGTTATGAATTTGGGAGTATAGGTGTCTTGTATAAGCCCAATACTAAACATATACGGGGGGGCTGAATAGAACCTGTTTTTTTTTATGCAATCATCGATAATTATTTTTTTAATTTAAAAGTTTTTAAAAAGTTTGAGGTATTTAAGCAATTTGTTTGATTATGTGGATATTTTCGGAAATAATGGCTCCGAAAGTTACATAAGCCTCCAAAGCAAATTCGTTTTTCAAATTCATTATTAAATTCATGTATTCATTATATTATATTATAATTATATTATATATATTGTATACCATATATAGTATAGGTATAAGTAATTATATATGCATTATTTGCTTGCGTGTCCTAACGCTCTCAGCACTGAATGATTTCCCCACTGCACCATTTTCATGCATCTCTATTTGGACCTATGGTTAACTGATAGAGAATGCCTTTTGGTAATAAGTTCGCCATTTGTACTTACTTTTGTTTTGTGCAATAAACTTTAAATAAATAAATTGTGCGTGCGTTTTTCGTCGATAAGTAAGCCATTACGGGAGCGGCACATGCGACCACAGACTTGGCAGCCATAAGAACGGCCTGCACGCGAGGAACAAGTGTCGAGCTGATGTCTTTCGTCACGTTTGGTTGCAAGTGTCCTGAACCAGTTCCATCAACGATTTTACGCCCATCCAATAGCAAAATTTCCGTCATTTGTATCCCTATCCATTGCGAACTCCCCCCAGTTATGCATAACTCAGTCGCATTCTACAATACGCAATCCTCGCGTCACCGACATTTAAATAGCAACATTGCGTACTTGCTTGTTTCTGAATTGCTAGATTATTCATCAGACTCAGATTTATAACTAAACTGCAGTTTGACGCTCGAACTAAAAACTTTACTTAATCGGGAGAATATCGTTCTTATCGACCCACGAAGAAAAAATAGTGGTGTTTTAAGTTTGTGGCTTCGAAGGTCTTGACTATATGCGCAGATTTTGATTTCGTTTATTGAAAAGTGACTTCAACGCGACTGTTCTTTAGCAATTGTCCAAGAATATAGGTTCAGCGCTTTGAAAATTAGACATCAGATTTGTTTCTAAAGGTTTGAGGGGTTTTACCGGATTGTTTACTGGTCGAAAATATACACTGGAATTTGAACCACTCATTACTGGCAGAATTTATTTTATTATTCCCCGAACTCTTTTCAGTCACGCCTACTTATTGTGACCGGAAATTGATTATGCCGCTTTGTGTCCTAAGCAGGGTTCGGATACTCGGTGAGATATTTACCTAAAGTTAGGGGGCGGCGTCTATGTTGAACGGAATGGACTCATTTTAATTTTCCTAATATTCTACCCGGGATTTCTAGATTTAATAACAAGACCTCCAAAACGCATGTTTATTATTCTCTTATGTTACATATACCTTGAAATTAATTTCATTAACCGCGGTGTGACGGTTACCAGAAATATTTTTTCGACTCAGTGACCTTCAAATAACACTTGGTGTAAAATAAAGAGTATTGTATTGTAATACAATACTCTTCATTTCACACCACACAAAATGAGTACAGAAAGCAATAAATTCAAGGAGAGGTAAACAACAGGCGGTCTTATCGCTAAACAGCGATCTCTTCTAGACAACCTTTGGGTAGTAGACTCTTACCAACTTTTTGAGAATAAAGTATCTTCAATTGATTTAAACTTACACGATTTTCACTCATTATCACAAACACAGCAAAACGGGGCTTAATCGTGTATAAATATGATTAATTTAATTGGCAATTCTTCCAACGTTTCGGACGTCGCCTAACATCGAAGGAACAACGAAAGTTAATTAAATAATCATATTTGTACGCGATTAAGCCCCGTTTTGTTAAGTTCTGGTAATATCTTCAATCAGAAATTTATTTTTTACAATTTTATTATAGTGTAGATGTCGCTTATAACTTATAACTTGTACTTACTTCCAATTGGAGAACAGATTGGATCGATAGGAGGGCATGATAGTACGCTTATGTAGCACTTATCAGTACGAAATGATGGATGCCGAGCCGCGGCCCAGCTGATGAATTATTCATTACGATATTGGACATAATTGAAATATGCCATTTCGTAAATTCAATGGAATATATTTTCGGTGTCTGCTTTTATATCTACTTGAAAATATGAACCGAGAAAGATCGGATCGAATTCGAACGACGAGTACTAGGTCCGATTACGAATGGATTGATAGACTTAGATGAAATAAAAAAAAACCGAGAGATATTCGATCGCCATTGAAGCTACTAAATTAATATTACTTATTCTTTGCCGATATGTTAACACCCTCACACATCTTGGTGATGGCGGGTTGACTGAAAAATAGGAGCCAACACATTAAGTGGCATGCTTTCGACTGCTTATAGTCTTTTATTTGGGTGATGGATCTACTTTTTCGGCGTTATTCTGTCCCGTGACTCAGTGGACAATTAGTGACTCAACTAGGCTATTAAGAGTACCCGGCAAGCTCGGCCGAATTTCACCTTCCCATACCAACGAAGTTTCGTTCTCATTTTAAAAGTACGTGATGGATTGTAACGAAACGTTGCATATACAATAACAATGACATGAGGTTTATCTAACTGCCTGTAATTAGTTTATTTGACTCCAGTTTAAATACATCAAAAAAAAAAATAATAAAGAAAGAACCGACTTCAAAATAAACCAAAAAGCCATAAATAATCTTTTATGTACGGTACAGATCACATTTGAATCACCTTTTGAAGTCGGTGCCAAACCATTAATTTATTACTATTAAGAACCGCGGCGGCGAGCCTTTTGTTATCTACCTACATATATATTTAGTCATAGTAATTCGTATTTTTGTTGAATAAAGAACTTTATTTACTTCAGGTTTGGCACCGACTTCAAAAGGTGATTCAAATGTGATCTGTACCGTTTATCTTTTATGTACATAAAAGATTATTTATGGCTTTTTAGTTTATTTTGAAGTCGGTTCTTTTTTATTTTAAATTTTTTTTTTTCTTTTTAGTGATGGATTTTAGTAGTGATATAGAGTATTTTTTAGAGCCCAGAATGGGAAGATTGAGGAGGCACTTTGCACGCATCTCGAGTCTTTGTAAATAAGAAATGTAAAAGTTGCTTATTCATATTCATTTGTACCTTACCTTCCATCATTTTGAATTTGTATATGATGATAACTTTGACATTAAGTTTAAATTTACTAAATTATTTAATATTTTGACTTATTATATAGACATCCATTTTCCAATTCAGAAGTTCAAATATATAAAAAAAACACTGTGCCATGGCTGAGTCACGAATTGGCGGAGTTAATTCGCAAGCACAGCGATCTCCAAGAAATAAGACGTCAGTACCCTAATAACCCCATTTTAACAGAATGTATCGATCATTATTCTAGGTTCATTAAATCTAAAACATTGCAAGCTCGCCAAGCTCATATTGAGAGTAGGTTGATGGCGACCAGCAATAAACCAAAACAGATACGGCGGATTGTCAATAAAGAAGAGGGTACAAAAACGAAGTCACAAAATAGCTGCCTCCGTGACCACGTGACAGATTTAGAAATCGAATACTATGAATTACCCACTTCTTTTAATTCCCATTTTCTTGGAGTAGCATCCAAATACGTAATTCAGGGTGATATGCTCAGATCCACCCGATACCTTCATAGGTACTGGATTCATCTGACGTCACTTTCACTCTGCCAGTCGTCACTCACGATTTGCTGGACCAGTTTTTGCGCCCCATGCTTAGGAAACGCGGCACCGTCGATGCTTTTGACATTTCCCTGGATATTGTTATTTGTTTATGACCGGTTATTGGCGACATACTTGTCGTCCTCATTAATTTCGTGTTTAAAACTGGTATATACCCAGATATTTTAAAAAGTTCCAGAATATGTCCAGTTTTCAAAGGAAAAGGCGATAGGTATGACGTCAATAACTACAGCCCAATTACAATAGTTACCACGATATCCAAAATAGTCGAATCTGTCTTATCGTCTCACCTACTGAGTCATCTGGAATCGAATAACCTGCTTACGAACAACCAATACGCTTATAGACAGAAAATGTCAACAATCACCGCGGAGTACAAAATATTCGATTGCATATTGACTGGATTGGATGATAAGCACAAGATGGCTGGGATACTGTGCGATCTGTCAAAAGCATTTGACGTTATTAGCCATACGCTACTGCTCAACAAATTAAAATTCTATGGCATTGAGGGCAATGCCCACCGACTGTTCAGTTCTTTTTTGTCAGACCGCAAACAAGCCGTGAAGCTACCGGCAAACGGCAAAATGCTAAAATCTGACACGGGATACATTAATGTGGGTATTCCCCAAGAATCTGCATTGGGAAACACCCTATTTAAAGTATTTACTAACGATCTACCGTCAAGCATTATAATCGGTTTGTCGGTATTGTTTGCGGATGACACAACCGTGCTGGTTGCTGCAAATACCTACGAGCAGCTCAGTGTCAAGGTTACCGAGGCATGTAACCAACTGCAAACCTGGTTTTCGGCAAATGGCTTAATGCTGAATGTCACAAAATGAAACATAATGCTCTTCACTGGTCGAAAGGTTCAAGTACCGCCATGCATGGCATCCTGTCCGATGCCGCTGTGTGACGAAAGTAAGTTCCTTGGGTTCATGCTCGATTCTAACTTGAACTGGAAGTGCCATGTTGACAGTCTTTGTGGTAGGTTGAGTAGTGCTGTCTTCGTGCTCCGAAAATTGGCACCAATGATATCGGGAGATCCGCTGAAACAAGTATATTTCGCTCATTTTCACTCCCTGATAGCGAATAGAGTCCAGCTTGTACAAAAGCGAGCTATTCGTACTCTTGTCGGAGTTACACCTAGGCACCCCTGCAAACAACTTTTCATATCGCAACGCATAATGACGCACTACTCACAATATCTCTTTGACTTACTTGTATTTGTTAGATCTAACATTACTCAGTTTGCACGCGTGGATGTCACAGGTAAACACCTCCGTTCCACCGGGAGACTGAGAACTGTTCCTCGTCGTATGGCACTTTCAGGCCAGAACCCTCGTGTCATTGGCCCGAATTACTTCGAGCGCTTGCCTGCTGACTTGAGAAACGAGCCATCTGACGAAACATTTAGGCGTCGACTGAGAAACGTATTGTTGGAAAACCCCCTGTACTTAGTAAGAGAGTACATGGAACTAACCTCTTAAGTGTCTCTTTTTGATTTGACTATTACTATTATTATTGCTATGTATTTTTTAAAATTATATCTTGTATAGTTTGACATTAAGAAATACTTTATTTTGATATTGTTTCATTTAAGCGTTTTATTATTATTATTTCTTTTTCTGATGTTGTGATGACGATCCTTATTGGGAGATGAGATTAATTATTACGATTATTATTTACTTCTGTGTTTGACATTGTAACATTTAATTCAATTTTACTTTATATTGTATACGACGATCATGTAAATACTTATAACTTTGGCTAATGGAAATTTATACTGTTACTAGCTTCTGCCCGCGACTTCGTCCGCCTTAAATTCGTTTATCGCGAATAATTGTATTTTTCCGGGATAAAAAGTAGCCTATGTCCTTCCTCGGGACTCAAAGTATCTTCATACCAAATTTCATCCAAATCGGTTCAGCGGTTTAAGCGTGAAGAGGTAACAGACAGACAGGCAGACAGACACATTTTCGCATTTATAATATTAGTATGGAGTATGGATTTTCTCATGTAATAAATAAATCAAATCAAATCATCGGCTCAGTTTGTCTGATGACAACCAGACGAAAACAGCTGAATAATTTTAGAAAAAAATACACAATACATTGTTAGTGCCTATAATATTTGAGGGTTTCTCTCGATTCCCCTGGTATCATAAGATCTTGATTTGGTGATAAGGAGACTACCTCAGGGACACACTATAAAGAATATGACTAACAGTTTTAACGTATCTACCTAAATAAATGATTTTTTTTTAAGAATTATCCTCTAACTCTTAATCATTAAGGAGTTGTACCTTCCGTCATCAGCTCAGCATGATGAGATGAAGACTACCATACGCAAATACTTAAATAGCTTAATAAATAATATGAAAAACGTTATAAGTGCCTATAAAATTTGAGGATTGCCCTCGATTTCCCTGGGATCCCATTATCAGATCCCAACTTGGTGGCAATAGGACCATCCCAGGCCTATATCCTTTCAAATAAAAAAAAATGATGCTTAAAATCCGTCCACAATTGGCGGAGTAATCGGTGAACATACATAAAAAAAATACAAACTGTCGAACATAGAACCTCCTCCTTTTTGGAAGTCGGTTAAAAACAAGTTTGTACGTAAAAAAAAAATTGCTGTATTTTTTTTAATATTGTATCTGAAAGTACATAAACTAATTAAAGACCTGCATATACCTTAACTTTTTCGAAGTACAAAGTTTCAGAGCAAACTAGCTAGTCGTTTTTAAATGAGAGCGTAACTACGTTTGTATGGAAAACCGAGCTTGCCGGAGACTCTTAACATTAAAGTATAGTTTTAATTAAAAAATAAAATATCGATTTAAATTCCCGTGCATTATAGCAGTTTTTTTTTTACAGGGGGCAAACGAACAATTTGATCACCTGATGGTAAACGATCACCGTCGCTCGTAGACACCTGCAACAATAGAGGAGTCACAAGTGCGTTCCCGTCCTTTCAGGTGGGTATGCTCTTTTCATGAAGGTTTGAAGGTAGCATCGGTCGGCCACCATCATTCCACAGTTCAGTACCACCTTCATTGAATGGTCTACTCTGATAAAATCAACCAAAAATAGTTTCCCAATACAATGCCTGGCATACACCCTTCTAAAACAAATATAAACTTCTCAATTCAAGCTTCAAACTATTTACCAACGCATGTGAAACAAAAAAGTTGAAGGTGGTCCCCATCTCAGAAACGTTTTCAATAGTACTGGGTACTGGGGAACGCATCAATCCCACTTAAGAAGAACATGGGAAGCCCATTTACTGCACTCTGTGGCAAAAAACTTGCGAGCGGAGAATTTGCTATCTGTGAAATGTTGGCCAACATGATTACGCGTGTGGTACACATAAGGAAACAGGGTATCTGTTCCCAAGACTGGGGACCGCCACAAACTGCTTTTACCTAATTTTTGTTTTATTACTTGTTATAGCAACCGTAGCAAATCTACAAAATATTTAAGGATTTATTGTCATTTAGTACCTACAAATGGAAAATCATCCACTTGAATTGAATGGTGTTCATAATGAATTTGGACAACATGTGAAAAATAATTATAATCAAATTTAATACAAAAGGTCATTATTTATTTCGAACTCTATAAAATTTGTCAATTTGACCATGGAACATGATTTTATTTTCGACGATATTCTGGATGGACAATTTTCCTTGTTGATGTATTTTACATCAGCATTTTTCTGATTTGACGTTTAATTTCGAGTTGTCGTTTTCCATTTGTACTTAATGACAGTAAATCTATTCAAGTCTCTCGAAACTTTGACGCCGGTTTGGCTCAGCGGGAGTAACGTTGCCTGTGAAGCTGAAGGTTCTGGGTTCAAATCCCGATGAGGGCAAATATTTGTGTTATGAGCATGAATATTTGTTCCTGAGTCTTGGCTGTTTCCTATGTATATAAGTAAATATATCTATTACATATGTCATCGTCCAGTATCCATAACACAAGCCTTATTGAGCTTACCATGGGACTAGTTCGATTTGTGTAAAATTGCCCTGTAATATTTATTTATTTAAGACTCTCTTTTTAACAAACGCCGAAACAAGTTACTTTCAAAAAATTAATCATTCATTGCCGACTATATTCTTCTTAGCTTTGTTTGATGAAAATATACTTCAAGATATTCAGCTTTTAGTAGAACAAGTCAGGCGGTTTTTAATTTTTTTAATTTTATTTAGTTATTGGTAGACGGGTAGCTGAGCACCTACACAGAGACAGTTATAGATTTTTTTTTACCCGACTACGCTTAAGCAAAAAAGAGGGGTTATGACTTTTCCTTCTCTGCGAACGAAGTTTATGTATATAAGTATATACTAGAAGGTGCCCGCAACTGTCAAGTTATATAAATCACGTAGAATAACGGTTACTTGTAAGTAAATTGAAGGAACTAAATCATGGAATAATTTTTATACTTTTTAGTGTTTTATTTTTGGATCCGATTTTATTTTTTGTAGTGTGAATTACAGATTGGATAAAATAAATAAATAAACAATTACCCGCTTCTCTCATACTGTACATATTTTTGTGTCGAGGTTCCTCAAAAAACGGATGCCAAGTATAAGTATGCAGTGATGTTGACAGCCCTGGCAGTCGCGTCTCTCACACTACTGTATAGAAAGAGAGAAAATATTTGTCGTGCGAGAAAGATTCGCGCGGCGCAGTTTGACTGGTAGGTACAGTCACCAGCAAAAAGATGATCATTTTAGTACTTTGTCGCACTGACATAATAATACTGCGACAATTGGGATTTGTTTAAGTAGTGAAAGTGACAAGGAACTAAAATGATCATCTACTTTTGCTGTTGACTATTATACAGGTGTAATAATAAAATCTCAAGTTTAATTAATGTATACATTATATTTCACTGTCACGTTTATATCGACATGAAAACAATACTGCCATTTGGCGATGTTCGGTAGTATGCACAGACGTCTTATAATGGGCTATATATCAAGCGTAATGAAATTTATCTTGTATTAAGTAGGTACTTATAGTTTACTGTACAATGTTTAGAACTTTGCTTTTTTTTTTCTTTTATCGTATACGCTCACTGGCGTAAATATAATGCATGTCATTATGTACTGTCTCATGAAGTGAAATGTAAATTTCTTTTGAGATAAATAAAAATATTCTTTAACCCGATCTTGACTGCATAGTCGTGCAAGTCTCCGAAAACGGACTCTGGTTCTCAAAACAAAAACGACGTAAGTGGTGTCTTGCACAAGTACTTAATCCCTTTTTGATTACAGACATGCTAGCTACCGACAAATTGGTGTTTGTTAACAAATGAACCCATTTCATTGTGCAATAAATACAAATAATAGTCTAATTAAACTTCTCCCGTTTCGGCGGTGGCGCGAAAAATGATGTTGACAGTTTTTAAATTAGGAACCTACATTGCCAATAGATTGATAAACTAAACGTCCGTAAAATTAGACTTTTAAGAAGCTATTATTTAACAATTTCACTGTGTAGTACAACTACTTCTTAAATGGCATTTTATTATTGAGAGTTCTAGATCTATTAAATTTTCTTAGGACACGTAGAAAACGCTATACGGAACGCTATTTTGCACAAAAACACCACCCGGGTTCGGCCCCCAACCCAAATAATGGACGCAAATTTAACATCATTCTCGCCTTTGCTCGTTGCGACCGCGGACCCAACGTGGGAATGCTCCTACAAAGATGGGAAACCGATGGATGAGGGCAGTCCACGACCGGTCGCTGCGGAGATGCTTGAGGAGGCCTTTGCCTGTGGACGTCTTAGGGCTGATATGGACGGGGCTGATGATTTAACGTCATTCATAGACAAAATGTTTGAGTGAGATCAATTACAAACAGGTATTGTAGGAGCCAGTTAGCCGTTTCGTTCCGTACAAAATATACGCTACAAACGGCTATCTATGAAAATCCAGTGTTAGCAAAGCCCTACTCCTAAGTAAATATACGCGGTGTTTTTCATTTTATATTGGTTACTGACATAGACAGACAGACATACAATTATTCGGTTTGTAGTTATAGCGGCAACATAAATACATCATCTGTGAAAATTTCAACTGTCTAACCATCACGGTTCATGAGACACAGCCTGGTGACAGACGGAGAGACAGATAGACAGACCGACGGACAGCGGGACCTTAGTAATAGGGTCCCGGTTTGCCCTTTGGGTACGGAACCCTAAAAATCACGTAAAATGTACAACGCTTATTAATTCTGCGGTATCCTCGGAAACATTGCGTTTTAATAAGAGGACCCTTTGGTTTTTATTGCTCTAAGCAAATTAAATTATTCCGATGCTCTCGGGTATTTCCCTGAAACATTTATGAGTGAAGGCCGAAACTGTAATAAACGTTTAACCTGAACTTTTCAAGTCGTAAACGGCGCAGGGAAAGAGAAGCCTGAACTTGAAAAACACTGACATGCAATATATATATATATATATATATATATGTACATATTATAAATATCTATTCATATTGTTCTCTAAACATGCTATTATTATTCGTGAATTTATATTTTGTTATAGATAAAACTAGTTTCGCAGTTCGTGCGGGTCACCTCGCGACCTGGGACCCGTTTCACAAAAGCTTTTAACTTGTATTACAAGTGGAAGTCTCTATTTAGTACATATTGTTGAAAAGAGATTTTATGATTTTGTAATAGAAGTCACAAGCTTTTGTTAAACGGGACCCTGCTCTATCGATAAAGGGAGGGTAAATTTTGGCGGAATCGGTAGATTTGAAGAAAAAAAGGAAGATCCAACTAACAACCAAAAAAGACAAAGGGTTTTTGATTCCGGGAATAATTGTAAAAACTGAAATTAAACCAAATATATCTTGAATTAGCAGAAACTGATAATCTAGTTTCATGCCTGCCTCTTGTCAGCCAGGAATAACATTAGATTTCATTCCCGGCTCTTCGCATTCAAAATTATTATGTGATTTGATTTAGACTTCATTTTCGGTGGGTTATCAGCGTCAGGACTTCCGGAAACATTTCGGAAAGGGTTTTCAAAAATGTTTCCTCTAAGAGGATAAAACGATGAAAAAACATATGACACGCGGCTTGTTTTAAAGAAAAGTTGTAAGCAAAATACTACACGAGTGAAAAAGGTTTTGAAAAATATTTCTACTTATTTGTAAAAGTTTACTAACGAAAGGACCAACTGCAGGCTAATGCTGGTCAATCCAAATACATATACATACGTACAAAGGTTTCTGTTTTGCAAACATCAATGCCATAAAGTGTTCATTAAAAACATCGAACAGAGCAACAAGCAAGGGCGAGAGTTATGTTAGGATTAACGATAGGACATTACGTACGGATAGTTGTGAACGAAATGCAAAGCTAATGGAATGAATTAGAACTGAGTCCGAAAGCAGACGATATATAAAGGGTAATGAAGATAATGTTAAAAAACGATGTTATGCACATCGATTATGATATTAACGGGTCTAACGCGAACAAATATGCGCCACTTCACCAATAGTACATTACTGCAGCCGTGAAGTAAGGGATTGCTAGACAAGTTTGCAGTAGACGGATAAAGCGAGTCCTGCAATCCCTATTCCGCCCGAATATTCTATAGTGCTTCTCTCAAACAATGCAAGGAAATAATAAAATTAAAATAATATATATATAAAATGGTTTTTCATACTTGCTCTTTTGGTCTTGGCCCCAGAAGTACCTAATGTAGCCATAAACAAGATGATAGTTCATGACTTTATTTCGTTATATTAAGGCATACATTTCCGAGCATGTTTGAGAAAACATTTGGTTTAGAACCTGACTTAGAACTGAGCAGCTAGCTAGCTAGCCAGCTCTCCTTAGGTTTTCCAGTAATCGAACCCAGCGGGGAAAGCGCAAACGCAAAAACAGGAATGCCAGTAGCCGGCACTGAGAACTTGAATGCAGTGCGTAAGGCACGAGAACTGCGCAGATACCGAAGATTACCGTTTCATATTCGCCCGGTTTAATCGCGAATACACCCAAAGTCACGTATCTAATTCCCAAAAATCATCCCATCTGTCTCGCCACAAACAAGTGTCGACTTAGGATACGTGGAATTTTAAATCCGCGGACTCTCTCACGTCCCCACCGTAACTCGTTCCCGACGATTTTTCGGAAATTTTAATAACGCCCGTACTTGTATTTTCCGCGCCCATTTACTTGATACATTTGACGTAAATTGCGCATTCATTCGAGACGTTTCCGTCCTTCCGAGCGCCGTGCTATGTGAAAAGAATTTGGAACGATCCAGAAAAATCTAGGCATTTTTCACGAACATATTTTTCCAAGGTTATCTATCAAAATAATGTTTCGTTGAGCATGTCATATTAATTTCTCATACTCATAAGTACTTCGACACTTACACATTAAATATGCCTCTGATGTTCAGCTATTCCTGAGTGTAATAAAAACACCCATTGACGACTTCATCACTAATCCCTGAACAGTTTCGTAAACCCAGGATCAGGTCAATTACCAGTTTTTCAAAGTTGACGATATTTCGTCGCGTCCTCTACTTCGGAGACTTTCAAAATAGTATCCCGATTATTGTCATTGCACCAAATCTGTTCGTTGTTCATAGCAATTTTAAGTGTGGCGTCAAACTTACAAGATCAGTGATCCATCATCCTTACCTGTAACAAAAATTATTAATAATGTTACAATATTACCTCAAACATGTAATATCAAATTGATTCTGATATTTACATAAAGTTCTATCTCAACTCATCGAGAATTGTTCAATACATGCGTTTTTTTTTTAAGCTCGTGAAAATAGTATCATTCTAGTTCATAATCAATGTATGTGCAAAAAACTGGCCAAGAGCATGTCGCACCATGCTCAGTGTAGAGTTCCGCAGCAGTTCATACGAAAAAAAGCGCACTAAAGGTGAAAAAAAATGGTGTATGAAAATTTGCTCTAGCAAAAGAGCGTATCTCCACGGCACTTACGTCCTTTTGTTGAGAAGTGCCGTTTTTCGGCAATAACCCAAAAACGGTATATCCCAACATGTTGAAAACAATTATCATTGAAAGTATTAATTAAGCTTCATCTTTGTATTTTTTTCATATTTTTTGGACATAAGGTTTAAGGTCTAGGCCGGAAAGTAATTATTTTTAATTTTAATAGTACATTTCTCAAACATGCAATGAAATGTTGTCATTACGTGCGTTAAAACCGGCTTCAAAGTATCCCGTTTCGGGCGGAACAACCTGAGAGAACTGTAAAGGAATTTCATACAAAATTGAAGGCCTAGGCCGGGAAGTATTTATTTTTTTAATTTTCATGTAAACGTGGCGTCTGTGTCATGCACAGGCTGAACAGCTGAATTATATTATTTTTTTCTTGTGGCTGAATGGTTATCAGACCAAAAATATCCGCGTTAATGCCTATTACGCACGAACTGATATTAAGAACACAAATCTGTATGGTTCATATATTGATGACTAAATTTAAAACATTGTCTATACGTAAGTCGCCAGAGACCATAGACAATATTTAAAATCCTCTGCATTTATTTTATTCACACGAACACTACACACGCGAAATAAAACCCGTAAAAAAAAATATTATGCAGGGATTGAAGGGAAAATTTCAAAAACTTTAGTCGTGTAATTTTTTGAGGTGTCTATTTTTTTATTTCATTGCATATGTTTGAGAAAAGCACTATACATGCCTCTGGCCGTGAAAAGTGCTTGCCGGCTTCGTATCACTATCCGGCCTCCCTACGATCGATTTCTAGGATTTAGGTGGCCAAAATTATTTTATGTATCTTATTTAAACGGTAATCACCGTTTAGTTCAGTACCGAAATCGTTTTTCTTCATGGTAATTGTATGCTAATCGGATATATTTAGGGTTCCGTACCCAAAGGGTAAAACAGAACCATATTACTAAGACTCCACTGTGCGTCCGTCTGTCTGTCCGTCTGTCACCAGGCTGTACCTCATGAACCGTGATAGTTAGACAGTCGAAATTTTCACAGATGATGTATTTCTGTTGCCGCTATAACAACAAATACTAAAAACATAATAATTGTATGTCCTTCTGTCTATGTCAGTAACCAATATGACCGACAATCGCGTACATTTTGCTTAGGAGTAGGGGTCTGTTAACACTGGATTTTCATAGATTTGGGCCATAGCGTATATTTTGTACGGATCCCTCAGTGCGCGAGTCCGACTCGCACTTGGTTTTTTATTATGATGTACTTTAAGTTTAATCCGTTTAAATTCTTATCCAAATGGCCAGATAAGTTTTCAATAATTAATATCAAGTAGAGTAAGTAAAACAAATTTGACATAAAACAATTTAACGGATTATATCGCGTATATTAATTAATTTTGACTTTGACTTTTGACTTTTTTGACTTTTATATTAATTAGCTCATTTGAGTTCCTGAGGTTTCGGAAGCTTTTCAGCTTTCCATGGTCACGGGTGGACTGAAACAAAGTTGTGTATAAAAAACTGTAACTTTTTGGAAAACTTAACAAGAAGGCTCGTATATTATTTTATTCTTCTGTATTCTCCTCAGCACAGTGCAACCTGAGGGGTGAAGGGTTCTAACTATTTTGATTTGGAATGTATTTTTTACATTTGTGGGCATATTCAGGCGAACTTGTTATATCTATAAAACACGCGAGGCATCCGAGTCAATCACAAATAGTTTTCCAAGTATTCATATTTTTCGTTGATTGCTGGAAAATTTTACTCATTCAGTTAATCAAATAGATATTTACGTGTCAAAATTATCCCGAGTATCCTGATGAACCTAAAATAAATTTTATAAGTTTTAATACAAAATAAAAAGAAACATAACGTTTCACTGTTTTACTAAAAATGTGTTCATTTCGCAAAGTTGGCAAAAGTAGAGCCTGATTATTTCCAAATATCAAGTCAAAGACTTATATTATAGATCAAAATGAAAAAAAAAATACTCGGAAAGGCCCGGAAGTATAATATTTTTGCCATTGAAAACAAAAACTGGTGAGAAATTATTCATAAAAAGGGGTCATTTTTAAAACGCTAGTAGCTGTACTAAACATTGCCATTTCCAATTAAAATTTGTATCATATTACAAGACTCTTACCTGGTTTATCCATATTACCACTTTTATTTGTGCACTGCTCTGTATAACATGAAATTTTCAATTTATTGTGACAGTGTACTATTAGCGGCGCCGATGAGTAAACATGTACAGCTTGCAATGACGTCGATCAAATTAATCTGTGCGGTACCAGCAAGCAGTGCTGGAGCCGAGGGTATGCGGATATTGTCTGTCGGGATACCTGCTTATCATACAATGCATCGGTTTTGGTGTAAGTTAACCCGCAAAGTTAGGCCGCCTAAATCCTAGAAATCGACCTATGTGCAGCGGCTCATACAAGACACCTATGGTCCAAATTCTATCAATGTACATCTTGTAGTTTTTGAGTAAAATTCCTGCGACATACGGACGGACATGACGAAACTAAGGGTTCCGATGCATCGTCATAATAAAAGAAAGAAAGAATGAGAATTTGAATTGAATACTACTACTACTTTCAACGACTCAAAAGTGTCATGTCGGTATCACTCAGAACTAAAACAAAAGCGGAATTCGAGTGGATAGGGTGAAGAGGGTCGGCTTGGACTGCCGCTAGATTGACGGATTACATATGCTTGACCCTTGGAGTTATTACAAAAGGATGAAGAGACGTTCCTGCAAATATGATGGGGCTTTCAGCGATGACATTCAGTGCTAACATTTTGTGTGCCAGTAAAAAATAAATCAAACGTCAGATTTAGCAAAACTATTGGGTAACTGGGTCACAGACACTTTAGATTCGGGTTATGGTTATTTGCTTTAGTTTCAGCATTTAGTGAGTAAAAGTTTGGATATCGTGTGCAGCAAGAGCAAATTAACAATTAATATGTCTGGACGTTTCAACTGCTGTCAGTCCCCTGTCCAAAAAAAAATCGTGTTACACTAATAATAAGCATTAGAATTTCATACAACGATAACAGCACTCGCAGTTTCTGTCACGAATAATTGTAACTTATTTCTTTCTTTAACATTTAGGACAGGGGATTTACAGCGTTTGAAACGCCCAGAAAAATACCCGTCTAATGAATTAAAGGAAGATTTACACTTCTGCCTTCATTAATACATGCAAATATTTCGAATTGTTGTAAAATCTTACTCGCGAATGTTGTCGGAAAAAGATTTTTTTATTATTGATCCGTATTTTTCTAAAGTAGTACAATAATTGTTTTTTTTTAAGATTGCTGAATATAAGAAACCAAATATCCATTTCAAAATAAATTCACAAACGAACAAGTTCCACATTTCTCCCCAAATTCTTTTATTACTTGTTTATAATCGAGAAGTTTCGCTAAAATTCGGGGCACATAAAAGGTCCTTAAGAAGTTTAACTCAAACGAACACTGAGTTTTATTTCAGTTGGTCTGATTCCGCGCCGTCTTGGATAATTGCAGAAGCAAGCCTACATAAGAAATTCTAAAAGAGAAGTATTCATACTAAAATACACCTTACCGCCGCTGCCGCTTACAGGCCTTGCAGCCTAAGGCGTAGTATTTAGATTAGAATAAGTATCATAGTGTCGTAAGCGCCAAATGCAATGAAGTCTATTTTGGCGTGAAACTCCTGAAAGGTAACCCTTCGGTAGGAGCACGCGTCACAAGTATGTGAATTACGCTTTGACTTATTTAATGAAGCAGTAGAATGCAAATTTTCATAGAGTGTACGCATGCCGTTTAACAATTTACCCATTTTAGTCGTGAGAAGGCCCAAAAACGATAGCGAACATATTTTTTTACAGTAACATTGCAACTTGACGAAATCAAATCTTTAAATCTTTAGGATATGGACGTAAATATTGAAAATTACCCTTGGCTTCAACATTTTGCTGAAAGTCATTAAATATTTAATTAAGTAGCCACCGTAAGCATCACCACGTTTAGTGTGAGGATGGGGATGCGTCGATGCAACCCATGAATGTAATTAATTCGCAGAACTACATCATAAAAATAAAATATACCGGTTTATTCATAAAACACTGAACATTAAATAGCTTAGCAACTCTCCTGAACTAGTTCTTAAAGACCTGTCCTGTTTATGCAAAAAGTCGTGAAGTAGCTGTATAGTACTGTTGGTTACGTCGTTTTGTGCTAGGGCAGTAGCCGACCTCCTTCCCTTTGTGAAGAGATTCAAAGAAAATACTTGAACTTATCCTTGTCAGAGCATGCACAAGTATCAAGATGTACGAGTTCATTTTAAGAGTCCCCAGCAAGGTCGGCCGAATTTCACCTTCCCATACAAACGGAGTTTCGTTCTCATTTTAAAACTACGTGTTGGATTGTAATGAAATCTTGCATACAATGACATAGATGAGGTATATCTATGCCTGTAACTGGTTTATATGGCTCCAGTTAAAAAAACAAACGAAATCAGAAAAAACAAGTTTTGTATGAAAAACTTAAATTCGCTGTATTTTTTTTTACTACGGTATCAGAAGCTACATAAACTAACAGGCCTGCATATACCTTAACTTATTCTAAGTACAAAGTTTCAGAGCAAAATAGCTAGTCGTTTTAAAATGAGAGCGTAACTACGTTGTATGGAGAACCGAGCTTACCGGGGACTCTTTGCTTGGGTTGTTTGTTATATTATACTAGAAGCTGACCGGAACTTCGCCAGCGAAGGCGAAAAAAATAATAACCTTCTTTTTGTGTAAGATTGTCCCTGATATTTTTGATATTTATTTTATTTATAATAGTATAGAACTTTGACATGTGTCTGTAATCTGTATATCACGAAAGCTCGAAAGTGAACCGATTGGTAAAAACGATTATTTGTATATTTTAAGAGGATTCGGGCAGCTTGTGTGCATGTATATTTAAAACATTTTCCTCCTGGCTTCTTTCGTAGGCTATATAGAAATCAATGGGATTAATTTCATATAAATAGAAGACTTTTCATAAAAATAACCCCATTGATTTGCTGCTACGTTATGTTTAAAAGGAACCTTAGGAACTAACACATCTAAGATATAAAAAAAGTGATACGGACTATTTGAAGGTCACTGAATTGAAATATTTCTTTTTGGATTTTTTGTATGTTTGTATGCGTCGTTGTGGCTTCATCACGTTAAAATGGCTAAACGGATTTCAACTATTTTTGATACACGGGTAGCTGGGCATACACAGATTATAGGATCAGAAAAAAAAGGGTTATGATTATTTTCTTCTCCGCTGACGAAGAGGAAACGCATTTATACATCATACAAAATTCCGACGCAGGGTGTTGCAAACCTGTTTTTTTTGTTGTATGGTTAGCAGTAAGTTACTGCCATACTAAAATTTCCCGGTACTGCAAACCCTAGGCTAGCCCCATGGCTACACTTAACATCCGCTAAGGTAAGTTCATCAGTATCTCGTATTAGTAATGAACTGCACAGCGTAGGAGCCGTAATCAGGTCGGCTAAGTAATTAACATCGTCTTGACGCTTGGAGTTAATGTTGGCATAACACGGACGTAAGCCAGCAACTATATACTGAGAATATGGAAGGTTGAGTATTTCATTTATGATCACCCATTTCCACAATACACAGAAATTGACACATTAAGGGGATGCGTTGAAAATTTAAGCTATTTTTAGAGTGTTTTTTGTTAAATCTAGTATATAAAACTGGCTGGTTTTTAGATATGTGATTTTTTGACTATATACCTAACGTATGTAAAGATTAATGCGGAAACATATTAGTTGAAAATTTCCTCGATAGAAAAGTTATCCGAAAACGCGTCTTCATTTTCCGTGTTTAGTCCAGTTTGTACAAACGTTTCATTGTACTTTTACATCTGGCGCTTACGCCAAAAAACCCTAGGCATGTAGTACCTTTACCTTTTCTTTCTTTGATGCGCGCGAGCAATAAATGCGTCCCTTATTACAAATTCAACTCATTCGCCCGCTCGTCGTTTGGAGCGTGGTTTACGAATGACGATGCAGGCCCTTAATAGGCAAGACGTTGAGTGCAGGTGGAACTGCGCCCAGACAGAGGCGCTGATGGCGACAGCCAATCTAAACCCATAGGTATGACACGTATTTCAGAATGACCCAGTAGATAGCTTTAATATTTAGTATTGTGTTGATTTCATTTACGATTGTGACATAGTGTTGGCTTATATAGGGCCGGCATGTACGTTTGTAGAAAGGTCCTTTTAACAATAAATTTTAAAACCGGCCGAGAGCATGTCAGACCATGCTGTGTAGGCGACACAATTTATGCAGCTTTATATATGGAGTGCTCCCCCTATAAATATTTATTTCTGTTATTTAACTACCAAACTAAGTAGCGGCTTATACAAGACATTTCAAATTTAATCAATATACACGTAGATTTTGAGTAAAATGCCTATGACATTCGGACGGATGGACATGACGAAGCTATTTTGTAATTTTGTCTATGGAACCCTAAAAGGCAAGACGTTGAAAATCTAGTTCTATCGCCTCATCGTTGTGATGCAATCACACTAAATGTCCCACAACTACAGCAGACGCCATTCTCGAGAATATACATTCTCAGTTTTGTATAGCAAATGTTTTCAAAAAAGACAAAACTACTTACGGCTACCTTCAAGATTCATAACTAAGGTAAGTTCAGCAAGTGTTTCATATTTGTGACGAAGGCCGCAGCGGGCGTAATGACTCTGTAATTAACTTGGTCCTAATCCTTGGAGTTGACGTTGACTTATCACGGACCACAAGTTTCTGACTACCGAATATTCTGAGAAACAAGTCTTATAACACTTACGTGAAAAATGAATTTATCTAGTATGTCTTATCCGTCCCTTATTATTTAAGTCAACAACATCGTTGCTTGTTCATGTGTGTGTATGATATAATTATATTATAAATATGAAATGGCTGGGGAACGAAAATTGTTTACTAAATTAGTCGCGTCAATCAGATTAATTAAGCACAAACGCTCACTACCAAAACTCTGAAACTTCGTATTGCTTAGGAAACTTCCACCCGCACAACTTTGCTCATCGCGCGATATATCATTGCGGACTTAACGCTGCTCGTAAATTTCATTTAGTGAAGACGGGGCGAAGAAAAAACGATAACTACCTATGTATGATACATACAAGGTGACATGTGAGACGAGGTCAGGCGTCAAGTTCTCGTTTATTTACGAATGCTCCATTTCAATCTGCGTTGGCGAAGCTTAGAAAGAGATTGACGCTTTATCTATGGGAACTATATAACTAAAAGCGATTTTCATAGACCCGATTTTTTCCGATTATTTATATTAACAAAGACAACCCTTACCTATTCATAATATATTTTTTTTATTCATAATACAAAAAAGTAGCATAGTAAATAATATTCAATTCTTGTTTTTATTTGACAATATCGTGTGGGCTGACCAAATTCATTTAAAAGTACAATATAATCAACAAATAAACCATTAGGGTATTATTTATGAACACATCTTAGGAGTCACCCTGTTTGCTTCTCGCGGATTTTTGGGAAGGCAGTGTGCGTGCCTCCGGTCCGGACGAGAAAAGTCAATTGGCATTTTCCCTCGTCAATCGGTAAATAGGATCAACTGAAGCGACCGTTATAAGCAATTGAAATAATGATTTATACCACATCCACGTCTGATTCTACCTACGTGGAAGACGTATTCCTAGAATTACTGTCAAGTTTCTATGTCACTGCGTCAATAAATCTGCGAATAAATATTTTATTCCAGTTTCATTGAATCGTGTATAAGTAAAAGGATGTTGTATCTTCAGACCTATGTCTTCTCGATTATTCTATTTGTGTCTTTATTACATTTCCACTAAGTCTACTCTGCCGTGTTAGAAAATACAAGTAAGTTTTTACCATGTGTTAAAAGGTTCATAACAATGAAATATCGTTTTCACTCCATAATCGGACCGCGATATACTCGACCGATTACTGACTCGATTCGACTTAACCGATTTAGATGCGGTTTTTCCCTATCGTGGAACTTATTTTTTTACACTTTTAGCATATATCTAAGTAAATAACAAATATCTCACGTGGATATTTTATCTCCACGAAAATAATTAGAATCCAAAACAAGTCCCAACAATATTTTTTTATCTTTGTTAGCATAAGCATGTACAGTCAGCATCAATTAGTGTGTAACATGGAAAGCGCCAAATATATCACAGCACAATTTTATAAGTTAGGCACAAAGATGTGTGACGACTGACGATATATTTGTTCCTTTGGCTGTTACATACTATCTGATGGTGAATGTATATCAAACGACGATATACATACTTACAGTGATAAAAAAAATACTAATATATCAATTTACATGTATTAAATGTACAGCAGCACCCAATCGGAACATAAAAAGATAGGCAAAGGTCGTAGTTGACTTTGCGTGCTCTGAATCCATGTCTGTGAATGCTGGTGTCCCTCAAGGCTGTGTGTTATCGCCCACGCTGTTCCTTCTGCATATCAACGATATGTTGCAAATTTGTGGCATTCACTGTTATGCGAATGATAGCACGGGTGATGCCTCCTACACTGGCCGCGCCAATATTTCTCGGGGTCACGTCATCGAGGGCCGTAACATACTTGTGTCGGAAGTTGAAACTTCCCTAAAAGAAGTTTCAGAATGGGGTTGATTTAATTTAGCCCAATTTGTGCAAACTACCCATTTTTTTGAACAAAACATATATAAAGGTGTACATACATGCCAGATGGGCCTAAGCTGTAAAGACAGTTACACATGTGCCAGAAGGGCTTAATTATTTTATTCTAATAATTTACCAAGTAGCATTTCACAAATGAGGCGTACTGAGGAGAAAAGAAACGCTGCAAAGAAAAACTCCCAGGCTACCTCATTACTAATTATAATATTTAAAAAACAAAGACTATTAAACTACTTTTAAACAGATAAGATATTTTACACCGTTCGGAAATTAAGGTTTTGCAGTCCTGTGTCTCGCTTGTTCCTTCATGAGATGTATAACAGGATCCCAAGCTGGTGGTAGTGACAATCCATCTTCTCTATTGAAATTAGGATGCTTTTTAATCTCAATAGCCTCGCGTAGCATCCTGGGAAAATATATTTTTTCTTTGGCAAGGATAGAAGGTTTATCAAACTTAATTGAGTGGTTTGGTTTGTCAATGACATGTTCACAGACTGCAGACCTATTACACCGACGGTGCTTGACATCTGCTATGTGCTCCTTCACCCGGGTTGATACACTGCGTTTCGTTTGACCAATGTATGAAAGACCACACTCGCAGTCCAGCTTATAAATGCCTGCACTCTGCAAAATCGGAAACATCTTGAAGCGTGCTTCTATAAAAACATATTTCAAGCCGTTGAAGAAGGTGTCTCAATACCTTAGACCCGTGAAGAGTAGAACCCCTTTGCAGAGTGCAGGCATTTATAAGCTGGACTGCGAGTGTGGTATTTCATACATTGGTCAAACGAAACGCAGTGTATCAACCCGGGTGAAGGAGCACATAGCAGATGTCAAGCACCGTCGGTATAATAGGTCTGCAGTCTGTGAACATGTCATTGACAAACCAAACCACACAATTAAGTTTGATAAACCTTCTATCCTTGCCAAAGAAAAAAGATATTTTCTCAGGATGCTACGCGAGGCTATTGAGATTAAAAAGCATCCTAATTTCAATAGAGAAGATGGATTGTCATTACCACCAGCTTGGGTTCCTGTAATACATCTCATCAAGGAACAAGCGAGACACAGGACTGCAAAACCTTAATTTCTGAACGGTGTAAAATATCTTATCTGTTTAAAAGTAGTTTAATAGTCTTTGTTTTTTAAATATTATAATTAGTAATGAGGTAGCCTGGGAGTTTTTCTTTGCAGCGTTTCTTTTCTCCTAAGTACGCCTCATTTGTGAAATGCTGCTTGGTAAATTATTAGAATAAAATAATTAAGCCCTTCTGGCACATGTGTAACTGTCTTTACAGCTTAGGCCCATCTGGCATGTATGTACACCTTTATTTGTGTTAATTTAGTCCGTTTTAACCCTACAAAGACACAGGTTTGCGCTTTCACCGCTAAAAAGTCTGCGTTTGTTGCATCACCTCGTTTTGAGAATACTCCCCTAGCTGTCACAGCCAGTATCGGAATCCTTGGCGTCGATATATCGAGTGAAGTCCAGTACCGCGGCCATCTAGAGGGTAAGGCCAAATTAGCCTCTAAGAAGCTCGGCGTGCTCAACAGATCGAGACAGTATTCCACTCCGGCCCTCCACCTGGGCCCTTACCCACAGCTTTACAAGGCGCAGGTCCGCCTACACATGGAATACTGTTGTCATCTGTGGGCTGGGGCTCCCCAGTACCAGCTTCTCCCTCTAGACCGCATTCAACGGAGAGCGACTCGTATTGCCGGTTGCCAGCGTATTTCAGATCAGCTTGACTCCTTGGCTCTGCGTAGGGATGTAGCCTCGCTCTGCATATTCTTCAGTATTTCCGGACCGATGCGACCTTCAAGCCTTCAAAAAAAGAGCGTACACCCACCTGAAGGGCCGGCAATGCTCCTGTGACTCCTCCGGTGATGCAAGTGTCTATGGGCGACGGTGATCGCTTACCATCAGGCGACCCGTCTGCTCGTTTAGAAAAGTAAAGAACTCTAAAGGGCAAAGTTGCCGAATAAAGGACTACGTGTTTGTTATTCCTAACAAAGTTTGCATCGGGAATAATCAAAAGCTATTTTAGAAAACTTCGTTATAACTTTGCGGATCGTGTTTCGAACAGATAAGATAAAAGCCGCTCCCTAAAATTAAACTGCGGATAAGTCTAAGACTTTAGGAGCTTAGCTCAAAAACAACCTACACTGGTTTACTCGTCGTTTAATTCAATTTACGTTTCGCAAAATTAATTATTTAGGGCTCTAGAGTGCAGCACTACGCTCTTTGAAACTTAATATATTGGCAAATATAGTTTCTAGTTCAAAAAAAAGCAGTAAATCCTAATTTCGAGGATTTATACTATCACTTTGATAGAAATATATTAGCTGATTCTTAAGAATGTACACCCGTGGTTATTTGTTGTTTGTATTAATCTCTGTATTCGGATGTACGGTACTTAAACTATTTAAACTATTTTGTTAAAGCTCCTAAAAATTAACTTCTTAAATCTACGGCATAATAAATAGAGATGCAACGGAGATGTTTTGGCTGGATATCAGATATCTGGCTGATGAATATCCCGCCAAAACGTTTTTTACTTAAAATACATAAATGGAGTAAATTAGACGGCGCGGGCGCGATGGGCCTAAGCTACGCCTAAATTAAAACAAAGGCTTCTTTACCTGTAGACTCTGTAAAATTATATTATAAACTAATATTTTTTTTCACGTTATGATCAAAATTCTCACTATGTTGTTTTGAGCAGTATTATATACAATGGCTATAGAAAAATAGACCTTCTAGTAAATTTGCGTGTGGCAGCGACTCCATTACGCTGGCTGCGTTGCCTCTTTGAATCGCAAGAGCAATTCTTTGTGAGAGAAACGCGCCAGCTCTGGGGTCTCCCGAGGCACGAACCAGCCGTGACGACAAGGCCTTCATGAACACCTTTGTGTGATTGATATCTACATATGTGATAGTATGATATCTATGTTACTTAAATTTTCTCCTTATATTAGGTACTAAATTAATACCCGGTATCCAGCCGAATACTACGCAACTATCCGGTATTCGGCCGGATAGTAAAATGTGGCCTGTGGTTGCATCTCTAATAATAAATATGACGAGAGCGTCACAATGCACAGCGAAAAATGCTCAATATAGGAATTTCGAATTGTACGTTTCTCGACTACATGAGACAAAAGAGAACTTAGGTCCAGAGTGCGTTCAGATATAATTTTGACTATCACCAATGTCATAAGTTACACTGTTTTTTTCCCCGAATGAGTCAGAAAGAGAGGTCAGTTTTTTGTGTGTACTTTGTATGTAACTAAATTATTTAGCACGCTTTAATTGCTTCAAATAGCTGTTAGATTCGTTTTTGTTGTGGGAGTGACAATAGGCTCTGTAATATTCCGCAGTCGGTTTTTTTACCTATGCTTGCTTTTATATTAATACGTAACTTCCTGTGAAAGAAACGAAAGCAAACCTACAACAACCCTAGTAGTAAGCACACTTCTCCACTCTATTCTACCTCGCACCGTGAACACAAGACATGTTCGCGCCCTTATCGTACCCGGTATATAAAGGAATCCAGACCTCCGTTACTCACGTCATGACACCCTAGATTAGGTTCGAGCCCTTAAACGACGTATGGCCTCGTTCCGTACGGCCCCTTTAGCTATATTATTAAATAGTACGGCAAGGCTGCTGGTACGACCTTTTTATTGAGCCTGGAGTCTAGATTTATCCCAGTGGCTTCGCTGGCACGGCACACATGTCTGTAGCACTTAAAAGCTCCATTTACAGTACCAATTCTACGTGCAAAAGTCATTTGAAAATCAATCTTTTTAATTTCAATATGAAGAAACGGAGTACGATGCGGATTTGTTATTAATGCTATTATAATTCCATTGTTTTCATTTTCCTCAGTATAGAAAAGTGAAAATAATAATAATATAATAATAGAATTTATTTAATCAGATAACTAAGATCCAAGTTGTTAGTAGAAAAGCAGTTTGTTTCGCCCGGCTGCGAAATTATTTGGAGTTTAGAATTTAGTTTTAAATTTTAGATTTGTACGAAAATACGTCGTTCCGTTGCTCAGTAGCTATATGAAAAGAAGGACGACCCAATAAACTATACAACCACACTCTCACATTACCACATCATATAATATTTACATTATATAATATATAATATGAGAAAGAATACCCCTTGATATTGAATGAAAGACTAAATACATTACCTAATTATGAAACACATTTGAAATTTAACACAAATTTACCAGTACCAATATTTTGTCTTCTCTACACAGTCTTAAAGAGACATAGATAGCTATAACAGGAGGATATATATTATAGGTTAAGATCCCACTTGAAATTTTTGCACCTGATTGAAATTAATCATTGGTTTTTTTTTTACAAATCCATCTAGTCCCATAGTAAGCTCAATAAGGTTCGTGTTATGAGTATCAGACGAACGATATATTAGATACGTACTTATATACATAGAAAACGTCCAGGACTCCGGAACAAATATTTATACTCATCACACAAATATTTGTCCTTACCGGGATTTGAACCTAGGACCGTCAGCGTCGCAGGCAGGGTCAGTACCGCTAAACTAATTTGTTGTTTGTAAAGGGCTACTTACACATAGAATAACGTCAAACTTATAACAGGCCTCTTTATTAGTCGGCGGTGAAAAAAAACAGATATTCATGTGGGATCTTAACCTATTATGTCTCTAAACTACATAAATAAAGGTCGAAAGCCACCAGATTAATTATTCAGAGCACTTAGTAGCTAAATAAATGTTAATTTTTGACAAATAAATATACCTCCGGGCTCTGCTAACATAATAAGTGAAGTTTGTAAAATAGACAAATTCTCTGAAATATTAAACCTTCTTTGATATATAAATATCATAAATTTAACTGAATAAATATGGCATATTTTGAGATTCCTATATGAGCAAACACATGAAAAGACTAGAGATAGGTCTTAATTATTTAATCTAGGTAAAACACACAAAGTAAGGAATTGAATAAAATTTATCGTTTAGCAGTTTCAAATGGATATAGTAAGTCTCTCGTGGATGGCATCATCAGAAAGAAAGAAATACGGACGGTTAACAATTCACTGTATGCTGCACGTTATTTTGACCGGATTAAGAAATATAAAGCAAGCATAACTTACGTTGGTCCTTTATAAGATAAAATTTATAAAATATTACGATCTTATGATATTAACGTGGCCTTTGAAACAAATAACACTTTGCACTCTATACTTTGCAATGGAAAGGATAAAGTAGAAGGTGGGAAGAAGTCAGGCGTTTATAAACTTACATGTGATAGTTGTGACAAGGTGTATGTGGGACAAAACGGGTCGTAGTTTTAACACTAGGTATAAAGAACATGTCTCTTCTTATAGACATAACCACCCGGAAAAATCCAATTTCGCAAAACATTTATTAGAAAACAGCCATTCTTTGTCAGACAATCATTATTTTAACACCTTACATGTTTGCGGAAAAGGATTATGTCTTAGTGTGCTTGAACAGTTGGAGATAGTCAGGTACAGCAATAGAGGTTTGATCATTAATGAACAACTTAATGTTACGTCATCACCTTTGTTACGTGTTTTTCCATCTCTTTCTAGAAATCCTATTCGGGGTATAAATAGGGCCGACCGTTTTGGACAACTCATTTCTCGGGTGGACGCCGGACCGTAAACATCTCCTGCATCTCCTGATGATGCCTCGTAGAGAGGCGAAACACGTGTCGAGGATTATACTGTTTGGTGTTGGTTTGTTGTATTTGCATGCGTATTTTTTTTTATGGAAACTGCATGAAAATATGCGCATGTGAGCACAATTTATTGTCACATCTAACAAAGACACTAGTTCGCGGAACAGCAAAGGAACTATAATCCATTAATCTAATATGGAATTCCGCAAAGTAACGCCTGAATCTATCACTTATAGATATAAAATACATACTAAAGCCTTCCTGAAGAATCAAGCCGCACGTTAGTGAAAACCGCATCAAAATCGGCCGTTTAGTTTATCGCGAACATCCATACAGACGAACAGACGCCACGGGAGACTTTGTTTTATAACATTTAGTGATTTGAGCTTTTCGAGCAAGCAACATATTATGAATACTTCGAATATACTATGAATAAGTCGTCAATAGGTTACTATAGTGTGCATTAAAAATAACTTTAAAGTTTGTTTGAAAAAATCGAAAACAAAAACATATTTACATTAATCTTGAAAGTTGTTGAACAAATGTTAATTCTCTTATAGAGTAGACTCGACTCCTGGGAGTTAAAGTTTATGGTCAGAGGCAACCGGGAAAATAGTGAAACCTCTATCAAAACCTGTTAAGTAGTTTAGAAGAAAGCGCACACATACCTACTGGATATGCGAAAAGTAATTTATATTAAAAAAAAATCGAATACCATTTACTGATTTTTTTAACGTGCATGATAATTTATTATAAACATTGATAGAAACGTGAAGGAAATATATTATTTGAGCAAAATAACTAAATAAATGTGGAACGCTGCTATTATACCATGTTGCCAGCTTGCTTGACCAGCTTTTTTAACAGTGCTGGTAGGACCTACCTGCATACGAATTGTTGTATTAGTAAGTAGGTATGTGTACCCTGTAACCTACCTACTTACTACACTAGAATCTAAATACCCAAATGTCAGCAAATAATTCAAAATTACATAAAACCAGATAAAATTGTTCTGAGTATTAACTACTTGATTAATCCATTGTTAAATATGGAAGTCGGTACCTACAATTTTTTTTTATTATTATACAGTTACTACCTATATATATATATATATTATATATATCTATTATGTTCATTTACATTTCTCCCGACACATCACAAGAAAGAAAAAAAAACCGGCCAAGAACATGTCTGACCATGCTCAATGTAGGGTTCCTCAGCCGTTTATACAAAAAAATTAACTACAGATGAAAAAAATACGATATGTTAAAAAAAAACACTGACAAAAGAGCGTATCTCCCCGGCACTTACGTCCTTTTGCTAAGAAGCGCGGTTTTTTGGCAATAACTTAAAAACGGCATGTCCGATCATGTTGAAAACAATTTTCGTGGGAAGTATTTATTAAGTTTTATATTTGTAAATATTTTCATATTTTTTTAACATACTGTTTAGAAAATAGAGGGGGGGGAGGGACACTTTTTGCTGCTTTCGGAGCGAATATTTCCGAAAAATTTCACTAAATCAATATTTTTTTTTAGAAACCTCATAATGTTTTTAAAAGATCTGTCGAATGATGTGCCACACATTGATATTTGCTGATTTTTTATTTCCAGTTTCGGTTATTTGTATGTAGAAATATATATATTTTTTATTTAACTATCAAAGTAAGTAGCGGCTTACACAAGACACATATGTTCCAAACTTCATCAATATACATCTTATAGTTTTTGAGTAAAATGCCTGTGACATATGGACTGACGGAAGGAAGGACGGACGGACATGACAAAACTATAAGGGTTCCGTTTTTGCCATTTTGGCTACGGAACCCTAAAAACGAGTGATTTTAATTTCTGTCATTGTTCCTGCATCCCGCTGCGATACAATATTTTTTAGCCTTATCTATATTTAATCATTTAAGCACAAGTTATCTCATAATCTTCCCAAATAGTCCGTCTTTACACAATAAATACACGAATGCGGTACGCTCACTTGCGACGTAAATCCAGAAAGCGAGAGCGTCTAGCGTGCGCGCGCGTTCCGAGGCAGAGCGTGGCAGCCACTGAATAGGCCCCTCTGGAAGGGGCCGCTGGCATGTACTTGTAGCGACGAACGTAAATCGCGGAGTGAGCCCCGCCTGGTCGTGTTTGGAATCATGATCATTGTAAAGCAACTAGATTTTATAATTTTATAATTTATTTATTTATTTATTATTCACAAAAGTCACACATTATTACAGTAAAAACCAAGGCACTGTGAAGTACAAAAAAAATAATAGTCTAACACCACAAGGCACTCCACAAGATGGACCACCTTAAACCGAATGAGGTCGGGAGTAGGAAACTGTGCCTACCACTGGCACAAATGGGGCTGGAGCCATACCCCAAACTTTGACTGCGGACAGATCTGACTATCGATCACATAGTCACAGAGTGCCCCTTATCTAAATACACAGGCCATTTAGACGACTTCAAGGACCTCTCCAAGGCAGCAGCTGCCTACCTGAAACGGGCAAAATTCTAAACTAGTTTTTCATTTGTTTTATTAATTCGACCTTTTATTGACCGAATTCCAGTGTGTAGTAACGTCATACGATAAATAAAAAACTCCACAAAATGACCAAGTCCTCAGGTTCCTCGGAAACAGTATGCGCGGTCTGCAAAGCATGATCAGGAGAAGCAGATAATGTTTGGGAAAATGGATGGCAGGCGTGTTAAAATAAGGGCACCTAATACGATGGTCTAACTTTGTAAGAAAGGTGATTGGCGGCAGCATGCATTGCGCGGCCCATACGGCTCACGACCACACCCATTGGAGGCAAACAATATGTGGTCGCGATCTTCAGCATTGAAGGAACGAAGAAGATGGGATAATAGTACAGATTTGTTGTACGTTTCGTTGTCGTGCCCGGCTTATAGCTACGACGTGACATTACGTATCGATTTCCCATAATTGCTGTTCAGTATCAGGTCAATTCAAACAACTCATCAACTGGGTCATCTGGAAATCGTAATTCATATAATAAACCCGACAGTGCTCGTTTTTGTTACTAAGGATTCTGTCCTTACACGTAACAAAGAAGTAACAGTTCATTATGATTCAATTATATGGCAGTCAATAAAGATCCCCATGTATCGAAATCGCATTTTTCGGTTGTGCGCACTTCTTACCCGCGTGGGAGCAACGTGGGAACAAGAAAGTTAGAAAGTGCATAGACAATGCGTCTCGTTTTGAGTAATCCGCCGGGACTTGGCGAGTCTGTGGGAGTGAACATTTATTTCTAGAACTATACAGTCTAGATTTTAGATTTAATAGCTTCACTCATTTTTGAGCGCGCTATCCTGTCATTGCGGGCGATTGCTCAGTTCCCGATTTTTCTATAAATTAATTATGGGACAGGGAAAAACATTTTTTCTGTGCAAGATGTCACTAATATTAAATTATTTTATTTATTAGAATCATAAGTGAAAATTAGGCATGAATAGATATTGCCAATCGCTGAAATGCTACCTAATCTGATCTTAATGTAATATTTGTCATGTCATGAGAAACTGCGTCAATAAGTAAGTACCTATAGTTGTCATATTTAATCCAGTGAAGCATAAAGAACCTTAAAGATAGATTTAAACAAATAGCTGCAGCTCAAATGCAATAACTTTACCGTGACCGTATATGTTTGTAAGATATCACTAGTGTTTTCAAATTTGTATAACAATGATGATTTTCGTACGCAAGTTCCTTTTACAGTTTTATTATTCGCCGGCACGTTTGCCTAGTTATTGTATATACCTACGTATTTCAGAGAAAAAAAATACGTACTATTATTGCACACCCTTTGAGCCTGTCCCGACGCGTTGGAATTTTTAATAACACAGCCAGGTACCAAGCCAAGCCACGAAACCCCGACTAACTTTTCTTCAGCAACTTTGAACCTGAAGATTATTCACGGTTAGATTGAGTTTGTTTAAGCACAGTCGGTGGAGATACGTGACTGTAAAATTGTAGGGTTTTGAAACACCAGTACATTTTATGTTTATTTACGCATTGTTACTGAATAAACATGACTTTTGAAATGTTTACACGAAATCTCGGCCTGAATTGTGATGTTTCTATTTCTCTTTCACAAGTCAATAATGTTGGAATTCCTGAATTAATTTAATGTAAACCTTAGTCTACATAGACGTCAGACCCTAAATGTTAAAGTTAGTGTTAGCGACGGTTTCTAGCAAAAAGTAAAATTATAAATACTTATAAATTTATGTACGCTGTTAGGTTTATGTTTAATAAACGGGCGCCACATGTTATTTTTTTAACGGTGGAGTATGTGCAACCAATCAGAGGCTAGCGCCCTTACTGCGCGCGCGCATACTCTGACCGAACGAGCGGGGCGCAGCAGGCACGAGTTGTACCTTAGGTGGGGATAAATGTTGAGTTCGGTAGAAGCCACAGCGGACACTGCAACTGCTCTTTTGCCTGATCCGTTGCCTGTGCCTGGCATTGTATTTATTTATTTGAAATAAAGACAGAAGCCGAAGTTCCAAATTTTATTTCGCCCTTCAACGGACCCGTTCCCGCCACTACACCGGGGTTATACCCACCTGTTACCACCAACTTGTCGCCAGTGGTAATAGCTGGGAATTTCTTTCCCATCTTTTACCACTGGGAACTAATGGGAAAAGAAATTCCCACCTGTTAGCACTAAACTAGTTGGTAGTAACTACTGGGAAAAAAAAATCCCAGTAGTTAACACCACATTCATTTTAATTTTCAATTCTTATAAAAATAATAAATTCAATTCTTATAATAATTGTATGCGATAAAATAGAACCATTTTTTAATATGTCGACAGTACACACTGCTCTCAATTTGAACAAAAATACTTCAGTATTTTATTTTTTTAATATTCCCAAAAAGTATTTTAAAACATTGTAATAAGCAACAATACATATTTTTAATATAATTGCGGCACATGCCTTTAAATAAAAATTACGAATCTCATTTTCAATTCCAGTTCCACATGAAAAGACGAAAATTAACCCAGAAGAAAGACATATTTATAACCCAAAAAAATGAGTTGACATAGCTAAAAAGGGATGGCGATTCAGTTAAAACACCACGCGATGGACAATATAAGTTATCCCCCGTGTTGGGTACTCAAGAATAAAATCATGATTTGAATAAGAATTCGTGAGAATAAAATCATGTCGAATTTATTTCCGTCGAAATTATTTAAATAATATCGCACAGTGTTTTTTTTGACCCTCGTTTTGGGACAGCCTGTTTTAATTGAATTATCGAATGGAGAAATGTATCACTAATGCAAAAGTAAAACTCCCACGAGCCTAGCTATCATAGTTTTCGTAAAATTGTAATCCAAGTAAAATTACCGGTAGTGTATATATTAAATAAAAATATTTTCTGTTCAACCCTTATTTTTGCATACTATAGGGCCAAATTGTAAACCATGCACGGGGAAGCTACAACGTTGCAATTTCAAGATAATCGAAAAAAATGACTAAATCGTATGTATGTATGTATGTATGTATGTATGTATGTCTGTAATCACTTTATTGCATATAAATTAATACAAAAAATATGTATTTACAATCACAGATATGTACAAAGGCGAACTTATCCCTGTGAGGGATCTCTTCCAGTTAACCTTTAAGCAAATGAAAGAAAAAAAGTATACATTAAAGAAGATAGACAAACCAACTAATTAGGTACTTAATATGCACAAAAATAAAACGAAGCCAAAATTTTATTCTTATAAATTAAATAATTATAAATACTTACCTATAATATATACAAATAGATATAATACGAATACTTTATATATATTACATATATACCTAATCGTTTTTTTTTTTTGTGACTAGTTTTTAGTATTAGCAGTTTATTTTTACATTAAAAAATAGCTACATATATGGATATGAGCTACTACCACAAAAAAAATGACTGCTAAACTCACAGACTTTCAGATATTATTTTTTTAAAAACGTTCCGGTTCGGTACCGGTTCGGTACCGGTTTTTGGTCAAAGTTCTCAATGTCATTTTTTAACCTACTTTCAAAAAAAGGAGGAGGTTCTCAATTCGACGGAATGTTTTTTTTTTTTTTTTATGGATGTTCACCGATTACTCGAAGACTATTTCACCGATTTCAAAATTTTTTTTTTTGGTATTATAGAAGGTACTTTCTAGCTGGTCCCATTTAATTTTGGTGAAATCTGATGATGGAATCCATTAGGAATTGAAGGAACTCCTCAAATATTGTAGGCATATATGTAGCGATTTTGGTATTATAAGAAACATAATAAGCATTTGCATTCAGAAAGTGTACATTGGTGAAGTGGAACTGATGCAGAAGACCACAGAATGCCATCGGAACTCCTCAATGATAAATGATTTACGGGTGGCGACAAAATATCTTGATTAATTTAGCTAAGCAACTTCATAGTCACAAATTTAAATGTTCCTGATGAGAATGGTACCATCGAATTGATTTGATGGTGGAGCCGGAAGGTAGGCACCGGATCTATGTAATAAAATAATGTATCCTAGCCGAGTTTGGGCTTGTTCGAATGCTCATTTTCAATTCCAGTTCCACATAAAAAGACGAAAATTAACCCAGAAGAAAAACATATTTATAACCCAAAAAAATGAGTTGACATAGCTAAAAAGGGATGGCGATTCAGTTAAAACACCACGCGATGGACAATATAAGTTACCCCCCGTGTTGGGCACTCAAGAATAAAATCATGATTTGAATAAGAGTTCGTGAGAATAAAATCATGTCGAATTTATTTCCGTCGAAATTATTCAAATAATTTCGCACAGTATTTTTTTTACCCTTATTTTGGGACAGCCTGATTTTTTTGAATTATCGAATGGTGAAATGCAGCAGTAAAAGTCCCACGAGCCTAGCAATCATAGTTTTCGAAAAAATGCGATCCGAGTAAAATTACCGATAATGTATATATGTATTAAAAAAAATCTTTTCTATATTTCTATTAATGTAACACTTAATTTGGACTGTTGTCGTATAGGGCCTACCATAGGGCCAAATTGTAAACCAAGCACGGGGAAGCTACGACGTCGCAATTTCAAGATAATCGAAAAAATGACTAAATTGTATTTACTTTTATGACTTAAGTATTTAGCCTTAGCAATTAATTTTTACATTTAAACATAGCTACATAATATGGACTACTACTACTACAAAAAAATCGACTACTAAACTCACACTTTCACAGATATAATTTTTTTTAAAACGTACCGGTTCAGTACCGGTTTAGTACCGGTTTTTGATCAAAGATCTCAATGTCACTTTTGAGCAATATAGTGGTACGGTTTACATTTCAAAAATTAGCTTTTGTTATTTATAATTTATGAAATAGTAGCGTAATATTTTCTTCTGTTTCCGCGATTATTACTCATTGAAATCCTCCCGTGATCATGGAAAGCTGGAAAGCTTCCGAAACGTCGGGAACTAAAATGAGATAATATACGCGATATAATCCGTTAAATTGTTTTATTTCAAATAGTAGCGTGTGAGGCTAAGATAAATCTTGTAAGTATTTTGCCAAAAAAACAATGTTGGTGTGTTAATGTGTAATTGTGTGTCTTACTTACATGTTGTAAAATTAAATGTGTGTACATTGAAAATATTTTCAACAAAATAAGTGATACGAACTATATAAATGTCACTTAATCGTTTTTTTTTTGCTTTTTGGATGTTGTATATGTCATCGAGGCTACATCACACCAAATCGGCTTCACAGATTTTAACTACTTTAGTACGCACGTAGCTGAGCATCCCAAGATGGTTATAGGATACGTTTTATCCGACTACGCTAAAGTAAAAAAGGTTTCTCTTGTGATGCCAAAAGTGGTGCGTTTAATCTACTTACTAGAATCGATTTGAAAAAAATATTTCTTTCCGGTTTGGATAGGTCAAACGGTTTTCCGAAGCGACCATTATATTTTTTACTTTTTTGATCCAGAAACATACGTATAAACCGAGTTAGTATATGGCTATCGGTTCCTACTTCTAGCCTACTTGCGGCCACCTCCGAAGCATAATACGAGTAGGTGCCGGCTATGGCGTTATCCATAGCTTCATTTGCCTGTCGCTGGCAAGCATGAGGGTTGACACCCTTAATGTCCCCCTTGAATTACGTCTCCCGCTCGGGGTTCCAAGAGGCATCCCCCAACAGGATAGGTCAAGCCCAGCCGGTCTAGCACAACTCTTCGCGACAAAGCTTGTCGCGAGACTTAGCATCACCCGTCTTTCTTGCGTTGTATTAAAAGGAAAAAGACAGACTATCTTTGTCGCGCGACAAAGAGTAGCATATCACAGTAATGCTAAAGGTGCTGCTGAGGCAGTGGCACTATGAGTCTGGTACGGCTTGAATACATATTACCTGGAGGAAGCGGGGGTGAGGCACTATTGCGGGGATTCAGCATGCCTAACGAGAGTGGATTTCTTCCCGCATTACATATTACGCATCACCGGAAGATTTAATCGGTAGACCGTGCAGTCCACATGACATGAGAAGCGTGCCACGGCGGGGCGTAGGTACCTACTTGAATATTTAGAAAATCCTTGTTTTACGTTTAATAATTTTCAATCGTTTGAATTGCACAAAATAATTGTCATGGGCATTCTTCCGAATCCAACAGGATGCAATAAAGAATCGTACTTGATATTGCTAAAAAATAAAACCGACTCCAATAAAAACTAAAAAGTAAAAAATAACGCCATAATTCATTTTCTTCAAATTACTTACAAGTAACCGTTTGTATACTCAATCTATACAGTATATACAATTAATCTTATTTTGGCGTCGGTGCCATATAAAGAATATGTAAAATATTGAAAATTGACGATTTTAGTAAGTTGTGACACGATGGCACCGACTCCAAAATAACATTAATTGTATATACTGTATAGATTGAGTATACAAACGGTTACTTATAAGTAATTTGAAGAAACTGAATTACGGCGTTATTTTTTACTTTTTAGTTTTTTTTTTGGAGTCGGTTTTATTTTTTTGTTTAAAAGTTTATTTATTTTACACTTTTTAGTTAATCGTTACTTAAACGTGTATCTCGTGACGATTCGAACAAGCCCAAACACGACTAGGATACATTCTTTTATTACATAGATCTGGTGCCTACCTTCCGGCTTCATCATCAAATCAATTCGATGGTACCATTCTCATCAGGAACATTTAAATTTGTGACTATGAAGTTGCTTAGCTAAATTAATCAAGATAGTTTGTCGCCACCCGTAAATCATTTATCATTGAGGAGTTCCGATGGCATTCTGTGGTCTTCTGCATCAGTTCCACTTCACCAATGTACACTTTCTGAATGCAAATGCTTATTATGTTTCTTATAATACCAAAATCGCTACATGTATGCCTACAATATTTGAGGAGTTCCTTCAATTCCTAATGGATTCCATCATCAGATTTCACCAAAATTAAATGGGACCAACTAGAAAGTACCTTCTATAATACCAAAAAAAAAATTTTTAAATCGGTCAAATAATCTTCGAGTAATCGGTGAACATCCATAAAAAAAATAAAAAACATTCCGTCGAATTGAGAACCTCCTCCTTTTTTTGGAAGTAGGTTAAAAAGTGACATTGAGAACTTTGACCAAAAACCGGTACCAAACCGGTACCGAACCGGAACGTTTTTAAAAAATTAATATCTGAAAGTCTGTGAGTTTAGCAGTCATTTTTTTTTGTGGTAGTAGCTCATATCCATATATGTAGCTATGTTTTAATGTAAAAATAAACTGCTAATACTAAAAACTAGTCACAAAATAAAAAACGATTAGGTATATATGTAATATATATAAAGTATTCGTATTATATCTATTTGTATATATTATAGGTAAGTATTTATAATTATTTAATTTATAAGAATAAAATTTTGGCTTCGTTTTATTTTTGTGCATATTAAGTACTTAATTAGTTGGTTTGTCTATCTTCTTTAATGTATACTTTTTTTCTTTCATTTGCTTAAAGGTTAACTGGAAGAGATCCCTCACAGGGATAAGTTCGCCTTTGTACATATCTGTGATTGTAAATACATATTTTTTGTATTAATTTATGTGCAATAAAGTGATTACAGACATACATACATACATACATACGATTTAGTCATTTTTTTCGATTATCTTGAAATTGCAACGTTGTAGCTTCCCCGTGCATGGTTTACAATTTGGCCCTATAGTATGCAAAATTAAGGGTTAAACAGAAAATATATTTTTTTAATATATACATTACCGGTAATTTTACTTGGATTGCAATTTTACGAAAACTATGATAGCTAGGCTCGTGGGAGTTTTACTTTTGCATTAGTGATACATTTCTCCATTCGATAATTCAATAAAAACAGGCTGTCCCAAAACGAGGGTAAAAAAAAACACTGTGTGTCGGCGCTGTCAGCCTATTCTACCAGTGGCAACTAATAGTAATAAAAATTCTCAACTGTTACCACTAAACTAATTGGTGGTAACTACTGGGATTTTTTTTCCCCAGTTGTTACCACCAATTTCTTTAGTGGTAACAGGTGGGAAAAAAATTCCCAGTAGTTACCACCGACTACTTTAGTGGTAAAAGATGGGAAAAAAAGCCCATCTGTTACCACTGGTGATAAGTTGGTGGTAACAGGTGGGAATAACCGCGGCAATTTCATTGTGTCGAAACTCGAAGCGAAGCCAACAGCGTCAGAGCACCCATACCCGGACTGCCGCTCGCTTAGACTGCTCCTTTTCGACTGCCTACTCCAGTCAGCCCACGACAACTGGCCCCCTTGGACGCGCCACGCGCCTTGTCCGAGCCTACACCACCGGTGGTCGCCGACAGTGTTTATTTTCTTTTCGATATTCATTAAAATTCTCAGATTGAGCCTTCTACAAATTGCATAATAAAAAGTAAAACACAACATAGAAACATATTATAAAGAAACTAAGTAGGGTGGCGCCGGCAGCGGGGCATCGCTCAAGCTAACGGTGGTTTGGGCCGCCCGCAGAGGACCCGCCTGACGACGCGCGCCGTGTACAGGAGAGTACTGTCTTCCACATCTGGTCTTTGATCCAGCCGCCATTGCATGGCAAGATTAAGCAAACCTCTATCTGTTTGACAATACTTAACACGAGTAGGGGTAGGTCTGTGTCATACACACATATGAGTATATTGTGATTGTAAGTGTGTTTTAGTGAGGTGTGCAATAAAGTAATATTGTATTGTATCATATGCAATGAAAATACAAGAAAAGGAACACAAAACGATGGAGAAAAAAATATAATGACTACACATAGGACATGACCTGATGTGGCTACATGAATATAATACGAGGGTTGCTACTTATATATCCGGAAACAAAAAAACAAACAAACGTACACGGCTGAAAATAGTTTTATTGTTTTTCAAAGTATTCCCCTTGATGATCTATGCACTTTTGCATTCGCGTGAACCAATTTTTAAAGCACTTCTGCCACTCCGCCTGAGGTACCTCCATAACGTGTTGTTTGAATGCGTCGACAGCATCTTCAGCGGTCGAAAATCGTTGACCGCGTAATTTATTCTTTATATTTGGAAATAAATAAAAATCGTTGGGTGCCAAGTCAGGGCTGTACGGCGGATGACCCGTTAATTCCACATTTTGACCCTCCAAAAATAGAGTTGTTTCGCGTGACGTATGACAGCTGGCATTGTCATGATGAAGAATGATTCTTCGTCGCTGGTTAGTTTTACGAATTTGTTCAAATACTTCCGGTAAGCAAATGGTCGTGTACCACTCTGAATTAACCGTTCTACGGTTTTCTAGTGGCACTGTAGCTACATGGCCATTAATACCGAAGAAGCAGGCCTCCATTTGTTTCAATGTACTTTTTGCACGAGTAACTTTCGTAGGGTTCGGCTCATTTTGAAACACCCATACCGTTGATTGTTGCTTCGTTTCGGGATCGTATGCATAGATCCAGGATTCGTCACCTGTATAGATGTTATAAACGGCTTTTGAGTCACCACGGTTATATTTTTTTAACATTTTATTGCACCATTCGACGCGAGCATGTTTTTGCTCATTTGTTAAGTTGTGGGGTATCCAACGCGAACAAATTTTTTTTACAGCCAAATAATTATGTAATATGCTATTAATGCTGGTCATAGAAATACCCAGAGTCGCCTCTATCTCGCGGTACGTAACATGTCGGTCGTCCATTATAAGTTTTCGCACAGCCTCGATATTTTGTTGTACAACGACCGATTTCGGGCGACCTGCCTTAACTTCGTCCGTAAGCATACTACGTCCACGATTGAACTCACTAAACCAGTGATACACAGTAGTTTTAGATGGGGCTTCATCACCAAAAGTTGAAGTTAGTTGATCTATGCACTGTTGTTGCGTTAAACCACGCCGAAAATCATAATAAATCATAGCACGAATATTTTCACGAGTGAGTTCCATTCTTGCTGCGAGATGACATTTAAAACCCGTCAAAAACAAAACACGAGCGTTAATAAGGAAGAAAAAATATACCTTATATACTTAAAAAAGTTCAAATTTTACCATGGCGGTCAAATATGCTATTTAAGAAGATTGTAATCCCGGTTTCCGGATATATAAATAGCAGCCCTCGTACCGTGAAAACTTGGTATCGTATCTTACGACGAAATCAAGAGTCAGAACAACATACAAGAGATGAAAATAACCCACCAACAGAAATTCAACTCTAGAATTAATGACGGTAAATTGCCTTGGTTAAAACAAATTTTATAAAGAATCCTAATTTTCACGCCAGGCTAAGTCAGCAGAATCCCTAAACAATACAAATAAAATGAAATTATCATTCGCACCCTCATTATTCTTCCTACAAAGGGAGGGAGGGAATATTTTTCCAACACAAAGCGATAAATAAGATTAAAATTACACGCGGAGCGAGCTGGGTGTAAAGGCTTTGGCACACTGAATGCGCGACCGCGCGGATTAGAACTGACATTCCGAGAATTCGCCTTAAATCGCTTTTTTCTGTTATAACATGGTATATGTTTCAGAACACAAATCAAAACATATTGATCCGTAAGGAAGATTGTCAAAATTGACGTGAGGAAACGAATAAAATTGCGAGATCTATGATTAGCCAAGACACTATAATCTTACCCGAAAATTTGTATCAAAATATTATTAACCTTTTAAGCGCAAAGCAGCGAAGTAATACGACGTTACCCAGACATCAGACGCCACAGCAATAAAATAAAATTGAACTTTAACAATAAATAGTTTGCAGAACCAGACAACGATATCTTAGTCTTGAATCAATGAAGTTTGAACCAGGGACTGAAAAGGTACGTCTAAAAACGGTCTTGACCGGGTCTTTTTAAAGGTATTCGACCGTTAAAGTAGCATTCGGGTACCGGTATCAATACTTTAGGTATCCAAACAACGGTACCTTTAAATAGAAGTACCTTTCAAACGGTTTTGTAAAGTACCTTTCAAACCCTTGGTTAACAATCTACTATTATAATTTTAAAAAAGCTTAGACAACTGGCTAGATTCGTAGTTCGCACGGTTGACCGCGCGACTTGCACTGAATATGTCTTGCATTCAAGGTGGCGAACATCACTTTTAATGAAGAAGTCATCAGGGGTGTCGTTTTCTAGGTTTTTGAGGGTTCGGTTTTCGAAAATTGCGTCTATTTGGAATCAAAAATGGCCAAAATCACTTTTAATCATCGCGGCATTCGTTTTATAGGTTTTTTGACGAATATTTGTGTGATGAGTATAAATATTTGTTCCTGAGTCTTGGATGTTTTCTATGTATATAAGTTATATATCTATTAAATATATCGTCATCTAGTAACCATAACACAAGCCTCATTGAGCTTACCATGGGACTAGTTCGATCTGTGTAAAATTGTCCCGTAATATTTATTTATTTATTATTTATTATTATTTGGGGATGCAGAATTTGAAAATTCCAGGTGGAGTGGAGATAACTTTAAAATAAACGTCATCAAAGATGGCAGAATCAACACTCCCAAAAACCTAGAATACGACTCCCAAGACGACTTTTCCATAAAAAGTTATTTGCGCCAACTTGAATTCCAAAATGGTCACCATTTTCAAAATCTGCACCTTTAAAAACCTAGAACACTCACCCACGATGACTGATTCATAAAAAGCGATGTCCGCCCTCTTAATTTCCAAAATGGTCACTATTTTTGAAATCTGCACCGCCATAAACCTAGAAAACGACTTCTATTATGACTTTTTCGTTAAAACTCATGTCCACCATCTTAAATTCTAAAATTAACCCCATAATCGAAATCTGCACCCCTGAGAACCTAAAAAACGACTCCCACTATTGACTATTTCATAAAAAACAATATCTGCCATCTTGAATTCCAGAATAGTCGCCATTTTTGAAATCTGCACCCTCAAAAACCTAGAAAACAACACCCATGATGACTTTTTCGTTAAAAGTCATGTCCGCTATCTTGAATTCTAAAATGTACCCTATCTTCGAAATCTGCACCCCTGAGAACCCACAAAACGACTCCCATGATGACTTTTTCATAAAAAGTAATGTCCGTTCTTGAATTCCATAATGGTCATCTTTTTTTAAATCGGCGCCCCCGTATTGTAGCGTAAGATTTAATTTGTACGCCCGCATGTTTGCTTTGACCGTTTTCGTAATTTGGTGTCGGTCGGGTCGATTGAATACCGCTGCCGACTTCAGTTGCCGACTGCGTCTCAATCCCACTTACTAACGCATGCGACGTTGCCACGTTCATGGGTATCCGGTACTCGAACCGAAATCATTGAGGTATCCGTTTTATCGGTCAGCGTAATTAAACGGGTAATTTTTCGGTCAGTACCTTTATTAAAAACGGTACCGTTTACTATAGCGGTACAATTTGGATACCGTTACTGTTGGATACCTTTTCAATTAATACCTTTATTTTATGTTAACGGTCTTTTGCGGTTTCTAAGTCCCAGGTTTGAACGGCATTTGCCGACCTTGACGTCAATAGCATGAATTTTCGATGACGGGATTTGTCGGCTTTAATAATAATTTGATACGAATTAAATTAAAGGTATCAGATTATAGTCGCGACGAGCCCTGCAGCAAGTTTATAAACACGAAAGCAGATGGGCGTAACTCGAAATAATCTAATAATTTCTTTTTCCGCGATTATCACTCATTTAAACAAAACAATCGCGTAATATTGTCTCATTTCAGTTTCCGACGTTTCAAAATCTGAAAAGCTTTAAATTGTTTTATTCAAAATAATTTGTTCCAGGAACATGTATGAAAAAAGCTGTTCATTTCATACAAATATTGGCCGCATGCCGGTTTGGTTTTTTTTTTTCTTTTGCGTTCCGCCTTTCAAAATGTACGTGATAATATTTTCTAAGGCACGGACTCACTCAATATGCGAGCTACACGGCTGGCCAGACAGCCTGACGCCTTTACAAACACGACGGGCTCGGAGGGAACGGAAAATTCGATATACATGGCGAACTCGACGAGTTCCGCGTAGCCCCGAGCTTCATCTTAGTCACGTAACGTACGTAAATATGAAATTTTCGTTGTCACCTGTCTTTTTGTAAAATTAACGTCTGATAACTTTTGTTCGCGATGGCGTTATAAATACAGATTCGCACGGCAACGCGTTTTAAATATGAATGTTATATACTCGAATCGACTCATAGTTTCTGACATGTAACCCTATACGTTTCCAACTGTATATATATATATTTCAAATACGGCTCATTTTCATGACAAGCAACTAGGAAAGGGAACTAAATATGGATTAAACTACAGAACTGACTGTCGCCATCTATTTTTATATAAGTGAATTAATTATAAAAACCCGTACTGCGACAGGGTTACGGGCTAGGGAGTTAAAACGCACAGCGTCGCAACCGCAATTAATGTGCCTAGTGCACGAAACGCTCTGAGGATAGTTTATGAAATATACAACGCTAAAGCGTCCTGAAGAATGATACAAATTTAAGACGCCAGCAACTGGAACCCTTCACTGGCTTTCGCTTTGTATATTTTATGAGAACTCTGAGTGATCTATTGGCCCTTTTTGCAGATAAATAAAAAATAAAAGATAAAATGCATTAAAGACTTTTATTTACTGTTTTAAGTTTTCAATTGAAATGATTACAAAAATATTGATGTCTTAGGTAAACTGTAGTGCTTAATATTTTTTTATTTATGATAATGGAGCAATTAATTAGTAGTATTGCGTGTGGTCGATTATAGGTATTTTAATACCTAATACACACAGACAATATTTCAAATTATAAAGTTACAGTTTATTTATTTAATCTTTATTGCACAGAAGAAAAATTTATCGTATAAAAGGCGGACTTAATGCCATAGGGCATTCTCTACCAGTCAACCTTGAGGCAAAGCAGATAAATTGTGGGCGGTGCAACTAATTTACAGACATAATTTAGGAAGATAAATACTTAGATACATACATATTCATATAATATATACCTATATATATATAAATAAATTCAGACGAAACAAGCTAATCAGAGAAGCGAAGAGTTTGCAGTTCTGCTAACAAAGAGTTCGCGCAAAGATTTTTTGAAAGCGCACTTGTTTGGGGCTTTCTTTATCTTGAGAGGAAGTCGGTTCCAAAGGCGGGCCACTTGAATGGTATAGGAGTTGGACTTAAAACCTGATCGGTGACGAGGGATAGAAAGAGATAGATTGCCGGAAGAGCGAAATTGACGGTCACGAGTGACACCGTAATAGTGAAAAAAATTTTTGAGGTACTCGGGTGATTTAAGATCATTGAGAATGGTGAAAAGGAAGCAGAGCATTCGAATTTCGCGTCTTTGACGGATAGGAAACCAGCCAAGCCAAGAGCGGTAAGCAGACACATGATCATACTTACGAAGACAGAAGATAAAGCGAATGCAGTTGTTAAGGAGTCTCTCCAGTTTATTCAGAAGCTCTTCATTTAAATCTGGATAGTACACATCACCGTAGTCAATTATGGGCAAAATTAAGGTATGGACTAGGAGGATCTTGGTTTTAATTGGCAAGAAGTGCTTCAGCTTATTAAGGCTATGTAGCGAACCCATGACCTTCCTGCTAGTTTCGGCAACCTGTGTCCTCCAACTTAGAGTGCAATCCAGGTGAATACCCAAATCCTTGACGCTGGTACTGAAAGGTATAAGAGTGTCGTTGAAACTCAAAGGCGTAAGAGAGTCCATGTCAATTCTAGATAGCTGGCGAGAGCTACCAATGACAATGTCCTGACACTTAGACGGATTAACGTACAGGCCGAACTTCTCGGACCATTGTTGAATGTGCCGGAGATCCAAGTTTAGCTTGTCAATGGCAGTCTCGAGGTCAGTTACTTTACATTGGTCGTACAGTTGCAGGTCGTCAGCATACAGGTGGTACGAAGAGCGAAAGTCGGGGGTGATGAAATTAATAAAGATTGAAAAAAGGAGTGGAGAGAGTATTCCTCCTTGAGGCACGCCAGTGGCAAGATCACACCAGTCAGATAAAGACCGGTCAACCCTAACCGCCTGCTGGCGACCCCGAAGATATGCAGAAAACCAACTGAGCGCCGAAGACGACATATTGAGATGTTCAAGCAGGGCAAGAAGAATGGCATGATCAACAGTATTTAATGCGTTGGAGAAGTCAATCAGAATTAGTACTGTGACCAAATGATCCTCCATACCCCACCTGGCATCTTCAGTCACCTTGAGAAGGGCAGTGCAGGTGCTATGTCTGGGTCGGAAACCGGACTGAAAGGGGCTCAATAGCTGCTGAGAATAAATGTGGCACGAAAGTTGTTTATGAGCTACCGCTTCAGTGATTTTCGACAGGAAAGGGAGAATAGATATAGGCCTGAAATTGTTGAGCGAGGTGGAATTACTGATTTTCGGCAGGGGAATAACAAAGGCTTTACGCCACAGTGTAGGGAATTGACCATAGCACAGAGAGGAATTAATAATATCAGTTATTACAGGAAGCACACAATCAAGGACAGATAGCACCATGCAACGACTGATATCATCACATCCAACGGCTTTAGATTTTATAGCTTTGATAATTGTTTTGATTTCAGTTTGTGTAGTGGGTGAGAAGGAAAAGGCATCAGTAACAAGGGGCGTAAGAGACGAGATAGCGGAAAGAGTAACGGACTTAACATTAACGTCGACGGAAGGAGCAGAAGAGAAATGTCTGTTTAGATCATCAAGAGAAAAGGAAATTGATGGAACAATTCATGCAATTAGATCATAACATACGACACACTAGCTACTTATTTAAGTACCTAACGATGAGAAACATCGATATAAAATGTTTGAGAAAATAAATTATATCAGTATAACACGTCTAATAGGGGCTCTTGTCTATAAAACTTTAAAGACAGACGTTTAACTGACCCTATAGATTTAACTAAAAACCCAGATTTAACTTGTAAAGTCTTTTTTTTTTGTTAGGGTAGGGTCATGATCATTCTCAAAACAGCCAAAATAATACAAAGCATATATGCAATACAAAGGTATCTGGAAAAAAATGCTGTCTATTTTATGAAAGTCCACAGAATATATTATCATTATATTCATGGGTTATCTCCACTTCACACTCGTAAATCATAGAAAGCTCTATTAAGCTGATGGCTGAATTTAATTCGACAATTGATATCTCGTCCAATTTCAATTAATTTCAACAATGGACATTGGGACAAATCTGGCCCGCTTCCATTTCTTCTATTTTATTAAAATCATTTATCGAGATATTAATAGGTTATCTCAATTTTACACTCGCAAATTCTTGAAAGCTTTATTATGCTGATGGCTAAATTTTATTCGACAATTGATAACTCGTCCAATTTCAATTAATTTCGTCAATGGACATTGGGACAACACTGGCCCGATTCCAGTAGGTCCACCCTAGCACGATTAAGAGGTATAACTAGTGCACCTAATTCGTTAGAGGAAGAGATAAAGCTCATAACATAACCTTCTTTGTTTCGGCGTAGTCATGTAACCATGCTCAGATATCAAGCTCTTATGAACTGAAAATGGTTGAAATCCGCCTAGCGGTTATTACGTGATCTGGTCGCAAAGACATAAGCATACCTACTCTAGTCAGGAACCTTGAATTTCAGTAAGATATTTTAAGTAAAATAGTTTCGCTATATTTCATTTTTAGATTTTTTTAAGTGTACATTTGGTGAGATGATTTGTGGTATTACCTAAAAGCAAAAAATTAAGGTCGATAATATATGTATAAGTGACTGTCTGATATTTTATATACATAACATCTTAACCTTTGTGGCCGTTCTGTGAATATATACTTTATATAGATATCTTATTAAACTAGAAGAGTCTGGTAACGAAACGGAAATGTTTTTACTAAAGAAGCGTTGTATATCCCACGCTGCGTCGTCCTGTACGCCTCCTCCCGTACACAGCGACCACCGGTTTGCGGACAATTTGTCCCGCCCAACTGCCACGGAAATCTAGCAACTCTCTCAGCTGTGTCGACAACCTTAATTTTCCTGCGGATCTCATCATTTCTGTTTCCATCAGACAAGAAAACTCCGAGCATAGCTCGCTCCATTTCCCTTTCCGTGACTCGGAGCCTTCTTAAGGGCCCATTGTCAGTGACGACGCCCGCAACAATATGGACTGATGATCTGGTGAAGATCGCGGGAAACCGTTGGATGAGGGTGACGAACGACCGGTCGTTATGCACCCTTGGGAGAGTCCTTTGCCCCGCAGTGGACGTCCTTCGGCTGATATGGACTTGAAAAAAATCAGTCAAGTGCGAGTCGGACTTGCGCACCGAGGGTTCTGTACAAAATATAACGGCCGTATCTATGAAAATCCAGTGTTAACTGATCCCTACTCCTAAGCAAATGTACGCGGTGCTCGAAAATTTTATATTAGTTACTGATATAGACAGACAGACATACAATTATACTGATTTTAGTATTTGTTGTTATAGCGGCAACAGAAATAACATCATCCGTGAAAATTTCAACTGTCTAGCTATCACGGTTCATGAGCTACAGCCTGTTGACAGACAGACAGACATACGGACAGCGAAGTCTTAGTAATAGGGTCCCGTTTTTCCCTTTGGGGACGGAACCCCAAAAAGACCCGATTCACGCCATAAGGTGAACATCCCATTTTTTGCTCTCTATTGCTAGTATTGCTATTAATAAGTTTGTGAAGGTGTTTATGGGACAGTGTCCAGAATTGTGACATTTACCTCATTTATGTATTTGACACAATATCGATGCCGTATCTTGAACAGTTTTTGATAACTCAATTTTAGTCAGAACTATTATATTATATTAAGTTGTCATTCATTCTTCATTTATTGGTAACGTCATGTTTATTGACGTCAATAACAACCTACAACAATTCAGTATCCGTCAGAGACATCAATTGACTTTCCACCAAATATAAATAGTGACAATCGATCACAAATAACCTACTCTATAATTTTATCATGATCTTGTTTAAGTTTATTAAGAATTTGAGACTAAGGTTTGGCCTACTACGTCGTATTCTTAAGACTTCCTAACATGTTTTATAACAAAATTGATACTGAACGGATAGATAACTTTAACAAGTCAGAAAAAAACGTAAACTTTGGCGGAACTGTCAAACTGGAGTGAAACAAGCCAAAATGGCAGATAAATGTTTTTAACACGCGAGCCGATTGGCAAAACTCGCGTACGTAATGAGCAGTCGAAAACAAATGACCCTGCCATTCATCTGTTTCCCATACTGAGGGATGCCTTGATTAATCAGTTGAATTAGTTAATAGGTACAGTCACCAGCGACAATATCTGCCATAGCAAAGCGGGCGAAAATATCTGACACGTCCCAACGGCCCTAGAAATAAGAGTCGTGTCATGTGGCAGATATTAATGCTGGTGACTGTACACACACACTTTAACATATAAGAGGATGCCCGCAACTTCATATCCGGGGATGAGGAAAAAGTATCCAATAACCATCCTTGGCAGTCCAGTTTTAAGTATTTTTGATATAGGGGGTTTGCTAAATAGTTAAAATCTGTCCAGCGGTTTTGACTATGAGGACATAAGAATATTACGACCGGGAAATGGCTTTATGGTAGCCACCGATATCCAATGTCACAAAATTTTGAGCAGATAGTGCATCGCGTTAACTATGATATGAAAAAGGAATAAAAAAAATAATTAAGGAAAATGTAAAAAAACACCCCCCCCCCCCCCCCCCCCCCACCCCGAAGTTTACTAAACAATTTTTTTAAAATTTTCACAATTTGTATATATAAATATTACACGAAAATTATAACCATGTCTCTAACTAGCAATTTAATGTTCAAAAAAATATCTATTTCAACAACCCGCTTGCGTTAAGTTTGCACCTCATATGTATACAATGTTAAGGATATCAGTTGCAAACTTAACTCAACCGGTACCGGGTAATACAGATAAGTCCGACTCGCACTTGGCCGGTTTTTTTATATCTAGCTTCCATGCAAAATCGTTCCATTAAGTTAATAATGTAGGTGTAGGTAATTAAATTATGTGCGTTATGTCGCGTTTCTCTTTCAATGGAATTCAAATATCGAATGTGGACACAAGTTACTGTACGATAACATATCGACCGATAAATATCGGTGTGCCAGATATTATACCAATCAAATGCTAGCGTTTCAGACAATAAGCTAGAAACATACTGAACAGTATTTACAAATACATTATATAAATAATGCATGGATCCGCATAATTAGTTACCTAAACGTATAAATACAAAAGTGTGTTGGACTTGCTATAACAAAGTAATGGAACCTCGGATAGGTGTGATTATAACAAAGATACTGAATTGATACATAACGGCAAAGAATGACGGAAGAGTATACGGAGGGCAGATCCAAAAAAACAAACAAGGACACAATAGGGACATACCGAACGTTAAACAGAAAATGTTTAACACAAGAACAGTCTCGGCAGAAACTAGTTGCTAAAAAAGTAAATAGGTACTATTCTATTGTACCGTGTTTCTTAAGTCCAAAATCGACGCCATGGTTTCTTGAAATAATCCTTAAAATTCCCACGGCCAAGGAGTATTTTCTTTACTATTTTATTTATTTATTATTTATTTAATCTTTATTGCACAAAAGAAAAAACTTATCGTACAAAAGGCGGACTTAATGCCATAGGGCATTCTCTACCAGTCAACCTTGAGGCAAAGCAGATAAATTGTGGGCGGTGCAACTAATTTACAGACATAATTTAGGAAGATAAATACTTAGATACATACATATTCATATAATATATACCTATATATGTATAAATAAATTCAGACGAATCAAGCTGATCAGAGAAACTAAGAGTTTGCAGTTCTGCTAACAAAGAGTTCGCGCAGATTCACTTTTTTGGGGCTTTCTTAATCTTGAGAGGAAGTCGGTTCCAAAGGCGGGCCACTTGAATGGTATAGGAGTTGGACATAAAACCTGATCGGTGACGAGGGATAGAAAGAGACAGATTGCCGGAAGAGCGAAATTGACGGTCACGAGTGACACCGTAACAGTGAAAAAAAATTTTGAGGTACTCGGGTGATTTAAGATCATTGAGAATGGTGAAAAGGAAGCAGAGCATTCGAATTTCGCGTCTTTGACGGGTAGGAAACCAGCCAAACTGTGAGCGGTAAGCAGACACATGATCATACTTACGAAGACAGAAGATAAAGCGAATGCAGTTGTTAAGGAGTCTCTCCAGTTTATTCAGAAGCTCTTCATTTAAATCTAGATAGTACACATCACCGTAGTCAATTATGGATAAAATTAAGGTATGGACTAGGAGGATCTTGGTTTTAATTGGCAAGAAGTGCTTCAGCTTGTTTGTACTATCTTTTGATTGTATTAAGTAACCTAATACAAATATAGCTATTCATCTATGTCTCAGTCTCACTTCAATCTGCTAATCACTCTAAGTATAGACATAGACAGGGGGCAAGATGCATTCATCCAACGGCCTACATTCATCTGCCGGCGTAAGCAGTGTTTACGATCAACAAATTGGCACGGGCCCCGGACGCCACTCCGGCTGCCGACAGTACCCCAAAACCAACAGGCCGTAACGTTCGACAACTTTCATACAACTTATACACTGTCGGGCCTAGAACACTGCCTTCATAAGTCTTATCGCTTTCTGGGTAAGAGTAAGTCGACTTACTATTTTCCTGTTTTGAAGCAACGCTAAGGAATTGGGTTATTGACATTTAAAGGCTTTAGGTTCGGTGTTATTTATTGGGAATGGGATTTGGGGAACTGTTTTATACGAAAACTCACGACGGTTCATGTTAGCGGTGATTTCCAGTAACGTGTAATGAACTCAAGTCCTTTGCTACTTAAATTAAAAACCTATTTTATAAGTGCTGTTTCCATCAATTTTAAATGGAAGATCCCAATTAGTATTCCACATTGCTGTCTGCAGTATTTCCGGACCGATGCGACTAATTAATTAAGTAAAACAATCATGTGTACTTATTAGTCAGAATTGGAATAAGTATGTTTATTTCTACATAAATTTGAATTTATATCGCATTTCATAATTTATTGTTCACTACCGAAAGTACGCTATTGCACACCTCACACAACAAAGTAAAAAGCCTTCAAGAAAAGAGCGTACTACCACCTGAAAGGCCGCATCTGCTTTACATTCATGTGCTTCTTAATTAAAAGCCTTCCTACTTCTCTACGACTTCCTACTGTGAAAAATACCCGGCAACTTGAGGGCATTGTCTCTTTTCTTTCATCGGTTAAAAAGAGGCAAAATCATTCTACGATTTGGGCAAGCCACTACAGAATTCATTGAATGATATAAAGTTTAAATTCAGTGACGAACAATTTCAGAAAAAAGTTCCCTTTTGTGTTTGAAAACGCTTGAAAGAAAATCCCGCATATAGATGGCATACTCTCGCAACTAGTTATCTATCTATGTTATGGTAGCACTGACCTGTCTGTCCATAAGCGAATATGCAAGCGTTGTACCCGTCGAAGGCATTGTCCAGTATGTCCCTGCCCAGGCACTCGAAGACCGTCTTCTGTGAGGCAAAGTTGGGCAGGGTGGAGTCGAGGGAGAAGAAACAGTGGTCGAAGGCGAACGTCTTTGGCTGTTTTCTGGAACAAGAGAATAAAATAACAGTTTAAATCCTCTCCTTATAAGTTTCCAAGATTGTTCGGTGGCTATGCCTGCGTGGTAAGAGCATTGTGTTTTAATTAGAAAACTACCGTAAGAGTAAGATTACACATATTAAACTTAATTAACGGTTACTAACGTTGTAAAAGCCGGGCAGCGACGGTGTCCACTCGTCGCTCATTACTAAGGTCCTCGTAGTGGACCGAAACATGTCGAGAAGTTCTCGGTTTTAATAACGTCAGCAACCAATATGAACTCATTTAGATTACTTTAGCATCTAAATGAACATTTTGATTATACCCCCGCAATGAGAAGCAAAAAGTAGCCCAAGTCATTCATCTGCCAATGCATATGCCATTTTCATGCAGAAAACACGGCGCATTACAGGGACAAAAAAAGAACTAACACACTTTGGAATTTACAAGAGTAAGGAAGAATAGATTATGCCAGTGGCTACGTCGTCGTAGGAATTTCAAAAACACCATCCTTATTTTTGATATTTATCGTAAAGGAAACATGTAGGTATGCAAAATTTCAGTTTTCTAAGACCAAGAGTGTCAGGTCCCGGGTCCCTTTTTGTGCGTAATATGTATTTGGATTTTACATGTCCCGTTGTTGGGCAAAAACAACTCCTAAACTTTTTCGAACCAAAACCTTTTTTTTTGTCTAAATCTGTATATGACCACCAACTATCATTCCGTCGTTATCTTTTTAATGTAGTGTGAAACAGACCGTTATTAAAATATAATGAAGTGCACCCGAAGCTCTCGCCAATTTGTACTCCGCCTTTTGCCACTTGTTGCTGGAGAAGATAAAGGACAGTCATTTATAAAAGAGGAGCGTTGAGTTCTCTTGACGATTTTTAAACTAAAATCTGATGAGTGCTGACTGCTGCATTTATTGAATGTTTTTTTTTCTTATTAGTTATTAAGGTAAATGTCTCACTGCCCAAATAGTTGGCACTTTCAACCTTAATTTATTGCAGTGGAGCTGGCAAGCATGGTGTCAATAACTGAAATTACGTTTTAGGCCGTAATTAGGACGTTTACCTTAAAAAAAATCTATGCCGTACAGTTAAATATTGATCACGAGATTGTGGGTCAATCCACTTTTTTCTATACCTCGTTACCATGGTTACGTCTGCTGACCCATTCTTTATAACCGCAATTTTAAACGATACTAAGGGACCAAAAATATATTTTTCGTAACCAAATTAAGTTTTTTTTTTCAAGGACCCATCTGTTAGGTTAATAGTCTAGATCAGAGGTCGGCAAACAGCGGTTTGCGAGCCGCAAGCGACTCTTCAAGTAACCCTTAAAAAAAATCCTATTAAATTTGGTATACAGTGATAAACCAGAAACAGAAAACTGCGGCTCTTTGATCTTCCGAAAAATCGATATTTTTCGGCATCTGGCTCTGCGTCTAAAAAGTTTGCCGACCCGTGGTCCAGAATATTAGCATGTTTCTAGGAAACTCTGTCACTATTGACTCCTGAGTTTCGGGACCGAATAAAAACAAGAAAAAGTTGATCCAACCTCGTATCGATCGATCAAAAATTATATCAGCAACTGAAATATCTTCTATTCGTTTTCAAGACTTGAAGCAAATATCACGGGAAAATAACTGGAACATATTATTTCAGCAGACCATACATACGCATTAATTTGGAGCTCGGAACAAATCGGTGAACCAATAAATCCGTAGCTACAATTGTTTTGCCGTGTTGCACCTTTTGTTGCATTTGCTGTACACACGAGTGCACATTTAAATCGCTGTTCAATTCGTTAAAATGTCATACGTGAGCGAGTTTGGAACAAATCAGTGACGTGCGGCCCATATAGACATAAAGGCACTGCCTACCCTGAAGTCCTTAATGACCACGGCTCCATATAGGCACAGAGAAACTGCCTACCTTGACCAAAAACCCTGTGTACGCCCACTGGAACAAATAGATTCCCGGGAGATTCATGGTATTCCGGGTCGTGACGCAAAGAACAGACAATAAAAGCGCTTGCATACTGCAATTCTACATACTCGTGACTCAACATAGGTTGTGATCAGATTTAATATCCTGCCACATGACGATCATAGTACCACAAAAGTTGCCCTCTGCATTTTTGAGAATGGTCCAAAAATTTGCACAAACGTACACACACCAATGTATATTCATGAATCACTTTTCGCTAATTTATTTCCTAGAAAGTGTCAGGTACTGTATTTATTATCTGCGAGGGAAACGCGATCATCAGAGGGGTAGACACGCAACTGAAGAGAAAAATCTATTACATATAAAAACGGTAATTTATGCTCATTTCACCTAAACAAAAACTATATTCACAGTTCTTAAGGATTCCCTGGAGCGTCCATAAAGATTCATGCAACAGATTCATCTTAGCAGGTATCTAAAGTTTGTACAAAAGTTTCTAATGTTTTTAACGTTCCGAATAAAGATTGACAACATGAAAGCCAAGTTAGTAACTGTTGCGGTTAGTTAGGAAGTTTGAAATATCGTAAAGGAAAAAATAAATTTGATGAAGATTATTGAGAACAGGAGAGGGCGAGGTCTTCTTATACGGCATGACAACAGGATGAAGAGGTTAATAGAGAGAAGAGTAGATGGCAACAGGAAAAGGAGAAGACCTAGAAGGAGATACATGGAGCAAATAAAAGAATAATAAATGCTTCATCGTACAAAGAAGTAAAGGACAAAGCAGGATGTAAAATAAGCTGGAAATGGACTCCACTCACTTCACTGATAAGAGCCTAGCCTCCCCTCTTAAATAGATGATGATGAACTGTTGCAGTAGACTTAACTGGACGAGATTATACTCTAGTAAAACAGACACGTTGATTCGATTCCAACTTAACACTGGAGTAGATCGCATTTAAGTTTTGTTTGTACAGATCTTTGAATCAATACTAGACGAGATTCAGTATAGGACGGAGACAATAACAATTAAATTGTGATATAAGGGAGCAAAATGAGTAGCAAAAGAAACAATAAAAAAGAATGCTAAGAATAGCACAGAATTCAAGCTACGCTCTAAACAAAAACAGTTTTCATAGTAACACTAAGTATATACGAATACGATGCATACTAGGCGCTAGCTAATCAACGTATTCCATTTGCAAATAAGTTAATCTCATACTGATAAGTCACCAAGAATGATTCCCTAAAATAATACGAGGGCAATATTGGAATCCGGCGCCATCAGTTCATGAATTAAACATTATATATAAAACGTCAGGAGACATTGATCACAATAATTACTTTTTTCTGCGTAACTGGTTTTATCTACAACAGTGGAATTAAGTGGAAACAAATCAATTTTCTCTAGCCTATACAAATAATCACGTACTTAATATTGCAGTAAATATTTTTGTAAAAAATCATCCCTAATGACGGATACAGAGTGGTATAGCTTTTAATCTTATATCTCTCCTCCAAATTGAGCATCCTCTCCTCTTGTTCCACATTATTGTAAATTAAACCATAAACTGTAAATGTTATTACTTACTAAAACTGTCCTTTACAACTCCCGGGTTATGACCCAGTTTCATTAAACTAAAATTAATCAACGCAACTTTTAATGAGCAGGTTTTGTCACTGACATTTACCCACGATCAAACGTACAGACGATTACAAAGATTTATCCTCTTTTCGCCTTACTTATGTATATTGCATTTTAATATGATCCAAAAGAGGATTACATCTCTTTGCAATCGACTGTACAATGTATCGTGTGGACAAATTATTCTAGCAAATATGTTCTTCGTATTTTTCTTATTCCGTCTCCACTTCCTTGCTACGAGTATTTGTCCAATATGGTGGTCAGGTCGGCTTTTCTTTTTCACTTCACAATTTCTTTGATTCCGTTCTATGATACCAGATACTATTATGATCTTTAACATCTTTTCGTCATTTTTCCGGTCTAGTATTTTTCCCCATTCCGTGATCTGCTTAATCCCAGCTCATTTACCAGGCCATTCAGTTCTAGATTTCAAAACCGGGACCGCTTTTTAATAGCAGAACGGCCAACAATGCAGCGACCGCGGGTAGATTAAATTCAATTTAAAGTTCAAGTTTGCGTCTACCCTTTATCGCTTAGCGGGTTTGCAATCTGCCGTGTACAGTCGACGACAGTGCATCTTTCTTCGTAGTTTCTCGAACTAAGTGATTACGCCGCACAGTTACAAGTGCATCTCGGCGGGTTCAATATTCTCTCTTCTCTGTCGTTTCGCTCTTGGCAGAGCGGGCGTAGTCATAGTCACGTCGAAGCATCCACGTCGGTATTAAAGGCAAATACAGCTCAACGCACGATCTCTGTTGGCAGACTGCCTGGCGCAGTCTGATACGCGGCTTTCTACTGCGTATTTAACTTGGTCAATCCAGCTTCCACCTTTCCCTGTACCTCCAACCGTGGAGTCGTTATCCCGCCTTGAGACATGTCCAAAGTACAACAATATGCGGGACTGCACTGGGCTTAATATTAAGGCCTAGTAAAGATTTTAGGTCCAATTCTTTTTCATTCGTAGCAAATACTTATTTTATGAACAACCAGTTTAGCGATATTACATTTTAAACACTGTCTATAGTACGAGTGTACTTACAGTACTTACACTATCTTAATAAATTCGTTTATTTACACAATATTATTTCTTTTGATATTGAGATTATTGACCCGTAAAAGGACCCAGTTGCTTTAAGACCAAACTTGTTCCAACTAGGCATAGAATAGATTAGAGTCAGACTTGTTCCAAACTAAACAAATTACCCGCGGGTCGCGAGCCCCGGGCGACTCCATCATGGCGCCGACCTTTCCGGAAGGTGTCCGATGTGTCAGTGATTTCATTACGGTGCGATATTAGGTGTGAGGTTGGATAGATCGGGAATACATAAATAAAATACATATTAATTGCAAATTTTATACGAATCAAACTAGTCCCATGGTAATATTACTAAGGCTTTTGTTATGTGTGGCTAGACGATGATAAAATTCAATGGACAAGGACCTACTTACATGGGAAATATGCAAGACTCATATATATTTTCATCTCATAAATATTTGCCCTTATCGGGATTTCAATACAGGCCCGTCAGATTTCCAGGCAGGGTCACTATCACATAAGCTGAGCTAAACCGGCCGTCATGGAAGTTATCTAGGATACAAGTTAAGACATTTTACTTTTAACTGTAATTTTGTAAGTGCTAGAAGGTCCCACAACTTCGTTCGCGGAGGAGCCCCGACGGCGGGAGCGACCAGTCCGTAGTGTTTTTACTTTCCTCTATGTACGATCTTTTCTCTCCCACTTTCCATGTCAGGGTGAACCGGTTCAACCCACCTCGTACTCCTTGTGCCTTGCGCACTGCGTCCCACCCCAACTGTAAGTGGCTCTGCGGCCACTGGTATTCCCGTTTATGGGTTTGCGCTCCACCCCACTGAATCCGATTACTGGTAAGGAGGCCTAGTCAGACCTACCCAGTTCAAAGACAAAGACGAAGAAAAGCATGTTAAAAACCGGCCAAGTGCGAAACTACAAACAATACGCTGTACAATACAAATTATACGCTACAAATGGCCGTATCTATCAAAAAACCCAATGTTAACAGAGCCCTATTTCTAAGCAAAATGTGCGGTGTTCGGTCATTTTATATAGGTTACTGACATAAAAAGACAGACATAAAATTATTCTCTTTTTACTATTTGTGGTTAAAGCGGCGGCAACAGAAATACATCATCTGTGAAAATTTCAACTGTAGACAGACTATCACAGTTCATGAGATACAGCCTGGTGAAAGACGGAATACAGACGGACGGACAGATGAGTCTTAGTAATAGAGTTTCGTTTTACCCTTTGGGTACGGAATCCTAAAAATGTTCATCCTGATACGTTTCCTTCCACTGGAGGACTTTGATTTCATAGGGAGTTTCACTCTAATGAGACAATTACGACATAATATATAAGCAATTTTAAAAATAAAAATATATAATCAACAATGCACCGGTTCTGGCCAAAGGTTTAACCACTCCGAACTCCAATTCGAACTTTGAACCTCATATCTTAAAGTCAATTGCAGATACCCAAAACAAAATTCTACTGACCCTAGCTCACAGCTAATTGGCTTCTCGTGCAGGTTATTGCCCCCGGAGGCGTTGACTTCCCAAGTTCTAGGCTTTCTTGCCAAATGTAATTCCATTTGGCTAGGGACTTGATAAAGTGTATGGGATTTTTAGCATGGGTTCGTTCGATTGTATTGTGTTCGTATTTGGTATTGATTTTACCGGTTAAGGTATCGGAATATCCTCTGAAGCTAGATAGTCCACTCCGTCCGCATGGGAACCCACGAGTTCCATAAGTCCCTGTGATTGTATTACATTGGTAGATTTTATTTTATCTGATCTTCGGACCACCTTCCCATGCCGCTGCTTCCACTACGTGATCGCCACTCATAAACCTTTCTGCCCTTGACTATACGATTACCTAATCTGCTAATGTTCCTACTTAAGTCGTCGATCTTGGTTTTCCAGCTGATTGCTAGTTCGATCCAACTTTAAAATTCCAGAAAACTCCGAGCATATAATACAATCCTTCGCTTCGATAAAGAAGACAAAGTCTCGCATTTATAATATGGATATATCTTAATTCCGTCCAAGAGTTACTGCGTAAAGGTGAGTATTTAACTCCAGTTATCTCTTAAGCGGCAACACTTTAATCTTGAGCGGTTCATTCAATAACTCGCACGGCGCGGCGGCTTACTTATCGCGGGCGCTGGGGACACACATTAAATGCCTTTAAAGCGTTGAAACGCAGTTATTATTACTTTACATACTTGTATACTTCGATAACCATGGTCCCGTCGCGTCGGTTGGGCTTCCTTACATCAGCCGAAAAATATGAAATAGATTTTTTTTAAGAATCATTTTCCATAAATCATATAAAAAATCCTAAAAGACTTTCTACCAACGGCCATTTGACTGGCAAGTGGCAACTTTGAGCAATGTACACAATCTCTCGCTGCGATAAAGACCTATACAAACTCATATTTATAATATGGATGAGGATGTACTCTGCTTTCCCTCCAAAAGTTAAAGCGTAAATGAGAATATTAAACATCAGTTATCATTTAAAAGTTAAAATGGTCGTAAAAGGTTGCAGCAGCCTACTTTCGAATAAGTGATACGTTACCAATTACTATTTACCACAGCTATTACCCCTATGTCTCTCAGTTATTTTTGCAAAAAAATACAGTTGAATTGATTTAACCTCTCCAGCTTTTAATTCCACCGCGATTGGTTGTAAATTGTCCTACTATTATATTTACTTTAAATACCGGTTATAAGTATGTTACTTATTTCGAGTAGCTTTGGCACAGTGTATATAGTCGCAACTTTAGGACCTACATAGATTGGCACTAGAGATGGGTAACTACCCAGGTAAATACCCAATGTTGGGTATTTACCCGGTAAATACCCGATATTTACCTACCCGAGGGTAAATACGCGGGTATTTATTCTTATTTCTCAGTTGTATATATTTAGTCATATCTGGGCTTAAAGCTAATGCTAAATTGATTATTTATTGTAATATTTAATTTAAAAAAAATGCAATACTTATATTTAGACAGTAATTTAAATAATATTTTGATTATGAGTTTTGATTGTCATTGGTAATCATTAACAAGCCCAGCATTTAAGAGTTAATATATGATTGTACACTAATATTTACTTAAAAAGAATTTAAAAAAAAATTAACTTATAATGGAAAATGGTCTAATCCTTGGTGTCATTATAATGTTTAATAGCAACCGACTCTCGCCGAAAATATAAATTTTATTTCACTTGCCTTAACGCACAGATCACCTCCACCCTTAACGTCAATAATAGTAGATTGTTTGACAAGGGCCTAAAATAAGTCATAATGACACGAAGTGTTTTTTTGGACGAGCTCGCGAAGTGAGCGAGGACAAATATCTCTGAGTGTCATAATGGCATTTAGCCACATCTTAAGCACTCTGCTTTTCACTTCGACTGCGAGAAAATAAAAAAGACTTAACATTAAAATTGTATATTTTATGAAAAATTAAAAGTACAGTTTGAACAATTCTACCAGAAATTTTGGCCAATCTGATCAGGTTGGATTGTTTGTTTTTAATTATTCGTAAGAAGTATGTAGCCGGCCGCATGTTTTCTTTTAGTTTCATAGAAATTTGTATGGAATTATATGGCTTTCTTTTAAACCCTAGGGGTTAGATGTACTATTTTAATCTCGCTACGCGAATTAAATATGGCGTAATTTTTGAGCAGGGAAGTGAAAATGTTATATACTTCATGTGTTTAATTTAGTTGTCGGTGTTGGAACTAGTCAATTTGGTTCCTATGCTACTTTAGTGCTGATTATTACTGTGATGTTATACAATTACGCCAAATCTTAATTTCAGTTACGGGTCCACCCGTGACTATGGAAGGCTTCCGAAACGTCGGGAACTCAAATGAGATAATATACGCGATATAATCCGTTAAATTGTTTTATTTCAATGAGTAATAATCGCGGAAACACAAGAAAATATTATCATTAACATAATTTCCATTAAAATCGTTTATTTTTTGCAAAACTTCCCAATACCGATACTGATACCGGAATTTCAGTATTGAGTCTGAATACCGATTTGCAATACCGATATCGAATTTTTCTGTATTTGTATGCCCTATAAATAAGGAATATAAACATAATTTTATAATAACATTTAATTTTCGTCTACAAAATTTGTGATTTATTGTTGATTTTATTTTCCTTTTACGTTACACTTGCTCATTTTTTATTTTGTTGATTAAAAGAAGTAGTAAACAACCTCTGTAGACTTTTATTGCAAACCTGAATCCGTGAATCGGCATGCCTAAAGTAAAAAGTATCTACCCGAGCATTTGGGTGGATACGGGTAAATACCCGGTAAATACCTATTTACCGGGTATTTACCTGGGTGGGTAGATTGGGTAAATACCCACGACCCATCTCTAATTGGCACCAGTAGGGGGTATAAAATGGGAACGACCTCGTTATTCCTGTTTGCATGGCCTGTGTATATGGCTGGGGGCTCTGTTTTGCGGAGGCCCAACTATTTGTATTGTTTAGTTCCTGCTAGGCTAATTAAGGTTTTATATAGATTCCCATGATCGTAAGTCACAATGTTAAAATGTAGATCGTTTGTCAGAATTTTCTACGGTCACAATTAGCATTTAGCGTAGAAGCGTAACTATTAAAAGGATTGTAACAAGCCTAACCTACTGGTAATGGGTTCTACAGAATGACCTTTCCAAATATCCTGATAATTTTACGGTTTCAGAATTATGACATGACCAATGATTGTATGACTACTGTTCCATTATGACTTAAAATGATTATGGATAACAAAGGAATTACGACCAGGCGCACGATCGGTCATGGTGAAGATCCTTGGGAAGAACTATGTCCAGCAGTGGACGTCACATACTAATAATTTGAATTGAATTTTGAAACAAATATTTTTTGAACAATAAAATCTTTGACTGGATTTCTGTTGGTTGTATCGCTTTTATGTAATGATTGCACGTTCTGTATATGAAACAAAGAGTATGTCGGATGCATAGATGTTAATTATTATTTATTCTGTTGCATAGTGCTAAGCGTCGGCGTGATCAATCGTTTAATGTTAATATGGCCAGGAAGAGTCTGTCGGACGACTCTCGTTTAGTTGTTCTGACAAACACCATTTAGACTTGTTTCAATAACTCACTCGCATCGAGTTACAGTCCTATAGCTTCTTCAAAACTACATCCAAGTGCGCAGAAACAAAAAAAAACAACGGTATTCTCTTCTGTACTGGGTTCAACATCAAACAAGATGTTTCAAAAAGGCTACTAACTTGCGGCGAAGACTTGGACGACAAAATACTACAAATGAGGAGCTACTTCTGTCACAATCTTATATCTCCCTTGTTGTTTCGTTGAAACTGGATCTTGTAGAAGCCATTTAAGGTTGAAGTTCAGAGCATGTTTGCGGAACTTTTAAGGCCTTTTGGGTTAGTGAAATGCTGCAGTTTGTTGAAAAATTGGTTTTGTCACGGAGCCAGCGGAGGCCAATGGAAATAAATCACCGATACGCATTCCAGATAGTGGAATAGCTTCTTACGTTGGCAAAGACACCATTTTGTCATGCGCAAAGTAACAAGAGAGATAGGTACTGCAATTTGGGGTCACTGAACTTAGAATGCATGAGAATAAAATTTAATTGAATGGTAAAAAATTGCACCTACAAAATCAGTATATAAGTATATTTACTTATATACATACATCGTGTATAAAGACTTCGTAATATAAGTCGTATTTTTTTAAAAATCATATAAACTATCAATTGTTTATCTATTTTTCGTGTTTGTCAACACGTTTGGCTCAGTGGGTTGTACAACGGCCTACGAAGCTGGCGATCCCGGGTTCGGCAACCGTTTGTGTGATGAGCACGAATGTTTGTTCCTGGGTCTTGGATGTTTTCTATGTATTTAAGCATTATAATTTATCTATATATTATGTATATCGTCGCCTAGTACCCATAGTACAAGCTTTTCTTAGTTTGGGACTAGGTCGATTTGTGTAAGATTGTCCCTGATATTTATTTATTATTTATTTATTTATTTTTCCCATGGTTGACTGGCACAGAATGCCCTATGGAATTAATTCGACTTCTGAACGATACGTTTTTCTTTTGCGCGGTAAAGATAGTAGGTATTTATAGTTTAGGTTTATTGTTTATCAATCCTACAAAATTGGCAATTTCAGCAAAAGTAATAGGGTGCATTTCAGTATTATCTATATTATTGCCAGTTCAGTTCTTGTGTGTACGGAAGGCAGTATATCAGAGTGTCGGACAAGTTTCAAACTTTAATAACACATTGGCCCCAAAAGAACAACGGATTCAATTTCCGTCCTTTGAGTCCCTCACTACACTAGCGCACAGATATAGGACAGAAGACTAAGACTTTCTACATACAAATTAACAACCAATGTACGGCATCATAATATGAAGAATGTGTTCCTGGAGATTTGCTGTGATGGTGATGACATTACTTGTTCCCCAGTCGTTGACCAACTTGGGTGGCCATGTTCCTGGTCGTGAAGTGTTAAGGGATGATGATCTCCTTCCAAGAGTCTCACACTATCTCCATACCAAATTTCATCTAAATCGGTTCAGCGGTTTAAGCGTGAAAAGGTAAGTTACTTTCGCACTTATAATATAAGCATTTTTAGGTTGTTGAAGTGTCCTGGGCAAAAGCCTCCCCTTGTTCTAACCATTAATCTCTATTGACCGCATACTCCCGCTAGTCCATGTGTTCAAATCGTCCCGCTATTTCCTTTTCGGACGTTTCAGACTGAGGCCGAAATGTTCAGACTCAAGGTCTGCCAATAAGTGATGGAGCGCAGCTTCATAGGTGTTCGAAGAACTGATCGCATCAGACACCAACTAGTGCTACAGAACAGGTATTGCGTACGTAAGTGTAAAAGCCGCCAGACTCAAATAGCATTGGGCAAGGCATGTCTGCCGAAGAACGGGCCCACCGTTCACAAAGTAACTATATAGTGAATGGATCCCCCAAGATGGCTACCGGAATATTAGTATGGAAGTACGATTTTTAATGACGTGTCCTTACTGTTATTCAACCATACACTGTAACAAAGTGGAAATAGTTCCAAATCAGATGGACGTGCTAACCCATACGGATGAAGTGGCCCCTAAAGTTTAAATCAGTTTTTGCTAGCGCTGCCCCGCCTACTAAACTAACTAAACCTAACACAAGAATATTACTACTAAAATACAACTTTGTATATGTAAAAGGACCTTTTTGCGATAAAGATAATGTATGCATAACATATAAAACTATACATTTTCAGTGTCTGTACGCCTGTGGCGCTTAACCACTAGTTTGGCCCTGTAATTATTATACACCGTGTCCAATAAGTTGCAATAGAAGAGTCATTCATTTTTCGGCAGGAAAAAAGCCCAATTAGCCCGAAACCAAGCTTGAACAGTGTTTGCTGTGCGAGATGGGGCTCCGTCGTGTTGAAAGACGTAGTAGTCACATCAAAACATCATTTTTTAAACGTAAGGTATTTTTTATTTTAAAAAATCTGATTTATAGTATTCAGCATTAATTTTAACATTTTTCTTGACGAAATACTAATGAAAATACCCCCCTTACACAAAGTCCCCCAAACCCTCACCGATGGTGAGCGCTGGATAATAGGAACATTCCTTTGATTGCCTGGGATGTATTCTTTCCTTGCTGTCCACAACCGATAGGTGTGAGCATCATGGGTCTGCTTCAATACATAGTCTCTTCATCAGAAAATACAAATTCATTCGTGCTAGGAACGTCGTCATATTTCATCCTTTCAGTCTCTTTTTTTTTGGTTGCTAGAGAAATACCATGAATCTTACGCTTTTGGAAGGCATGACACCTAAGGTCAACTTTCACAATATTGTATACTGGTCACCTCGAAATTTTAAAATCTTCATCGGTGTATTTGTTCTTGCTGAACATGGTCGACCAGCTCTTTCTGTCGTCTAATGAGGAGGTCTCCTTCTACCTTTTTATTGTGATACAAACTACTTTGCGTTTTATTCCGCCCTAAAGATTGTACGCAGTTTGTCGTCGTTACGAAATCTAAGATAAAAATACTTAATGGAATTGCTTCATCTCGGATTAAAAGAAAACTTCAAATCTTTGACGATTGAAACTGTTGTATTATGTTCATGTTAATATACATTTTAAATCGAAAAAATAATTTTATGTCCTGATACATCTATCTCCTAAAGATCAGTATAAAATGAAGTGTATTCGAACTTATTGGACTCGAACGTATTTGGTATACCTACTTACAGGTAGATTATGACTTTGAACAACAAGGAGTGTTTTTGCGGCACTCATTTCAGGCCAAAGTACTCATCCCGCACGTGGGTTAAGTCTCAGAAGTTACTTAAGTAGAACCCTTCTTGTATTTACGAGTAGCAGTAACGTGTCCGTATACTGTAGTTTGGCGTTCCATGTTAGAAAAACCGGCCAAGAGCATATTGGACCATGATCGTTCGCTAGCCATTATTACAAAGAAATGCACTACCGATGAAAAATATACGATGTGAAAAAGTGCACTAGCAAAAGAGCGTATCTTCACGGCACTTACATCCTTTTGTTGGGAAACGCAGGTTTTCGGCATTAAGTCAAAAACGGTATATACGATCATGTTGCGAAAGCATTTATGAGGCGTTCCTTTGTTTTTTGTACAAAAATATATATTTTCTGTGCATACGAGTACGATTTAATAAATAGAGGGTGAAATATGTCGCCCATAATTTATATTACTTTCGGAGCGATTCGAATATATATACTTAATCAAAAAAAAATCAAAAGAACTGTCGAAATATGAGCCACAGTTGACATTCTCTCAAAAAAAGTCAGCTTCTTTTACATGGAGTGTCGGCCCTACAAAAATATTTATTTTATCTATCAAATTAAATTGCGGATTATAAAAGACACCTACACTCCAAATTTCATCAATATACATCTTCTACTTTTTAGTAAAATGCCCGTGACATACGGACATGACGAAACTATAAGGGTTTAGTTTTTGTCATTTTGGCTAGGGAACCATAAAAATGAAATAAGTATTGTCTTTTGTCTCTGTTTTACTGCGTTTTCTTTCGTTATTTGCGCTTCTCATTAAGTAACTATGTATAAAACTAATTTGTGGCGCCGCCGTCTATTACGAATACAGTATCAAATCCACCATTCCCAGTCCATTACCAAATCCCAAAGCGAGAGTGGCTCCAAATGCGCGCACGCGATCAATCCCATTACTGCGCAAGGGTTGTCATTGTTGCCAACCTAATGATTCACCGACGACTACGTTTTATGCTAACACTAGTTCACTAAATTATAACCGAAAATTTTATTGCCTATTATCAAGTTCGCAACCTATTCGCATAATTTCATTTTGTCGAATTATCATGTGTCAACTTGTCAAAAGATTTCGTTTTATTTCCCGTTTTTATTTTTAGTTTCAGGGTTAACAACTGTATTTTTTTTATTAATAGCCACTTTTTAAGATGCCACCTTTTAGTGGTAGTACAATTGTTAAGTTCTAATAGTAATGTACATTTTGGGGTATCATGTTTACCAAATGTCTTATTGAGAAAGGTTTAACAATAATAACATTATTATATTACAATTACATAACAATGAAAGAAAGAAAGAAAGAAAATACATTTATTCGAGGGCATATTTATACAGCAATACAAAAAATAAATTACTAAACTAAGTATGCCCCGAAATGGTCCCCACCTCAGCATATTGCTGGCTCTAAAGCCAGCGCTGATCTTCCGGTGAGACCATAGGTTGGTAGCGCCACGGAGAACTGTACGCACGAAAACATTTTTGTGAACGCAGCGTTAAGCAAGCTGTCAGGAGTTTCGATTGTCAAAAGCTGTCAAGTGGAATTGGAATGGAAAATCAAAACGGATAACAGAATGCATCGTACGTACAGCTCAGATTAATAATTATAAACAAGAAAAACAACTACAAATAAGAAAAAAGATTAAATAGAATAAAAACTCAATGGACTTAAATTCTGTTTTTTTTTACAAATATAAAAAAGTTGATTCTGGCACTAGCCGGTCGCTACCGGGGCACGCACGCTTCGCTAATTCGGCTTCGTGCGCTGCAAATAGGGGTGAATTATAAATTTACGCGGTCAAAATTATTTTGTCGCTCCAATGTAATTAAATTACATTATCGTTTATTTTTAAAGTTGAGAAACACAAGAAATATAACTTCTTAAAAAAAACTACAAATTTATATAAAAAAATATATTTTACACACATAAGTTGAATCAAGTAATATAATAGTCGTAAATAAATATCCTACATTTAACACTATAAATAAATATTAACAGCTTGCTTATTCTTCTTCTCTGACTTCACCTTCAGCTGAAGAAAATTCTTCAGCGGAACCTTCATTTTGTGTGGGTCCAGCAGGAATAAGCAGTTCTAACGCTTCTTTGCTATGCTTTGTGGATCGGTTTCGAGGTTTCGGTCTTGTACTAGATATATCGGGATCCAAACCTATTCAATATATCCATATTGCACTCCTTTCTGGAAAAAAATCGTGCAAAATGTCGTCGGTATTCCCGCAAGTGCTCATTACGTGCCTGTGCCGCTTCTTCGAATAATAAAACAATTGGTAAAAGGGCTTTTTCATCACAGTTGCATCATGGATCAAAATCTTGTGCATTGTGGGAGTCATACTTCAAATCTAGGACCATTAAAACAAGATGACTGACACCATACAAAAAGCCGTTCCCCGATATGTACGACGCCATCTATGTATTATAATTATTTTTTACAATCATTCAACTGGTAACAGGTAATTTTGGTACTAATGTCTAAATGTATAATGGTTCTTAATGTCTTATTATCAAAATGTACAACGGTCAAAAAGTATGTAAATGTAAACATGTTATAATGAACAAAAGACAAAACAATTAAATGTCGCAAAAACTTAAGAGCCTAATTGTATGAGAGACATAACGTACAAAAAGATAAATGGTCAGGATCCCAAAATATTCAATGGGTTTGAAAATCCCTTTCTCAAATTGTACAAAAGTCAAAAAGTATATTAATGTCAACATGTTTGTAAGAAAAACCGACAAAATGGTAATGGGTAACGTTGGTACAAGTGCCGGAATGGTCAATGGGTTAAAATGTACAACGGTCAAAAAGTATATGAATGTAAACATGATATAATGAACAAATGTCAAATATAATTTAACAATGTTTTGTTATTATTATTTAGTTTATTAAGAAAAGTACAATAACTTTGATAATATTAACGGATAGAGTAGTCCCATAATAAACAGTTATATATAAATAAACAACTTTTGGCCACAAAGTATTCTGTCCTGAAAACTTTCTGACAAACTGACATTTAGGCCGTAATTAATTATATCGTGAAAACATTTCAAGTAGTGCACATTTAGACAATCGCGTTTTGTACATTTTGGCCACAGAGACGAGTGTCCTGAAAACTTTCAGACAAACCGTCATTTTGGCCGTAATTAATTCTATCGAGTAAACATTTTGACTAAAAGAAATGTTGTCCATAGCATATTCTGCCTTTAAAATATTCAGACAAAATGACCTGGTGGCACGAACATTTTGTACTTTTTGACAAAATTACATCTCAACCTTTTATGCATTTTGGCATTTGTACTAAAATGTCCTCTTACCATTCAACTTTGCAAGCGTGGCACAGTGTTTAGATGTTACGATTTATTTATTATTAGCTATTTGCGAACTAATTGCTACTATACTATGTTTCTTTATTCAATTATAATATTGTTAAATGTTAAGTTTTAAAGTGCCAGCTAGTTTTTGACAGAATATCTCCTTGCGATCGGAACACGATCCAAAGTATGGCATCTTTCAGTCCTCTTGTTTTAATGGTCCTTACTTCAAATGAATGATATTGTGATTAAGTTCTTAAATTTGATCTTCACAATAATTTTCTTGCGACAAAATAGATGTTTCCAGGAATGCCAACTTTTTCTCAAAATTGGTCATTTCTAGCCACTGCATTTTCTCAAATAGAAACTTTCAGGCTACTACTTGAGTTTCTGCAACTCCCTCTGATCCTAAAACATAAAAAAAAAGTTTTGAAGTACATAAAAAAACAAAATGAAAAATACGAGATTTTTGCATCATTGCTTTTTATTTGCCTCCAAAAAATTCACGGGTAATCACAACTAAAACTCATACATTTACCTAGTATAGAAACCTGACTTTATGAAAAAATTAATATACTTGCTTGGACGTGATGGGAAGTATAACAAAAACCTTTTGGAATATCTTACACGTGGTATTTTTACCAACATTTTTGATGCTGTTTTAAAAATAATGCTCTCTTACCTGTAGTATTCAGAACCATCACGAGCTTTTCCAAAATATGAAAACACAAAAAAACACTGAACTCCAAACAAACTGCGTTTTCACGAACAATTAGAATAAATTATGCACTTGGGATAACAATCAAGTTCCGAGTGACGTAGCGATGAAAGTACTTAGATAAGGGCTAGGGACGGGATTGCTTATGGTTCTAGGACTAGTCAACCTTATCAGGAAGGTTTTATTGTTCATATAGGACTAACTTTTGAAAAACGATTATTGGCCGCCTAAATTTGTAATTCACCCCTATGTGCGCTGTTTGGTCACGGTTGACCAAAAACCCTCCTCCTCGCTTCGCTCGTTGTCACACGTATATCGTCGCCTGCTACACTTAGTACAAGCTATGATTAGTTTGGTATAGGTCGATTTGTGTCCCTGATATTTATTTATTTAAATTTTGACCGCTAATCTTAGAAGACCCTCTACTAAATGGCTAATTAATTATTGACACTCCAGATCTTGAAACCGGAGAGAAACGGTGCATGATCGGGACAAGTGGCGCATACTGGTGTCGGAGGCCAAGACCCGCTTTGGCTAGGTGAGCCATTGAGTAAGTATATAGTAGTCAATCATGACACAGTCTGGGTAGAAGTCGGGACATTTTAAATTAGACTCAAACGTCTTGTCCTCAAACAAAAGAAGACAATGTCAATGTTACAAGCTCACTTGTGCATCCAAGTGGACGTGAATCCATAGTGGAAGCATGGACACCTGAAAATTACTCATCATTGGAGGCACTCGGACATGGATGGAAAGTGTGAAATAAAAATATTTTTTTGTACATTCCGTAACTGGTTTATTCTAAATTGTGTTGCGTATTCATATATTTCAGTCCTCCATGTCGCGCCAACTTAGTGATTAGCAGTTTCGACACTATTTTAATTACCTCCCCACTCCCCGGAGGCTACATTTTAGTGGACTCCATTAAGTAAATGGCATTCAGTTGACTAAGTTTTATCCACTACAATTTGCGCGGGTTTTCAAGGAGGAAAATAAACATGGCCACCCTTTTTGCTTTATGGTAGTTGGGTAAAAAGTGTGCAATAAACTTTTGGTGTAACTGTATCTACGCATTTCACTTGTAAGAAAAAAGGAAACCTAGTGCCACTATCACTGAGTAAAGATTTCTGTCTTCATGTGTAACGTTTTCAGGCTTACGAAAAAAAAACTACAAATGAAGGCCTGTTATTTTAACTCCAAACAAAATGACTATCGCTTCCTTGCCAAGATCAGAAATCTCAATATTAAGTTAACGATTGTGATATAAATTAAGAGGATAGTACGTCCAACTACACTGATACGACGAACAAAAGTGAACGTATTTGCCCGGTGCCGCACAGCGCGATTTCGTAAATTTAAGTTTTGTGGTTCGCCATCGATAACGCTCCCAATTTCTGCAATATACTAACATTTACAAATTCTAAGAGTTCATTGCAATTGTTGGGTCGGTGCACCTCAACGTTTCGAGGAGCACCGAAAGCTTACTCTGTTATTGGAGATATTCGTAATAAAGGATGTTAAAAATATAAACATTCAGTGGCTACCTTCGCATTCAAATATCGCAGCTAACGAAAGAGCGAATCTTTTGTTTAGGCAGGCAAGTACTAATGGATGTTCAACTCATGTCGAACCTTTTTATATCGAATGTTTATATACTGCAAGAAATCAATGTTATACGTTATGGAAATAATACTTTGACAGATGATCTTTAGAAAAGGGAATATGGTACTAAACTATTCAACCATGTAATATACCATGGATAGATGACTGCGCTCTCAGCAGATCGGATTTAGTCTTATCAATGAGACTCAGATCTGGGCACATTCCATGGAATAAATTTGCTTACTTGATGAAGATAGTGAGGTCTTCAAATTGTGAATAATGTGGTGTAGTAGAAAATTACATAAAATAATGGAATGAGTCCGGAATGAGGCCTTTAGAAACCAACATTTTAACTTTGGGTTAGATGTTGGCAAATGTAACAATTTTCTAAGTTTTCCTGACCAATGAGGCTAAATTATTGTATAGATTGGTAAGAATTGGTCTTAACGCTAGGCGTTAGATGATATAAATATTATTATGTATAATTACTGAGTGACATAGTCACCACAGTGACAAAGCTCATTTATATGAAGAGAAAATAGGCCGATTCCCACTGGTTTGCCCAAGGAAAGGTTTACAACCTCCTATTTTTTTAAAAAATTGTAAATTAATACGTATCGGCTTCTGTTGTAATTTTCCTGACGCCACATGGATAAGCGTGCTCTATCTTCTAAGATAGAGCAAAAGTTACCACAAAGTCTACCTTGTCACTTTCTATCAGATGTGACCAAACCAAAATATAACAACATATATTATATAAATAACTTACCCGGACATAGTCTTCGTTTACTCTAGTAATAAGCACATTTAAAAGCCAACTATAAATACTTTTGAGACTTAAACCTCGCCGCTAGTCCTGGCTTAGAAAACTCAACTAGGAACTGCATTAATAACAAAGTTAATCCAGCGCAGACTTAAGTAAAATCTTTTTGATATATAACGACGTGGCCAAAGGCAGAAATTTAATAAAACCAAGTTTAAGGTAGAATCGCGCTTTTAATTGAGACTTTGATGTAGTTGCGTTAAGTTTTTAAACTATTTTAATGTATTTTTGCTGTTTGCCGTTTTAACGAAGCAACCGATAAATGTGATGTATGTGCCAGGGCCATTCCACGTGAATTCAACAAATTCGAATTAAAAAGTGTGCCGCATGATTTTTGATTCGGATAAAAAAAATAAGGATATACTTTACGGTGGCAGACGTGCTGGACCACCATACCAATATTATTATTTTTTTATTTCTGAGATTTTCCCATTTGAAGTAAATAGTGGGGTCAAATTCCTGCTTGTGCATAATACGGTCTAACTTTTTTTTTTTGGAAAAGGGAAGGAGATAATTATCACTTTGTTTGAATGTAAGTAAGAAATATGGATATAATAAAAGATGAGAAAAGTTATCTGAATTAACTAAATAAACTTTTAAACAAAAAAATAAAACCGACTCCAAAAAAAACTAAAAAGTAAAAAATAACGCCATAATTCAGTTTCTTCAAATTACTTACAAGTAACCGTATGTATAGTCAATCTATACAGTATATACAATTAATCTTATTTTGGCGTCGGTGCCATATAAAGAATGTGTAAAATATTGAAAATTGACGATTTTAGTAAGTTGTGACACGGTGGCACCGACTCCAAAATAAGATTAATTGTATATACTGTATAGATTGAGTATACATACGGTTACTTGTAAGTAATTTGAAGAAACTGAATTATGGCGTTATTTTTTACATTTTAGTTTTTTTTGGAGTCGGTTTTATTTTTTTGTTTAAAAGTTTATTTATTTTACACTTTTTAGTTAATCGTTACTTAAAAGTGTATCTCGTGACGATTCGAACAAGCCCAAACACGGCTAGGATACATTATTTTATTACATAGATCTTGTGCCTACCTTCCGGCTCCATCATCAAATCAATTCGACGGTACCATTCTCATCAGGAACATTTAAATTTGTGACTATGAAGTTGCTTAACTAAATTAATCAAGATATTTTGTCGCCACCCGTAAATCATTTATCATTGAGGAGTTCCGATGGCATTCTGTGGTCTTCTGCATCAGTTCCACTTCACCAATTTACACTTTCTGAATGCAAATGCTTATTATGTTTCTTATAATACCAAAATCGCTATATATATGCCTACAATATTTGAGGAGTTCCTTCAATTCCTCATGGATTCCATCATCAGATCTTCACCAAAATTAAATGGGACCAACTAGAAAGCACCTTCTATAAAACCAAAAAAAAAAATTGAAATCGGTCAAATAGTCTTTGAGTAATCGGTGAACATCCATAAAAAAAAAAACATTCCGTCGAATTGAGAACCACCTCCTTTTTTTGGAAGTCGGTTAAAAAGAAAATGGGGTCCACGTAAAATGTACGCTTAACTGGTAAATTTTTGCAATTTTAATTATTTTTCTGCGTCAACCCTGACGTTTATTAAGGACTAGAAGGCGCCCGCAACTTCGTTCGCGGAGGAGAAAAAGTCATAACTCCTCTTTGTTTCTTCAGCGTAGTCGGATAAAAAGTATCCTATTAACCATCTGGAGATACCCAGCTATCCGTGTATCAAAAATTGTGGAAATCTGTTTAGCCGATTTTGCGTGATGAAGCCACAACGACACATACAAACATACATAAAGTCCAAATTAATCGTTTTAGTGGCCTCCAAATAGTCCATAACAATCAATTTTTTGAAAATATCTTCAATGTACAGACATTTCATTTTTACAACTTTAAAATAGTATAGATAATGATCAGAGCCAATACTTTATATTTCAGAAAACAAATATCGTTCATATGTAACAGAGTTGGCACAAAAAAAAGAATTAAAATTGCAAAAAATTACCAATTGACGTGAACATTTTGGATGGACACCATTTTGTTCGTAGTTGACATAGATGATTTTTGTTATACAAGATAAAATGCACAGTTCCTACCTAATCAAACACAGCCACAGTTATTTCGTTATCTGTTCTAAAAAAAAAGTTAGAGCAGATTATATACAAGCAGGAATTTGACCCCTCAATTAACTTCGAATGGAATAAGCTCGAAAATTAATAGATAAAAAGACTAATAGCGGTGGTTCAGCACTTCTGCCACCATAAAATATATCCTCATTTTTTTATTTACATCGAAAATCAGTCGGCACACTTGATTTATTGGATTCACGTGGAATGGCCCGCAACTAACATAATTTACTTTCAGAAAATTGCACGGTTAATGAAAGCAATTAAAAAAAAATGGTATTAGTTTTTCTACAACCTCGGCAACTTGGGAAGGGCATTTTGCTCACTCTCAAGAAATTGTGTTACTTTTTCTGTGATAAACATATCCAAAATGCTTATGCAAAAAAAAACCTCTAAAATCGAATTGTCGGCAAAAACTTAACACTTCTTTTAAACTTTAAACCTAGCTACTTTAGCACAATGATCCAAAGACAATGTAGGCCTCCGAAACGAGAGCATGTGACTTGGTTTATGTTGATGAAAATAGGACAATGAAAGGGATAAGACAATTTAGGCTATACTGCAGTATTATTTTCTTTGTCCAACCCTTAGTCCCAGCTCATCTGAAGTAGGATCACCTTGTACATTTTCGCCAGAGATTCTGTTTTCGGTTGCCTATGTCGTTAGGTTGGCTTGTTCCATCTCCTATTTCACTCTATTCCATCAGGTAGCGGGTTACCTCTTCCTCTGGGCAAATTAGAGGTGAACCTACTGAGCTCTGGGATGTTGTTTTTTTAGACTTACTACAGTATCTTTGACAATTCGTTGAAGACAAGTCCCGTAGCGTCACATTATGTATAAACGGCTGGCACGGCGCCAAACTACTGCTGTGGAAAACAGTGCAGAGCCTTCCGGACACGGACTGAGAAAAGGTGGAGATGTCTCTGCATAATTTGAAAAAAAAATCAGGAGCCGGGCTAGCGCAACACTGTGCGATTTTCTCATATCGCGCGGCAAAGCATCACCCATATTTCTCGCACTGTACTGGAAGGGAAGAGGCAGACAATCTGTGTCGTTGTACCACAGTTGTGCTAGAGGTGCAGATTTTAAAATATACTTACTCGAGCTAATAAATATGAAAGGAACGATGTCTTTTAAGCGCATGCCTCTAGTGCTGCCCATGATGATTGTACTAATTCGCCAGGGTTTAAATATATAAAATTTATTCATATTAAATCGAAAGGACTTCTAACAGTTTGGACATTTTGGTAGGACTTTTATCCCATTTGTAACTACTTACATAGGTACTTGGAGATTGACTATATTTTTTCTTTTTTGGTCGTTTGCGAGCATTTTTGTGGTTACGAACTGATTGATAATGGCGATTCGTTTTTATTGAGTAGTAATTTCTACATGGTGACTGGATAATGCAAGGTAAAATGTACACACACACTTTTGCCACGGGCTCAGGCCCTAGACTAGTCGCTATACAGTCTCAATCTCAATACAATATCATCTCCCCTAATGTATGTGCTCCTTGGCAGACAAGCCTTCCGGCCTTATGTCACTCGTTTGTATATTATTAGTCTGCATTTTACATACTTTGTCCAACTGTCTTACAACCAAACAGTCGTAATATCATAGCATTTCGAATGACACATACGTGTTTTTTTACTGGTACGTAATTCTGTACTAGATAAATACCGAGGCCTTGCCAAGCTTCTTCAATAACTGTTCCTTATGTTTGGACAGGACGAGAAATTTGGAGAAATGTGTATCTTATTCTTGTTGAGTAAATCTTCTAGAGAATATTTACTGGATAGCTACTGGATAATATAACTATAGAGAGTATACGTAACCAATTACTGTGGTTTAATTCACAAAAAGAAAAAAAAGTTAAATAATGGTACGTGTTCCAGATCAGAGTTCAAAATACACGGGTCCGTTATTCAGATAATTAATTTTTACTTAAAAACCGGCCAAGAGCATGTCGGACCATGCTCAGTGTAGGGTTCCGCAGCCGTTCTTACAAAAAAATGCACTAAAGATGAAACTACGATATGAAAAAGTGCACTAGCAAACGAGCGTATCTTCACGGTAAGCGAGCGCTTCTCAGCAAAAGGACGTAAGTGCCGGGGAGATACGCTCTTTTGTTAGTGTTTTTTTTTTTCATATCGTTTTTTTTCACCTGTAGTGCATTTTTTTGTATAAACGGCTGCGGAACCTTTTTTATATTATCTGTCAGTCTATGGCTAAAATGATGTCGATGCGTTGTTCTATTGTCGCACTAGAAAAGGACAATCTAAGCTAACAAACCATCAATCGCATTTATAATTTTGATAAGTATGGGTAAGGATTAGCAAGAGTGTTTACTCTAGTACCTAACATTAAGCTAACTGAACTATACGATAATTACGAAGTACGAGACAAATAAAGTGGTGGTTCACTTAACTTTAATTAAAAGCGATGGAAAATTCTGGCAAGTGTTTCCACTAAACGTAATTTAAAGTTATGGCCGCCGCACGTCACTTGGGCAATTTGGAGTTGTTAAGCTTCTTTAGGTAAACAAAAGCTATTATTAATATCTTTCGAGAGCAAGGTTTTCTTAGCTGATAGCATGGGAAAATGCGTATGTAACGAAAACTTACTACTAGTATAGCGCCCACCTTGCGGGTTCGCAATCGTGAAAGTGTTTAAAATGATACTATTTCTATACAATATCACAACAGCCTTTTCGAAACCAGCGGGCCTAGGAAGGTCACATTTATCACGAGACAAAAAAAAATAAAGTATCCGTCATTTTCCCTCTCACGTGTTTATCAGAAAGTAACACGTGCGTTGTCATATTTCTGTGACGTCATAAATGCGACCATCATAGGCGCCTGGAAGTGATACGTCGAGATAAATAAACAAATTATGTTTATAAGCGATAATGTCTCTTCTTTGTGAGACAGAATGCATGGATCTGTTACCGTATGTACCGATACTGCTTAAGTATATGAACCCTCATACCTGAAACAAAAAAAATAACAGCATTAGGTAACGAATTATCAAGCGTTAATTTTGTATGTACATTAAAAATATTTTCAAAAAAAAAATTATGTAACGAACTATTTGGAGGCCACAGAATCGAATTCAATTTTTATAGGATACTTGCTACCCGACTACGCTGACTAAAAAACGGGGTTATGATTTTTCTCCTCCGCTGACAAAGTTGCGGACATCACGCCTTCCAGTTAGGTACTTATATTCACCTACAAATTATGACAATTACATATCATGTGTGACAATATCGATTAATAGTATAATAAATACGGATGGATCTGGAACGTAAGTGGCTAATAGTTGACTACGGTAGAAAGTCCAGTGACACCTCTCCACCTTTAGCCCTCCGCACCGATGTTGCCCTGTATGTGTAGCTATTTTCGGGGCCCATCTAGCGGTAGGCAAGTCATCGTCTACCACTCTACCAATGCCTTTAGCCATGTGACACTTTTTCCTGGTAGACGTCCGATTGTCTTAAGCAATAGTCCAGTATTTAGTCCATCATTTCAATCCCATAACCCAGCATATTTGGATCTAATCAATTTCCAATAGTTCTTGCATCTAGCGAGTGCTGTCTTTGTGCGTGTCCCATAATACGGTCAGGAACAGCATCCACGCGGTGTACACCTTACATTTCATTAAATTGTCGAAAGGGCCTCTGCGCGTTGGCTTCGACTCCGCGCACGCAAAGGTCCGGGACACTATAGTCCCGTGAGCGGGTGCTACATATAATAATAAATAAACAAAATAAAGTTGTGTCGATTATGAAATGAATCAGTTAGATCAGACTTTTTTTATGTAATACTAACATTAACACATTTACATTTCTGCTTCCATTTTCATCCGGTGTCCATCTATTTTTTTGACAAACGTTTCCTAGAATGCTTTTCAAAGAATTTTCATTTCATCGACAACTTTTTTCCTGAAATCATACAATTTTCATCATTTTTGAAAATGTCATCATGTACTCGTAGAAGCCGTTAAGTTACGTTAAGTTAAGCGTTAGGTTAGGTTTGTTTTGTAACAATCCCAAATTATTAACGGTTTCAGAGAAAAATTAGATGACTTTCTATGAGATGATATGTTGACCAAATGAAGTATTCGGTGAAAAGTTTTTCGATAAAACAAGGTACAAACATTTTTATCCCCTCGAGGAAAAAATTCGCAGGCAACGGTACTTCCGCTGAGCTAAACCGGTCTTCAAATAATCCCATTTTTTATGGTACAGGAGGCAAACGAGCAGACGGGTCGCCTGATGGTAAGCTTTTGTAGTAGGTATAGAAATACGGTATTGCTTATTACCTTCTATTCAAAGTTGGTAACTGGAAAAGGGTCTTTTGACGAGTACAATGTCGAGATATTAGTACAACAATTGTTCTCGCCCATCACATGAACGACAGCCATTACAATAATAATTATACATAATACGAGCACTGAAAGGTTCGACGATGCTCAGTTTCAACTGTACTCATTTACTTAAAATGGTTTGCACATTGTTCGTTTTAAAATTTATTAATTAAGACTGAAGGTGGCACGCAACTTTTTTCTCGCGGAAGGAAATTCATAACCCTATTTTTCTCTTTAGCGTAATCAGATAAAAAACCAACCAACCTATAACCATGTGTGGATGCCCAGATCCATTAAGCCCTTTTGGCGTTATGAAGCGCAAAGAGACATACAATACAATAAAACCGATTCAGTGACCTTAAAATTCTTCTTTCTAGTCTATTACATTTTTAAACAAAGATGTACATTTCATTTTAAAAACTTTATAATAATATACATTGGGACCTGAAACCTGGCGACGCAGGGTAAATACCTTAAATATTGTTAGAGGATATTTTGCTTAAGGGAGACATTGCATTATTTTTATACTTTTAAAAATAATGCAATGTCTCCCTTAAGCAAAATATCCTGCAGTAATACTGCATTCAAAGATTTTCTAAAAATTCCTTGCCGGCAGTAAATATTTTTCTTTAAACGTTTGATTCTAACAAGACAAATAGAGACGATGCAATTACAATATTCATGAACATTTTGTGATATAATATAATAAAAACTTATTTTATGTTTTTGTTTATATTTTTTAATGTGAAAACATCACACAGTATTTTTAATTTATTATATTGGTACAAATATCTAAGTAAAAGTAAAATTAAGTAACGCTCAGACAGCAGTGGATCGCAATCAATTTTTCTTTCTACTTAGATCTTTGTATCAATATTGTAAAGTTATTTTAGTTATTTTTGATTTTGAAAATAATTTTAATTAAATTAAAGTGACACGTCACAAAGTTTCACGAGAGTCAGTTGAAAAATGCGACCTGTAGGGGAGAACAGCCGGACATCCGCCGGACAGGGACAGACACACATACCATAATCATTTTCGCCCAAGCTGAAGTGGAGACGCTTACTCGGTTAAAAAGACCTATTACTTTTTGAAAAACGGCAAATGAATAACGGCAACTGGGTTTTCTTGCGAATCAAGTAGTAGACGTATTTATTTATTTAATCTTTATTGCACAAAAGAAAACTTATCGTACAAAAGGCGAACTTAATGCCATAAAGCATTCTCTACCAGTCAACCTTAGGGCAATCAAGAAAATTACGTATGTTTTAGGTATTATTTATAAATTTACGTGTGTTTGTAATTTAAAACGAAGACTTAGAGCAGTATACGAGTGAAGCCCGTCACACACGGAGCGATAATATATATTAACATATAATATAGCAAGGTATCTTACGATATATTTTGCCTACTATTTGACAGAGTCACCACACGCAGCGATAATATATATTATAGCTGGATATCTTAAGATACCTTGCTATAAGATATCTTATAGCTCGATATATTAAGATATTTTACGATATATTTGAGTATATTTTGGCGCAACTACAGGTTGTTATTTTTTTGAGGTGCGATTGGGCTCAAAATTATTTATCTTCGATGACTATACAACAATATGGTACCAAGGAGCTGGTCTGATGATGGAATCCGAAGGTAGATGGTGATGTTGAGGATATGAACTCCTAAAGTAAACGAAATAAACACAATAATAATACTTCGGCTTATTTCGTCTTAGCAAGCTCTCTGTTCCTATATGATATACAGGATCTGAAGATGGAGCCGGACGGTGGACTAAGTAACTCAGTTCAAAATCCAGATTGATCAGATTGTGAAGTTCATTAAACTTTGTTCTTGATATTGTAAAATACTAACAGAATTCAAGTCCAGTATCGTCAAAAAATTTTTTCATTTGTTTCTGATCTTTGTTTATAATAATAACACTAGTGGAGTGATCCACTAATAGAAATTGCAAAAATTGTGATTATTATCATGATATTTGTAAAACAAAAAGTACTAACAGAATTGTTACAAGACAGATCATTATATAAGTTGAATCTCTCCTTTTTTATGTACTCTTGCGTCCAGGCGGATTTTAGTTTTGCTGATAAAGCACATGCAAATCAAATCCGGCATCATAATCATCCTCTGACGAACTATGCAACAAGTCTAACGCTATGATGGTGGTTAGATCCATGTTTTAGAAACACCCTGCATATTGTAAAAATGTCCTCTTGCTTCGCCGGCAGATATACATATTTTGGTATCTTTGTCGTGTGAGGGGCTTAGCTATCCTGCAAGATATCTTTCGGTACATTAATATACATTATCGCTCCGTGTGTGACTGGCTTAAGGCCCAAAAAGTTAAACATCGTCAGTCGTAGCTAACCATACAAGCCCAATGAAAGTGTGAAAAGGTTCCTGTGTACGACGGAAATATTCAATACACTAAACGTTTACAGTCCCACAACGGAAACTTTCATAGAAAATTTAATTACGTGAGTTAACATGTCCAACTTTTTGAACTCCGCTCTACCTAGTAGCACTTAGAATATGCCTACTACCCAGAACCTAACAAAGCCGCCCCAGTTCTGGAACAATTCATAACTCAAACCGTAAACTGGGCCGTCGGGTATACCATCTGTATTAGTCAAGTAAACTATTTAGTAAGACGAAGTGATACCGCTCCGATGCAAGATAAAACGAGAAACTAGAAATAGGAAGCCAAGTCAAACAAATACGTAGTAGATAAGGAAGTTCGTCGACTGATAATGTCTAGATAAACAGACATTTGTAAAGCAATTCGCAAAGAAAGTTTTTTATACTTATTTGCATACTACAGGGCATCTTGTAGTATGCAACGTCATAAGCGAAGTAGAAAAATATCTTAACCCTATTATTTGCCAGAGCATTCGAGTAAAAAGTATCCTTCAACACTATGAAGATACCTGTGTATTATAAATAGTTGAAATCCGTTTGGCTGTTTTGGTGTGATGAAGCCACACCGACACAAACAAACATATAACATTTTTTTTCCTTCAAAGAGTCCATATCACTTATTATCTTTTAAATATTTTCAAGACAATTCATTGTTACAACTTTATAATAGTATAGATTATGGTTACTAAGAATATGTTTAGTTGTTTATTATGGTTATGTGTAGGTAGTTGTAGTTCGTTAAAATAAGATTAGGTATATGGAATTGTTTATGTGTAAAGAAACTGTTTCTTTTTCTTTTTTTTACAAAATTCCATCCTCTTGTCATTTTATATGAATATTAAAAACAAACTTTGACCCCCAATTAATAAACCTCTTGATTAATTGGTCTTATAAGTTTATGTATGTGCATTTTAGACAGTAAATGACTGATCCGTTTATTATCGGTTTTTTTTCTGGAAGGTGACTTCATCGAAAGTGTGTTAAAAAACGTTAATTGCTTTTGATTTTTCATATACTTATCGTTTTTTATCCAATTATTTAACCATCGAACATAAATACTGAATACGAATTACGAATAAATTAAAATATATAGCCAAAAAGTTGAAAGAAATAAAAGGGGCTTCATTTAATTACGAATATTGAACACCCCAAGAGACTTTTTTGAAAAAATATCTGCAATAAATTAACAAGAGCCTTGAAACAACGTAGTTACAAAATACAAATAAACAAAGTATTTGTGTTATATAAACTTGTACTTGATTTTGAACAGAAAACATTCATGAACTTACTACACTGTATATACAAACGTAATTCATGGTTAGGTAAGGTACCAGGTTCAGTTAGGTACCATGTTCAGTTACGTTTATGTCATTATTACGAGTACTGTATAAATATAATACATTGTATCATTTACTATTTATAAACCAGTGTCTTCACGCCGTTTCAATGTAGGTATTATGTGCAAATGGGTTTGTTCTGCAGCCTTAACGTGTGAAGTGTCGTTGGATTCGTTTCGGTTGACTTAGGCTATAATAATTAGCAATCAGACTTTTTCAGAATACTAATAGTATTTTAAAACTTACGATTTTATATACTTACGTCATAAGATCTTTTTAGACTAGAAGCTGATGAGTGCTGAGGAGTAATAGGAATGGCGACTGTGTTTGAATCTGAAAGGCACATAGGTTCTTTTCGCCCGACTCAGCAGAATCCCGCATTATGGTGTCGTTGGGGGTTATGAGAGCCCGCAAAGTCCGCGATATTGCGGGATTATCGTGTCTGGCGACTCCAATATGCCTTTCAGACCTTTCATAACACCTCAGGGTTGGAGATTACCGACAGAGTTATTAGGAATAATAGTATTTATTTTCATAAGTTTGTTCGATACATCGATCATTATAAACTTAGCAGATTTTGCCCACGTACAATTCGAATAAAAAAAACTATAGTGGTAGAATGTATCATTCAGTACAGCTGCAATAAATAGCATTTGATATCGTTATAAGACTATAGCAGGACAAAAACTTGTCATGTGCTGAAAACGGTTATCGATATACATATTGCCGTTGAACCTAAAGTCGGAGATTAAATTCGAGATTAAAAATGTAAACATACAACTATCAACGTCAAAGTGACGTGCCAGGGGTAAATCATCTCTTTTATTCTTATTTTTTATTATATCCGAACTTTATTGACCCAATATATGTTTACAGTAACATAATGGCTTAAGTAAGACTTCTAAATCTAATAGTCTATTCTTCTTGAGGCCAATTTTTGTGCCAATATTTAGAGGTATTCATCACCATAAGTTTTTCATTAGCGGACATTGAACTGCGTGGCCTTTGCTTCAGCGGTGAAAAAAACCGGCCAAGAGCATGTCGGACCATGCTCAATGTAGGGTTCCGCAGCCATTTATACAAAAAATGCACTACAGATGAAAAAAATGCGATACGAAAAAAAAAACACTAACAAAAGAGCGTATCTTCCCGGCACTTACGTCCTATTGCCAAGAAGCGCAATTTTTCGAAAATATCTTAAAAATAGTATGTCCGATCATTTTGAAAATAATTTTCGTTGGAAGTATTTATGAAGCTTTGTATAACTTTAAGTGCTTTTAGAAGAACTGTCGAATGATGTGCCACACATTGATATTTGCTGATTATTATTATTTTCAGTTTCGGTTAAATGTATGGAGTGCCCCCCCTCGAAATATATATATTTTTTATTTAACTATCAAACTAAGTAGCGGCTTACACAAGACACCTATGTTCCAAATTTCATTAATATCCACCTTATAGTTTTTGAGTAAAATGCCTGTGACATACGGACGGACGGACATGACGAAACTATAAGGGTTCCGTTTTTGCCATTTTGGCCACTGAACCCTAAAATTTGTCATTTTTATTTGAAGGGCCGGGCTGAGGTTCCATAGTTCTTGTTTCGATCTTGATTTCAAAATAACACGCACGAATGGAATTTGTACAACAAAATACAACATATAGAATAATCTCCTACTGATATAAAACTTAAAACAAGACAGCTGTCGTTCTTAATTTAAAGAAATTTAAATACATATTACTGTTAAATACGGCCTGTCTGTCTCGTATACCATCGTCAAGGATTAATTACCTTCACAGTATCTATGTCACAAATAGTCACAATAGATAATAATGTGGTGTTAATTTTCCGAGATTAGAAACACAGAAACACAAATTAAAATCGTGTTCCATATTAAGAAATACAAAGAAACTGGTTATTATTTTTATTACTATTACATACTAACCAATTGTTCAAAACTTCCGATCATTACCAGTGGTATAAATTAAATCTCCGTATATTTTATTTAAACTGCACTAATATGTAATAAAAAAAAATATTTGTTGTTCAACTTAGTAAAATATTTTTAACTACTCATACAGTACTATTTAACGTTGAATATGGTAGTTTTTATGAGTATTAACCACCGCTTGCGTTAATTTTTTTATGGTGGCAACCCATTTGTTTACATTTTTGATTTCGAATTCGATCTCTGACTTTATCCGCCAACAGTCATTGTAACAATAAAATATATGCAAACGTATTGATCGTATCAAAAGCTGCCTATATATTTATAGAGCGCCGTTACATTTGACATTCAGTGAAAGAAAGATTAGAAATACTACATTCACTATCGATAGTATTTGAGGTCGTCTTTATTTGCATTCAGTCCGCATCCCAAAATAGAATAGCAGTTTACAACTGGCGCGCAAACTTAACCTCGAAAGTTCCGAACAGTGGATCTATCAATCAACGGTCAGCGAAAGAGGGATCAAGTCTTTCAATATACTCTGTAATACACATTGAGGAAAGTAAGTATTTGATGAAGCTTGTTGTGAATGTCACATTGTAGTGGTTTTTGTCGAGACCTGTGGTATGTAAGTATTTGATGAAGCTTGATGTGAATATCACTTTGTACCGGTTTTTGACGAGACCTGTGGTGGATACCATTTCTGTAAATCGAAGTGTTTTTATTTATATTTATTTATTTATTTAATATTACACCACAGTCGCACTCGGCTATATTTCCATTTATACCGCAACTCACAATAGACTCGCAGCGCATAATTGAAGCACGAACTTAACGAAAGTTTTCCCACGTTAGTCTAGATAGAGTCTAGATTTTAGAAGTATTTGTTGCAATTATCAGCCTATAGCAGGACAGCCCAAGTAATATACTGGAAACGTCATTAGATACATTGATGTTCAACCTAGCCGGCGATCGTCAACGTAACAATTAATTACATGCAAACGAGAGTATTGATCGTATTAAAAGTTGTCCATATTTATAGACTCGCTACACCGACGATTTACCATTCTAGAGGGCAAACGTATCATTAGAAGGTCAGTAAAAGAAATACTACATCATACACTGTAAAGTTTGTCTATATTTTGCATTCATAACGCATCCCACAATAGGCTCGCAAACCACAACTAGAGCACGAACTTCACCTGCAGCGAAAGTGATCCAACGATAGTCTAGGTAGGATGCATCTGTATCATTATCAGCCTATAGCAGGACGTAGGCCTCTAACATGCTGGAAAGACAGCAGCCAAAAAACTCGGAATCCTCTTCAAGGTTAGGCGATATTTCACTCTAGGACAGCTTCTAATGCTTTATCAATTACAAGTCCGGTCATGTATGGAGTATTGCTATCACCTTTGGGACAGATCAGCTAAAACTGGCCACTTTGGACTCGATTGACAAACGAGCTAGGCGGCTTATTAGCGACCCTACTCTGACTGACGCTAAGCTGCAGAGCCTTGAGCATCGACGTAGGGTCGCACGTCTGTCGGTTTTTTACAGGTTACATTTCGAAGAATGTGCGAAGGGGGGTATTACGTGATCTAATTCCACCAGCAGCTTTCCACCATCAGGACACACGACGTGTGCGTTCGTTCCATCTACATGCAGTCGATATTCCCCTTATCCGCACGAAGTGCTTTGGTGCCATTTTTATCATGCGTACCGCAATGGAGTGGAACTCGTTGCCTGCGAGTGTGTTTCCCGATCATTATAAATTGGGCGTGTTCAAGACAAGAGTGATAAACAATAGGTGTGATTGCAGTCAAATGCCCGTCTATCATCAATAAAAACCGGCCGAGAGCATGTCGGACAATGCTCAGTGTAGGGTTCCACAGCCGTTCATACAAAAAAATGCACTACAGATGAATAAAATACGATTTGAAAAAGTGCACTAGCAAAAGAGCGTATCTCCAAGCACTTACGTCCTTTTTTTTAATGACTGAGTGATTATATTTATATCACTGACAAATATTTACAATTATTTTCACATGTCTGTCAAGACTGAATGTATAATGGGAAGCAATGTAAATAAACTAAGATGTATGTTACCATATATTCATTGTGAATAAACGATTTCATTCATTAGCTGATAAGCGCAGTTTTTTGGCACTTACTTACGGTATATTCGATTATATTGAAAAAAAAAATCGTTGAAAGTATTTATTACGTTTTATATTCGTAATCTTTTTCGTATTTTTTGGATATACCGTTTAGAAAATAGAGGGGGGGACGGGACAATTTATGCAACTTTCGGAGCAATTATTTTCGAAAATATTCACTAAAACAAAATATTTTTTGAGAACATTGATATTTGCCGAAAACATTTTTATATTTTCATTATTTATCTAGAAATATATTTTATTGTTATTTAACTATCAAACTAAGTAGCAGCTTATACAAGACACCTATCCTCTAAATGTCATCAATATACATTTAAGTAGTTTTTGAGTAAAATACCTGTGACGTACGGACGGACGGACGACATCCATTTTTGCCATTTTGGCTACGGAACCGTAATAATAAAAAAACGGTACCTGATTGATGTATTGACGTTGAACCGCCAGTCAACGAAATAACATATTAAATGCAAACGCAATGGTCGAGCTAATTTAATGTTGCCTATTTTTGCATAGTGACCGCAATTTTAACAGACTCGCTAGCAGGGCCAAGGAGGCCTAGCCTAGCCAGACCTACCCAGTTCAAAGTCAGGTTCTTAAAAAAACAAATATTACTGCACAATTGATCGTATTAAAGGGTCGTCTGTATTTGCATTCATACCGCACCCCGAAATAGACCCGCAGGCCACAAGTGGAGCACGAACTTAGACTCTGGCGAAAGTGTTCCGGACGCCGGGCTTGAGTGTTGTTTACACTAATGCAACTGGTTCGTATCACTATTATATAGTAGGGTGATTCCACGCACGTTTTAACCTCCATCAGTCCCTAGTCATTACCTAATACTGAACGAATGAGCTATGCCAAACAGCAGACTTTCAAACATCGATATACTGTAATCATAGTTTTAAATAGTCATATATGGTTGAATTTAACGCATATTACACATGGCCCATTTCTTTAATACTTATAGGACTAGGGACTAGCTAGTTGAAGAAGCCAATGACCGGTCCGGCATACATGAACTACGCATTTATACGGACCGGTCAAAGACAAAATCAGGTACGGGAGCAGGAGTGTACTCACCTGAAATAAACGTGAATATATCAATAGCCTTAGGCGAATACATCTCCATCTTCCAATGCGAATGTATTGCCATCACACAGGCTGCCAAGGTCGTGGCTAAGCGGAATATCAAAGACCGAAAGATACGTATAGTTTCCGATAGCGCTGCAGTACTACGAGCCCTGGACAACAAAACAATCAAATCAGGGCTCATTATCACAACACAACAAAACGGGGCTTAATCGCGTATAAATATGATTTACTTAATTACCTTTCACTTTTCACCAATTTTCCCGTAAAGGAGTCTCTTGAAGTAATCAGAAAAAGGCTGAGTGGCAATGGGATGCCGCAGTCTATAATGGTATTGCTAAGAAACTGTTTGGAAGGCAGTTACTTTTTATATCGTGGGAAGCATTACCTCCCGATCGACGGTGTTGCCATGGGTAGCCCTTTGGCACCGGTTATGGCAAACATCTGGATGGAACATTTTGAAGCCAATTTAGATCTGCGACCATGGGCAGTGAAGTTGTGGAAGCGATATGTTGACGATGTTTTCTGCGTTATGAAAGATGGCAAACAGGAGGTTGAGCAATTACTACAGTATCTCAATTCCTTTCATCCCAAAATTAAGTTCACGTATGAATTGGAACTGGAACGTAGCTTGCCTTTTCTGGACGTAAAAGTGACAGGCAGGGTAGATGGCTCCATGACGCACACTGTTTACAGGAAACCGACACACACCGACAGGTATTTGAATGCGTTGTCTCATCACCATCCTCGTCACCTCCAAGCTGTTGTGAGTTCCCTCTATAACAGGGCACGTGACCTTTGCGACCCGGAATTCTTAGATAGTGAGGTCTCACACATTCAAAAGGTCCTTAGATGGAATGGGTATGAGGTGAACAGACAGCAACACAGACGGAAACCAAAACGTAAACATCCTGACGTTTGGAGGCAACCAGCATTCATACCGTACGTAAGAGGAATAACGGACAAAATTGGCACAGTACTACAAAAGTACTCGATAAAAACTGTGTACAAGCCGTTATCTAGGGTCATAGGGCATGTAAGATCACCAAAGGATGTTATTCGGTACCAATCACCTGGCGTTTACAAGATCGATTGCAGTTGCGGGAGTTCTTATATAGGACAGACGAAGCGCACTATTGCTAAAAGAGTCAAGAAACATATCGCAGCTGTTAAGAACCGCCAGGTGAATAAGTCCGCTATTGCCGAACATTTATTAGAAGCGGGACCAAACCACTGGATTGAGCTTCATAATCCCAAGATCCTTTCTACGGAACGTAATTACTATTGTAGAATCGTGCGTGAAGCAATTGAAATCAAGAAACACCGAAATTTCAACCGGGAAGATGGTTTCAAGCTTTCATCTTCGTGGAATCCAGTAATTAGTAAATGTAAGCAACATCATATAACATCTGATAAATCGCCTGACGTCGTGAGTGTAGTGTGTCGGTCTAATGACGACCGTAGTGTTCAACCTAATAATAAATATCAAGCGCGGGTAGATCGAAAAACTCGCGCGGCTAGAAGACGTTGATTTCGCCACTCTGACACTCCACGTAACGCGACGTCCGAAACATCGAAGAACTACCAACGAAAGGTAATTAAATAAATCATATTTATACGCGATTAAGCCCCGTTTTGTTGTGTTGTGATAATGAGTGAAGATCGTGTAAGTTTAAATTAAATCAGGGGTCATACTAGAGTGCCACTCCGCATTGGAGACGATCGGGTTACAAAACCAGGTCACGCTGCAATGGATCAAAGGTCACAGTGACTCTCTAGGTAACGACGCAGCCGACCAGCTGGCAAGGAGAGGATCAGAGCACCTAGCGATAGGGCCAAGTTCTACGATTCCTCTGTCTTTTAACCAGCTGCGGACATGGCTACGTCATAGATCACGAACACAACACGCTGATCAATGGGCAAAAACCAGTACTTGCAGACGGTCCCGGAAAGTGGTATCACACCCAGACACGCGCCTGACGAGGCGCCTGTTATCACTTGATAGGCCTGTCCTACGTATAATCGTAGGCATCATCACTGGACACTGTCCACTTAACAAACATTTATATGTTCTAGGAATAACTGACAGTCCCGTGTAGGGGTTGCATGTCGGCTGAAGAAACAGCTCCCCACGTGATCTTCGAATGCGTCGGCGTAGCTAAACAACGGGCTGAAATCCTCACAACACCGAGGTCGCTCCGGGAAGCCTGTGGAGACATCAGGAGGATCCTGCGCTTCTGGACGGAGCAAGGCTGGCTAGACCCCTAGGCAGCAACATTTCTACGCACAATGGCCCAGCTTTCACGGGCTAAGTGCGGAAAAACGGAGCCCATAACCATAGGAATAGGAACTGACAACGGCTAAAACGGCCGTGAAATCACACAGAAAGAAAACTTGTCTCATAAACACCTGATCTGTCAAGACTCTATTTCTAGGGCCGTAAGACCGTGTCAGATATACCAGATCACCGCCCATACTAGCCAGAGCCGCCACGCTCCCCCCGCCCGTCCATTTTCAGGCCTGCTTCGGCCGGCGGGCGGGCGGTCGAGGAGCATCACGCACACATACACGGAACCCATACGCACGCGCCATAAGCTTCCTGATCGATTACTATTATTGCCAGTCTTTGTGTTTAATGTCAATGTACATTAAATAAAAAATGTGATTTTTACAACTGTCACTTTCTTATCCCGGTCATTAGTTTGATTTCCGTGTGGAGTGCCCCTAAAGACTGCGGTGACGAAACCGCTCGTTACGGTGCGCTCGCGCAAACAATCAGGGGGACATTAGAAAGTTGCTTACTTCAATATTGCGGTTACCAATTTTTACTTTTTTTTAGCTATAAACCGAAACTTTTGTTTATCCCTCGGCAATTTTCTTGAAATCAAATACATCACTCTCAAGCCCGCGATAAAGCTTTGTACAGCAACTCAAGGAAATAGGTAATCTCGTGTTCCACAAGGGTCTTCAAATTGTAATCGAGGACCACTGTGTTTATCTGCACGAGTGCCATTGTGTTGCTTTGTGCCAAGCTCTTCAATTATGATCATACGTATCCAGTTTCACCTTTGTTGCTCTGATTAAACAAAACTACAAACGCACTATTGTATTTAATATATAGGTGCTTATATTAAATTAGATAAAGATAACCACTCGAGCTTTCCATTGTAGACGAACCACCTCGCTTTCCTTGGCTTGCCTCACGAACCCTCAATAGAAAAGAATTAGTTATTTGCTTCCGAATACAAACTTACCATATACCACTCAACAAGTTTAACTACATCATGAAAAAAAGAGACAATCCAAACTGTACAAAATGTAACAAAGCAGAGGACCTCCGCCACTTAGTTCTAGAATGTAAAATCAACGAACAATCAAGGTTGGATCTCTTAAAAGAAACTGGGTGCTTTGCGGGGGATCTCCTCTTCTTCTTCCGTCAAATCTTATGCTAAGGGTTCACTACCGAATACAGTGGTACATTTTTAAGTTTCATTAATCACTCACTGAATCTAAGATTTGAGTATTATACAAATAATCCTTAAGTTTCAATTCCAATGTAACATTATTTACACCTAAAGTTTAAGTAACATTGTTATTATTTTTAAGCCGACTTAATCACAAGATGTATGCTTATAAAATAAATGAGAATTAAAAAAAACACTCGAGCTTCGCACCACCGGTCCAAAATTTGAATAAGGTGAACATTATTTTTTATCGAAAACTACTCATAAATAAAAGTATGAAAAAGTTGATAATCCTTATGCTCGCGTGTATTGGTCCATCTACTGCAGCTTTAATCTAATCCGACAATCTCATTGGTGATCTGTCTCGTGGTCTGAAGCCTTCAACTTTTCCGTAGACCACAAGTCGCTCAATAGCTACATCCCCGACGACACAAATATGACACATATGTAGCAGAAAAAAAAAGAATGCGTGACTGTACTATAAAGGTAGACGCAGGCGATGGCGAGTTCCTGGAGTATAGTACTTGTAGTATTCGCTGTCAGAGAGGTATAAAGGCGTATTGTAAAGCTTGCTTACTAGCGCCTGAAATGACGACCACGACTACTTTTTCAAGAGGGAAATATATATTTCCACGAGAGTCCCAATCTGTTTCCGTCTCCTTCAGCGATGACAACATCGATGTAAAATGTCGACCACGTAGATACGATACTCGCAAAACAAGACATTTAACACAAAGATTGTGTCACCCGAATAACGAAGACTGTAAGCTGTTAATGAAGTGAGCAAAATCCGGGTTCGACGTGCCCGAACATGACAATATTACCATGCTGCATCTCTTTCCAACACCAAAACAAACGTATAGGAAAAAGCAAGCTGGCGATACCAAGTCTTACGAGGGCTGCTATTTATATATCCGGAAACCGGGATTACAATCTTCTTAAATAGCATATTTGACCGCCATGGTAAAATTTGAACTTTTTTAAGTATATAAGGTATATTTTTTCTTCCTTATTAACGCTCGTGTTTTGTTTTTGACGGGTTTTAAATGTCATCTCGCAGCAAGAATGGAACTCACTCGTGAAAATATTCGTGCTATGATTTATTATGATTTTCGGCGTGGTTTAACGCAACAACAGTGCATAGATCAACTAACTTCAACTTTTGGTGATGAAGCCCCATCTAAAACTACTGTGTATCACTGGTTTAGTGAGTTCAATCGTGGACGTAGTATGCTTACGGACGAAGTTAAGGCAGGTCGCCCGAAATCGGTCGTTGTACAACAAAATATCGAGGCTGTGCGAAAACTTATAATGGACGACCGACATGTTACGTACCGCGAGATAGAGGCGACTCTGGGTATTTCTATGACCAGCATTAATAGCATATTACATAATTATTTGGCTGTAAAAAAAATTTGTTCGCGTTGGATACCCCACAACTTAACAAATGAGCAAAAACATGCTCGCGTCGAATGGTGCAATAAAATGTTAAAAAAATATAACCGTGGTGACTCAAAAGCCGTTTATAACATCTATACAGGTGACGAATCCTGGATCTATGCATACGATCCCGAAACGAAGCAACAATCAACGGTATGGGTGTTTCAAAATGAGCCGAACCCTACGAAAGTTACTCGTGCAAAAAGTACATTGAAACAAATGGTGGCCTGCTTCTTCGGTATTAATGGCCATGTAGCTACAGTGCCACTAGAAAACCGTAGAACGGTTAATTCAGAGTGGTACACGACCATTTGCTTACCGGAAGTATTTGAACAAATTCGTAAAACTAACCAGCGACGAAGAATCATTCTTCATCATGACAATGCCAGCTGTCATACGTCACGCGAAACAACTCTATTTTTGGAGGGTCAAAATGTGGAATTAACGGGTCATCCGCCGTACAGCCCTGACTTGGCACCCAACGATTTTTATTTATTTCCAAATATAGAGAATAAATTACGCGGTCAACGATTTTCGACCGCTGAAGATGCTGTCGACGCATTCAAACAACACGTTATGGAGGTACCTCAGGCGGAGTGGCAGAAGTGCTTTAAAAATTGGTTCACGCGAATGCAAAAGTGCATAGATCATCAAGGAGAATACTTTGAAAAACAATAAAACTATTTTCAGCCGTGTACGTTTGTTTGTTTTTTTGTTTCCGGATATATAAGTAGCAACCCTCGTAGCATTTGAACAGAGCCCTGAAGTTGTAATGAGATAAGTTTTCGGCGACGGCTTGCATACGAATGGTACAAATATATGAACCCAAGAATTCCATAAATATCCCAACATAAAAGGGGCCTATTTTAATAAGAATTGACCGGCAGCAACGCCCTTTTGGCCGAGCAAGAAAAGCAGGAGGATTCTTCGTTCGTAAAATCACGATAATGTCCCAGTGAAAAGGTATTGTAGTGTTTATTCTGAATGATGTAAGAACCTTACCGACTGTAGTATTGTGGTATAAACTTGTTCGATCCAACAGGTAGCAATTAGCATTAGTATATAGACACATTACTTTAATACATGTATTAGGATGTTCATGACAACTTTGACATGAACGTGAATTTTGGATAACAGGGTCGTTATAAAAAAGTAGGTGCTGCTTATGTTAAGCAGTAGCAATCTATCTATACATCTGTAGTTGTAGAAAAAATCTTGGAAACCCCTGAACTGAAGTAAGTAGATTTCTAATTTTAGGCTCATTATTACGAAGACGATAATTCCGATGACGGCTACGAAACTAAGCTACATGTATATGATAGAATCATTACGTACACATATGACCGATATTGGAGCGCATAATTTTTATATCTATAATCATGATGAGACTAGTTTGTCATAACCAATAAAATTGTAATCCTAAATAATATGTAGATAATTAAATGATCCAGTTTTATGGAACCTGTCTTTCCAACGTAATAAGATAAAGTCATGCATATTGTTACGATTGATGTTAGTATTCGTACAGTCAGCAGCAGATATACCTGAGCGGGCAGGGTACCCAATAAAACATACACACTTCAATCGTCAGAAAAATATGAACATCCAAGATGTCATTTTCACGTAGGCTTTCAGTTCGTCACATATGTCTTAACTTTTGGGTTGTTCTTTAATACATACACCTTTATTTAATCACAATGACATTAACGTTTAGAACTGTTATATCCAGCCATAGCATGTACAGATTGCTAAGTCAGCAATGCAACCATGCGGCCTGCGACGCTTTGACGTCATAACGAAAGTTATAAAAGTAAGTAAAGAGGTAAATTAGTTCAGTTCGCCGTATTATGTCCTAGTATAACGACATCTCGTATTTTGTGTAAATTGTGTGAAGTGAGTTTTTATTTACAATAAATTTAGTGGTGTAACTAAGAGTTTTTTTTAAAAACTCCCCTGGAAGCTGCCCTATAACAAATTGGTGGCAGCGGTGGGATGACACAAAGGGACTAGAGATTCAAGTCTCGTCATTCCGAATCCAAGGCCAGCTTCCAGATCGACGGTTAGTCTCAGCTTCTCGCTGAGCCCGCATCACAACGAGATCGACGGTCAGCCTCAGCATTGTCGCCGAGCCCGCATCTTATCCCCGAATCGACGGTCAGCCTCCGCACCCTTGCGAAGCCCGCATTCGGAACACCACCGAAATATTGATCCAGCTCACACCCCAGGTCGACGATCAGCCTTGTGGATAAGCCCAGTCCATGAGCCCGCACCTGACACAAGCCGAAACTACCACATCGTAATTAATACAAAGTGCCGACACGTGTCGCGGCAACTCGACACTCCGAACCTTCCAGTTACAGAGTTCTCCAAGGATGTTCCTGCACATTATCATCTTCCTGTGAGTTCTATTCTTTTTAACTACCAGTGAAAGTGCCTCAGTTCTCAACCCCAGTTCAAGTTCATTATTCATAAATCGTATTCTAAGCATAACTAGCCCCTAACTCTGTATAGATATTAATCTGGTGTTCTGTACTGCATAATTAAAGTTAATGCCTATACCAAAGAAAGAGGAATCTCAGGACGAATCCGAGTCTCAAAATTCGAATTACACATCCGACACAAATAGCTCATCTGAAGTATCCGATACCGAGAAAGTAACCAAAGAAATTCCAAAATCATCCAAAATCAAAATGGCTGACAAGGTTACTCTCTCTGTTTTGACTAAGTTCATCAAACCCTACAATGGAGATCGCGAATCACTCCCGGCATTTCTAACTAACTGCGAAAACGCTATTAGTCTAGCTAGTACAGAACAACAGAATGTTTTATGTAAATATATTGTGTCGCAATTAGAAGGTAAAGCTCAATTAGCATGCTGCTTGAAAACATTTAAAACATGGCCAGAAATTAAATCTTTTCTTAAAACTACATTCGCCGAAAAGAAACATTCCATACACCTTCTTCTAGAGCTCCAGAAATGCAAGCAATTCACTTCCGAATCCGTTACCGATTATTCGCTGCGCGTAGAGTCATGTTTGACCAGAATTCTAGCCGACATTCAATACTCTTGTAAAGATGAAACACAACTCCCCGGACGTATAGCCGCCATGGAAGACCTAGCACTTAATACCTTCTTACTAGGTCTAAATTCCGACTTCTCACATATAGTTCGAGGTCATAACCCTTCTACCCTTAACGAAGGAATCAGCTATGCAATTGAAGAAGAAAAGATATTTAATTTGAACCGTACCACTCCTAAGACACTCAAAACATGCAGCGTCTGTCATAAACCGGGACATACCTCATCGGAATGTTTCCAAGTCAAAAAGGAACGTAACTCTTACCATGTACGACCTCATCAGTATCCTCAACCTCAGCATCTCAATTCCTATAATCGACCTTCTACTAGTTCAAATTATCCCCAACACCAATTTCCAAACAAGAAAGTATGTGCCTATTGTAAAAACGTAGGACATACAATAAATGAATGCCGTAAAAGGCAATACAATAACAACCTACGTTTTAACGGCGGCGGCGCCACAAACTCGATGCCAGTAGTCGCCGCCGGCGCTCAGGTTTCAAATGCACCGAACAACCAAGTAAATGCGCATTATTGCGAAGCGCAGTTCGAAGAAAGCGATTGCGACAATAATTTAAACTAAATATGATCCCGGTCCCGTGTCTGCCGAGATCACTTAAATTAAAGGACACGACCGCTGTCTCTCGCTGTATCCCAAATCCTACTATTTCTTATATATCTCAACCACGTAACGCACAGTTGAGTCATGCCAAATCTCATACTAATCCCACATCTCCAAATGATCGGAGTCCTACTGTATCTTATACACCTCAGCCACGTAACGTGCAGCTGAGTCATGCTAAATCTCATACTAATCCCACATCTCCAAATGATCGGAGTCCTACTATATCTTATACATCTCAGCCACGTAACGTGCAGCTGAGTCATGCTAAATCTCATACTAATCCCACATCTCCAAATGATCGGAGTCCTACTATATCTTACACACCTCAGCCACGTAACGTGCAGCTGAGTCATGCTAAATCTCGTCTCAATCTTACATCTCCGCGAAAACGGAGTCCTATTTCTCTGCCTCCCCTGAATCTTGATATTAACGAGCTGAGACCTGCCATATCTATAAAATCGATCGACAATCGACCTCTCACTGAATCTTGTATCGAAACCAAATCTAAATCTTTTATGAAACAAACTAATACCGAAATCTATCCTGAAAACGAAAGCCCAATTTGTAAACAATCTCGCTCTGAATCCTGCACGAAAATATGTACTGAACCTCAGGCAGAACCTGCTTCCGCGCTTTGCGACACCGAATCTCAAGTACCCTGTTATGAAACTGAAGCCCTGAAGAAAAAAATATCTTTACCATACATATACTTGACGACTTCTAACCCTGAGCAAACCTTCTGCTTCCTGATCGACACGGGGGCAACTGTTAGTATTGTGAAATACTCTAGTTTCGAAGCAAAACCACCCCTTTCTTCTGAAATCATTAAACTTAAAGGTATTAACGACACAGACACGTACTGCGAAACACTTGGCTCTTCTCTATTACAGTTTCAACTTCTGGATAATACTATTTCATACAAATTTCATGTTATTAAGGACGAAATAAACCTTAAATATGATGGCATCATAGGTAATGATTTCTTAAAATTCTTCGACTCCAATATAAATTATAAAACAAAATCTATATCCCTACAAGGTCACATTTTACAAATTCATTTCAACCAACCATCTTACATAATTCCAGCTCGATCAGAAAGCGTAATTGAATGTGCTATCTCGAATCCAGATTCCGAACTCGTTGGCATGAAAGAAGGCCTTATTTTAGATCACAAAATTCGTGACGGCGTTTATCTGGCGAACTGTATAGTCTCTATTAAATATAATAAACGCGTCAATGTATCTGTCTTAAACACCACTGACTCTCCTATTGACATTAAGGAATGTAACGTTAACATTACCCCAATCGATTACTCTGCTTTCATTAAAGACTCGTCAGCATCCGACATGAAAGTGAATCATATCACCCCGAATCCGTCTAGTCGCATCCAGCGCGTGTTAAATCTCATACGTCACGAGCATCTTAATTCAGAAGAGAAAAAATCATTATTACAGTGCTGTAGTGAATATGCGGATATCTTTTATCTCGAAGGCGACCCTTTGACCCATACCAATGCTCTACAACACTCAATTAATACAGGCAACGCTGCGCCTATTAATGCTAAGTCCTACAGGTTCCCAGAGTGTCACCGACAAGAAGTTGACAAGCAAATTAAGAAAATGCTAGATCAAAATATAATTAAGCCTTCTATATCTCCCTGGAGTGCACCAGTCTGGATTGTGCCGAAGAAAATCGACGCTTCAGGTCAAAGAAAATGGCGCATTGTAATTGATTACAGGCGTCTGAATGACGTCACAGTAACTGAAGTTTATCCGATTCCACTGATAACTGATATCCTTGACCAACTAGGCAAATCTAAATATTTCTCGACATTGGACCTCGTTTCCGGGTTCCATCAAATTCTGATGGACCCTGCTGACTCAGCAAAAACTGGTTTTACAATTCTTAACCCTAACGGTGTGTCAGGCCATTTTCAGTTTAATCGCATGCCATTTGGGCTGAAAAATGCCCCGTCCTGTTTTCAACGTCTTATGAACCTGGTCCTTTCCGGCCTACAGGGCCTACACTGTTACATATACCTAGACGACTGTATTATATACTCACATGACCTCGAAAGCCACATCCAAAAACTTCATCTCGTTTTTGACAGATTCCGAGAATACAATTTAAAATTGCAACCCGACAAATGTGAGTTTCTCCGCCGCGAAGTGACGTACTTAGGTCACATTATCACTGATAAAGGCGTGCAACCTAACCCCGACAAAGTTAAGGCCGTTGCACAATTCCCCGTGCCACGGAACGTCAAAGAAATAAAATCATTTCTCGGATTAGTCGGTTATTACCGCAGATTCATAGATAACTTTTCTCAAATTACTAAGCCACTTACTTCTCTCTTAAAGAAAGATGTCACATTCCACTGGTCCCCCGAACAAGATCTCGCATTCAATCACCTTAAAGAAAAACTTACAACTGCACCTCTACTCCAATATCCCGATTTTTCACAACCTTTTGTAGTCACGACAGACGCTAGTAACACTTCCGTTGGTGCCGTGCTCTCCCAAGGTCCAATAGGAAAGGACCTCCCCATCGCATACGCGTCCCGTACTATGAACAAAGCAGAATGCAATTATTCCACGTCAGAAAAGGAACTTTTGGGAATTATCTTCGCTGTAAAATGTTTCCGCCCTTATTTATACGGAAATAAATTCAAAATCGTGACCGATCACCGCCCTCTCGTCTGGCTATTCAACGTAAAAGATCCCGGCAGTAGACTCATACGCTGGAGATTAAAACTAGAAGAGTACGACTATGAAGTCATTTATAAACCAGGAAAACAAAACTCTAACGCCGACGCCCTATCTCGAATTCCGATACATGCTATAACTCGAAACCAAAGCTCAAACGCGCCCAATCAGATTACCTATGAACAATATTTTAAAAAGCAATTTACTAACACTATCGGGAAAAACAACACTAAAATTGAAGAGCACTCTGAAAACTTATTCCGCTCTAAACAGCACACAATCGCATGTCCCACAGCCCTTGACCTTGACTCATCCATGCCTAATGTTGAAGAGATACTGTCTAGTTTACCAGATCAAAGCGAATTGCGAAATTCCGAACGCGAATCCCTTACCGTGCTCCCGTATCTCAGTAACGATAAAACTTACTATTTCTTATTCACTAAGATAAATCATTACGATGAAACAAATTACAAGTCTATTTTTAACCTGCTTATGTCCTTACGAGATATCATATTACAAAACAATCCCACACTCACTGACCTAGCGGTGTCAGACTTCACGGAGCCATTTACAAAGATATCATACAGTAAAATATATAATATGATTTCGTTTATATTCCATAATACTAACATAACTATACATATATATAAAAATAAAATGATTTATCCTACCCCAGCTGAAATTCCTCAGATCCTTAAGGAAAATCACGACTCCACCATTGCCGGACACCCGGGAATGAACAGAATGTTTAATCGAATAAAAGCCTCTTATTACTGGAAATCAATGCGCTCAGATATTGAGAATTACGTAAAGTCCTGTAAATTATGCCAAATCAATAAGCCACTAAGAAAATGTAATAAAGCTCCTATGGTAATTACTTCCTCCAGCACGAAACCATTTGAACGTTTAGCCCTTGACATTGTAGGCACTCTCCCGGAAGCCGGATTTCAAAAATTTAAATATATTCTAACCCTCCAAGATGACCTCACCAAATTTTCATGTGCATACCCTCAAGTCACAGCCACAAGCGAAGAGGTAGCTCGTAACCTCGTACATTTCATGGCCCTTTTTGGAATCCCAAAAATGATCCTAACCGACCTAGGCACTTGCTTCACTTCAGATCTATTCAAGCAAATTAACAGCATCTTTAAGATAAAATCCCTATTCTCTACTCCTTATCACCCACAAACTAACGGAGCCCTTGAACGCAGTCATGCGACCTTAAAGGAATATCTAAAATCTTTCGTAAACGAAAATCAAAATGACTGGCACTGCTATATATTTACAGCTATCCTTTGCTATAACACCACTCCTCACAGCGTAACTCAATACACTCCTTATGAACTCCTATATGGACACAAACCCCATATTCCTAATTCGCTCTACGAAACAAGCGATAATCTCACTTATGACGAATACATACGAGCCCTTCAATACCGCATGCGGTTCAGCCGCGAGAAGGCCCTCGAACATATCATTAAAAGTAAAGAAACTTCTAAACAATATTACGACTCCCCATCGCGCGAGGTTTCGTATAAAGCTGGCGATCTTGTTTATCTAAAACAACACCACAGACTCCGCAAGGCTTTATCCCCAGTGTGGAAAGGTCCTTACAAAATAATAAAAGTCAATAACAAACACAATGTTACTCTCTGTATTAACCGCCGCCATACTAAGTATCATGTTAACGAAATAAAGCCCGCTCATCCCTAAATAAATAATTACTCTCTTTTCAGAACCCTCTCACAAAGATGTTCCGCTGGAAGCAAAATAACACCGATCCTTCAGAGCCCCGGAATGTATTTTGACCCCTCAACTACCGTACATTTCTTTCACGATTCCTGGAATGTTGTAACTCACACAAATATTATTTCTTTAAATCCCCACTTACAGAGTATTGAACGCCTTCTTAGTAAAACGACTACTTTATGTAACCGTATTAACTTAACTTCTCTTTTCGACTGCACTGACATAGCAACCTCCACACAAACACTACTCGAATCTAACTACGCCAAGTCCTTATCACTATTTCATCTATTATCTCATAATATTACCAGTAGCAGATCCAAGCGATCTATAGAATTTGGAGGCGAAATTCTAAAATTCTTCTTCGGTACCCTAGATGCAGACGACGCCCGAAAATACGATGACGCAATAGAATCCTGTCAAAAAAATGAGCATGAGATCTTCCATTTAATGAAAGAAAATATTCATATAGTTAAATCAAGCATTAACACCTTTAATTCGACTATCTCTAAATTAAACGCTAATGAATTAAAAATAAACACTCAACTCGAACACATGAACCAAGCCTTGACTCAAGTTACAAAGATAAACGAACAGCTGACTTATATGTCACGCGTCAACAACCTTGTAAACGTAATAGAAAGCTCGTTACTCGCAGCGTCCAATTACCTTGATTCAATTTTGAATGCTATCCTGTTTTCAAAAACTAATATCCTACACCCTTCGATACTTTCACCCTTTACACTTTATCACGAACTATTGAAAAATAGTAATAACTTTAATCGCAACTTAGACTTTCCTATCCCAGTATCTTTGCAAAATATCCACACTATAATTGACATCTCTAAGTTAACATCTTATTATTTTAACCAAAAGTTAGTATTCATCTTAAGTATCCCATTAGTTTATCCCGAGAAATATACTGTTTACAAAACCCTTCCATTACCCATTCCTCACGAAATAGAAAACCCTAATACTTTCTCTCTCATACATCCCACTAGCTCTTTCATGGCGATAAGCGACGATAAATTACATTACGCACTATTTAATGATTTAAACGCGTGTACCGTAGTATCAAGCGAATATTCCATTTGCCCATTGTCAACTATTTACTCTAGTATTAACAACCCCTGTTGCGAGACACGTCTTTTTACCGAAATTTCAACATCTCTACCGAAGGAATGTGATTCCAAGCTGATTTTTGGCGATGTAGATATTTGGCATGTTTTAAATAATAATAAATGGATATTTGTCCAGTCAAAACCATGTCACTTAACTGTAAAATGTAACGATAATATCGAAGAACACCCTGTGTTCGGTACTGGCATTTTAAAACTAACAAATGATTGTATTGGCTACTCAAAAACTATCAGGCTGCTTCCCAGCACATCTAAAGATGTCTTAATACAAAATAACATGCATTCAGATTTTAATATTATAGAAGATGACTGCTGTAAGAAAGAAAAGTTTAATAACACTTTACCCTTACTTACCCCTATTTCTATTAGTAATATTAACCTTGACTCTTTAAAATATGCCTCTCATAAATTAGATAGTTTAGAAAATGATTTAGATAACTTACAGCAGCAATCTCATCTCGTGAGATACGGAACATACTATTCTAGTGTTACTTTATTTTTAGTTAGTTTTATCATATTGTACTTTATTTTTAAGTGTATTAAATGGTGTAACTTTAGCAATAATAAACGTTCAGCATCCAAATGTTGCATTCAAATATTTAACCAATGTAATAACAAACATAAAAATAAGACTCAAACCTCTGTTTCAAATTCCATAGAAATGTCAGAAAGTTCAGAAGACGAAAAGAAATCCGTAAAATCATTACCCATCTTCCAAGATGTATCTCGAGTGAATCAGGTTAAATTTAATTCTTCCAGAAATATTTGTAATCATTAAGACTTATTCATTGTAATTTTAATATTCCCTTACAGTTTTATAAAATGCTGAACGTAATTTAGATATGGATAAGTATTAGCATTAAGTAATTTAGATAAGCTTCCATGTTTAAGATAGATCTTGTAACTCAGCTTCATCTATTTGAGATAAAGCTTCGTTTTATCGGGGGGGCTGTTATATCCAGCCATAGCATGTACAGATTGCTAAGTCAGCAATGCAACCATGCGGCCTGCGACGCTTTGACGTCATAACGAAAGTTATAAAAGTAAGTAAAGAGGTAAATTAGTTCAGTTCGCCGTATTATGTCCTAGTATAACGACATCTCGTATTTTGTGTAAATTGTGTGAAGTGAGTTTTTATTTACAATAAATTTAGTGGTGTAACTAAGAGTTTTTTTTAAAAACTCCCCTGGAAGCTGCCCTATAACAGAACGTCAGTGGTAACTAAGCACTCAAATACGTACGTCAGCAGCCAGGGTGCCACAAGTTGCTAAGCAGTTGTTATTTCCAAGATAACTAAGTATAGATGTTTTATATGATTAACTTTTAAAAATATTGCTGCAAGTGTTTGTCATAATACTTATTTAGGTATGTTTCAGGCCAATTTTGAGACAGCAAATATGTCCCTAAGTTGTACGTCATAATCATCGCCCTAGCGTTTGTCCCATGTTTTAGCCCGAACGGGCTTGGAGTCCACTTGACAACCTAATCCTGTGAATTGACGTAAAAAACCTCTCAAAGTTAAAACAAAAATCTGATTTGACTGACCGGTTGGCGTAGTTGGTAGTGACCTTGCCTGCTAAGCCGGTCCCGGGATCAAATCCCGGTCAGGGCATTTATTTGTGTGATGAACACAGATATTTGTTCCTGAATCATGGATGTTATCTATGTATGTATTTGTATATTATACATATCGTTGTCTGAGTACACGCAACACAAGCCCCTTCTTGAGATAAGTAACTGCCGAACAGATTCCTATGCGGGGGGGGGTCGTTATCTCTGCAGCTGACTGTACATGTTACTCTTTCACGCAAAAACTACTGAATGGATAGCGATGAAACTTTACAACATTATAGCTTATACATCAGAAAAGCCCCAACGGTCCATGTGAATATAAAATAATAAATATAATTGCTGCTGGACGGCAGATGCAGCCATAAGTAAGTATGTTATGTACTTCTAAGAAGCCACTTGAATTTGAGTATGTAACACCTCTTTTCTTAAAAATACATTTTATCAGTAAGTGGCTAGCTAGAGAATGTATTTAAAATCGATAGGTTTATATTTTACTTGTCAATGTCACCGTCTTCTGTCGAGTTTTGGTCTTAGAATTCTAATTGTTCATTGAATATTGTTCGTGAAGCCATGCTTCGAATAGACCAAGAAACCAAAAAGAAAATTATTGATTTGAAGAACGCTGGTCTGTGTGTTACTGATATTTTGGATGAAATAGGTGTATCAGTAAGTATTGTTTTTTTTTTACTAATTCGGCTCACATTGCTAAATATCTTAAACATAATAAAATGGATGGTGTACATTTTATTATTCTCTTTCAGAGGAATACTGTTTACCTTTGGCTGGAAAGGTGGCAATATGAAGGAAATTCGAATTGCCATGTTACTACAGGCCGCCCCCGGTGTACTAACGTCAACCAAAACAGGCTCATGGTGGAAAGGGCAAGAGCAGATAGATTCGTGAATACGACGCAGATCGCTGCTCAAATACAAATATCTAACAGCACAGTAAGGCGAAGACGAATGAGAGCGGTCTGAAGCATACGAGGGCTGCTATTTATATATCCGGAAACCGGGATTACAATCTTCTTAAATAGCATATTTGACCGCCATGGTAAAATTTGAACTTTTTTAAGTATATAAGGTATATTTTTTCTTCCTTATTAACGCTCGTGTTTTGTTTTTGACGGGTTTTAAATGTCATCTCGCAGCAAGAATGGAACTCACTCGTGAAAATATTCGTGCTATGATTTATTATGATTTTCGGCGTGGTTTAACGCAACAACAGTGCATAGATCAACTAACTTCAACTTTTGGTGATGAAGCCCCATCTAAAACTACTGTGTATCACTGGTTTAGTGAGTTCAATCGTGGACGTAGTATGCTTACGGACGAAGTGAAGGCAGGTCGCCCGAAATCGGTCGTTGTACAACAAAATATCGAGGCTGTGCGAAAACTTATAATGGACGACCGACATGTTACGTACCGCGAGATAGAGGCGACTCTGGGTATTTCTATGACCAGCATTAATAGCATATTACATAATTATTTGGCTGTAAAAAAAATTTGTTCGCGTTGGATACCCCACAACTTAACAAATGAGCAAAAACATGCTCGCGTCGAATGGTGCAATAAAATGTTAAAAAAATATAACCGTGGTGACTCAAAAGCCGTTTATAACATCTATACAGGTGACGAATCCTGGATCTATGCATACGATCCCGAAACGAAGCAACAATCAACGGTATGGGTGTTTCAAAATGAGCCGAACCCTACGAAAGTTACTCGTGCAAAAAGTACATTGAAACAAATGGTGGCCTGCTTCTTCGGTATTAATGGCCATGTAGCTACAGTGCCACTAGAAAACCGTAGAACGGTTAATTCAGAGTGGTACACGACCATTTGCTTACCGGAAGTATTTGAACAAATTCGTAAAACTAACCAGCGACGAAGAATCATTCTTCATCATGACAATGCCAGCTGTCATATTTCACGCGAAACAACTCTATTTTTGGAGGGTCAAAATGTGGAATTAACGGGTCATCCGCCGTACAGCCCTGACTTGGCACCCAACGATTTTTATTTATTTCCAAATATAAAGAATAAATTACGCGGTCAACGATTTTCGACCGCTGAAGATGCTGTCGACGCATTCAAACAACACGTTATGGAGGTACCTCAGGCGGAGTGGCAGAAGTGCTTTAAAAATTGGTTCACGCGAATGCAAAAGTGCATAGATCATCAAGGGGAATACTTTGAAAAACAATAAAACTATTTTCAGCCGTGTACGTTTGTTTGTTTTTTTGTTTCCGGATATATAAGTAGCAACCCTCGTAGGATACCGGCCAAGAAGCAGTTTTAACACAAATGCACAAAGATCTCCGGTTAGCATTCGCGGCAAGATACCTTAACTACGACTTTAGCAAGGTATGTTTCATGGATGAGAAAGTATTTTGCTCCTCTGATAACGGACGAGTCAATTTATGGAGAGTAGACAACTCAAGATACCACGAGCGGAATATTTTACTAAACGAGCGAAGCGGTCGTATTACCAATGCATATTGGGGGTGGATGTCTAAAAATCGTCTCGGGGAGCTAGTTGAAATTTCAGGCAGAATGAACACAATGCAATATAAAAGCATCCTAGAGGATTCATTCTTGCCGACAGCTCAGGTGGTGTATCCCGGTGAACATATTACATTCATTCAGGACAATAGTTCGATTCACAATTCGCATATAGTCCAAAACTGGATTGATCGTCTACAACGGAGAGGAGTATTAACGTTGATAAAATTACCACCTAAGAGTCCGGATCTTAACCCTATCGAGAATTTGTGGGGAAAAATGGTACAACAATGGGATACCTCGCAAGCGAGAACACGGGAGAACTTAAACAGACACGTATATAATATATGGGAATCCTTCAGGGGCAAAAACCTCTGCCAAAATTTAGTAAGTTCGATGCGACAACGTTTACAGGACGTTTTCAATGCTGAAGGTGGAGGATATACGCGATATTGAGATAATAATTATATTTTTTGTTTTTCATATAGGTCAAGGAGTATACTGTTAAGCGGGAATTCATCGAATAGGGACGTCACTAATTTTCGGTCACATATACCACATCTCTATGGCATTTGACGTAAGCCTATGAGACAGAACTCCTTGAGCTTTCATGGACAGCGGCTGTGCACTATTGTATTTTAAATTTAGTAGTGGTTCTTAATAAATAACTTGAAAAGACATTTGTGTTTATTAGATTCAGAAGTGAGATAATTCTTGCCCATAATTGAGTGGAACTTTCTGAAGCAGCTTTGTGGTGAATTGTGACAATAAAGTGAGTCGAAAACGGAACAATAATTGTGTAACGTAGCGTGGTGCAGTGCGTCGCGTACGCAGTCAGTGGTCGGGGAATTACCGATACCGAGGTTTGGCCGGCGTCGTTGTCAAGTTGTGCCGCTGCCGAGCCGCCGCCTCAGATCTGTGTTTACATTAACGCAAATACTTGGATCTTGGTGAGATCGTTTCATATTACTGAAGATAAGACCCTTTTGTTGTTGATAAAATAACGAGTGTTGGGAATTGTTTTAACCTTTGAATGAATATTATTGACATTATGGTGCCGTTGTATTAGTTTTTGTGCATCGTTTGGACTGGATTGCAGCAACGTTTTGCTCTGGGAATAGCGCTTGTTCTCGGATACAAATATCAAAATAAGTAAAAAAAAAAAAAAAAAAGATTGTAATAATAATTGTGTGAATAGACTCGATGTAGTAATTGTGAACTTAAGTTAATTGTAGCATAACGTTTTGCAAATGGGTCGTTCAAAACATAAGAAACGGTCTCGGAGGAGTTCAAGTTCTTCACCTTCACCTAATAAAGAGCGGAAGAAGTATAAGAGAGACTTGAGTCAAAAAGATGATCGCATTGCTGCTTTAGAGGGATTAGTCAAAGAATTAAGGAAGTCAAGGAATTACTACAGTGAGCAAACTCCGCCAACTTCTAGTTCTACACCACAAACAGAACAGATTTCTTCTGCTAGTTTTAGCCACCAAAAATCGAGCTCATTGATTCGTTATGTGGGACGAAATGATTTCATACCAGACTTTAATCCACAAACAACATCTGTATCTATTGAGCATTGGATTCGTAACCTAGAGAGTACTGCTAAAATGCATGGGTGGGATGAGAGAACTTTAATCTGCAATTGCACTGCTAAGTTGGGTGGTTATGCAAAAGGATGGTATGAACAACAAGCCTCATATGAAATTACCTGGCAGGAATGGAAAGAAAAGCTTATAAAAGCTTTTCCATTCACTAAAAACAAATTGTCGCAAATTCGAGACTTAGTTAATAGATATAAGTTGCCTAATGAGGACCCAATAGAGTTTTATTATATAAAATTAGGGATAGGCATGTCATGCCAGTTAGGTGACGATGTCATCACTAAAGCCATCATCGGGACACTTGGTAACAAGTTACTGGAAATAGGGGCCAAGTCAGCAGGATGTCGGGATACTGGCTAAATATTGAAGAAGGGAGAAAATGATTGTATTGCGAGAGCAGATCCACATGCAGCAAATAATGATGCAATAGATGAAGTTAGAGTAGGTAAACATCTGAATGAAGAAGATAATGCAAGTCTGAACCGTCTTTTAACTGAGTATGACCACTGCTTTTCTGGCAATGGAATGGAACTAGGAAATTGCAGTGTTGAAATGAGTATTAAATTGACAAATGACAAGGTTGTTAATTATAAGCCATACAGAATGTCATTTCACGAAAGAGACATAGTCAGAAACATCACTAAGGAGTTACTTGATGCTGGAATAATCGAATCGTCTGAATCTCTGTTTGCCAGTCCAGTTTTACTGGTAAAGAAAAAGGATGGTGGTTATAGATTATGCGTGGATTACAGGGCGCTTAATAGGATTACCTAAAAGGAAAGGTACCCATTACCTGTTATACAAGATTTGTTAGACATAGTGGTGGGTCATTCTGTATTTTACTGCTTAGACCTGGCTAATGGATACCACCAGATAAGAATAGCTGAAGAGTCAAGACCTCTGACCGCATTCATGACACCTGATTCTCATTTTCAGTACAAAATGATGAGTTATGGCCTTTGCAACGCTCCTGCGGTTTTCCAAAGAGCAATGAATGAAATACTAGAGCCAGTCCTTCATACTTGTGCAGAAGTATACATAGATGACATTATCGTTTGGGGAAAAGATACTAGAAAATGCCTTGAAAACCTAGAAAAGGTGTTGAGTCTGATTGAACAAGCAGGGGTCAAATTAAAGTAAGTGTTCATTCCTCACTCAAAGTGTCGAATACTTGGGTCATGTAATATCTGGCGGTGAACTAAGACCCTCATCTCACAAAATAACTGCTGTATCTAACTTTAAAACTCCAACAAGCATCCACGAGATGCTTCAGTTTTTGGGACTAGCGAGTTATTTTCGCAAATTTATACAAGGCTTTGCAAGTATTGCTCGACCGCTTACCACACTCACAAAGAAAACCTCCGAATGGCCTTGGGGACCTGCGCAGGAACAAGCTATACAAACTCTGAAGGATATACTGACTTCAGATCCAGTTCTTGCAATTTACCATCCTGAACGGGAAACCCAGATTCATACAGATGCTTCAAAATTGGGCCTCGGCGGAGTGCTCCTTCAAACACAACCAACCGGCGAGGTGAAAGTTGTCGCTTACGCTAGTCGGCAAACTACAGCTATTGAATCAAAGTATCATAGCTTTGAACTAGAGGGTCTGGCCGTGGTCTTTTCCATTCAGCGGTTTAAGGTGTACGTCTCTGGTATTAAATTCCGAGTTGTGACAGACTGCTCAGCTTTACGCTTAGCTTGGTTAAAAAGAGACTTATCACCGCGTATTGCTCGGTGGTGGCTCGATCTACAAGAATACAAATTTGATGTAGACCATCGTCCTGGTACTGCCATGGCGCATGTAGATGCCCTTAGTCGGAACCCGGTATCGATACATCACATTCAAGAAAGAGACTTGATAGACGCCTTGCAGGAATGAGATGAAGAAATCCAAAGATTGATAGGAAATTTTACATTGGAGCAAAAGGCTATTAAAAAAAAATGGTCTTACCAAAGACTATAAAATGATTGAAGGGAAGTTGTGCCGATTAGTGAATAATGATTTTAAACCAGTATTGCCAAGGAGTGCAAAGTTTCATATTTTACAGATATATCACGATGAAAATGGCCATTTAGGAGTAGACAAGTGCTTAGAAGCCATACGGTCTAAGTATTGGTTCCCTAAAATGAGAAAGAGCGTTGAAAAATATGTGGCAAGTTGTATCGGGTGCCAGTTTACAAAGAAACCTACTGGGAAACAACCAGGTCTGTTACATCCAATCCCGAGAGTGGCCGTACCATTTCACACTGTACATGTGGATCATCTGGGCCCATTTTGCAAAAGCAATGGAAAAACATATATCTTCGCGGTTATCGACGGTTTTACCAAGTTTGTGTGGCTTGAAGCAGTCACAAGTGCCAACGCAAAAGGAGCCATCAATGCTTTGGTTAGATTGAGTCATGTGTTCGGATATCTGGAGAGAATTATCAGTGACAGAGGTACCGCATTCACTGGCAAGGGGTTCTCACGATATTGTGAAGAGAATGGTGTTAAGCACGTACTGAATGCGGTGGCCTCTCCGCGGGCAAATGGACAGGTCGAACGTCTAAACCGAACCATTCTTGGCTCATTGTCAGCTCATATGGGTGAGGAACGAAAGGGGTGGGATGCTTACCTGCCAAAAGTCCAACTAGGCATCGATTCTACGGTAAGTCAAGGTACAGGAAAATCACCTTTGCAATTATTGTGAGGTCTAAGACCCCGTCTGAGCCGAGATTTGCGGGGTGCAAGTTATAGTGAGAATATAGAAACACTGAGAGATGAGGCAACCAAATCCATTGAGGAAAATGCCTCTAAAATGAAAACGCGTTATGACAAAAGTCGTTGTGACAGTGTGCCCATTTCAGTTGGTGAACTTGTTATGATAGAGCGTCGTATTTTACGCCCAGGTCTGTCTAGTGGAAAATTAGTTCCAAAATATGCAGGACCTTATAAAGTAACTGCTGTCTTGCCAAACGATCGCTACGAGGTGACATCATGCATGAAGGGCAAATGGGGCTACAAGAACATAATAGCCGGCGATAAGATCAAGATGTGGCAGAGCAGGTGCATAAGCTCTTCATCAGGTGAAGAGTAGTAAGTGTAAATAGTAATCAATTTCCGTACTGCCTTCGGGGCCCAATCAGCACACTATCATACGATTTTCACGCTTGCTTTCGGAGCCTTCATAGCGTTTATGTTGTACTGCCTTCGGGGCCTGATCAGATTTATCATACGATTTCACGCTTGCTTTCGGAGCCTTCATAGCGTTTATGTTGTACTGCCTTCGGGGCCTGATCAGATTTATCATACGATTTCACGCTTGCTTTCGGAGCCTTCATAGCGTTCACGTTGTACTGCCTTCGGGGCCTGATCAAAATTATCATACGATTTTGACGCTTGCTTTCGGAGCCCTCATAGCGTTCACAGTTCACACTTTACTGCTTCCGGGGCCCTATACAGTACTTTTACATGAGTTTCACGTTTTGCTTCCGGAGCCTTACAGTGTTCGTATAGTGCTTGCTTAAGGAGCCTTACAGCACAAGTTTCATAAATCATTACACGCTTGCTTACGGAGCCTACACAGCGTTGTATCAGTGCTTGCTTAAGGAGCCTTACAGCACAAGCCTCATTAAATTATTACACGCTTGCTTACGGAGCCTACACAGCGTTGTATCAGTGCTTGCTTAAGGAGCCTTACAGCACATGTATCACTAGGTCATGGTACGCTTGCTTACGGAGCCTAAAATGCGTTTATGACCGTGTTTGCTTACGGAGCCTACAAAGCGTTTATGACCGTGTTTGCTTAAGGGGCCATATAGTACAAAGTTATCACAAATTACACGCTTGCCTCCGGAGCCTACATAGCGTTTGTAATAGTGCTTGCCCCTGGAGCCTTATAGCACTTATGTTATAAATATTTACAACATCAGCGTTGACTTCTGCTCTCGAATATGGACCGAGGGCAACGGCTATCAAGGAAAAAAGAGTTTCGAGGAGAAGACCTCAGCTGCCATTGCAGATGACGATTCTCTCCTTCGGGGACCGAAGAACTGCAGGATGGCCGAACTGTTAAGCGGGAATTCATCGAATAGGGACGTCACTAATTTTCGGTCACATATACCACATCTCTATGGCATTTGACGTAAGCCTATGAGACAGAACTCCTTGAGCTTTCATGGACAGCGGCTGTGCACTATTGTATTTTAAATTTAGTAGTGGTTCTTAATAAATAACTTGAAAAGACATTTGTGTTTATTAATACATACCTAGTTTATTTTTAAGTAATGTTATTTGTTAAATAAAATTAGCGTATAAAAAATATTGTTTCATTTGTTATTAAAATATTTTAACCTTGTTTGATAACATTTTTGCTTGGACACTCACGCATATAGAGTACCTAATCCAAACTTAACCCTTAAATGCATGATTTTTTATTTTATAGATTATTTATAATTAATAACATTATATTAAAGCTGTTTTTGCGGTTTTATTATAGCTGCTCATTGCTTTGTAGACATTTGGCAACAATATGCATTTAAGGGTTAAGTCAAAAACGTCGACAAACAGTTACATAAGAAAGATTATTTTCAAAAAAGGATGCAAAACCCTGTTTTCACGTGTTAGACACTATTTTAAATGATAATTTTCTTTTTGTTCTTTTAAATGACACCATTCTGATATAATATTATTGTCTTCGGTTGCCGCGATTGTTATTCATGAAATAAAACAAATAAATACGAATTATATCGCGTGAAATGAAACTTGAACCCGACATTTCAAATAGAAAGCAAGCAAGAAGGATGGCGTGGCGTGTTTCAAGTTAGAAAGAAATTCTGTTTTCTACTTCATTTGTACATGATTAAATGATTGACGATTAATGGTTAATATTCACTATAAAACTATTTGGAATCATCCTATATTCAGCGTGACGTCAAATTGATGTCATCGGCACGAAAAGTACGGGCCCTGCTTATCAGTAAGTTTATTGAAAGGCATCTGTCAAACGATTAAAGAGAAAAACGTGAGATGGATGTATGTGATGACAAGACTGTACTGCTTTCGATGATTGTCAAAACGCTGACCTAAAATTAGTATGGCAACTTTTCATTCAATATTCGACTTTATATGCCCATAAACGTCCATTTTCCCATGTTGTCCAGATATATTTGACACACTGACTGCTTAGATACTACTGCTTTTTTGACAGCTTCGGTAATAATGACTATTTGTAAGTATAGAAATATTTGAATAGCGACTGTTAAGATATTTGTGACACGATAAGTGCTCACGGATAAATACAGCCATGACAGTTGACAATTTTTTGATGGTTTAAACGCTGACCTCTCTTTGAGCACCTGGAGCGTATAGCGACTTTTGCTGCTGACTGTACATACAATAAAATATAAGGTGAACTCTAAAATGTTACGAATACACAACTTTTTGCTCGCGACTTCATTCCGATGGGAATTCTAGAAAACCTAGACGTATTCTTGGGCTACATAATAAATAAACCTTAATTACAGTAAACATATGACGAATGTCAGTTCGTTTGCCTGTCCATCTTGTACAGAACAACGGAGAAACAGATCGACATGATTCTTTTTTGAATACAGATGGATGTTTTGAATAGAGATGGGTCAAACCGTAAATTTATTAAACCGATTTAATCGACTCCAAAACATATCCAAACCGGTTTGGCTAAACTGATTTCACTTAATATGTTTCCAATTATTTATCGTTACCAACCTAGTGCGTAGGATTTGACTGATTTCGCAGATATGATTGTGTTCGCCAATATGATCAACCAATAACCAACCATTAACGCGCCTGGCCGATTGACTATAGCCGGTTACGTCCATGGTCTCGAAGGGAACTGTTCCTTCGAGACCATGGACGTAACGCGACGTCCGAAACGTCGAAGAATTACCAACGAAAGGTAATTAAGTAAATCATGTTTATAGTAACGCGATTAAGTCCCGTTTTGCTGTGTTGTCATACATGTGATATTGTAGGCGAGTTATCGCAACAGCTAGCAACCTTAATGCTAGAACCATCCTCAATCTCGCCTAGCCAGATTTTACAAAATCTAGATTTACTGTTCGTCACACCGTGACGTCAGCGCGCATTGTCTTACCGTTATAAAACGTAAACAAATAAAACGGACGTAAACAAGGTAAACGGCAGGGTTGGTAAACAACGGGCGCTGGCGGCACAGATCGCCCTGCTTCGGTAGACTTTGGCCGAAGCGGGGACGAAGTGACGGGTTACACGATTTCGCTTTTTAACAGTATTTTAATAACACCACTGCTGCGGCAATTAAGTTATCTTGATCTTTGTACATTTTTTCATATATTTTGGACATAAGGTTTAGAAAATAGATGAGGGGCAAAATTCATGCCACTTTAGGAGCGATTATTTTCGAAAATGTCCACTAAATATTTTTTTTTTTTTTTCAGAAACTTCAAAATGTTTTATAAGATCTGTCGATATATGTGCCAAACAATGATAATTGCTGATTTTTTTAGTTTCGGTAACATGTATGGAGTACCCCCCAACTTTTATTTTGTTTTATTATTTAACTATTAAACTACGTAGCGGCTGACACAAGACACTTATACTCCAAATTTCATCAATGCACATTTTGTAGTTTTTGAGTAAAATGCCTTTGACATACGGACGGACACGGACGGGCGGACATGACGAAACTATAAAGGTTCCGTTTTTGCCATTTTGGCTACGGAACCCTAAAAAAGTGGAAGAAGAAAATAGCCCATAAAGGCTTTATATTATGCGCTATGCGACTTAATACTGATAAATGCGCAAAAAAAACCATTTCCGCGAAAATCTATTAAATCAAATAGCTTTCTTGTCAATCTCTCTTGTTAAACGAGTAACTGTTTTCAGTCTATCTAATCTGCGGCCGATAAGGTTTGTAAGGCCGCGATGATAGTAATTTATCAGCGTCATACGTAATTTCTACAAAATGGGTTTTCCCGTAAAAACATATCGGACGTAAAAAAAAACAAAAACATTACAGTTAGTTTATCTTCCGCCTACTAGAAGTTGCCGCATCTATTTCGTGATAAATATACAAACATAAAAATACCGATTTACGGAGATTAAAATGGCCTAGAACTTATTTTCATTTAAATTACTTTCATGAATACAAATTTATTTTTAAAATATAACAATGGTCTTGGAGCTATAACAGAACTTTTTAATCGACTCCCAAAACGGACTCCCCCGTTCTCAATAGGGAATATGCATTATTATTTTTAACTAGAAGGTGCCTTCGCGGAGACTTCGTTCTCGGAGGAGAAAAAGTCATCCCACCAAAAACATTCTGTAAAAAACTAGCCAAGTCTCGATGGAGCTGCTTCTTTATCTCTAAAAAGTAATGAAATCTAGACAAAGTCGTGCCAAGTCTAAGGTTCCTTACTACGATTTCTTTAGTATTATAGTTAATGTTGTGTGACTTGGCCATTGAAGGGTACACAAGGGTACAAAACCAGGTGCTCCATGACACCATTGCACCAATCTGTCGCCAGAACCGCTACCCATTGTCGATGGAAAATTGCCACTTCGAAAATGTTGATTCAATAACCAGTCAATTGTAGGCTTGACAAAGCTGCGTATTTCAATAATACTTATGTATAGGCGAGCTTGAAACAAACCGTATTATTATTGTTTTTTAGTACAGACGGACTTCTAATCATTGATAGAATCGGTTCAGTAGGATATTTCCTGCATCCCTTTGTAGCGCCTACTCAATGCAGAGCCTGATGTTCCACGAAGCCTTAGTAACACAATGCAATATTTATGACACCATTAGCTGATTTTATGATGGAGCCGGAAGGTGGTCATAGGAACTCTGTAATAGAATAACGTAATCCTACCGAGTTTTGGGTCTTTAGAATCGTCTTAGCGAGTAGTTGATAGATGTTTAATTAAAAGTACAGTCGGAAATAAAGCTTGCCATAAAAATGAAATTTTTGACAGAAAGTCAGCGAAAGAGAAAAAAATATAACTCTTTTTTTCTTTTGTGTGTAAAAAGTATCTAAATGCCCAGCTACCCGTGTACCAAAAATAGTTGAAGCAGAGGGCTTGCAGTGGGCGGGGCGAACCGAGATATTTACCTTCTCGCCGGCTAGACCGGGTTGTGGCGATCAGTCTGGGGCTGTCGTCGAGAGAGTAAGCACGCGTACCTACGATCTGCCGTCTGGATCGATTGGTCTCGGAGCGTGTCGTATTGATAGATATACTTACCTTAACAATTGATTATAAAAGCGCCATGAAATGCACTTTGAAAAGAGGTTACGTGAATTGTTCTGTAAATGGATGTTTGAATACATATTTTAAGGACGGAACGTACGCTTTTTTGTCAAATTGTGAAGGGGTAAATTATTTTTTTTATTACTTACGGAGTAGGTACGTGTTTATTATTAAACTGTGTTTTACGTGACTTAAACCATTAATAGATTTAAGCATCTACAGAACTACACAGTAGGTACTGTGTGTGTACAAAAGATAAAACACTTTACCAGTACTTACATTGTTTTAAACTACCGCGGTTATTAGGTAGGTATGCGGAGGTGAATTATTCGCGCCATATATTATAATAATAATAAATAGGTTCATTATTACATTAAAGTCACACAATTGTAAATACATATATTTGTTTCGGATTATAAAATTTGAGTGTTTTTTGTGGAACCCATACATAGTAAGCTCTCACAACATCCTATCCTATCCTATCCTTATTTCCTTTTTTTATCCTTATTTTATTTTCCGTTATCTTTATTTCCTTTTAAGGATGACATACGGATTTTTTTTATTAAATAAATGTTAATTAAAAATGTCTTTTTTATCACTATGTTATGTGCGATAGCTACGAAACGGCTGAGTTGTCGATGTAATTGAGATATGTGAAGTAGCTTGTACAGTCAGCGTCAATTTGACATATTCCAGTTGTAAAATCGTCAGCTACTTTTGATGCTGACCGTACTTAATGTCGGCTCACTTTACCCAAACGACATCTGGTAAGCTACAACACCTTTTGTCCTCATTGATGTATTCCAGGCGTGACAACCCTAGCACTACACGTGCCGCGTGCGAATGAATACAAGTTATACGATAGTCAGAGAGGCATATATTAGGCACGTTTCTCATGCGGTAACAGCGTTTTTACGAGGAAGCGAAATTTCTGTACTTGTACTATAACTTATTCTGTGGTTGAAGTCTGTTTAGCCGATTTGGCGTGATGAAGCCACAACGACACATACAAAAAATCCAAAAACAATATTTTTTCGTTTCAATCATCTCCAAATAGTCAGTTAAATTTCAATTTCACAACTTCATAATAAGTAAAAAATAGTTAAAAGTCCGTTTAGCCGATTTGGCGTGATGAAGCTACAACGACACATACAAACATGTAAATAATACAAAAAAAAAATTCGTTTCAGTAACCTCCAAATAGTCCGTTACATTTAATTTTTACAACTTCATAGTATAGTTAAAAATAGTCAAAGTCCGTTTAGCCGATTTGGCGTGATGAAGCCACAACGGCACACACAAACATGAAAATAATAAAAAAAAAATCTTTTTCGTTTCAGTGACCTCCAAATAGTCCGTTAAATTTCATTTTTAACCCCCGGCAAAAACGAGGGGTGCTATTATAAGTTTAACGTGTCTGGAACTCTGTGTATCTGTCTGTGGCATCGTAGCGCCCATACGGATGGACCGATTTGAGTGCGGTTTTTTTGTGTCATAGATAATTTTATCCCGAACGATAAAACTTTGTTTGATAAAAATCGGAGCACTCGTCTCCAAGATATTTAGTTTTTAGTGAAACAAGTCAGGGGGTTTTTATTTTCTTTACTTATTACAACTTGATAATAGTAAAGTAATACACAATAATCCAAGAACAATAAAAACATCTTAGTAGAATCATGAATGCAACAGAAAAATAGCCGGGCATAAGTATTTATATCTTTGTGGCATTTCGTGGCAAACCTTTTATGACTAGAGGTCACCCACAAAGCCTCGTGGGTGGCCGAAACATTACTTGCCAAATTCAAATGCAGACCTTTCTACGGGATTAACATTTTCAGTGAGGTTTAGAAATTTTAACGTCTGTTTTGCATTATGATGTTCATTTTGTGTACATAGTTTAATCCATACTAATATTATAAATGCGAAAGTGTGTCTGTCTGTCTGTCTGTCTCTCTGTTACCTCTTCACGCCTAAACCGCTGAACCGATTTGGATGAAATTTGGTATGGAGATAGTTTGAGTCCCGGGGAAGGACATAGGCTACTTTATATCCCGGAAAAATACCTTTATCCGCGATAAACGAATTTAAGGCGGACGAAGTCGCGGGCAGAAGCTAATGGGTAATAATAATCATGCATCGAATACTACTTTCATTCCTAGCTCAGAACAGAATGCAGTTTTGGCACACTTAAACTCTCTTTTTCGGGTAAACGAGTGATTTTCAGACAAGAATGTGGCAAAATAATTATCAATGTGTTCAACATGCTGAGTAGGGGTCCTTTTTAGCTTATAAAATCTCGATTTTGGAGTTCTTCTTTGGTTTTTGGGTCCTTATGCGTTAATTAATGCGATATATCTAGACACGCGGTAGCGTGTCAAGCCAAGTTCAAGCAAAGGAACGCTATGAGCGCCGAGTGTAATATTACACGAACCACTTGGTGCCACTTTTGACCCTTCTATAACTCAAAACCTCTTTAACGTAAACACATAAAACTACGTGTGAAGCCCAAATTTCATGAAGCTAGCTCAAACGGTTATAAAGATATGAAGGTCAAAAAGTCGCAAATTTTAGCACTGACTGACTGACATATAGTACCTAAACCTAACCTACTTCCAGATGACCTAGAAGGATGAAATTTGGAATCCAGCTCGGTAATTGTGTGTAAGCGTAGGAAAAATCTAAAAATAAAAAAAGTTACAAAACAGGGGGGTCTCCATACAATTTTTTTTTTTGACGTGATAACGTCTTGTAAATGGATGAACACCAGCTGCATCTACGAAAAAGTGTCACGAGCCGCTCGTTATATTGCGATTGCGATTACGACTGTGCGACTCCGTACACAGGTAGGTGGGTAGGTAGGTGAGTAGGTAGGTAGGTGGGTAGTTAGGTCGGTAGGTAGGTAGGTAGGTAGGAGGATATGTAGGTGGGTGAGTAGATAGGTAGGTAGGAAGGTAGGTAGGTTGTAGGTAGGTGGGTAGGTAGGTAGCCATATCTATGACGCGTCATCGTTTCGAGTGCAAGCGAGAGCGCGGAACAAGCGATAGAGAGGCATGATCGGCCTAAATAAGCGTTCGGCCACGTTATCACGTAAAATTATCGTCCATAAACCGACCTTACAGACAACCGCTTCATTTTTTTAATTGTATCGTTGGAACCGTTACAAACAGATATTTAAAACTATCCCAATATATGTATTATTATATTTGCTATATAACAGAAATATAAAAATAAAGTTAAGTCGAAAAATGAGTGGTGTCCCCATACAAAAAACTTGTAATACGCGCTAAACAACCGGCCAACGGTGTGTCGTCGGCGGCGCGCGGCACTACATAATAATTATACACAGAACAGAAGTAAATCTACATAAAAGCGCTCCCGAGCAATACATAAACATGGGCATCGCTTTATAAATTCACACACTTATTACAGTCACATGGGCACGAGGGTTTCTTCATTCGGATAAAAAGGCCTATGACGATTATGAAGATGTGACGGTAAAAAAGGTACAGAAACACTACAAGAATCAAAATACAGGGAGTAAAATCAATAAGCTTGTAATAATTAATAATCTTCAGAGCTAGCGGAATAATTATTATTCTACGACGAAATATTGTTAATAAAGAGCGATTGTTCCCTGAGGAATATTTTCCAATAAAAGTGAGGCAATAGTTATTCTCTTATTTGCGTTTGTGGATGTACCATGTATGCAAGAGGGTACAATTATTGTATGAGCCCTGAATTCAGTGGAAATAGGTAGTCAAGCAAGTATGCTTGTCAAAGTTTAAAATAACTAGCTGTTGGTCGCGACTTCATCCGCTATGTGTTATTCTGGTGTCTAAACAACAGTACTGGAAAGTTAGGTAGAGATCCGTCCAGTACTTTTTACAATCATGAAGAACGTACATACATACATCGGATGAAACTTTCACTTCTATAATACATATTACGATTAACACGTTCGCCGGCGCTATTTACGAACGTTATTTTTATTACTTGTATGATGACACATTTTTAATAGGTACGAAGTTTTCTTCGACAGTGCAATATTTCTACGTATATCAACAATCTAAGGTCCAACCTTTCGTCGGTACACCCTTGACGTAAGGTAGAGCTTAATTCAGTTACAAAGTATGATTATTAACTTCTTACGCAGCACCTAAAGTAAATAAGAGAATAACATCGCAGGACCAAGAACCCTCGGCACCCAATGAGTGGGAAACTAAGCCGACTCAGCTTCATAAATAATAATAAACATGAACACAAGAGCTGTTTGAAAACTCCATAATGCTGGATAATTACCACAATCAATGAGGCGTTTTTTGTAGAGAAATTTCAAACTTTCTACCACGCTTGTTGTAACCATGAACTACAGCAAAGGACTCTAAATGTTGGGTGTGTTAAGATTATTTTGTCACAGTTTTTATAGGTATGATGGCCTTAAAATCAACAATAACCATTTAGATTCATACATTTTACTGAAACTGGATAAAACTTTTAACCGTTACAACAATTCAAATGACGACAGAACTTTGGCACTTACAATGTTTACCACACTGATTCCGAAATAAAAATTGTATGAATTATCGCTTCTTTGATTGGACTAAGCAACCGTGGTAATAATTGGATGGCAAAGTTCTCGGGAAGTGGAATCATTCACTCGTATCATGACTATTTTTAGGTTTATCAGGTATTACCCTAGAGTATCAGTTCCGGGAAATAGCAAAGATAAACGTCATAAATAGTTAGGTTCTAATTTGTTTTCCCTGTTCCTAATTCAGCGATCTGGGCCCCGTTTCATAAACGCTTGTAACTTGTATTACAAGCGGAAATCTATATCCAACAATTGAATGAAAAAGAGACTTCGGCTTGTAATAGAAATTACAAGCTTTTGAGCAACGAGCCCCAGGTCATGATCGTAGGAAATGGTTTGATTGGGGTCGGTCGTTGTGGGAAACCTTGGGGAGGGCCTATGTTCGCAGTGGACGTCTGTCGGCTGATATGATGATAATGGCAGAGCTAAAGATGTGAGATTAAGACAGGTGACGTTGACAAGCCTAACTATACGGAAAAACTATAAAAAACGGCGTTGCCTTTTGCAAACTAGTTTACTAAGAACACACAAAATCGCATTTTTAAATTTTTTCTCTATAATTTCGCAAATGGAACATAAGAATTAAAAAACCGGCTATGTGCGGGTCGGACTCGCGCACCGAGGATTCCGTACAAAATATACGATACGCTACAAATGGATCTACAGATACAATCCAGTGTTAGCAGAGCCCCTCTCCTAAGCAAAATGTACTCGCGGTGCGCGATTAGACAGACGACATAAAATCATACTGTTTTTAAAATTTGTTGTTTTAGCGGCCTTAAAAATACATCATCTATGAAAATGTTCAGCCTGGTGACAGACAGACACACAGACAGCTAAAGTCTTAGTAAATAGGGTCTCGTTTTACCCTTTGGGTATAGAACCCGGAAAACACCATTGATTATTAATTAACAAAAATATATATGTATTTTTTATTTCTTTTTATGCATTTTATTTTTTATTACTGTCCCAAAGAAATCTACCCCCAAGGAAGCAAAATAGATAATAAACATTTTGACAGCGCATATTTTGCCGTAAAGGCTTAGTTTGTACTCGGTTGGGTTGCTAGAAAGGTATAGTTTAGTCATTATTTAATTAAATCGACTGTTTAGGTTTTTACCATAATCGCTAAAACCTTGCACTTTAACACAAACGCGAGGGCACGCGATTTAATTATTTTTAAACTAGCACAAGAATGCCGGTAGTCGCATTCGTGACATTATAACGTATTCTGCGCCGAAAAGGTTTCATTTCTCGAATTTTTACATTAACACAAAAATACTTTCCGCCCTCGAGCGTATTTCGCTTCAAACAAACCGGCCAAGTGCGAGTCGGACCCATCATGAGGAGTTCCTTACCACTCTACGCAAAAAACACGAAAAATATACATTTTTATGTGGTCCCTGTACCCTGTAATTTTTGTAAGTTTTCAGTACATTGATTATTATAACAACTATAGTATACATGATTTGTGCAAATTTTAATCATGTACCTGTTACGTTTCATAAGGTATTGCAATTTAAAATGTTACGCAAAGAAACTCTTATAAAAGAGTTTTTGCATGGTCCTTCATTAATTTAATTACATTTTTAATATTTGGATAATTTTCAATAAGACTTGTACATACTTTAGGGCTTTAATTAAATCAAACTTTTATTGATTCTTTTGTGTAACAAAGAATACCAATATGTGTTGTATGACTAACTTGTGTTATTTATAAACATATTAACAAAGAAATACCGTTTCGAAATCTTGTTTTATATAAGCGCTTAACTATGTATAGTTTTTTTTTTTTAAATGAATCTCGTAATTTTTATTATAAAATAAATTGCAATTGCTAGTTTGAAATATCGTGCCCTCGCCAGAGAATGAAAGAATTTGGTATGGCTACATTGGCTACCCAAGCCCCTAGGGATCAGACATAAGACGCTACCTCTATCATCCGGTTTATGGAGGTGGTAGAAAAAATCATTAAGCAGTTGCGAGAAGGGGTAATTAAATTATACAAGAGATCCCACTGGGTCTAAGTGTATCTTTAAGGACCCCTGAGATAAGATAAGATAACACACATGTGAAAATTTCAAATGTCTACCTATTGCTACTACGGTTTAGAAACCCACAGGCATCGTCATCATCAGACACTTAGTAATAGGGTCCAGTAGCTACACTTTGGATACGAAACCCTAAAAAAGACTAGCAACATTATAGTATATTAAATGCGGCAACCTCCCATTTTCGGCTAATAACGTTAGAATTTAGTAGGTCATAAATATGAGGTTCAGTATTTTGTTTTAGGACTGTTTTCATATGAAGAAGTCTCAAGACTTTCTGGAAAACTTGAGAAAAATACCTACGTGTGAAGGTTTATGTATTTTTCATATACATGAATAGATGTAAGCTGATGTAAAAATGAAGGAGTATTTTAAGGTGCTTTTCCTGGCTTAAATCCGAGCACTGTTTAGTCAATCGAGATAAAAAAGCCTTTGAGAATTAAGTTTCTTCACGTAGATTAAGTATAGAGTACCTACATCGAATTTTAATCTTTTAGGATGACTGCTAAAGAAGCAACAATAGCTACTGTTGATTTATTTTAAATATAAATCAGCAGCTTTTGTACATAGATACTTATACAGACATTTTATGAATAATCCGTTTTAAACAAACAAATACACTAGGTACTACTAATACAAATTCACAATACTAGTAAGAATAATTAGTTAATTGCTAGTATTTTATTTTATTGCAAGAAAAATAAGTATGTGCATTTCAAACAATAAATTTAAGTTTATGATAACAATAAAAACCTACTTAGAATCATTTGTCTAACACTAACAATTCCATTGTTATATACGACCATTTGGCTCTAAGCACTACGAAATGTTTAAATAGGACACACGCGCCACAGATTATCACATCTTAGCTGTCAGAGATTACCATGTCTGCGAACATGGAGCCAGTGGTGCCAGGCCTCTGAACCTTCGCGTGTTATGTTGGCCACACTGCAATTTGTTACCACTTTCAGCTCAAATGAAATACAGATTACTTAATTTCCAAACGAAATTACAATGATTTGCCTGCCGCCTTCTGTTGACATTGAGGTGTTGGAAGTGTAGCTATACGCTGTTATTGCGGGTTCTAAGTAACTATGATAGATCGTATGTTTTTATGAAGGTTCTTGTTGAATAAGCAACTTTTTACACGTAGAGCGATAAAAAATTTAACCAATAAAACCAGCGAACTCAGTACCATAGCGCATCGCGAACTTTTTATAGACCCTACAAAATAGCCCGTAATGATTCCACTTCTTATGCAAATTTCGAGGACTCATGGGCAAATTGCCTTCGATAGGATCGTTCCAATGAATTCTAAAAATAGTAACGGAATTAGGGCCCGCGCCCGGGGCAAATATCCTGCGAAGTTGACTCGTAAATATGCGGGAACGTCGCGGTATAGACGCTTCCAGAGTAACTTCGTAAGCTTCCTTTCCGATACAAGTAAGAATCCACTAACGACAACAAATCAGCCGTGGGCTTCGTGTATATCGGACATGACTAGTAAATTATATAAAGCTGTACAGACATAATATAAGGATACAAGTATACACGTGTGAAATAAGAGTTCGCAAAACGACGATAATTTTCCAACACTCCTGATGCATGTGTCTATTGATAGTTGAATAAACACTTAGGATAGGGTTCCGTACCAAAAAGGTAAAACCAAAAGGGTTTCTACCCTTATGGTGCGACTCTGTCTGTCTGTCTGCCTGACTATTAGAGCGCCATATCTCAAAAACCACTTATGCTATCTATTTGTGAAATATTTATAAACATGGACAGCCCACATGTATTGCAAAATAGGAAAAAATATAACATATCTTTATAATAATAGATGTATAATGTTAAAACTTTAATTAAAAGGCACTTTTTGTTAATTAATTGAGAAATTAAAAACAATGTTTTTACAGTCAAATATATCATATATAATTTCAGTACCTTAACATAATAATAATTATATCATCATGTGCAAATACTCACATATCTTTTTATTTCTATAAAAAAACAACCGATATGTTGGGGGCAAAAATTAAAAGTCTAGCCACTAGATCGAGTGGTGCAACATATGAAAGGACTTGATCTCGACATTTTTTTAAATTCTTTATTATACTTCAATTTTATTTTATTAAGGAAAATGTGGAAAAAATACCATTTCCCCCTTTATCTCCGAAGTTTACCAAGCGAAAAATCAGCAATTTTCCGGAATTATGAATACGACCGGAATATAAGTCATAACCCGTAATCATAATCTGTCTGTTACTTTTTTTTAAATCACCATAAACATATTTGAATAACCCGGTTTGGCTAAGTTTGCCCCTCATTTGCCCCTCATTAGTATGTTACGCCATAGATACCAGAGCCAAACTTAACTCAAGCGGCAAGTTAAGTCGCAATAAGTGAAAGTTTGTACGGAACCCTCAGTGCGCGAGTCAGACTCGCACTTGACCGGTTATTTTAAGGTGACAATCGATTCTGTTTTCACCGACGCCAATACATATGTATACTGTTATAGATTGAGTAGAAAAACGGTTACTTGTAAGTAAACTGAATAAACTTTTTACAATACAATACAACATTTTTTTATTGCACACCAACAACAGAAATAGTACAAGAGAGCCTTAACATAAAATACGGTAGACAATATGCGGTCTTACCTCAAAGAGCGATATCTTCCAGACAACCTTTGGATAGCGGAAATGACACAGTTTTTAGTTTGTTTTTTGAGTTTGTTTAATTTTTTTTACAATTCGGTTGTATATTTTTTGTGTTTCTTTTTTTATATTTGTTATTACCTCAGAGCTCCGTTATTTGTAAACTGATTTAGATTTTTTGGTTGAAAGGAGGTAGATCCAGTTTGGTCCCATGTAACATTAATAAACGTGTGATGATGGGATTCATGAGGAATTGAAGGATTCCTCAAATATTGTAGTCATACACAACATATGGCGATTTTGGTATTTCAGAAACATATCTTTGCATTTGCATATAGAAAGTGTACGAGGGTTGCTACTTATATATCCGGAAACAAAAAAACAAACAAACGTACACGGCTGAAAATAGTTTTATTGTTTTTCAAAGTATTCCCCTTGATGATCTATGCACTTTTGCATTCGCGTGAACCAATTTTTAAAGCACTTCTGCCACTCCGCCTGAGGTACCTCCATAACGTGTTGTTTGAATGCGTCGACAGCATCTTCAGCGGTCGAAAATCGTTGACCGCGTAATTTATTCTTTATATTTGGAAATAAATAAAAATCGTTGGGTGCCAAGTCAGGGCTGTACGGCGGATGACCCGTTAATTCCACATTTTGACCCTCCAAAAATAGAGTTGTTTCGCGTGACGTATGACAGCTGGCATTGTCATGATGAAGAATGATTCTTCGTCGCTGGTTAGTTTTACGAATTTGTTCAAATACTTCCGGTAAGCAAATGGTCGTGTACCACTCTGAATTAACCGTTCTACGGTTTTCTAGTGGCACTGTAGCTACATGGCCATTAATACCGAAGAAGCAGGCCACCGTTTGTTTCAATGTACTTTTTGCACGAGTAACTTTCGTAGGGTTCGGCTCATTTTGAAACACCCATACCGTTGATTGTTGCTTCGTTTCGGGATCGTATGCATAGATCCAGGATTCGTCACCTGTATAGATGTTATAAACGGCTTTTGAGTCACCACGGTTATATTTTTTTAACATTTTATTGCACCATTCGACGCGAGCATGTTTTTGCTCATTTGTTAAGTTGTGGGGTATCCAACGCGAACAAATTTTTTTTACAGCCAAATAATTATGTAATATGCTATTAATGCTGGTCATAGAAATACCCAGAGTCGCCTCTATCTCGCGGTACGTAACATGTCGGTCGTCCATTATAAGTTTTCGCACAGCCTCGATATTTTGTTGTACAACGACCGATTTCGGGCGACCTGCCTTAACTTCGTCCGTAAGCATACTACGTCCACGATTGAACTCACTAAACCAGTGATACACAGTAGTTTTAGATGGGGCTTCATCACCAAAAGTTGAAGTTAGTTGATCTATGCACTGTTGTTGCGTTAAACCACGCCGAAAATCATAATAAATCATAGCACGAATATTTTCACGAGTGAGTTCCATTCTTGCTGCGAGACGACATTTAAAACCCGTCAAAAACAAAACACGAGCGTTAATAAGGAAGAAAAAATATACCTTATATACTTAAAAAAGTTCAAATTTTACCATGGCGGTCAAATATGCTATTTAAGAAGATTGTAATCCCGGTTTCCGGATATATAAATAGCAGCCCTCGTAAATTGGTCAAGTGGAACTGATAAAGAAGACCACAAAACGTCACGAACGTAAAATTGGAGTTAAAAAATCAGGCTTTTATGGATTAATAATTTGCGGAACCGTAAAATGACTCGAGTATTTGCAGAAGCTGTTCCGCCCCCTGATATAAAACAGAGCCTAGTTTCTCCTTACCACCCCTAATTCGTACATCGACGTTGTCGAGTACGCATTAAATGATAGTAGTCAGGCAAAATCACCTCCTGTACACCGACGAGTAATCGAGAGATCATGGATATGTACCTGAAACAACAAATGAAATTGGTTAGCGATAGCGACTAGCCGATATAAGATGATGTCACTTATGTTTGTTCTACGAAGTATGTCCAGTTCACGCCTGTCACTAAGTAGATAAAATAACTTATTAGGTTTGCGTGGAAGTTCTAGTAGAAACTATTATTATTTTATAGTTTTCGCTATAGTACTAAATAAATTCTCATGTCATCACTATCATTACAATGCGATTTTAGTATATGTACAATTTTGAACGTATTCTCGTATTCATGATAATAATCCCATACACAATTGTTGAAATCTACATTAATAAATCACCATGCCAAATTGATGTTAAATAAATAGCCTTCATGATTTTGGCATCTTCAGGCCATTTAAAATAACTTTATAAGTTGGATAAAATTAACACAAAATACGATGTTTTGTGTTATTTTGCAGAGGAGATTTTAAGTAGCATTAGGCTTTAAAAGGAATTAAGGCTGTATCCTTGATTTCAGAGAAAACCCTCCCTAAACCGACACCATCAATAAACAAAAAGCAAAGCATCTATCTAAATAAATCTTTATTATACCGCTCATGAAAACAAGTTCTAAAGCATTTTGAAGGTGTAGTCATAGGTATAGATGAAAGTAACCACCAGCTAATATGTTTACGTAAAGAAAACAACTTAGAGTTTCACTATACATCTATTTCCATGATTATATCGAGTAATAATCGAATTGGTAACCCTAGAAACGGGGTGCAAACACTACTGACAACTTCCGAGTGGCTATACTACCCTTTACCCTATTCTAAGAACATTCAACTGTAGTTCCACGAAGCAAGGTGGAGATTTTGATACCGATACCGGGTGAGATAGGAGTATTTGACAGTAGTACCGGTAAGAGTGACGTACCGGTTTTGAGTAGTATCGATCCACGGCGCAACGCCCCTCAAAGACGTGACCGATTTGCACTGTTTTTATAAGTACCCTACCCTACCCTATGAAGCACAATAATCTATGAAGTCCCATTTTTTTTAATAGCCTGTATTTGTGTCCCACTGCTGTGCAAAGGCGTCTCACTCGGATCTCCACAGGTCCCTGTTTGATACCTGTTCCGGCCAGTTGTTGAGGAATGAGTCTAGGTCATCCCGGTTTAGTCCCAAATTAGGTAAGTTAATTTTGACAAACAAACGTTTTATAAGATTGTCGGGATGTTTCCTAGATAACATCTCGAAAGGTCAGAAAATTCTCATATATTTTTAAAGGCTCTGGCCCTATTGGTAGGTGTCCTAACACCCATTAACTATAATGGAGGCTAGGAAAATAGGGCAACCAAGCAGCGTGGTGGACTTTACGATTTACCCCTAAATAAAACCTCAATCGTGGTAGCGAAGTATAAGGGAGCCGGAGTGTATTCAAAACATAGTTATTTACTGAAACTAAGGGTCCAGCAAATCTACAGCCAAAAACATGTCAACATAGATGTACTACTGCTTTAAATAAACGCCTTTTAATGACTGCTCTTCTCTAAGCCAGCCTTTCAAACCTACACATTTATATTCCACGAACACAGACATAATCTCCTGTATAGGCGCCAAAAATGGTTGCCATATTCATCCCTGCATAAACATACGAGCGTTTTCTGTACAAAATTTGCGTTAGTTAAGTTGTTCTGACAATGAGTTAAGAGCGAGGGTTGCAAATGCCACATTAAACATGTATAAAGAACTTAAAACTTTCAGTAGGCTTGAGATTTACATATTCGCAATATTTCCACTTTAAAGCGCTGGCTGGGAATGGTTTTAAATGTTAAAAGATTGAGTCGAAGCGTCTGCATAAAAGATGATCGCGAACGGGGGTCCAATTGTCCATTGCATTTTTCATTGTGTAACGTTACTAATGTGGAATCACCTGGCGTGTTTACAGTACAGCCTGATACATATTAGAACCACCGCTGTACAACTTTACAACGACATATAGCTTTCACAATAACATCTTTACAAGTAACCTTTACCTTGTTTTAATCGATACATATACAGTTTTTTACTACCATGACGACTGACATGTCTATCATCAAGCCAGTAAAGAAATAACATTTATGATAGGTATGATTGATATGTTTACGCAGCTTAAATTATTGAAGGTAGGAACTTGAAAGGGATACATATCGTTGTACGTGTCTCGACTGGATTTCCCACAAATCAATTCCCTAGGAAATCAAATTAGGGATGAATGTAAAATCCTCGTGAACGAAATCATGGGGCGGATTCTAATTTGTTACTATTTTTACCTACAGCCTAGAGACATCCCAAATGCGTAGGATATTTCATTCCGCTACATTTACCATTATGGGACTTGATCGCCAGAAGCCCCAGAAACTAAGACCGAGTATTTCTACTTATTATTTTTCCAACTAAAGAAAAACAAATATATCCCGCGGAGATTGGTCGACCCGATAGATTGCGAGAGGAGTTTTATAGTTTATTCCATCTCGGATTTTCCAGGTTTTTACACCGCTGTGTAGTTTTATTACAATGAAGTACGCTAATAAATTGAATCTGTTTGCATCTCGCTGCGTCTTTGAGTGTGACGCAGAGTCAGTGGTTTGATTTATTATTATTATTACTCTTGTTGAGGTGATCTTTACTTTATTACGGCTGTGAAACAAAGGGCGCTTTTAATGTTTAGTTCCTACTGCTTTAATGTTGGTTAATGCTGATAAATAAAGACAGCGTTTTATTTGATGGCTTTTTGACAGAAGAGGTATTAATACACTCGAATAGAAGTATTTCATCGCAAGGTTTAATGTTATCAGTTTGCAGTACTATTAAGTTCAACAAAATTTGATAATAAATGTTTGATTTTAAATTAATCAGTGAAATTATAAAAAAAGTAAATAGGTTGGTTTTGTCAAATCATGTCATGTCATATCAATATCATACTTAAATACAGCACTTGTAAAAGTATACGACCGATTCTGTTATAGCCAGTGAAATGTGTAGATTCTACACAAGTTAATTTTTAAACTGTAAACTTCGGAGATAAGGTGTGGGGGGAAGGGTGTTTTTTTTTTCACATTTTCCTTAATAAAACTAAAACAAAAAGCAGATCAAGCCCTTTCATATGATACCCTATTTGACCCAGTAGCTAGAGTTTTAATTTTTACCCCCCTCATATTCGTCGTTTATTTGGAAAATAAAAATATTTTTTGAAATATGTCCTGTGCAATACATGTGGGCTGACCATGTTTATTAATATTCCACAAATAGATAGCGTAAGTAGTTTTTGAGATATGGCGCAGACAGAGTAGCACCAAAAGGGTTCCTTTTGTACCTTTTTGGTACGGAACCCTGCAAACAGAAACTTAAAAAACTATTTATAATAAAAAAAACAGGTGGCACACGACCTTGCAAATACGCCGTTATGAAACATTTCTCGACGCGCCGATACGCGGCCATCGCTTTAATTTGAGTAAATTACACCAAGGCTTCTTTCGGCTTCGCAATCTATCAATGTAGTTGGCTGCCCAAATTGCTAGCTGGCAACTAATTTTAGATGGCTATTGGCTATGGTCACAAAGGAGAGTTACGCCAATATCGAATATTCATGAGGAGTTGATAAATAGAGTTAGGAAGTGTTTTTAAATCAAACATCATTGTATTCTGCAGAGTTCACGGATTTCCTAAAACTTATTCCTGAATGTTTATGAATGAATATAGCTGTAGAATTCAAAACAATACAAAGTTTCGGTTATATTTACTATATTATGCCTATAGATAATACCAGATATCAGATACATCAATCTTCTAATGTCAATAAAGTTTCCTTTACATAAAAAAATACAATACAGACAGAGTCAGTGCTGGTAGGATGAAGAGTTATTAGTTGTTGTTGGTAACAGACAGCACAATTTCAGCTACGTTCAGAGTATATGAAACGAACAGTTATGAAAACGTGGGCAAACAATACACTATACCACAGATTAGCGCAGAGGAATGCAATGTTAACTATCAGAAAGCCGGATTAAAACTGACTTGTCACAAATACAGCAAGAGCGGCATTGCTGCCGAATATAAAATGTATCAACTTGGCCTTAACTCTACCGTCCTGCCTACGTTCTGAATATAACTTTGAATTTTTGAAACGGTTTTTGTTGAAACATTTTTGATAATTCAGCGATTGAATGAACCCCCTTAAAAGCGGAAAGGTAGCAACGGTGAGAAAATTGGAAACTTTTGTCCGCAAGAGTGGCTTTAAGTAACGAATTGTCGTTCCACGAAGAATATTAATTCTGAAACGATAATACTCACTAAAGGAACTTTTCTCTTCATAAATTTCTTGAGCGTACTTCAGAACGATTCTTTTGACTTGTATTGTCAGCACATTAATGGAATAAAATCCATTTATGAGTAAACCTCGCCATTGATTTTCTCATGTAATACGTTGCACACAAAATAAATGGGTGTTTTTACTCAACACGTGAATACACCGGATTTCTGACGGATTTAAACTTGATACAAAGATCTTCTCTATCGGTACAGAGTGGGCGTGGTTATTACATGATGACGTAACACCTTCGGCAGCTGACAGGACTATTTTCCACCACCTTTGCCTGCTTGCAGTCATCCGAGCATGGAGTCATGTAGTGGCCCACCAACAGCCACCTTTTAGAATTTCTATCGCATCGGTAATCTGCCCGCGGCCTTTTTCCCTTACTTGCACGACGAGGCTATCTATGGAATCATTTCTGCGGCGATTGACGATACAAACATATTATAAAGAACTAATTGTGTCAAAAATCCCAAAGTACTTATAAGTAACAAGTAATTGTGTTAACGATAAAAAGAAACCGAAACATCTAGAAAACAGCCGATGACTTAAGCGAGTGAATATTTTCTGGAATAATGGTTAAGACCATTCTAAATCTACAGTTACCTTTCAAACAAAATAAAATTATCACCCATTCTCTTGACTTTTATCCCATTCATTTGGAGTCAGACCGTGTAATCCTGCGCCACACCGGTTGTGCGTTGTCTTTTCATTTGTATTCGTATGTTTTATGTTATTTTTACAAGTTTTTATTTAATTTGCCCTTTTTTTGGGTCAAATCTTGCAAGTTTAATTTGACCCACTTCCTGACCCATTGAGCCAAAAAAATTCGGCATACTTATGTAAGTTCCGTGACATTGCAATATTATACCATAGCAAGCTGATCTTCAGATGATGGAGCCGCAAGGTGGTCTTATGAACTCTGTAACAAAATGACTCAACCCTACCGAGTTTGGGCTCTTTATAAATGTCTCAGAGATTAGTCGACTGGGGTTGAAAAGTACCGTCACCGGTAAAAGCCTGTCACAAAAAATTATGGCTTGCATGACCCCAAACCTTTCTTGTTTTTCCTATATTCATCACTGTCTTAGTCATATTATATTCATCTCAGTAGTCTTTAATGAGTTCAATATAATGCTCCCGCACAAACTGCGACTTCAAAGTTTACCAAATAAGCTCCCGCGGGACTCGATCTAATGCTTTTTCCAGGTTGATGAACCAGAGATCTTGTTTGCGAGAGTTGTATTTATCTATAAGTATTTTATATCAAAGTATTTATATCGCCACATTATTTGGTACTTAAGTGGTAAGGTAATTAGGATTGCATTGAATAACTTTGTCACAGCCAAGCCACCCCGGTGTCAACTCAAGGTCAACTGGAATCTCGTCAGGCTCTGTGGCTTTCCTGTTTTTAATTTTTTAGATGACATTTGACTTCCTGAGGTAAGAAAACTCCTCGTTGAGAAATCTTGATAGTATGTTTTTCGTACTTTCTTTGCCTGTGGTTATCAAACAAAAAAATATAAATCGATATCATTTTTCAGGTTCATCTGTTTAGGAGCTACGATTCGGTTAAAATGAAAACATCCCTTTTTCGTTAAGGGTTAAAAAGAACAGAGTCTATCCGAAATATGTAATCATATATTACATATCAATTTATCATAATAACAGAACACTATGTATAAAACCAATCATAAAACCAGTCTGAATAAAAAGTTGGCTAATACAAATAAATAATATTTGTATAATAATAATAATAGTTACATTATCGCTGTACAATGAGTATCAGATTCAGGCGGTCGCGTGCGACATTCTATCGGGCTACAACGAGACGACGTTAAGCCGGTAGTAGTCTGTAAAGTCAGCAGTAGAGCAACATTAAGACGTGTCTAATCATTGTCAAGATCTCCGTACGACATTACAGACAGTGTACGTGTCGATGGCAATCTCGTAGAAAACAGCGAAAAGCCCCGAAAAGCCATTTTATCACAGCATTAGGTAAAATTCGAAACATAACTGGCTTTTTAACCTTCGTGGTAGGAAACGTGTAGGGTTGCCAAGTACTATTATTAAATTTAATCAGAAATGATCGCTGTTTTATAAAAACGTGGACTTTTTGCGATTTTTGTTAGGAATAATCTACGTGAAAGGAGTTTGAGTGTAATAAACAAGTACCTGGTATCGTCGAGATTACGTCTCAATCACAAGATAAAGTTCCAATAAGTAGCTTAAGTTACTTACATAATAATGCTATTAGAAGAATTGCCCAAACCTATCGGATATTTTTAGTGGAGTTACCTACAATAACAATCATATTATTGATATTACGCTCAGCGCAATATTACTAAGATGCTTTATGTTCCGCTTAAAGAACTAAAACGTAATACTTACTGGTTCTCGTACTTCTCTACCTAAAACACAATAACATATTGCTTGCAGAATTAATTATATGAGAGGGTTACCCGTACTCATTCAAGCGGTCTGGTAAAATCAAGAAGCGTTTATTGTAATCAAATTATCAATCAAAAAGTATTTAAAAATGCTGACAGGACATTCTAGCGCCTAGCAACCCTAGCTGGGGTAAATGACGGGTATAATTTTATCACCGCCCTAACGCAGGGGCGGTGCAGGGCGCGGTTATAACAAAAAACTGACTTGACTGTAGATATCGTGTTTTAAATGAAGGAAGTAGTTCTTTGTTTATCCGCGTAATTAAGTTTATATGTACGTTTGGTTTTTCCAATCCAATGAAGTTTAGTGATAGGTATTGAGCGTATGCAAATAAACTTATATTCCCGAAAAGAGACATATCATCGGGAGAAAATAAACACACCCAAAATTACGTAAGGTTTGCACGGGGCGTTGCGTAAAAAAAACAATACTAATTGGAAGAATCATTTTTTTAATCCCTCATCAAAAAAAGGGATGTTATAGGTTCAACGGGTGTATGTGTGTCTACCATTCGGTTTGATTTATCAATTACCGGTTTTGTAAGTGATCTTGGTCGCCGCGCCCCGGATTTACACGAGAGGCATCAGGCTAATAATAGCGCAAAGCGCGGCAATTTTTTTTGTTAGCAAAAATGGACGGTACTTTTCATGGTGCCCCAGGGCGGCCCTGAAGGTAAATCAGGCCCTGCTCGATCGGGAGTGTTGTGCAGGAGCTTTTTACACTAAAGGCGAAGCCACACCGGATGCGTGCGCAGCACGTGCACGTGCGCGTGTGCGTGGCGTGCACAGCACCCATGTCAAACCGAGAGCTGCGCACGCAGAGTTGCGCATGCGTGCTGCAGAACTGTGCACGCATCGGTGGCGCACGCTGCAGCACCGTTGCGTGACTAGCCGCCATTTTGTTTTGCGTACTCTTTTCATTATGCTCGATAGCAGTTCGTTAGACGAAGAAGAAGCTTTACTGATTCTACTTTCAACTCAAAAAACTCGTGCAGCGCCAAAAAGACTGTGGGTTCATGACATAAATGCAAGCAGACGAAAATACAGTGAATATCACAACCTGTGCCGCGACCTAGAATCGTATCAAGATCGTTTTTTTGGTATATTCATATGCCCAGAGCTTCTTATGAAGAACTCCATGGTTTATTGGAGCCTTGTATATTAAAAAATGGTACGAACTACAGGAAGGCTTGTTCCCATAACAAGCTTTTATACGGCGAGTTTTTATAATGTTTGTGTTTTTGGTTATACATACATTCGTATTTGCGCACGGGTTCTATATTTTTTCCATTTATTTGGCAGTCCATTACAAAAACCTCCACGCGCCCCGGCCAAATTGTAAATAAATACAAGAGAGCTGTACAGCACCTGCGCAGCACCGAGCAGTGCGTGTCCCGACCTGTTCGGTTCGCCGTCTCATAGGGAACGCCGGTAAATACAACGTCAGCACAGCACTGCGCTGCGTGAGCGGGTGCACGCAGCACGCAGCCGGTTTGTCTCGACGGAGCTGCGTTGCGTGCAAGTTACGCGCACGTGCACGCCACGCAAGCGGTGTGCCATCTACTATGACATTTCATACGATACAACGCGCACGGCACGCACACGCGCACGTGCAAGTGCTGCGCACGCATCCAGTGCGTTTCGGCCTTAAATCACAAAACAAGTACACGAGCTTCACTACCTTTGATCGCAAGCGCTGATGGTTAGACACGAGGTACAAGCATCGCTAGGTAGACGGGTGGACGTGGTCATGCAGTTATTAAAAAAGTTATTTCCATGCAAATTGGCGTCCATGAAAAACCTATAGGGTACTTCCAGTTATCCTAGAAATTTGGTATGAAGGTAGCTCTTATGCCACAACCAACGAAATAAATCTGAAAATCTTAATTTTTATGCCCGTATGTCTATGTCAGTAATCAAATTACAATGACCCCATACCGCGTACAATTTGTTTAGGAGTAGGCCTCTGGTAACACTGGATTTTCATAGATTTTTTTAAACTCCTCGTGCGAGCCTTACATTTTTCCGCGTCCAAATATATGACACCCTGGGCATTAATGCCCCTAATTCCCGCTAGGGTAAATCCTTTAGTAGTACACGAATATAGGTATCATCACAACTTTCGATTGCAAGGGCTGATGGTTGAACACGAGTTTCAAGCGTCACTAGGTATATGACAGGCGGGCGTGGCCTAATGGAACCCAGGCACGCGACAACTGCTCATAATAATATTGGCTTTAACACGGGACTGCGATGCGAATGTTCGGCTTCAGGCTTGCGTGGATAATTGCAGAGTAAATTCCAATTAGAGATTTTTTTTTTGGTATTTCAAGAATGTAAAAAAAAATTAAACCGACTCCAAAAAAAACTAAAAAGTAAAAAATAACGCCATAGTTCAGTTTCTTCAAATTTCTTACAAGTAACCGTTTGTATACTCAATCTATACAGTATATACAATTAATCTTATTTTGGCGTCGGTACCATATAAAGAATGTGTAAAATATTGAAAATTGACGATTTTAGTAAGTTTTGACACGATGGCACTGACTCCAAAATAACATTAATTGTATATACTGTATAGATTGAGTATACAAACGGTTACTTGTAAGTAATTTGAAGAAACTGAACTATGGCGTTATTTTTTACTTTTTAGTTTTTTTTTGGAGTCGGTTTTTTTATTTTACACTTTTTAGTTAATCGTTACTTAAAAGTGTATCTCGTGACGATTCGAACAAGCCCAAACACGGCTAGGATACATTATTTTATTACATAGATCTGATGCCTACCTTCCGGCTCCATCATCAAATCAATTCGATGGTATCATTCTCATCAGGAACATTTAAATTTGTGACTATGAAGTTGCTTAGCTAAATTAATCAAGATATTTTGTCGCCACCCGTAAATCACTTATCATTGAGGAGTTCCGATGGCATTCTGTGGTCTTCTGCATCAGTTCCACTTCACCAATGTACACTTTCTGAATGCAAATGCTTATTATGTTTCTTATAATACCAAAATCGCTATATGTATGCCTACAATATTTGAGGAGTTCCTTCAATTCCTCATGGTTTCCATCATCAGATCTTCACCAAAATTAAATGGGACCAACTAGAAAGCACCTTCTATAAAACCAAAAAAATGATATCGGTCAAATAGTCTTCCGAGTAATCGGTGAACATCCATAAAAAAATAAATAAAAAAAAACATTCCGTCGAATTGAGAACCTCGTCCTTTTTTTGGAAGTCGGTTAAAAAATAACACCCTATAGTTGCGCCAAAATATACTCAAATATATCGTAAGATATCTTACGGTACCTTAAGATATACTACCCAGCTATAATATATATTATCGCTGCGTGTGGGGACTCCGTCAAATAGTACGCAAAATATACCGAAAGATACCTTGGTATACGATATCTTAATATATATTATCGCTCCGTGTGTGACGGGCTTAAAATCTTCGTTATGTCTACATAACACCAGTGACTTGAACATGATTTTTGACCAAGGTTCACACTTAAAATGTTTTCATATCAAGAGTAGGCAGATCTTCTGTGCTTATAGGAAGCCGTGGTCGTTCAGGGTAGGCAGTGCCTTTGTGTCTATGCAATATCCCAAAATTTTTGCATTCAATCAAAATATTTCATTCATAGGATCTCTCGATCCTGTTTGTTTTACTCACATAAAATAAAAAGAATGCCATAGTTTTCTAATGCTTAAATCTCAATAAAGTGCGCTACAACTTTTTCGACGAAAACAGACGCACAGCTACTTGAGGCAGAACTGTGCTGCGTAAATATTCCACCATCTTTAAAAAAGGTCTACTGCCTTAGAAATAAGAAGAAACATAATTCCTTTGTAAGCAGCAACCAGATATATTCCAGTTATTTCGAGAGCGGACGCAGATGGCGAAGGTCGGCTTCTACTTATTTATTTAACACGCCCTCCCTTGGCAATTACAATTGAGTCGGTTAACTTCAAACTCGGGTAAATCCATTTCTAAAATTTTTTAAGACTTTTGTATATAATAACAGGTTAAGAAATTGGTTTTGTTTCTATTTCACGGGTTAAGTATAATTTCGTGTAGTTTTTGAGAAAAATAAAGTTAAGATCACAATATTTTATCAAAATCAGGGAAATCCATATGACAGTTTATTTCAAATGAAGGCAAGTCCATCAAAGCCAATCAGCGAAAGAAGTTTGTTCTATATGGCTGTCAGTTGACATCAACTCTGCATCAATAAATCTGCAGTATTTTTTTTAAAATGTAGATAAATCCAGGTCTGTTAAATCAAAATACAAATCCACACTGAGTTTTTTCAAATACGAGGGCTGCTATTTATATATCCGGAAACCGGGATTACAATCTTCTTAAATAGCATATTTGACCGCCATGGTAAAATTTGAACTTTTTTAAGTATATAAGGTATATTTTTTCTTCCTTATTAACGCTCGTGTTTTGTTTTTGACGGGTTTTAAATGTCATCTCGCAGCAAGAATGGAACTCACTCGTGAAAATATTCGTGCTATGATTTATTATGATTTTCGGCGTGGTTTAACGCAACAACAGTGCATAGATCAACTAACTTCAACTTTTGGTGATGAAGCCCCATCTAAAACTACTGTGTATCACTGGTTTAGTGAGTTCAATCGTGGACGTAGTATGCTTACGGACGAAGTTAAGGCAGGTCGCCCGAAATCGGTCGTTGTACAACAAAATATCGAGGCTGTGCGAAAACTTATAATGGACGACCGACATGTTACGTACCGCGAGATAGAGGCGACTCTGGGTATTTCTATGACCAGCATTAATAGCATATTACATAATTATTTGGCTGTAAAAAAAAATTGTTCGCGTTGGATACCCCACAACTTAACAAATGAGCAAAAACATGCTCGCGTCGAATGGTGCAATAAAATGTTAAAAAAATATAACCGTGGTGACTCAAAAGCCGTTTATAACATCTATACAGGTGACGAATCCTGGATCTATGCATACGATCCCGAAACGAAGCAACAATCAACGGTATGGGTGTTTCAAAATGAGCCGAACCCTACGAAAGTTACTCGTGCAAAAAGTACATTGAAACAAATGGTGGCCTGCTTCTTCGGTATTAATGGCCATGTAGCTACAGTGCCACTAGAAAACCGTAGAACGGTTAATTCAGAGTGGTACACGACCATTTGCTTACCGGAAGTATTTGAACAAATTCGTAAAACTAACCAGCGACGAAGAATCATTCTTCATCATGACAATGCCAGCTGTCATACGTCACGCGAAACAACTCTATTTTTGGAGGGTCAAAATGTGGAATTAACGGGTCATCCGCCGTACAGCCCTGACTTGGCACCCAACGATTTTTATTTATTTCCAAATATAAAGAATAAATTACGCGGTCAACGATTTTCGACCGCTGAAGATGCTGTCGACGCATTCAAACAACACGTTATGGAGGTACCTCAGGCGGAGTGGCAGAAGTGCTTTAAAAATTGGTTCACGCGAATGCAAAAGTGCATAGATCATCAAGGGGAATACTTTGAAAAACAATAAAACTATTTTCAGCCGTGTACGTTTGTTTGTTTTTTTGTTTCCGGATATATAAGTAGCAACCCTCGTATAGATAAATTGCAAACGATTATATCAAATGAAGGTAAATCCAATCTTTTTTCTTTTTTTAAAGAATACACTAATTTAGATGGTTTTTAAGCTGAGTTTGTCGAACGGGATCGATTTTTTAATGCTTTAGCCATAATAAAAATAATTTGCCTTTTAAATCACCAAATTATTACTTTTTTTTTAAATAATCTCCCAAGTGGTTAGAGTGGATTTATCTGAGTCTGAAGTTAACCGACTCAATTAGCCCCTGTAAAAAGAACAAAACGTGGAGTGTGTAGAACATGTGTTTCGTGGGAGTGCCCGGGTCATTTGATCTATTTATCACTACGTCAACAGTTTAAACGGTTCTTTGCTCAGTTAATGGATCATTAGTCTGGTAGCCATATACACGATGAGATTTCTAAATAAAACTTTCACCCTCTGACTCCGTTCGAGGAAGAATTTTCAGCGCACTCTTACGTTACATCATCACAAAAATATACCAACTACTAGACCCATCGCTTATAGCGCAATGCATTGTCTTGTCTGCCAATATCTTAAGTAGTTAAACGTGACTTTATACAACAAAGTAATACTTCTAAGAGAAGAAGAATATGAATAAATTCTCAGTAGATACGAGCACAATGTGATCTTCCGACATCTTTGACGCATTTGCAGACAAACCTACGGAAATCTAAACAGATTGCACTTACGTAAGCTGGTGGATGACATTTCAGTAAAACGGCGATGTCTGCGAAAATGTCGATAATTTTGAATTAATCAGAACAAGGGTATGTCTAAGGGTGAGACTAGACTACACGGAGAACCTAATATAATTTTGATCAGGTCCTATATCGGTACGATGAAACTTGACCCAATAAGGACGTTACAGACAAGGACTCTTCTGGAAGTTCGCGGCAAACTCACGAAGTTTCGTGAAACTACTGCTACCTAGCCCCATCGTAATGTAATAAGGCACAATCAAACCAACTAAGCAAATATGTAACTATAAATATAAACGGAAAGAACTCAACAAAACAATAACCTATCAACATCAATCAACTTTCATTTATGCTATCTGTACAGAGCTTCGTGATAATATATTTTTTACCTGCTTCACTGCTTGCCAAATAAAAATGGTACCACTATCTATATTAAAATGCCCAGATCAAGTAAACGAGCTAGATTGAAGTAACTTTTTATCTCGTTATATCTGGTATGTATTTTCAATTTATAAATAAAAATATATATATAATAATACGACAGCACAAATTAAAATTTTAGCGCTAATAAAATCGAGAATTGGGAGAAACAAATCCCAAGAAACGCTGATGGGAATCCGTTAGACTTATTAACTCAATGCAAATTATGTACATACAAATGCGCTTGATTGCTTACACAGAAAGGTCAAATTGCGACCGCAAAAGCTACAATTTTGGACAATTATTTAAGAGATCCGCGTCGGGTTAAGCAAAGTTGATTGCTAGGCTTATTAATTCAATAGACGAGAATAGAAATTGGGATTGCCCGCCATTCATAGTGCAGAAAGGTAGCGAGCGCGCACTCTCAAATACGTTACCCGTCCGAGGCGGCGAAGGCTCCCTAGGGAACCGCTCCGCTGCGCAGCACTTAGAAATTTCATTTGGAATCTGTACGTGATGCCATGTCGAAATGCGCCCTTTCCAGAGGGTTCGCGATTCAACAAACTCTTTCAAACTAATACAGAAGAACGCTCACTACAATAGCAGACCTCGTTGTTCCAAAATTGGAATTACGATTCCGCGATCACTCGCAACGGGCAAACACAAAAAGTCCATATACGATACAAGATTCAATTTCACCGGAGCACTCCATTCGCGCGGAGTTCGCGACCCCAGCCTTGGAGAGAATTAGGAACTGAACCCTTGTGAAATCTGCACAAAAGAGGTCTGTTCTCGTTTATCTGTGAAGGTTATTGTGCGTAAAACAATGGGACGACTGTTAGCGGGGTAGGTTAGTCGAGAAGCCACAATCGCGAGGCCTTGAGGGGTACGTCTCAGTCGCAGATGGCTCCACAGCAGAGAACAATGACTTGGCCGTCTTTGTTACGGCACGGACCGTGAAAATTGCGGAACACGTGCGTAAGCGTGTGTACTATTATACTCCATAACGAGTGTTTACATGTAACGAGGTGGATCAGATTTCGTCGAGACTCGACAATTTTGTTTGCCAAGAAATCAGACAGCGTGTCTGCAAGCAGTGTTTATGATTGGTGTTAAGACTGGTGCTCAGATACTTTAATCACACTTTCGTCAATAGATATAGCTCTCTCGATATGATTTCTGTTTTCAACTTATTCGTTCGTATAGATACGTTACAAGTATTATTCTCCGAAGTTTTACCAGTCATATTACAGTTCTATTATTGTTTAGAGTCCATATCATACTGCTCATTTTATTCAAAATATAACACTCGGCCACTTGGTTACAACACTGCAAAAACGTCTAGTTTCCAACTCGAATCACAAGAAAGACTACTTACTTATTCCTTCCTTAAGCTGTAAGCGAAATGTTAGAGCTGACTCAACAGCGTGGGTGGACTCGTTGGGCCTATAAGGGGATACAGCGTTGCAAGCGCATAATGAAAGGCACCGGCATGGTATGGCAAACGGTTGCAACGTTTAGCCACTCATACAAGCCGTAATTTATTTAGAACAGATTCACCGAGCAAATGGAACACCGCCGTGGAACAAACTTGCTCTGTTTTGCATCATAACGTGTTTAGCTGCGGCAAAGCGGTACACGGGGTACTAGTACAGTATAATCGATTAGTGTCTTCGAAACTGCCTGAACTCACATTTGTTCGGCTAGAGGTTAAATAAATTGTATTATACTTTGGAAAAATACAAAATCCGCAGAATAAAAATGCATTCCTATTATTAAACACGTCGCAGTCATCGGAGACGTTTACAATGCTCTTTCAACACCAAGACAGCACCATCTAATACTGCAAACAAGTCCGCAATCTGCGTAATACTATGAAAATCACATTACATACGAATGCGTCCGCATATCGCGCGGATCTTGCGTGGGAGTTGGATGCGACCGTTTATTTAATCTAGATTTTTTGTTCGACCACAATTGTTTAGTGTAGTTTTGAGCAACTTTATTACGCTACATTAGTCTTCTATTGAGCAGATCATATCTATTTTTTTTTAATTAATTTCAGTAGCATATGAATATTGTACGATATGATATGATAAGATTTGATGTAAACAGATATAAAGGTGTACATAAGATGAGAAACCACCACCAATTTTCTTGTTATTATAGAACTTATCATAAACAGACGTGGCCTCACGGACTTCATTTATGAAAAAATATTATTTCAAACCGGTAGCAATCGTTCGGTCTTATCAACGTTAAACGAGAGATAGTTACTTCCGCGTGTCCAACTCACGAGTGAGTCACGACCCCGCGGTTGCAAGTCTTATCAACCCCATTGTTTACAAACAGAACAAAACACATGCCTGTTTGTCTCACGAGGCCCACCGCGTGGTACCATCTGAAATAACTCCCTATCCCTCTTAATCCAATAATATATCTATTCTAAAGTAATTGTACTACTATTCTCTGCCTGTCTGATTCTTTGTTTAATGCCGGCGAAATCGCGAGTAAATGTCTTATGACTATAGTAAATACTACTTAGCAGTCTGGAATTTATGAATGAAGAAGTCTAACTTGTCGTCCACAACAATGTTAATCAAACCTAATAAAAATTAACATCCACGTGTTACGGACTAACTGGTGATCATCATGATCCTGCGATACGAGTACCTACTTACAGCAGTCTTATCAGCCCCATTGTTTACTAACAGGGTTTTGTCACGTGCCTGCGTGACCCTTACTCACGGGGCACACCGCGTGGCGCCTGAACTAGTGAGTGAGATTACTACGTCACACGTTTCCTATCTCAATTAAAATACAAAGTCTCGAGTTGTAGTTTATTTCTGGGTTTACTTCGAACTTTTCATATGCCCTGACTTCAGCATTTTCGTATTTTGTAAATGGCCGTGAGTGTACTATGGGCTGCATAAGTGGATGGTCATTGTTAAACGCGAATGCCTGGAAGCACGTCGAGACGCTTACGCTACGTGCTATACTTCATTAGTTTCATGAGATTCCAATAGATGCCGCTGATAACATCCATTAAAGTAAAATAAAATACTTTATTCCGTTGGTAAGCGGAGTCAGTTTGTTTATTTTCGGTGTTGTCCAAATCCAGAAATTATAGAATGTATCTTCGATTATTTATTAAATGTTTCTAAGGATCGTCTAAATTCGAATCATACTACCGATGATGATTTACACTCTACAACACTATCTTTCCTATAACTGTTGCCAGGATTCGAACTCTGGGCCCCGACGAGACTAAGACGTTTTAAACAGCTGCATTCAGCCCCTCAGCCATTGAGACTTGGTGAGAGTTAGTGAAATTTATTACCATATTCAGAATGACGTAAGTTTACAAAAAATTCAAGTAATGCGTTTAGTATGAATATTTTTTTATTGATTATTTATTTAGGTTTATCAAAAAGTAATTGTAATTTTACACGAATATTAATAAAAAATAATAAATTCACTTGGTATTCGTTGTTGAAAATTGCAACAATTACTTATTGGTTAACATTTATACTTAGAGGGTAGACTTAAAACATAAATATACCGTTCTAGTTTTTTTTGCAAAGAAACAGCTCATCCGCTAGCAAAAGCTATTTCCGTCGGTTCGATTGTCTTGTTTGATTGATTTTTATTACTTTTCAAGTTTTAAAATAAATTCTCATTACAACATCGATTTAGTGAAAAGGTCACAGATAATGCCTTGCATAATGAAGGCAAAAATATGGCAGAAATTGCCAGAGAAACCGGTGTAAATGTAAGTATTGTTTTATATATAATACAAATATAATGAATATATTTAAACGATATCTGTATTATACCATATTTCTAAATATTGTTGCAGAGAAAAACGGTTGCTTTATGGGTGCAACGATTCGGAGAAGAAGGGTCATTATTGCACCGCCAAAGAACTATTTGACCACAGCAGCGTCTTTAGTACGGGAGTATAAAGTAAACGGTTTTCAAACAAATAACCATTACCTACGCCCGTTTATATGACACAAAAGTGGACACTATTCGCCGTGTCCTTCTAGTGAACGATTGCAGCATCGTAGGCATGCGGTCAAACTTTTACTAACACCACATCACAAAGAAGAAATATTTTAGTTCGCCCGGGACCACTTAAGTGACGATTGGAGCAATGTCATGTTTACAGATGAAAAAAACATTTTACATGTGGAGTCCGGTCGTATTACTGTGAACATGTGGGGTTGGATGAGTGCTGATCCGGGAGAACTGGTCCGAGTGCCGAGTCGGTCGAAGAGTGCAGACTATTACAATGTGCTGGAAGAAACCGTGTTACCAACTATTAGGAATGTCTATCCAGAGGAAGAATTATCACTAACTACGTTTGTTAAGATAACTGTCCGGTCCCATACATCATTCGCAAAATGTGCGTAAGTGGTTTTACCAGTACAATAATATAAATGACGTGGCCTACTAGATCACTTGACTTAAATTCCATAGAAAATGTATGAGGTGTTATCGGTGAACGTTGTCATAATCAGAATATTCAATAATGACATGTTTTAAGTGTAATAATGAAATTACCTATGAATAAAGTATTTTTGAATTTCAATTTGATGAGCAAAACGCAGAAATATTGCAGACACGCTGTGCTACCATTTGGAATAGTATTCGTGGTTCGGCTCAAAATTTCTTAGAATTTATGCGTTCCCGCGCTTGCAAGCAGTTATAGATAAAAATGTGATAATTAGCTATATATTAGTTACATTACTAACTTTTTAAACTATTCTACAATACTACATTATTTTTATTGTTAGAAATTGAAAAATATGTTTTTTTTTTTTAATATCTACTATGACAATAAATAACTTTCTTTTGTGTTATTCAGTTTATTACAATCTTTTTTCATCAACAATCAAACTTTGACTAATTGATAAATGATAAGCAAAAGTGAATCAAACAGCAACATTTAAATATTATAGTTAACTAACTATTTATAACCAGGTCTCAGTTTTATTTTATACTCAATAGTATTCAGTAATAAAATAAGACAAGTATTGTTTTGTTAAGGAGAAGCTTCAATCCTCTTTCTGATTTCAGAAACGAATAATTAAGCTGTACCCTCAACAAAGTATTTAAATTGTTTTGTTTTTCACTTGAATTATATTTTAAATATAAGTACTGTGTGAGTAATAAAGTTTGTTGTTTTTTTTTTGTTTTATTGTTGTATATTTATTAGTCCTTTAGGTTAATTTTACGCACATACCCATTTATCTTACTTCATACTAATAATAATAAAAAACACTCCTAATTCAGTGGGGCTTTCTATAAATAAACCCTTACTTTTCTCTACTAATTTACATAGACCAAAATAAAATGTACAAATGTCATATGAGGTTAAAAAAATATGTTTATCAAAAAAACAACACAACTTAAAAATAAAGTGTTTGTTCATTCTGAGTCCAAATAACGTGCACTATCTACAATATGAAGACTACACAGTGAAATATAGATCTATCCCTATCATAGTTATGAATTCAGTCATGTTTCAAATTGTTAATTGTAAATTTCTGATCGTTTTAACATTAAATATTTTCATACGAATATATGTCTAAAATTTGTATTTTCATTATGAAAACATGTAACATCATATTTTTAGAGCAACCCTATGTTTTGATTGATAGCCCATAGCCATAACATAGGTAGGTATTATTTGGTTTGAAAAATTTATACAAATAAATGCAGGAAGCAAAACGAATTATTTTCTAATTCCTAATCGCAGCCAGTTCATTTATTTATTTTTTCTTTTATAATCCATATAGTTCGCACTTGCAATACTCATGTCCTCGTATGCTATTTTAAGACAGGAATAATAAACATAAATTGTTCTTTAAATATAAGCCCGCCTATTGTCATTATTTATTTAATTCTTTAGTTTTTTTTATTTTCTGTAATTAAATTTTGGTATTCGATTTATCACACTAGTTGTTTATAACTGTATAAAATTCATATCCATTCAAGATCTGTTTTTCGAATAAGTTTAAAACCGTGAATTCGTGGATGAATTCTTCATACTTACATTGTATAAAATGGCGGCAACAGATTTTGTAACGATAGTTACTTTGAAATATCGCCAATTGCTTTAGAAGGCTAGCTAGCGTGGCAAAATTACACAATTTGTTAAAAAGAAGGGTATATCACTTGGTAAAAATATAGATGTCGTTGTAATTTCGGTGTAAGTTTTTTTCAATTTTGATGAATAATAGTAATCATATTATATCGAACATACATTTTAGTAACTACAAGACTATTAAATTTAATTAAGTCATTAAAATCGTCAGTTTTGGTCACAACGACACCATCTAGTTAATTTTTGCAAAGTTAGCCTGCAACCGGCCAAGCCATTATCGCCCGCAAGGTGACCATCCAATTATGCTGTCGATTATACTAAAGATCCGAAAATGTCGTCCTTATCGGGTTGCAAAATTATTAAATAAATCGCCCACCAGTCAGCGCAGTTCAAACGATCGTAGATTCTAAATGCAGGAACGACTTCTGAGAAATAGTCCTAGAAATTCTATAAAACGCTATGCATATTTTCTTGCCGAAATGTGTGCCGCGTCATTGTTTACTAACAGGCCCTTGACACAAGTGTAAATAGTCTGTGGCACGAAGCGCGTCGCGTCTGCCCTCAGCTTCTGAGATGACATCGCTTCTATTTTGAGATTTTTGAGTTATTCCTTAAGGAATGTCGCTAGAGATTGTAGGAAAAGATAGGTAATAGCAACCAAGGGTTTTGAGACAAATAATGAGGACAAGCAGGTTTTTTTTCTAACAGGTAGAACTTTTACTAACAAGGTCAACCCATAAGATCTGTAAATGGTTCGTAAAGTCGTAAAAAATTATAAGATTTATGGTACATTATTGAATTACAAGATTTCCATCCGCGAACACGTTAAGCAATATCGGGTCTACTAGAATTCCTGGAAGGTGGTAAATTTTAGCCGGGAAAAGATGATTTCCATCAAGCAAACACAAAGTCAAACAGCATAAAACGTCGAAAGGCCCAAAAAATCTCTGAACTATTTAAAGATGTCGTAGCTGTATTATCTAAGTCTTCACAATCCAATGTAGTTAGTGCCCTAAATGGAACGAATACGGCTTTGATCGACTTTACAGCACAATAAACTTCGGCGTTCAACTTCCCAGATAATAAAAATCTAGCACCAGTTTCCGCCGGTCGCGGTCTTTTTATATGTTAAGTTTTTCGTTCGATCAATTTCCCGCGCCTGAGTAGAGTAAACGTAACTTGTTTCTGTTACAGTATCTCTTTAATAAGACGAAGTGATTAATATCGATACCCATACCCACGAAATAGCATCACTTATTCCGCTGATACAGGGTATATAATTCAATGGCTGCCAACCTGACGTATAGTCGTTGAAAGTTAAATAGGAGATAAATATTTATAGGTGCTGGAAGCGATCATGTTCGACAAGATCGGATGATTGGACCCAGTCGCCCGTAAATAATTGCCAACATAACCGTAGCACTACATTGGTACCAACAAAGAGAACAATTTGTGAACTCCTTTTAGTTATTCTTTTTCGTTTTCTACGTGACTTTTTACCAAAGTTTATCCATGTGCTAAAATAAGAGAGATTTTCTCAATCACTTATACGGGGTTAGTGGAAACTATTTTATAAAAATGTTCACAAATAAAGCATTGTTCTGGTCCGTACAAGAATTGTAAGCTGATTCGCCTAAAGAATTTACTGAGGATATAAAATTCAAGTGTTCCACTTTCCAGTAAAATTGTGCCACTGATGCTAGCGTAGAGGGGAGAAAATGTTGGCGCGTGTTCGAGTCCGAACGCAATTCGGAAAAAGTCCATTGTGGCTTGCGGCTTTCCTTTAACTGTGTTTTCCTTTATCGGCCTCACCGGAGTCCTTGTACTACGGAACCGGGCCTCCACACTGGGTCAAGGTATCCCTCATTTATTGCGGCCTTCGACGCGGTCTAACCGAACTCGCTTATGACATTCATACATATTTATGGACTGTATCAAAAAATATGTTCTGTATGGAAATAATACAGTGTTATTTGCATTATAAGTACCTATTAGCTTATGAGATAAGTTGTTATAATTTTGCGCTTGTTGGAGTATATCTGCATTTAGCGGATAAAAATGTAGCAAACATTTATTACACAACATAAGCAGCAAATTTAATTAATCTATTAATATTGCCTCATCAATATCCAAACCAAATCCTTGGATTTAGAAAGCTGAAATACTGCATCGAAGCTCTCGTTATGATTTATGATGTAGCTTAAAAATAATGCTCCGTTCTAGATTAGAACTGAAGAGAAGTCCCGGGCGAAATACACAAAAACAGACAAATCTTCACAAAGTCCTTAATTTCTCCAATCTTTGGAGAAAAAGCCATAACCCTATTTTTGACTTCACCTCGGGTAAAAAGTATCCTATAACCATTTTGTGCATACACCGGATTGCAAAGCATTTTGCAATCCGGATGAAGCCACAACAACACTTACAAATATACAAATAAAATAGTCCGTTACAATATTTTTTTTTATATCTTAAATGCACAGACATTTAATTATTACAACTATATAATAGTATAGATGATAGACATTCGACTACTTTAAATTCCCAGGATGCAAGCTTAGCTCAGGAGCCACCAGTCAGTTGGCTATTGCGGGACTTTTCTTTCTCTCTAATCGTGATACTTCAGTCAAGTCCAACATACCTAATTTAATCGTCATCATTCAACCGGAAACGGGAAACAAACAGATAGATAACCGGTTACATCGAATTTATAGAAAATTAATAATTCCTGAAATCAGAGTTATTGAGCTGGGCATTGAATGCGAATGAGTCAGGCGCCGATAATTACATTTATCAATTACAAGCCAGCGGCGCGTGAACTGCAGCGAGCAATTATATGTATTCAACAGATGATTATAGTATCGGTATCCACGCATTAAGGGCATATTATTTAATATATTTGACGGAGTAAGCGGATGCCGTCGATATATATTACAGTGATGTTTTATACAATGATGGCTTGTAACTGTCTAAACGGCTTGAACTATCTAAAAATGGTGATATTGCATTACAAGGAAAGATGCTCTGCACTTCCAGGTGAGCAAAGAAAAAAAGAAGCTTTCGACAACGGCCTGATGGTATTAAATAGCTTTTCACCTCACTGTCTGCCTCGGAAGAGTTCCATTTACAGCGCAATACCTACGTGGAAAAGTCAATTTTCCACACTAGCGTGTAAGTCATTTCAAGTTTGAATTTATAGTTTTTCTCAAAACAGACCTGCACAAAGGCTTAAAGATGGGAGTGCGATGAGCTCGTATATGAATTCAAAAAGTTAATTAACCATCTTAATCATTATTTTACCTACGTCAAATGTGTTATTATAAAAAAAAAAAAAAAAACATTTTATATACGCACATGACTAATTGTTTTCATTATTAAGTAAAACTGCAATTTTCTGAGACTGCACTCTCACTAAATAACAGCTTTGCAAAATTGCATAAAAAAGTACTATTAACTTCTCTATATCGTAACAGAAGATTGCCAGAGGCGACATCGGCATCTGAAGTATTTTATTTAATTGAAATTGAAAATTATTTTTGTTAGAAGACATTTAATATAACTGTTACAGTTCCAGTAAAAGCGTAGTTTATTGAAGCACCTCAATGCTTGAAGGGCTTTTCATACTTATTAAGCATACATCATTTTTACAAAGGTTTGCAAGTAATTTAGTTGGTGCTCATTATTTTTAAACTCACCAGTTTAGACTGTGTCTCGTTCATCAGTCAGTCGCAAGAAGACTGGCATAAATCGTTAGCAAGATACGGAGTTGACACGCAACTTTATCTGACCACGAGCCTGCGACCTTCCGCGCGCGCGCCGATGACCGACAAACATTATCTATTGTGCAGCGCAAGGACGCTGTCAGCGGTATGCGATGCTATTGTTGCCAATTACTATCAATCCGATCCGAGACAATTTCAGATTCATGGATGAAGGTACTAGACATCCACTTTTGATATTCCATCACCTATTCTGACGACAGGTTTAGCTCAGCGGGCAGTAGCGTGCAGTCCATATAGGCAAGAAGGCACTGCCTACCCTGAACAGACATGGTTTCATACATGCACAGATAAACTGCCTCTGAACGACCATGGCTTCATATAGACACAGAAAAACTGCCCACCTTGGCCAAAATCCTTGTGCACGCCACTGTCAGCGGGAGTAAAGTTACCTGCGAAACTAATGATCCTGGTTTCGAATCCCGGTAAGGGTCAATATTTGTGTGATGAGCATAAACATTTGTTCCCGAGTTTTGGATGTCCTATGTATATAAATAAATGTATCTATTAAATATATCGTGGTCGAGTACTCATGACACAAGGTAGTTCGATTTGTGAAAAATGTCCCGTTTTTTTTTCTACATTAGATGAGACAAGGCATAAAACAACACAGCAAATGTTAAACCTGGTTTCGACGGCCATATTTAATGAAACATGGCGCTTGCTGTTGCTATATCATAGAGAATTGTCAAGCATTTAAATTTTAGGTAACATACGGTTGTGGACGCATTTAAACAGCCTCCTTTAACAGTTAGTATGCCTCAATCGTTTTTTTAGAGGTCATAAGATCATTCTCGATTAGTTACACACGAAGAAGCGAAAAGTCAGCATACAGCTTGTAAAAGTTTCCATCATATTCTACAAGCATTTAGCGAATTTGTTGAGTTAAGACACTGCTTTCAAATTGAGTTTCGATAGGTACCAGAGGATACTATAAATTTAATGATCATTCGGACGACAATGAACACTCGTAAAAAATAAAATATGCACAAATATTTTCTTCTCCAGATCACCTAGGTATACACTGTAGAATTGAGTTTATCCTGCGTAAGAAATTTTAAAGTCGAGACAGTTTACGTGTTTGTCTAGACTCCGGCAAAACGGTAATAAACGCAAAGTTTAACATTGAAATGGTTTCATATATAGAATAGTAAGAAAATATCCTAAATAATTTAAGCCAGTCTCTTTCTCAAAGCCTTCTTTCAATAAAGGCACACTTTGTAATTGTAACATTGCCCGTCCTAATTTGAAGCAAAAAGGTCGTTATTAAAACATCTGGTCCAATTTTTTCTTAAGGAATTTTAGATTTCAATTTACCCTTTTCAATCTTCGTAGCCGAAAGAGGTTTCAGATATCATGTCGCTTACATATTCAGGACCAGAAGAATCCTACACACACACAGAGAAGTTGGAAAAAGAATCGATCGCCATCGCATTTCCATACTTCGACACGAAAACCGGCCTTAAGCATGTCGGAATATGCTCAGTGTAGGGTTCCGCAGCCCTTCGTACCAAAAAATGCACTACAGATGACAAAACTACGATATGAACTAGTGCACTTTTCCTCAGTACTTTTACGTCCTTATGCTGAAAACGCAGTTTTTTGACAATAATCCAAAAACTGTAAATGCGATCATGTTGAAATAAATTTTCGTTGAAAGTATTTATTAAGTTTTATTTTTATAATTTTTTTTTTTTTTTTTTTGGACATTCCGTTAAGAAAATAGAGGGGCACAATTATGCTATTTTCATCAAATATACACTAAATCATTTCTTTTTAAACTTCAAATTATTTTTAAAAGAACCGTCGTAATATGTGCCACACATTGACATTTGCTGAAAAAAAAAACAGTTTTGGTTGCATGTATGGAGCCCCCCTAGAAATATTTAGAAATATTTTATTATTTAACTACCAAACTAAGCAGCGGCTAAACACCTTTAAGTAAAACGCCTGAGACGTACGGACTGAAGGACGGACATGACGAACTATAAAGGTTCCGTTTTAGGCGTTTTGGCTACGGAAACCTAATAAAAAACAAAACAATCTGATACAACGCTACTTTGAAATCTACTGACATCAAATTTTCATAAATTCAGTGTAGTTTATAGAGAAGATTATATTTCTCCGTATTATTATTGTATCACTTTGCATTTTTTCATCCGCACCCTATAATTTTGTAAATTGTTACCCAAGACTGACAAGTGAGGTACCAAATGAAAGCTGGCAATATAATGCAGTAGAAAATGTATTAACTTTCAAGAAACTTGCAGTCCAAGGACTGAAAAACGTAGGAAAACGGAAAGCTGTCGGAAATGTATGAAAAATCGATCTATGAAAACGGGGAATAAAAGGACAATTTAACAACCATAGAATTTATTATTACTGATTAATAACTGGTGTTGCCACCCCTAGCTCTTATTATACAATTCAGGCGTTTTGGCATGGATCTTATCAACTTCCTCACGTAATCCTGGGGTATGGCATGCCACTCCTCCAGCAAGGCTTCCTTCAGCTCCGCAACGAACTCTTCGTTTTAGGCAGTGCCACATGTGTTCGATGGGATTAAGGTCCGGGCTCATCGCTGGCCAGTTCATCGTGGTGATTTCCACCTCGGCAAGATAGGTGGTGGTGTCTCCTGCGGTATGGCAAGGGGCATTATCCTGCATAAAAATGAACCCCTCATCAAACATACCTTTGTAAGGGACAACGTGCATCTCCAGAATCTCGGTAATGTACCTGGCAGCGTTCAGACCACGTCCACGACCTGGAGGCACGAAAACCAACTCGGTACGGCCGTCGTAAGAAATGCCGCCCCAAAACATAACAGAACCTCCTCCGTAGGCGTTGAAACTATTATTAGGTAAAATAATTCATATAAAAACAAAGGGTATTTTTTTCTAATGTATCTTCTATCTATATTCTATTGATATATAAGTAAAAATCAATTGAAGAAATGTATGTTCGCGCATAACTTCAGAACGGCTGCAATTTTTTTTTTTTTTATTGCGTCTGTAATTTCGAGGACATGGTTTGTATATAAGAAAGTATACAAAAAAATGCATGAAAAAGTGAAAACTGTGGGTTTGAAAATCTCCATATAAAAAGTGAATGAGACAAAAGATATAAAACGAAGAACAACTTTCTTCAAAAAAATATTTTATTACGTGGTCCATCCAAAAAATATAGGGAAGTTTTGGTCTCATCTTCTTTCTTGGTGCACCCGGGGTAAGCAGCTAGTCAAAATCATAAAAATACAGCGTTTTTTTTTTATTTTTCGTTTCAAAACGACCACAGAAATATATCAAGATAGAAGGAAAGAGTGCATGTACCTCCGTGCATGTCGCCCCGACAGCGGACTTGCTCGCCGCGAACATCAGTCTGAGGGGCTACTCTGAAATTCGATATTCGAAGTTTGTATCGCGCCATCTTCTTGCTCTCATGTTAAACTGTATTAGAGTGAGCGAGATGGCGCGATACGAACTTCGAATATCGAATTTGAGAGTAGCGACTCTGCTCCCGACCGCGGTCTGCGTGCGACGTCAGGTTTAAAAAACAAAATGACTCGTTGTTCAATAATTAACTGTTCAAATACCAATAAAGTTGGAGCTGTTAATCGTGGTTTTTCCTTTCATCGGTAAGTACTATTTGTCCCAAAATATGTGTGATTAATTAAAAAACTATTTATTTGATTATATTCGTCAAAACAGTAGCGGGCGATTGTGTGTCCAACGCTAGTTTTCCATTGCGGCTTTAATTTGACAAGCTAGACTTAAGGCCAAAACACACCGGATGCGTGCGCAGCACGTGCACGTGCGCGTGTGCGTGGCGTGCACAGCACCCTTGTCAAACCGAGAGCTGCGCACGCAAAGGTGGCGCACGCTGCAGCACCGTTGCATGACTAGCCGCCATTTTGTTTTGCGCAGTCTTTTCATTATGCTCGATAGCAGTTTGTCAGACGAAGAAGAAGCTTTACTGCTTCTACTTTCAACTCAAAAAACTCGTGCAGCGACAAAAAGACACGACATAAATGCAAGCAAACAAAAATACAGTGAATATCACAACCTGTGCCGCGAACTAGAATCGTATGAAGATCGTTTTTTTTTTTGGTATTTTCATATGTCCGGAGCTTCTTTTGAAGAACTCCACGGTTTATTGGAGCCTTCTACATTGAAAAATAATACGAACCACAGGAAGGCTAGTTCCCATAACAAGCTTTTAGACGATGAATTTTTATAATGTTTGTGTTTTTGGTTATAAATACATTCATATTTGCGCACAGGTTCTTCGTTTTTTTCTATTATTTAGCAATCCATTACAGAAACCTCCACGCGCCCCGTTCAAGTTGTAAATAAACACAAGAAAGCTGTATAGCACCTGCGCAGCACCGAGCCTTTTCGTTTCGCCGTCTCATAGGGAATGCCGGTAAATACAACGTCATCACAGCACTCCGCTGCGTGAGCGCGTGCACGCAGCATGCAGCCGTTTTGTCTCGACGGAGCTGCGTTGCGTGCAAGTCACGCGCACGTGCACGCCACGCAAGCGGTGTGCCATCTACTATGACAGTTCATACGATACAACGCGCACGTCACGCACACGTGCACGTGCTGCGCACGCATCTGGTGTGGCTTGGCCTTTAGCGTGCGTTCAAAACCAGCGATGGAAAAATATGCTATTCAAACCGTCGAGTTACGTTCAAGGTCGATTTCTCATTTTTTCTGTCAAAAGTAAGAATAGTACCCGAGTGCTGTAGACTGCGATTTTCTTACTCGGTTAAAATCGATTTTGAAAGCAGAGAAAATGATAATTACGTTTTTATATTATTATGTAACTATATAATGTAATGTAAGAACGTAGTGCAAAGTAAATACTATTAACAAGCAGGTTACGGTTACTTCTATATTGCAATTTTATTTCAGTTTTCCGAATTATCCTCGTATTAAAAATTAATGTATTGAAGTGAAGCAACTGGTCGTAAAAAAATATTTCCTACTAAACTAAGCCGGATTTGTTCTATACATTTCCACAAAGACACCTTTACTGGCCCATCAAAGTACCGACGAGTAATCAGTGCAGCTAATCCGACTATTGATATAGTGATGATGTCAAATGATGAAAAGGTACACATTTACATAAGTGTCGGACAAGCTCATCGGCGTTTCCGGCGATATTAGAGCTGGGTCATACTTCGCTCAACGCCTCAGCTTGGCCATCCAGAGAGGGAATGCGGCCAGCGTTCTAGGAACGATTCCCCGGGCAGGTCCGACACAGGGGGACCCATCAGAATTGTTTTTTTAAGTTAAATTACTATTATTAATGTTAATTTTATACTTTAATGAATCCGTGTTAACATACATGTTAATGTACATAAGTTACATTATAAAATATACATAAGGCTAAATATTATTTTAAAAAATGTGCGTGCGTGCGTGGTATATTTTATCTTAATAATATTACAATTTGTGCAACAGATAATAGGTAGAGTACATAGTAGGTACTGACAAATGTAACGCAAATTATTGGTTAGGTAGGTACCTACCTACATTTATATTTTTCGATTTGAAATTCTGAGGTTTCTTTCTTTTCCTCTGTCGAAAATAATTATCATTTCCTCTGTCGGTTCTTATCGATATCTTAAATCGATAAAAATGCACCTACAATAACTTGAGTAATATAATTGAATGACAATTATGTACGAGTAAATTGTTTGTCATCACACGAATAAAGGTATATCTTTAAGTACTTCTTTTCACAACGAAGACGAACATCCGATGCACAAAAATATATTTCAGTGGTCCGATGTTTTGGACTTCGCCGCGCAGTGCGCACGCAACCTCCCACTTCTAATGTTGTTATCCGACTGTTTTTGTTTGTGAGTGACAGCGGTGGGGCCGCGACGCGGTGTGGTGGGGGTAGCTGTATATAGTGTTCTAATCCATCTGTGAATCGATGCTTTTGAATTGTTTTCGCGCGGCTTATGTTTCCCATCACTAAATTACATTCGTGGCGTCAAAGTACCTACGCAAAATGTTACACGCTGGGTTCTCATATAAACCGACGAACTCTTTCCTTCTATCTTGATATAGTTCCGTGAAAACGACCCTTGCATTATGTTCTTTTAAGGTAGTAAGCTAATGACACTGGCACACAAGTCTCAAACTGCCAGGGCGTGTGTCGATTTCAAAATCTTTCTACCTTTATACATTAATCGGTGGCAGTGTTAGTAAGCGATCGCGAGTGGCATTGATGAATGGCGCGAGGGGACGCCATGTTGTTTTATTTATGAAAACGCGATAGCTTGTGTTGTTTACGTAAAATTTTCGTTTCGGATGTTTACTTTACGATGCAGATAGGGTTGAGAGTTGACGCCTTTGAAGTTACACTTTGTTTTGATTACCTTGTCTTTTAGTAACATGGTTTTAAAAATATGTTTGCATGTAGCTATACTAAGAGTAAATTAAAAAAAAAATGCAGACGATCTTGATGATATAAGGCAGAAGGTGCCCATGAAGATGGTGGACTTCTTCGCGGAGGAGAAAATGTCATAACCCTAACTTTTGCTGCCGCATAATCGGGTAAAAACTATTGTATAACGACCCTCGAATATCCAGCAGATCCAGTAATACTAGCCCACCACTTTTTGTTATGAAAATATGGTCAGATAGCCTCATTTTTACAACTTTATGACAGTAAAAAAGAAATCTGTGTTAGGCAAAAGGTAACTGATTTAACTACATATTAACAACTAGCTTAAATTCGTTTATCGCGGATCGCGGATAAGGGTATTTTTCCGGGATAAAAAGTAGCCTATGTCCTTCCCGGGGACTCAAACTATCTCCATACCAAACATCCAAATCGGTTCAGCGGTTTAAGCGTGAAGAGGTAACAGACAGATAGACACACTTTCGCATTTATAATATTAGTATGGATGGATTGCAATTACAACATATAATTATAATACTGTAAATCACTTTTTAATTATTAATAACATTTTGTAAACATAATTTATAGTTTAATTACTTTATTTAAATACAATTACTTTTGTTTGAGGGGCTACCCAGAAAATTTTCGGTAAATTTCACTGTTTTTAAAGTGATATAATATTATTCCACGTGGTGCACCACGTAAAAAAATACATATTGTAACTTGGTATTTGGCCTATATTATTGTCAACTGGAATGTAGTGTATAATCTAAACTAGGTATTATAAAGTTGTAAAAATGAAATGTTTGTATGTATCGTTGTGGCTTCATCAGGCTAAATCGGCTAAACGGATTTCAACTATTTTTGGTACACGGGTAGCTGGGTATCTCCAGATGGTTATAGGATACTTTTTACCCGACTATGTTAAAGAAAAAAGAGGGGTTATGACTTTTTCGCGACAACGCGAACGAAGTTGCGGGCGCCTTCTAGTACTTAATAAATCAAGATAAAAAAAGACCGGCCCAGAGCATGTCGGACCATTCTCAATGTAGGGTTCCGCAGCCGTTTAAACAAAACAATGCACAACAGATGAAAAAAATACATAATAAAAAAAACACTAACATAAGAGCGTATCTCCACGGCACTTACGTCCTTTTGCTGAGAAGCGCAGTTTATTGGCAGTAACTTAAAAACGGTATGTCCGATCATGTTGAAAACAATTTTTGTTGAAATTATTTATTAAGCTTTATATTTGTACATTTTTCATATTTTTTGAACATACCGTTTAAAAAATAGAGGGGGGGGGGGGCACAATTTTTGCTACTTTCGGAACGAATATTTCCGAAAATATTCACTAAATCAATTCTTTTAGAAACCTCAAAGCGTTTTGAGAAGATCTGTCGAATGATGTGCCACACATTGATATTTGCTGAAAAAAAAAATCATTTTCGGTTACATAAGGAGTGCCCCACCTAGAAATATATATATTTTTTATTTAAGTATCAAACTAAGTAGGGGCTCACACAAGACACCTATGTTCCAAATTTCATCAATATACATCTTACAGTTTTTGAGTAAAATGCCTGTGACATACGGGCGGGCGGACGGACAGACGGGTTCTCTTTTGCCATTTTGGCTACGGAACCTTAAAAAGATTCGTCAGGTCTTTTTTTTATCTTAAATTGGTATAGGCTCCCATCGTCAAGCGACGCTTAGACATGGGACTAAAATCAATAAGTGAGTAATATGATGTTCACTATAAAATTGTCAACTGGTTTTTCAATAGGTTCAGTGTTTAAGAAAAGTAGTAAAAACTGGTTCACCAAATTTTGGAAAGCTTCCGAAACGTCGGGAACTAAAATGACATTTATACGCGATATAATCCGTTAAATTGTTTTATTTCAATGAGTAATAATCGCAGAAACAGAAGAAAATATTATGGTTCAACAAATTTTGATGGCGTTTATCTTGGTTTCGGGTACTTGTGAAGATAAATTGAAACAGTATATTGGTAACAACGGTGGTTGTCAACACGATGAGACATACATATACAACACAGAAAAGTGAAGAGAAGTCATTCTCGTACTGGGAGCCCCTTAATAAAACATTTCTGAATATTTTTATTTAATATCTCTCTCTTTTATAAACAAAGATCAGAAACAAATGAAAAAATTTTTCGACGATACTGGACTTGAACCAGTGCCTTGAGCCAGACCGGGGTAGCACGCTCTACCATCTGAGCTAATCGTCCACACCAGCAGTCGACGAATTTTGTCATCTGTTCTTGCTTATGGATCTCTGTATGGATCTCTAAAGAGTCGGATGCACCATACAGAGATCCATAAGCAAGAACAGATGACAAAATTCGTCGACTGCTGGTGTGGACGATTAGCTCAGATGGTAGAGCGTGCTGCCCCGGTCTGGCTCAAGGCACTGGTTCAAGTCCAGTATCGTCGAAAAATTTTTTCATTTGTTTCTGATCTTTGTTTATAATAATAACGCTAGTGGAGTGATCCACTAATAAATTGCAAAAATTGTGATTATTATCATGATATTTGTAAAACAAAAAGTACAAAAAGTATCTCTCTCTTTATTTATTATCTCTCTAAATTAGACTCTAAATTGCCGGAGTAACTTTAATTAATTTTTGTGGAACATACATGGTTTAAAAGTTTAATATATTCTGTATATCAAACTGGTAACAGGTAATTTTGGCACTAATGTCTAAATGCATAATGGTTCTAAATGTCTTATTCTCAAAATGTACAAGGGTCAAAAAGTATGTAAATGTAAACATGTTATAATGAACAAAAGACAAAACAATTAAATGTCGCAAAAACTTAAGAGCCTAATTGTATGAGAGACATAACGTACAAAAAGATAAATGGTCAAGATCCCAAAATATTCAATGGGTTTGAAAATCCCTTTGTCACATTGTACAAAAGTCAAAAAGTATATTAATGTTAACACGTTTGTAAGAAAAAACGACAAAATGGTAATAGGTAACGTTGGTACAAGTGCCGTTATATTCAATGGGTTGAAATGTACAACAGTCACAAAGTATATAAATGTAAACATGATATAATGAACAAATGACAAATATAATTTAACATTGTTTTGTTATTATTGTTTAGTTTATTAAGAAAGTAGTCCCATAATAGACAGTTATAAATAAATAAACAACATAATTAATTCTATCGTAAAATCATTTCAAGTAGAGCACATTTAGTCAATCGCGTTTTGTACATTTTGGCCACAGAGTATTCTGCCCTGAAAACTTTCAGACAAACAGACATTTTGGCCGTAATTAATTCTATCGTGAAAACATTTTGACTAAAAGAAATGTTGTCCATAGCATATTTTGCCTTTAAAATATTTAGACAAAATGACCTGGTGGCACAAACATTTTGTACTTTTTGACAAAATTACATCTCAACCTTTTATGCATTTTGGCATTTGTACTAAAATGACCTGTTACCATCAAACTGGTTTTTTTTTTAAATCATGGTAGGTTAGATTTTCAGTATTTTTACGATGCTCATTCCAAAAATGACATCCCTTTTGATTTGATTACGCGACTATCTGTCCGATGAAATATTTGAGATGAGGGGATATTACATAAAGTAATTGAGTAATATAATTAATTACCGATAATTTTTATTACAATTTACTTAGTAATTTCAATTGTACATGTAATTTAATGAAATTACTAATAATTGAATGTAATAAAATTGTAAAAGTATTTAATTACGCCCAACACTGATAGAAATGCGTCCTTTTCTTTTATGGTGTAATACGTTCCTTTGTTGTGACCAAAGACAATAGCTCCGTTGGACCTGATAACTTGCCGGCGTATATTGTTAAGGGTTGTATGGAGTTTCTAAAGCTCCCGATACAATATATTTTTAACCTGGCGCTTTCGTCTGGAACTTATCCTCGAAATTGGAAGGTGTCTAGAGTGAGACCGATCCCGAAGGCGAGTGACACTTCCGACGTTGAAAATTATAGACCTATAGCCGTTCTTCCCACCCTTGGCAAGCTGTTTGAGGCCATACTTCACCGCACTCTATCCTCACAGGTTCTGCCCTTGTTGTGTGACGCGCAGCATGGCTTTCGGCCAAGTCACTCGGTCAACACGAATCTGTTGATACTAACGGACAACATTGCTGTGCATCTTGATAAAGGTATTCAGGTTGATGTCCTCTATTTCGATTTTACGAAGGCGTTCGATCGCGTGGATAACGACGTGCTGCTTGGGAAATTGGATAAAATTGGGTTTTCACCCAAGCTACTGTCCTTTTTTGCCAACTATCTGCGTGATCGGCAGCAGTTCGTCCGACATGGATGTTTTGTATTGACGCCTTACCATACCCGGTCGGGCGTCAGTCAAGGCTCCATCTTAGGACCCTTGTTTTTCAATATCATAATCAATGATCACAAATCGGTTCTTCGGGCGGCTCGGTGTCTTTTGTATGCCGACGATCTGAAGTTGGTATATGGGGTACAGCAAATAGCCGATTGTAAAACGTTACAGGAGGACATCGACTTGGTGTTTCGGTGGAGTATGGAGAACAAGCTAAATTTTAACCCTGCCAAGTGTTGTGTGTGTACATTTAGCCGCTCTCCTACTGCTATATATGCTCAGTATATGCTAGGTTCTGAGCCTATAAATCATGTCTTCTCGGTCAAGAATCTGGGAGTATTGTTTGATACGCGGCTCACTTTTCACAAGCATATCTCATCTCTTGCCATGAGCTGTTTGTTTTCGAAGACTGGGTTTCATAATCGGAAACCTTCGTCATTTCCATGACCGGTGGCCATAAAAATGGTTTACAATGCCTTAGTAAGGAGTAAGCTGGAGACTTCATCGATCGTATGGAACCCCTACGAATCGATGTATGCTTTACTTCTTGAGAAGGTTCAAAAAGCAATTTTTAAGGTTCCTTTATAAAAAAGTATTTGGATTTTACCCGTACAACAAAATATCTTCTCGGTTCCCTTGGGTACAACTCCTTGGAGGTCAGGCTCAATTGTCAACTTATTGTCACTGCATGTCAGGCCTTGCGTGGCGAGTCAGACTGTCTCGAACTTTTAGAACGTCTCGTGCGGCTGTTTGTGCCGGATGTCCAGAGGATAGCCCTCAGACCGGGACGACGCGACCTGCTTGAGATATTGTGAGGCGATGGATGCTAGGTGTACAACTGCCTCAATATAATTTGTTTGGTACCTGTTATAGTAAAATATAATTTTCAACTGTTAGGCTAAGTTTCGTGACGCATTGGTTTTGTACTGTAATGTCATGTAAACGTTTTAGAAAATAAATAAATAAATTTCAAAGGACAATACAGTTAACCCTCGTGTAGATACTGATTATATTATTAACATCATAATTCAACGTGCGCTTATAATGATGAATGGGAATTTTAGGTGTAATATCGCCCCAGGGTAGACAAAGCCTGGGGGGGTACCAGAACCAATATCTCGAGGGACTCTATCCAATAATGAAAGTAATCAATGACAGTGTACTTTTTACTTTTGTCTCTGTTAATACACGTTTTCGGTTTATCGAAAACATTTGAAATATCATTCATTTAAAACATCACTGCCAAATAAACACATGATATCTTGAAGTAAGAAAGGTCAAGCTGTCTAATCACAATAAGCTGATCCGTTGAACTACCCTATAAAGCTCCTCTCGTTTTGTCGGAGGTTAAAAACGAATTATCTTCTTCAGATATAGTATAACAAAATGCTCGTTTTCATAGGTCACGCCGTTGGGTTCGTTTTCTTAAGTCAGTTTTGGCAACCTGCTTGACGGACCAATATATTTTGGCCTGTGATCTGGAACATGTACCACTACTTCACGTGTCTAGTTATATTAGGTACGAACAAAAGGCGGTCGAGTGCAAAATTTAAGATGCGAATGACAACTCAGGTATATTATTTTCGTTAGCCGAGAGCTAAATGGTTACATTGTTGACATAAAATGAAAGTTTATACTTTCTTAAAGAAAAAACAACGCTTGAACACGAATTTTGTAAATCACAATTTTGATAATAAATTAAAGAATTAACAAGTATTGATTTAAACTCACACGATTTTCACTCATTATCACAACACAAAAAACGGGGCTTAATCGCGTATAAATATGATTTTATTTAATTACCTTGTGTAAATAAAATCATATTTATACGTGATTAATCCCCGTTTGTTGTGTTGTGACAGTTAAAAAATAATTTGTGAACCGACAAAACTCCCGATATTTTTCAAACGGCTGAATCGAATTTTGTGGAACCATAACTAAGAAAAGTCGATGATATCACCTTTCAAACGCAAAAAAAAACCAAATCCATCCGTTCAAGAGCTATTATCACAATATATTACCACAGACAATCACAGTTTTTTCTTTATACTAAATAGTTAGGTGGCAAACAAGCCTACGGCCTGCCTAATGTTAGGCTGCCACTGGAGACTATGAACGCTTGCAACGCCAGGGGCATTACGTGCATGTTGCCGACCCTTTAAAAACCTATTCACTCCCCTCTTGAAGAAACCCATACTGTAACCTTCAGGGAATGCCGCGGCAGGGAGCTCATTCCACATTCGGAGTGTGCGCGGTAGAAAATTCCTTTGATATCGCACGGTCCGCAATCATTTTGGTTCCAAGGCGTGTGTATGAATACCCTGCCGATGGCGAGCGGTGCGATAATAGAATTTGGATGTAAGCATCATGACGAACAATTCCTTGGAACACAGCCTATACAAGCGGAAGAACACACATAAGGAGGCGAAGTCTCTCCTTAGACTTAAAGGTACAATACCGCTTGTGAGCATGGGATCGTTAACAATTCTTACAGCGTGTCTTTGAACCGAGTCAAGACAGCCAAGTTGATATACATGTGCCCTAGCCCAAAGCTAACAGCAATACTCCATATGGGATCGGACCTGGGATTTGTACAACAGCATGCAGTCTTTACCTAGAAGTGAAGTATTGCTCTGCTCTATTCCGGACACCGAGCTTACACACGTCAGACTTAGCTTCCCTCTTTTTTCGTCAGGTGTGTTAAAATAACATAGGGCACTTCATATTCATGAAAAAACGGATAAGTACTACCCTTCAAAAGAGCGGGAAGATGCGACATAAACAACATTCTAGATAAATACTTAAACAAACATCTAGCTAGACTTATAAATAGCCGCATTTCCATACAAACGGCTGTTTCATAAGTTTATGAATAGATTATTCGATAGCGGCTGAATCACCCAGTTTGAGTCACTGTTGATTGCTCACATCATAACGCGATCATTGTCTGTTTTGGTGCTAATTATACGTACGATTAGTTGTGAAAAACAAATATTTAGTTAATAAAAAAATGATAAAATATACACATCATAAAAGACGTTTGCGGTTACGATTAGGGCGATAGGATTGCGAAAAGCTGTGGCGTAGCTACCGAATTGGTAGACGGGGGCCCCAATCTCAGGGGGGGGGGGCTAGGACCCTGACCAGTGGCTACCGAAGGGTTAGACGGGGCCCCCAATCTCAAGGGGCCCCGGGACCCTTAAACTCTCAATATTTTGGGGGCCTTTGGTTCCTTTGAGTTCTTTTGGGTCCTCGAACTGACATGGGGTCCCATTTTTTTCTTTTACACTGGGCTCTTGGTGAGAAGTCCAGGTCCACTCGTGTCTCATGGGGAAGGTCCTCGGAATGGACCGAAACATGTTGAAAGCAGTGGCGTGCATTCCATATAGGCAAATAGGCACTGCCTACACTAGCAAAAATGACTCCAGAACGCATATATTTCTCTTCTTTATAATAATACTATAATATTTCTTAAAAGAAAACCTACTTGCCACCTTCTATTACGAAACGCGCTGCGATTTAAATTTGCGCGCGAATCCAGGTAAGCGAGCCTGAACGCCAAGTCAGGCAAGACAGTCCAGCGCCTAACCCACAGCACACACGCTCACAATGCGCTTGTGTGTCCGTGAACTATGTACGAATTTGCTCAGCACACACACTTATACTCAAGTCACACGCACACATACTTACAAATCCGGCTGCCGGACCTGTCAGTGTTGCCAATTTAGCATACTTTATGCTAAATTTGCTAAATGTTATGAGTCTAGCACATTTGTTTGTAGTATTTAGCATACATACAAAAATATTCAATTAAAGTAAAATCATGATATTAGAAATTTTACTTATAAAATTTGAAACGTATCCGGGAGGTTTATAAATAATTGACAATGAAAACGATGAGTAATCATGAAAATTCAATTTTTCGTTTCGATTAATTTTTCGCTTTTGGTGTCGCTAAGTTATTTCATTTTATAATACCCCATCTACAGGTAAGGGGTGACAAAAATGACATTATTTAAAAATTCAATCGAATAAAACGATTTCAGTTCAAATTGTGGAATAACCTTCCCCCTGAGGTATTTCCAGAGCGCTATAACATGGGATTCTTCAAGAAGCGAGTTAACAGGGCTCTCAAAGGTTTCAAAATATGGGCGATTCCTCCGGTGTTGCACATATCCATGGGCGACGATGACTACTTTCCGTCAGGTGGCTCGTCTGCCCTTTTGCCACTCGTTACATAAAAAAAAAAAAAATTGCTTGATACAAAAAAATAAGTAGATGTAAAAATTAAGTGACGTATTATTTGAAATAGAAAACTGTTAGCAGAATTTTCGGTATTAGTAAATAGTATTTAGCATAAATTCAAAAAACGAGCTGCAGTTTTGCAATTTTATATTAGCCTTGTTGGCATCACTGGCAAAAGTTTGCGACCAATCAGATGCATTGATTTTATGGGGCAGATTAAAGAAGTCCCCCTTTTGCTGTAATTTGTACGCGTAATGTGGGGCGTTTTAATTTGTTTCGTTTTAAGTTGTTTTGATTTTGCTATTCTGGTGCCATAATGGATTCTTTGTTGCTACACTTGCGACCGAGTTGTGATAAAATGTAAATTTCTTGTATAGTTGTACTATTTAGTTCACTTCGGAGCGATTTTCTTTCACTATCAATTTAATTTGCCGTGAAATACAGTTTATAGTAGTAGCTAACGCTTAAATATGTGTTTTAGCTGTGATCGGTGTTTTGATAGTGCTTGCGAAAGTTAACTTTCGTCGAATTTAGCAAGTTAGCGTTCGATGATAAGGTAAAGGTACCTAGTTAATAAAGGTAGGTATGTTGCAAACTCAGAGCAATATTACTCGTCAATTTCGCGTAAAGTAGGTATTACGAAAGTTTTAGCTTGTTGACTGGTTGTGCACACTTTGCTGTCTGTGCCTTTTATTCGGGAAGTCTCCAAATGTTTGGAATGACACAGGCAGGCTATGGCAAATTCTGCCTACCCTGCCTACCTAAAACCCTATGCACGCCACTGGTCGAGAGAGAGAAGAGAGACGAGTAATGGTAAGAAAACATTTAATAGATTTCAAAAAGCGGTTGGAAGGCGGCGGTTGTCGGGGTGCCCCCATGGCGGGTCACGCAATTACTTGTCAGGAGTCCATGCCTCCACGCATCCAGTAAATTGTATAGAGAGGTGACTCCAACTCCTCCATACTGGATGCGCATTTAGACTTACGACATTGTCCGATCGTTTTGTACAGGGACATTGCAGTAAACGTTTTATTTAATTCTCGATTTTTGACACCATTCATTTAATGATCAAAATAAATAAATAGGTATTCCAAACGGTAAATGATGCATGATAAGCGACGGATAGTTACATAGTAAACCTAAAAGAATAATATAATCGGTACACGATCAGATAAATATAACTTACAGAAGCTGGGTTCCACGATAGTTACTTTACTATTAGCAGCTCCGTGCTTACCTGGAAAATGAAAAAACTTTATATAGCATCTATTAGCACTTAAAAATAAGATCGAAAAAGCAGACCATGACTTGAGCTTAGTTACAATAGTTCTGAGGGCATACTCCAAAATCGGTCCTGATGATGAATGAATCAGGTCAAACAAATCAGGGAATAATTTGAAAAAAAAAAAAAAAAAAACTTATATCTAATTACTTAAATGACTTAATGCAGACTAACGGTCTATTGAATAAAACTGCGACGAAACAACCAGCGTTATTACGTACCTGTATACTAAAAACATTACAGTTGCTTTCCATAATAAGAAATGCTCGGAAATGTTTCCTTATTCGTAACGAGTCGGTCGTTCACAGAAAGACGTAACCGCCTCTAACTTATTACTATGATACGTCTTTTTCTGGAACTGTATGAAAATTCTGTTCTACTTCAACACAGTCTATTAACTCACCGCAACGACCTATAACTATATCGTATGTACAAGCCCCGTACCAGGGCACATAAATTAGAGTTTCGTTGTTGTTGCTGCTTTTTAGTTGAAATACAACTGATGTTCAAACAAGGTTTTGGATATTTATTAGGTTACCGTGAAGTACGGGAAAGACAGCATGACGCCACAATATTCCGACACCAGCTCCTCCTCCTTTTTTGGGAGTCGGTTAAAAACCCTAACAGTCTCAAATGGATAAAGTGATACATTATAAACAGTATGCACATTTCAGCTACCTAGATCCAATGTGGTCTGTCTGAGCGATAAATCATTCCGTCGGTTATTTCCTGCCTTGCACCTATTAATATATTTAATTAAGAATTAATAACACAAGTATGCAATACCGCAATGTACTACATTACATACATTCCAGTGCGATGTTAGGTAGGTACATACCTTTTTAACTTTAACTGAAAACTAAATCGCATATTCAATCAATTTATTGTGTTGGTTTTGTATTATAATAAGGGTTTCAGAACTATTGTTTGTATGGAGGTACAGTCAGCTGCAGAGAAACGTGACGTGACCCGCTAGCATATAAGGATTCTGTGACAGACGGGTTACATTGCTGATTGTACGTGTAATGTTTTTGTTGTCTGTGGATGTCAAGTTGACAGTTTCAAAGGGGTATTTTATTGAGACGCTAATTAATTTGTATTTAGTATTTTTTTTATTATTTGTAGTTAGGACCTGCCGCACATTTGCCTTCCAGGACGAACTTCAGTTAAACGGTCGGCTATTAGTATAGACAACGTAGTTAGATTAGTATAACTTTATATCACACTAGAAGGTGCCCGCAACTCGGTCGCGAGTGAGAGAAAAGTCATAACCCTCTTTTTATCTTCAGCGTAGTCAGATGAAAAGTATTCTATAATCATCTCTGAATGCCTATCCCTTACCAAAAATAGTTGAAAGAAAGAAAGAAATGTTTATTTGCTAGAATACGCAAATACAGTGGTGTTGTCATAAGGTATAGGTATCAATATTCAGCCGTTTTGGCATGCAAATTATGTATTTGTCAGGTTCACAATACGAATAATTAAAATGAAATTAAAATGTCTAGCCGTTTTGGGATGATAAAGCCACAACGACATACACAAACATAGAATAAATAAAATAAAAAGTTTTTTCGATTCAGTGACCTACAAATGTGAGTGAGTTTAGAAAAACGTCCCACTTTGTCGATTCTAGTTTCGGAGTTACGGGCAGTTTAATGAAATATGGCAAAACCTACCGAAAATCGACTTTCAATGAAAACTGATAGAACATACTGTAATAAACCTATGATTTTGATGTCGATCCATAAATGTCCAATTTAAGCACCTTTTTAAGGCCTCAAAGTTTAGTGCCCAGCGTCCCACTTTGTCGAATACCGAAAAAAATCATCGATATCATATTTGTGCCTGTTATAGGGAAACATTTTTACTTTGTCGATATGGAGTTATGAATAGTTTGTAATATAACAATGCATAAGCTATCTTCCGGTGAAAAAATTATGTCTCTAAGTGCTATAGTTATTTTTTTAAATTCTTCAAATTTGAAAAAGTGAAAAAGCGACAATTGAGAAAACGTTGGTTAAAGTTTCAGACCGCAAAAAACACACTTGTACTTTGAACTTATGGAGTGGTTAGTATCGCAGTCGAAGTGTAAAGCAGTGTTTAACACGTGGCTAAAAACCAATATATGATGCTCAGATATATTTGTCCTCGCTCACTTCGTGAACTCGTCCAAATAATCACTTCGTGTCATAATGGCGCATTTTAGCCCCTTGTCAATCAATCTACTATTTTTTATTCGTATTTTTTTATGCTGTACTTTTCAATTCAGTTTTTCTTAACTTTTTGAAATAGTAACTAACTAAAGGGATCCATTAAATTATTTGTGTCTTTCTTAGCATGAGAATACATTCATAAATACAACTTTAATGATAAATCTGCATGTCATGTTATAAATATAGAAAATAAATCCATATTCAGGATTGACATATTTTCGTTCTCTTTTTATGTTCAAGCCTCCGTAACATACACACTACTCAGGTTACATACATGATTTTGACTAATTTGAAAACCTTAAAGTATGCCAATTCATTTGATACTAACCACTCCATGACTTCAACGTACAACAACGTTTTTTGCCGACACAAACTTTAAGCAACGTTTTCTCAATTGTCACTTTTTCACTTTTGCAAATTTGAAGAATTTAAAAAAAATAACTATAGCACCTACAGACATATATCTTTCACCAAAAGATAGCGTAGAATCTCTAGTATTAGGAACTACTCATAACTCAATATCGACAAAGTGGGACCTTTTCCCAAAAACAGTCACAAATAGTCCGTATCAATGACTAAATTTTAATAATTGGTCAATCATGTAGATTAATAAAAAATATTGGAAACGTATTTTTTCTTTTTTTACGTAACCATTTTTTTATAATTTTGAAAAAGCAAATAATGCATGTCCAATTTTTTTTTATCTTACTGACGGACTAATTGGATTTTTTATTTTCGTACGCCGTCATCATATTATTATTATTTTTTAATATCTTCAATGTACAGACATTTCATTTTTACAACTCTATAATAGTATAGATGTCAAACATGACCGACGACGTTGGATGGCATAACGTCATGCCTCATGCACGGTGCGTTTGCGATAAAAGTTATAAAACTACAATCACTATCACAAGAGCGACGGAGCGTATCTCCCAGGAAACCAAGTCTTGCGTTACTACATCCTTTAAGTACGCAACCTTCTCTGTGAAGTAAGAACTTATGTGACACTAGAAGGCGTCCGCAACCTCGTTCGCGGGGGAGAAAAAGTCATAACCCCCTTTTTTCTTCAGCGTAGTCGAGTAAAAAGTACCATATCTGTGGATACGCAGCTACCCGTGTACTAAAAAAAAAGAAATCCGTTAAGCCAATTTGGCTTGATGAAGCCACAACACAACGACACATGTAAACATACAAAAAATCCAAAACAAATATTTTCGATTCAGGGACCTCCAAATCGTCCGAAACAATCATTTTTTCATAATATCTTCAATGTACAGACATTCCATTTTTAAAACTTTATAATAGTATTGAAGATGAGGTACTTTTTGCACACACACATTGTCATAGCCACAGCATGATGTTAAAATTTGTCTTAGAACTTGTAATTGATCTTGGGTATCTTAGTCCTGGTTTGGTTTTGACATTTCTGTAGGCGACATTGTATTTATATTTACCCAGAAGATGGCGAAGACATTGCCTATTCTGTCTTAAAAACATCTAGATCGTAAGTCAATTTAAATACAGACACCGAAAGGGAATTCCAATCAGGAGAGCTATGAGTGAGAGGAGAGGTGTGAAATAGGAAGGATCCCTTAAATCGTGCAGCATAGACCATATGATATAATGGAGAAGGATTAAAAACATCCTAGTGCGAGTCGGACTCGTGCACCGACAGTTCCGTACAACATATACACCACAGACGGCCGTATCTATGAAAATCCAGTGTTAGCAGAGCCCTACTCCTAATAAGTAAAATGTACGCGGTGTTCGACCATTTTATATTGGTTACTCATATAGACAGACAGTCACAAAATTATACTGTTTTTAGTATTTGTTGTCATAGCGGCAACAGAAATACATAGTTTTAACTGTCTAGCTATCACGGTTCAAGAGTGAACCGTGATAGCTAAACAATTGAAATTTTCACAGATACACGGATCACTGCTGACAGACAAACGGACAGACAGACAGACAGACTGACGGACGGACAGCGGAGTCTTAGTAAGTCCTGTTTTACCCTTTGGGTCATCATCAGCATATATTAAAGTGCTAGGCTCTTGTCGGTGGAGTAATATCCAGCTTATCTTACAAACCGCTTTTTCTTTTACTTTTTTATATGATGAAACATTATTTTTTTCTTTTATTTGCTCCATATATGTCCTTCTTGGTCTTCCCCTTTTCCTTTTCCCTTCTATTTTTCCTTATATTATAGTCCTAATGTAATTATCTTGACGTAAGAGATGACCTAACATGTTTCCTCTCCTGTTTTCAAAATTTTCCAGTAAAGATATTTTTCTTTAACTATATTTAAAACTACCCTTATGGGTAGGGACCCTTTGGGTACGGAACCCTAAAACCCATGACGACCACGTGGATGGAAACTCTTGTGCCATATAAAAGAACGCTGCACTCAACTCGCCGCTCGACGCCTGCTGGTGCCAACGAGTTCTTGTGTGGCGCAAGAAGACATAGCGTGGGTATCAGTGGCATGGCGTCCATATAAGCCGATTCCCACCGGATAGCCCAAGAAAAGGCTTAGAACCACATTTTTCTTAAAATATGAGTAAATAAATACGCTTCGGCTTCCCTTGTAATTTTCCTGACGCCACGCCTTAGGTGGATATACACCCCTCACAAAGTGGGTTTCTGACATGGTACTCATGGGTGACTTTGAATGACAGTTACTCAATAAACGTATTCTATTCTATTCTATGATTCTAGTCGAAATATTCGACTTTTAAGTTCATTCGAATTATTCGAATAGTCGAGATTCATTCGAATGAGGTCAAAATTCAGGAAACTTAGAGAGTGTCAGCTCGACGGGAGGCGGCCGTTGGCCGAAGATTGTCGATCTCGCCCGAAACGACTCGAGTCGAAGTCACACGCTACGCCATCGCCAGCGCCGCCAGTTAGACAACTTGAAAATAGAATATCGCTACTTAGCGGTATTCGCCACATCGTACAGCAGTCGAAGTCGAACATTCATTCGACTGTAGAGATTCGTACATTACTATTTTGTTATTCGACTGATAAAATAAATAGTAACTAGTTATTCGATTCCTAAAATCATTCAAAGTCGCCCATCGCTATGACATGGTGAAGCTCGCTGGTGTCCGCTGGATGTAGGCGGCGCGTAACCAGTCATGGTGGTGCTTTTTAGGGGAGGCTTATGCCCAGCTTTGCAACTATGATAAATTGAAGATGATTCAACTCGCACGATGTACAAATCACAAAACTTCATAAATCACTGAATTAATCGGAATGATATTGCGAAATGTGCAGAACTCGTACATGCCGATCTGTCTAATAGAGTTTTTATTTCACTTTTTAGAATCACTCGGTGCCCGTCACAGCTTTTTCAGATATTGCACCAATATCGCCCGAAGCCTTCAAATGCAATACCCCGTTTTATACCAAACAGTGACGAAGCGGCTATATAAGTAGAATCAGATTTGTATCAGCTTGTCTGGTTCATATCATTTGAGTACCTTATTTTACCATTCTTAAGAAAAGGGCAAACAGCCTTTTCTTAAGAATTATTTCTTCCATTTCCATCCAGTATTTTTCCATCCTTCAAGGTTTATTGACCTATGCATTACATGTCGCATCGCGTCATAAAAAAGGTGAATGAGATCAGAAATGCTTTTAGCAGTTGAAAATATTTTTAAATGTCATTTAATTTCTGTTAATACTACATTATATTTCTCAATGATCACCTAACCTAACCGCACCAAGTACAAATAATATCTTTACCTAACTTAAGGTACAAGTATGTAGTCAACCACAGACAGCAACAGCACAGCAACAGTGGTTTCCATGTATTTCTAAGATATATCTTCCGTAGCTAGCGACGCGTAGCTTCCATACATTGTCACAGAAAGCAGAGGTCTCGCAACGACACGTCGCCTGCCGTTGTCTGCGATCGGCTATAAACTTGTACTTTTAGATTAGGAAAGCGTAATGGTAAGACCAACACCGTACTAGGCGTAACTACGCGGCAGCGGTGCGACACGACGCAACGCGACCCTACCTAGTGTACCGCACTGCCGCGAGTGCGCAGCTTTTGCTCGTCAGTCGTACGACGAGGAAAGATCGCACAAGGTATATGGCAGCGACAAAATAATCTTTTAATGAAATTGTATGACAAACAGAGACTCGCGCCGTTTGTTATACCGCACTAGCGGCAACGGAACTACGCGACGCTACACGGCGCGTCAAATTTGGTGAGTTGGTTTGGTCTACTTTGTCGCGCAGTGCTGCGGCGCGTAGTTCCGTTACCGTGTAGAGCATTTTAATTCATAGAATTCCATGCAAAGAATATTTTGTCGCATCGCGTCGCGTCTCTCCGCTGCCGCGCAGTTACGCCTAGTGAGGCCATAACCTAAGTTCACTCAATCTCGAGCTGCAGTATCGATTCTTCATAATCTCATCTCTATCATTATTCAGTTCAACATCAACGGCAAACGTGAACGTACATTAAATTCTGTGAAGATAGATCTAAATTAGTTTCTAGATAGCAATGAAACTATCTAAGTCTACCCACACATTTTAGTGACAGTTAAAGATAAGGACTATGATAGTCTCAATGGCAGTGTAGATTTAGAAACTAAAAGTAGAAAGTGTTCTCAAATCGCGTAAACTCATGGTATTGAAATCAGTAGTCATTGTTATTTTGTTACAGATAAAATTCCCAAAAACTACTGCTAACACTTAAATTAAAAAAAAAAAAAACATAGATGGAATTCACTTTTAAACTGATAATTAAAAAAAACCGGCCGAGTGCAAGTATGACCCCGCGCACCGAGTGTTCCGTGCAAACTTTCATTTATCTCCGCAAACGAAGTTGCGGGCATCTTCTAGTTTACGTATATATGTATTACTAGAAGATGCCCGCAACTGCGTTCGCGGAGAAGAAAAAGTCATAACCTGTCGTTTTTTCTTCAGCGTAGTCGGGTAAAAAGTATCCTATAACCATCTGGATATACCCAGCTACCCGAGTACCAAAAATTGTATGAATCTGTTTCGCTGATTTTGCGTGATGAAGCCACAACGACACATAGGTACAAACATTCAAAAAAAAAATCGTTGTAGTATATAGATATTTCCAAAAAAACGATTGTTACGTACTATTTGGAGGTTACTAAAACGATTTTTTTTTACAGCTTTTTAATAGTATAGATGTTTATATATATACGTAACCTAATCTGTAGTTTATATAGTATATATAATTGTCTCACCCTATATATAGTATATAGGTGTGTCACCCTTGTAATCATTAATTTGTACAAGTTAATTACAAGTTCTCTGTTTAGCCTAAGGGTTGACTGGTAGAGAATGCCTTTATGGCATTAAGTCCGCCATTTGTTCTTTCTTGTATTGTGCAATAAAGTTTAAATAATTAAATAATTGATCACGCCTTTTCTAAAAAGGACTAAAAAGTCTCTTAGGAGTGGCCTTTGAGACTGTACAAACTGTCTGTCCGTGCGACAATTAAAGCGCTACATCTTAGAAACTACTTCTGCTATCTCTTCAAAATTTGCAAAAGTTATAAACATGGCTAGTCAAAGTGTTCAAATGTTTATTTTTTAATATATTTTTATATTCTGTGAAAAAAACACCAATATGAGGAGGGAGGTAAACATTCAAAGTCTAGTTACTAACTACTTAATTTGCACATTATCAAAAAAAAAAAATACTGTGGTAATATTCTCTTTTAATTTTCTCGAATTATATAAATTAGCATTAATACATATTTCAGAAAAATTATTACCATATATCTATCTTACTTATTCTTTTTGAAATCTAATCTAATCGCAGTCCACATTTGATTCTCTTGAGTGAAGTCGGCATGTGTAAGGGTCACAGGTTCAAGTACCGTCTGCTCTCAAACACATCGTTCAGCATTAACAATAAATAAAAGACACAACGAGTAGGTAACTAACTACAGTGTAATTCACATTAATTTGCCAGCTCAATTACTTGAGGCCTCCGATAAAAAGAACAGCGCAGTATGAATGAGGCAATCTGCGGACCGAAAAATATCGATGTCTTATTTATCTAGCATGAACTTGGAAATACAAACTATATTCACAAGTCTTTGGGTGCAAAGTCAGATGGAATGGCTAAAGTTAATATGAGCAAGTGAAAGTTATGTGGAGTGCTCTACTTCAGTAGCAATCGGACAGATGTTCAACATATGTAATGAATAGATTGGCTCTTTTGGTACTGGTGTAGTACTGTCGAGTCGATGGCCGTCTGGGATGCGTCTGCTATCATAACGGACGAGTCACGCTAAGTACATAGTAACAAAGTTGACTTTACAATCACATATAAAACTTGCATATTGTGTAAGGACAACTTTGTTGATAACAGTGATCTGGCAATTTCTGTTGTAGTTATGAGTACAAATATAACGATCTTTGCAAGCTTTACGTATCTTTTAAGATTTGAATTGTTACTACAGTCGCCATTTTGTATGTGAATGCGAAACTTGTCATTTGTTTTATTGTAGAGTTGACATAACATGTTTTTAAGATGACGATATTTCAAAGAAAATGACTGCAGTAAGTTATTTAAAGGATACGAAATGTCTATATATATCTCGAATTTGAAATCAAACTGCTGGAAGTTAATAGTTGCAGGATATAATAATAAAAATAAATATAGTAATTAATATTACGGATTTTTTTTTACACAGATCGAACTAGTTCAATGGTAAGCTCCTTGTGTTATGAGTACTAGACGACGATATATTTAATAGATGTATTTACTTATTATATACATAGATAACATTCAAGACTCGGGAACAAATATTGATGCTCATCAAAAAAATATTTGCCCTTACCGGTATTTGAGGCCAGGATTTTAAGCTTCGCAAACAAGACTTAATATTAACTTGCAATAACAGTTTTTTAGCTAACAGCACTCCCTTGTATACTTCTGCTGGCATTTTCAATGTCATTAACATGTTAGACATTAGACATTTATTAATTAAAACTTCCAATTCAATAAATTACACTGGTCCCTGCAGGCATCGCCTATCTCGCAGGAAACCAAAAATAGGATAGTAACCAAATAAATAAATAAATTATTATTATTTCAAATAAAATTTAAAGCCGTATAATATGTATGGGTGTGGGTATGTGTATGTGCATGCGTTGATGAGTGTGTAGCTCTACCTATGTAACGACCTATATTAAGGATCTGTATCGAATCATAAATAAATCTCCACAGAATCTCGCAATTGAGATGTAGTCAGATCTTGACTGCACCGAGAAATAGTCCCCCGAGCGTAGTACAAAAGCAATGATAGTTGTCCTAGCAAAAACACTTCACAAGTTCATTATCATTAATATAGTCTATTTCGCAACCCAATGGCTGTTTTAGTCGCAATTCGTCAGAAACCCTATCTAGCCTCTAGAGAACCGCGAACGCCTAATTCCATTTATCATTTGTTTCTAAAACCGTGCAAAAGCACCGAAGTCCCTTAGAAACCGTGGGTTTTTATGTTGCCTGGATGTTTCAAACGAAACATGTTGTCACAAACGTCCCGAAATGAATCTGACCGTGAGGAGCACTCTGTCTGATGAGCTAGGAGTAATGTGCTAGGGTTGTTCCGCTTCGTTACGTTGGCAGTACCTGCGCGGTCGAGCTTCGTTAAGTTGGCAGTTAGCGCTCGGTCCATATAGCGCTGCCGGTCACAATTTCTGTTAAGTGGCAACAACGATGACCTGTTTTGGTAAACTGGCGTAAGTTTGGGTACTGTTTTCTTAGTTAATATTTTTTTCGCATAGTAGGGGAAAGTCGGTTATATCGTACCACTTTTTACTTTGACGTCAATATTTAATTAACAAAACATCTTGCACCCATGTTAGATTATAATAATTATAGGTTAGTCTCTTGGCTATCTTAAAAAAAATACATTACTGAAGTAGACTGCAGTTTAGGTAGGTAAAAACGCGTTTTTCTGGCGGTCTGCTAATGGTATAATTTTGCCAACTAGTTGTTTAAATCGTACCACGGGTATTTTAAATCGTACTGTGGGAGTTTAAATCATACCAGTAATAAAAACAGTAAATTATATAATCAAAAATATTTATTTCTGTTGTCATTAACCATAATTATTTAATCTAGCTTACATGACATTTATGTCAAAAACAAACAGACATAAAAAACAGTAATAAGTCTCAAATAAAAAATTGTAACAAAATATCGACTCTCCTTATGAGTAAGTAGGTAATGAAGCTTATTTACTACGTTTGTGTCTGATATAAAGAAAACATATAATCAACATATCGTCTATGCGTTGAATAATAGAAATTAAGTCATATTATGGAACCTATTATGACAAAAAAAATAATCAACTTACCCATTTATCTTTTAATAAATAAGTTTCTCTTATATGTTCGTACACAGCAATGCAAAGTAGGAACTACAATTAGTTACATTATAAGACATATCATATGTATATTAAATCATATATACGTGAGTTCCTGTAATTGGCTCTATACTTCTATTTAAGTTTCTATTTGTACTGTATTAGCTGTTGGTTCTCCTACAATAAATAAATCAAATTAGATCAAAATATTAATATAACTATTCTCATTTTCGGCTTAATTAAATACTATTTTAATCGACATATTAAACTTTCTTGTATTAATTAAAACAGGTCCCACAAATGTCTGGATTAGAAGTGCATGTCTCATGCAGCCACCTATGGCACCGAACAGATTGAAGCTCTTTGTAAGTCTTCTATGTTCCACTTATAATATTTTCTTTTATCTCCAGGATCCGCCATCTTAAGGGAAAAAAAATGAAAATGGCGGGTTAATTGTACCAGTACAATATACCCAACCACACTGTGGTACAATTTACCTAACCATGTATTTTAAAACAAAACAAGCCATAGCTATATAGCCTTCAAACTTAAAGACTCCACGAAAACAATGTAAAAAACTATTTCATCTGTCATTCTAATGATGTCTATATTGATATAAAAACTCACCTTTTCTCCGAGTTTCAGCCTTACGAATTAGTAGTAAAATTTACATCGAACCTCACAAAAAACTATTTTTTTCACTAGAGCACAACCTGTTCAACCGACGCCATTACAAAATGGCCGAGTGTAATCGCAGGAATCTGCGGGCCTTGCAACGCGAGGTCCGTCAGAAGATTGCAGATTTTCGGGCGAACAGCTTCCAAGATCTGATTTCTGAGATAGCGCCCAGTCACACAGCGTACTGGAAAATAGCGAAATCTCTGAAATCAGAATCGGTACAATCAATGCCCCCATTGGAGAGACCGGGCCTGGCCACCCCTGCCTTTGACGATGAGGAAAAGGCGGAGTGCTTGGCTGACAGTCTATCCGAACAATGCTCTCCGAGTAGGCTCTTCATTGATGAAGAGCACATAACCTGGACCAACCACGTGGTCTCTAGGTTATCCAACTCGCAACTCCAATCAGACCACCTAAGGCCAGTCACCCCTGATGAGTTAAACAATCTCATCAAAAGCCTCCACATACGGAAGGCTCCGGGCATGGATGGCATCTCAAATCGCATTTTAAAGCTCCTATCTCATGAACAGAGAGATTTCTTAATCAAGATATTCAACTCTGCACTCAAAAACTCTCACTTCCCTGGTTCCTGGAAGCAAGCCACAGTAATTGGCATTCACAAGCCTGGCAAAAATAAAACTGAACCCACGTCATACAGGCCCATCAGCCTGCTATCTTCGCTGGGTAAACTCTATGAAAGAATAGTACTGAACCGAATCAAAGACTTCATTGATGACAATAACGTCATCATGGACGAACAGTTTGGATTCAGAGCTAAGCACTCATGTGTCCAGCAAGTGCACCGTATCACGGAGCATGTGCTGGCCGAATTTGAAAACCGTCAAGGTTATGCTCTTCACAGTGGTCGAAAAACTGGGGCTATCTTCCTGGATGTAGCAAAGGCATTCGACAAGGTCTGGCAAGCTGGTCTGATATACAAGTTATATCGGATAGGCTTGCCCGATCGCCTTGTGCGTCTCGTCCAAGACTTCCTCAGCAATCGTACCTTCAGATATAAAGTGGAAAAATCATTATCCTCACCTCACCCCATTTCAGCGGGCGTACCGCAAGGGTCGGTCCTGTCGCCAACCCTTTACTCCCTTTTCACTAATGATATTCCCAAGCACCCAATAGTAGACTTAGCTCTCTTTGCGGATGATACTGCCCTTTTTACCTCGAACATCAACCTCAACACCATGAGGAAGGATCTCCAGGAAGCTACCGATGACTTAGGTCGTTGGTGCAACCTCTGGAGGATCCAGGTGAACCCGGAGAAAAGCGCGGCTATCATTTTTCGCAGAAATGCGAAATTACCGCATGAGAACTTAGCCCCTATAGTAATGCATGATAAGCCCATAACTTGGAAAAATCAAGTTAAATATCTAGGAGTCACCCTAGATAGGAAACTTAACTTCAAAGTCCACCTCAAGGAGGCTAGAAATAGGGCGGCATTCGTCTTAGGCAGGCTAAGTCCGATGGTGGGTAGTCGGAGCAGGATGAGCTTCAAAAATAAGCTCCTCCTGTATATTACCTGTGTAAGACCAATACTGACCTATTGTAGCCCTGCTTTCGCTCATGTGGGCGAAATGCAGCTCAAGCCCCTTCAGGTCATACAAAACCGATTTCTGAGGCGTGCCACGGGTGCACAGTGGTTCGTCGCAAATTTATCCTTACATCATGATGCGGAGATTCCCACCATCCATACCTATCTCAAAGACTTATCTACCACTTACTTTGAGAAAGCCAGCTCTCACCCGAATCCTTTAATTAGGAACGCGGCGGACTACGTCCCAGCCCACATTCCGGTGGAAGCTGACTTTCAAATTATCCCATAAAACTTAGATGATCATTTACAAAATCTTGTAAATGATCAGGTTCAATTATTACTGACCGTCACTGACCAAAGCGCCTTCAGATTAGCCGTCAGAAGGCCGCGACACATACTGTCCGACCCGGATGACGTCATCACGGCTACCATCAAAAGATGGTACCCGGAAGACTCCTCCGACTCGGACACAGACGACGGACCCATCAACCATGTTGCTGACTATTACTTTGACCGGAACATTGACATATTCCGAGACCCACAAAATGATTACGGACACGGACACGGACAGACACCGGCGGCCCCGCAGGCGGGGTCGTCCACCGCGATCTTAATACACGGGTCCCCCACACGTATCCCATACCCATCCTATTCCCCAAAAGCCCCAAACAAAAACCAAATGTCCTTAGCTAGGGACACTGACTACTAACATGACGCAGACCGGCTAGAACATAGCTAGGTACACTCCGACTGTCGTGCACTCGAGCATGGCAGTCACCAACATGTGGTGCCGGGAGCTGCTGCGGCAGCTTCACCGCCACAACATATAGTTACGGTAACAGCAAAATTGCTAGCCGATATTCAGCCGATATTTTGTATTCTTCCTCATTTCTAGGTACACTTTAAATTTTACACTATTTCTCCATTTATAAGTAAAGGAGAAGCTATGCCTTTCAACTTCACCCAATTTTGTTATTTTTATATTAACTAGAAAGCGCCCGCAACATCGTTCGCGGACGAGAAAAAGTCATAAACCCTCTTTTTTCTAGCATAGTTTTTCTTTAGCATAGTCGGGTAAAAAGTATCCTATAACCAACTGGAGATACCCAGCTATCAGTGTACCAAAAAAAGTTGAAATCCTTTTAGCGTGATGGAAGCCACAACGACACATACAGATATTTACTTTTTACAACTTTATAATAGTATAGATATTTACCTAGCTTTTTAACTTCTCATGTAAGCGATGTGTTTCTTTATGAGGAATAAATCTCTTTAAACCGATGCCAGTATGTGGTTCGTATGTTGAGGTGTACGACGATGCTTTTGATACTTGATAGAGAGAGATGGAAGAAGAAATTAGAGAAAGGAAATCCCAACATCATATGAAAATAAAAATTGCTCAAGAGAGACCGTGTGTCGATAAATCATCGCTCTTAAACCATCATTAATACAACGATATAAAGGTCCACCAAATCCAATAAAAACTTAACGTTACCTTTCCAAATGCTATTCCGTGAAAACTAACAAATACGCACGGCGAAACCCTTTCCCAAGTTCCCAAGCAGCCCTGTTCCGCACCTGATAAATAATTCCGCGGGACCCCGGACCGGATCGACAAGGGACGGCAGGAAAAAGCTTACATTTTATGGGGACCAATACTATACTCACTATTTCTAATTTGGTACAAACTTTGTTGACGGGATGGAACAAGATTTTCTCAAATGAAAAGCGGGAGTCGTCACATTCGCAATCATTATAGGCATAATGCCGAGGTACGATAACCAAAATTATATTTAGTCCTTCTGTTAGATATAAAAAAAACTGGACAATGCTTTTTCAACTTAAAATAAAAAAAACTCAGATAAATCAAATTAAAGTTTGGAATTGCGAGCTCGTTACGTCATAACTAAGTATAAACTGTTCCTAGGCGTGACGTTTCTATCGCCTCAATGTATGTCAATGTATCACCATTATTTTTTGATTAAGAAAAAATACCTCCAATAGTTTTTTAGTCTACATGACGGACTACACATTAAAATCTGGTCACCATCTCTATTTAGATGGATCAATTATAGAAAGAAGATGTATAGAGACAAGAATAGCTATATACATAGGTCAAGTCAAGAATATGTACTCCAAAATGATGGGTTGTGAAAGAGGGTGAAGCCAAGAGGTATACAAGTCTTGTAGCAAGTGGAATGAAATGGTCTGCGAAGAGATTATTTCTGTGATACTCGCATCGTCGACAAAGACCAACCATCTTCATTTTATATTTTTAAATATAAAAAAATACACCGGCGTGAACAGAGATTAGCTGGTTATAGTATTAATACACAGCTTCGTTTTGTAACTCGAAATACCTCTCAAGTCTAAGGCCTAAATCCTAATAGGCAATTTGACGTTCCATATTAGAAAAATGACATAACTTTCATATCAATTTTGTACACTACTACATACAAGAGGGGCTTGGCTTTACTTAAGTTTTTTACCTATAATAAACTATTGTTTACGAGGGCAAGGATTGGCTCGAACTTTCTGACACGTGTTTGTAAATAGCTTCTGTTGCGAACATTCCTCTCTCGTTTCCGTAGGGCGTTGTTATTTCTGTCCGTTCTATTTTGAATTACTCACAGGGTAATTTATTTTTAATAATCCATTACAAAGGGCTAGTCATTCCGTCTAACCCTTCCAGCCACAGCTAGCCAGTGTTACCCCGATTATCCCTAAATCCCTAAAACAGCTTGAGCCGGCCCTCCTGAAATACAATTTACCTTTATGTTTCTGCCCAAAGCGGCAAACTATTGGCGGGTCGATTTAACTTCAACGAAAGGAAACGTTAGTAGTGAATAAAAATTAAATGATGAACTTGATTCAGTTAACAAGGTCTTTCCTAAATTATGTTAGAGCATCGAAAATGTAATCTTTTCTTCTTTTTGCAAGAACTGACGTTGTTCGGACCTTTGCCTACCAAGTATTTATGGTTTTTTACCAAAAAGGTAAAAAAGGAACCCTTATGGTGTGACTGTCTATATGATTGCTAAAATCTATTTGAAATTTTGAATAGTTATAAAGATGGCTAGCCCAGGTATATTGCAAATAAAAAATAAAATTATACCATGTTTATTTTCTATAAAAAACTACCAATATGAGGGGGCCAAACATTTAAAGTCAAAACCACAAATCAAGAGGTTGATTTGTACATTCTTAAACATTTTATTATTTTATTTATTTACTGTGGAAAAAGACATTTTAAGAGAAAAGTGAAAAAAAAATAGCTGGCATTAGGCCCGAAGAGTAGATACGAGTCGTTGAAGTGTTAATCCGATGAGTCCATAAAGTCTGTTAAATAATGTCAAGTCATGATCGCTGCATCTCACGATTATTCACTTCTTATTAATTTTAACTGACTCCCAAAAAGAGGATGGTTCTCAATTAGGTTGTATTTTATTTTTATTTTGTTATGTCAGAATTCCATCATTTATAAACCGCTTTTGGATAAATTTCTATTTGAAAGGAGGTGCATCCAGATTGGTCCCATTTAATTTTAGTGAACATCTGATGATGGGATCCATGAGGAGTTGAAGGACCTCCTGAAATGTTGTAGGCATACATATGGCGACTTTGGTATTTTAAGAAACATAATAAACATTTACATTCAGACAGTAAATTGGTGAAGTGGAACTGATGAAGAAGACCACAGAGGGTCACTGGAGTTCCTCATCGATAAGTAATTTACAGGTGGCGACGAGATATATCTCAATTAAAATAGCAAAGCTTCTTCATAGTCGCAAATCGCATTGATTTCATGATGGAGCCGGAAGGTAGGCACTGGGTAGTGGGTATCTTTAGTAAAATAATGTATCCCAGCCGTGACTGAGCTCGTTCGAATTGTCACGATATACGCTTATAAGAAACGATTCACTAAAAAGTGTGAAATAAATTAAATTTTTAACAAAAAATAATACCGACTACAACCATTTTTCTACTCAATCTATACAGTATATACAATTAATGTAATTTTGGAGTCAGACGGGTTTTAAAAATTTTCGTGTTATCTTTATGGGGTCGTCTTTATTTTTTGTTAAAAAGTGCTCTTTTAACTTCCATTCGCTCAGCATTTCAACTAGCTGATTCTGTCGTGCGAAACCCGTGACACGATGGGATACGATAAACGGTATAATCAACGCCCACCACTATAAACACAAGCTAATGTCAATGTGAGCTATTACGAGCGGATTTATAGACTACTTACGTACGATAGCATCTCGGCAGCCCCGTGTGAAATTGCTCGATAATGCAGAGGGATAGACTGGCTTTACGGTGGATACAGTGTTAGACGTTAAAACCCATTAAATTCGTGTAAACAGGCTCTAAAGCGACAGACACGATCGATAGTCTCTGCCGAATTACTATATTTATCTATTGCCCGAGGAAAACTAAACAATCTTTTAAAAGTACGGCACAGAACACTGGACAAATAATATTTGTTGCGATAAAAGTTTCTCCGCTGAGACTGTCGACTATCGATATTGACACAGAAATAGTTTCCATTTCACTGAAAGGATATCCAACAGGAAGTGCAATCTGTTCAGTTTCCCTGGATTTATCTGCAGTCGTGTCGCACAACATTGAGCATTTTTAGAGTTCCGTACCTCCAAAGGAAAAGACGGAACCCTTATAGGGATCACTTTGTTGTCCGTCTGTCTTTCTGTCTTCTGCCGGTGTGTCAAGACCCTTTTTTGTTGAAATCAAGTTGAAATTAACATCAAACAGTTATTTATATTTCGGATTTTATCCAAAGGCTATACTTTATTACTAGGCAGCAATACGCAGTATGTGCCATCTTCGTCACACGTTTAAAGTTAAAAATCCAGACTACAAATCCACCTGACAGGCTGGCAACCCCGCCGCTAGATGGTTTCATTACGTTTTTTTGTGTCATCGGGTTCACACGTAGGTAGAACAAAACTTATTAAATTAGTTGCAAAACGAGAGAGAAATAACATTACTTATAGGTAACGTAGGTAGTGAGTGATAGTGATTAATACTTACATGCATCGGAAGGTGAGAATATTTTGAGAATGGTGCTGTTTTTTCGACATCGATTTCGTCCATATTTCGTCAGTTTGCTTCGGTAAGTGATAAGATGCATGTTTTTATTCACACACAAAATCGATTATGATTCGTGCAAGAAAAGTACGTTCTCATCACGAGCACTCTTCTGATTTACAATAAATAAGTAAATCGTTACATAATCGTTCGATTTTAACACAAAGAACTTGTAAGAACTTTATATACGTACCCTCCATCTGTGAATAAAGACTTCTATTTAATCGGTTGAGTTAAGTTTGTACTTGATGTCGATGACGTCGCAATCAAATGAAGCGTCAACTCAAATTAACTGGGTAATACAGGTAAAACAGAGCGTATGCATTTAATACGATTTACCAAATTACATAATTACTTGCTTCAGAGTATGACATCAAACGACGGCTAAGGTTAAAAGAAAATTACAGCTACAATATTAATTTAGTCGTATGTTTTAAGAGCGGACGTCTCTAGCAAACAAAAGTCTATGAAAAATGAAAATGAAAAATGTTTCATTGGTCGCAATCATTGTGGTTACAATTTGAAAGGAGGAACAAAAGTGTATAACTGTTATAATAGTCGACCTTTAAAAAAAATTGTCTAAAATTAAAAGGTGATGGAAAACATTTATGACATGGATCTACATATATGTATACTTATTTTCATATAGTACACAAGTAATACTTGTGTAGAAGTCGTTATTTTCCAAAGCTAAAAACTGTCACTTTAATGCAATCTTGTGCATCTCTTTTATGGATTATATTCGAGTCCTTAATAGGTATGCGTTGAGTGCCCTAGACATCCTGGAAATGAGAGTTTTGTCTAATAGGTAGTTCTCGTATTTATTTAAGAATATAACGCCGATAACCAGCTCCATATACATTGACATCATGGAATATAATATGAGTTCAGAAGCAGTTCGGAAATGAAACCCACGTCTTATACGTCTGTACTATATACGAGAATTCGGGACTTAAGTACCCCTAAGACCTGAGCTGAACCAAGGGCCTCTACGAGCCTGGGTTCCCCGGGGCATAGCGTCGCCTAGCCCTCCGGTAGCTGACCTGCTGTTGTTCAGCCTTGAAAAGGCGCTCTTAACTGAAGGGCGTATCGCGTGGGTGCGAGCAGCGGTCCCGCCATGGGTGCGAGCCGCCGCGCCGGCCATAGATACCCGCGCTGCCGCGCCGGCCATCGGCGCCTGCGCCGCCGTGCTGAACGTCGGGTAACTACCGCCGCAGGTTTTGAAATAATTATATGATTACTGGTTTTATGAATACAAATTACGATGCTTTGCAGAAATAACATGTTTTGTTTACACAATTTGACAAATAATTATATCTAGACAAAACAACATCGTTGAGAACTGACCCATATAATCACCGTATCATATGAATACCCACGTGGATAAATAAAAGTATACTATCTAAATTGATTACTTATATATAGTTTTACATATATTAGGTATGCTTAAACGTACATTACTATAATTGCCCCACTTATCTAACATGAAAAATTAATGGAAAGAAGGAAGATGAAATAAGTAAGTAAATAATAATAACTTTTCCCAATATGAACTCCACTATAATAATTTACCTGTTATATATAATAATAAAAATGAAATAAGATATTTAATGAGAACATTAGAAAGAGAATTGTTCCTCACATAGTTTTTTTTTCGTGGTTAATTCTCCTCTGTTAAAAGATACTTGAAGTGATAAAAATACATTTCACATGTCTCAACAATTAATGCCTGAGTTCAACCTACTTAACTGAATGAAGTTCACTATAATATGTACTATACAGGTTTACAATTCCCTTACCGTACCGTTAGTTAAATAGTCTTGAGGATACTTTTTCTTCCACTTATGAAACTAAATAAAAAATATCCACTCTCATTCTGTCTGAGAAAGTCGTGTACACCAATTGAACACTGTCAAGTCAAGGATGCCGAGTAGAACGTATCGAGGATAAAATATTTAACATCGTTGTGAATCTCTTTTCTTCATTCCATTTTGACGAAACTTATACTCCTCCTTTGCCTCCGCCTACATGGCGTCGAGTAGTTCAAGCTTGCTCCACCGAAATGGTGTTGAGGATTTCAAGCTTACTCCAACTAAATGGTATTGAGGATTTCAAGTTTGCTCCACCTAAATGGTGTTGAGGATTTCAAGCTTGCTCGAACTAAATGGTGTCGAGGATCTCAAGCTTGCTCCACCTAAATGGTGTTGAGGATTTCAAGCTTGCTCGAACTAAATGGTGTCGAGGATCTCAAGCTTGCTCCACCTAAATGGTGTCGACGATTTCAAGCTTGCTCCACTTAAGTGGTGTTGAGGATTTCAAGGCTACTCCACCTTAATGGTGTCAAGGACTTGAGGTTTGCTCCACCTAAATGGGGTAGTGGCGTTCAAGCTTATTCCACCTAAATGGTGTTAAGGACTTCAAGCTTGGTCCACCTTAATGATGTTGAGGACTTCAAGCTTGCTCCACCTAAATGGTGCAGTGGCGTTAAGCTTGCTCCACCTAAATGTCGAGGTTGCCCCTTCTAAACAGTGTAGTGGCGTTAAAGCTTACTCCACCTGTATGGTGTAAGGACTTCAAGCTTACTCCACCTTAATGGTGTCAAGGTTGCCCCACCTAAATGTTGTAGTGGCGTTCAAGCGTGCTCCACCTATATGGTGTTGAGGACTTCAAGCTTGTTCCACCTTAATGGTGTTGAGGTTGCCCCATTTAAATGGTGAAGTGGCATTCAAGCTTGCTCCACCTAAATGGTGTCGAGGCATTCAAGCTTGATCCACCTAAATTGTGTTGAGGACATCAATCTTGCTCTTTTTTTTAGTACTTCAAGTTTGCCTCACCTAAATGGTGTAGTGGCATTCAGCTTGCTCCACCTAAATGGTGTTGAGGACCTCAAGCTTGCTCCACCTAAGTGGTGTCGAAGATTTCAGCTTACTCCATCTAAATGGTGTAGAGAACTTGAAGCTTACTACATCAAAATTGTGTTGAGGACTTCAAGCCTGCTCCACCTAAAGGGATTTTTAAACAAGCTCCACTTTAATAGTGTCGAGGACGAAATGAGTATACTCCACTGTACATAGTGTTGAATATATTTTAGCCCACTTGAAGAGTGTTAAGGTCCGCTTTTATTCCACGAAAAGCGTTTCGAGGATTAAACAAGTATTACTCTACTTAACAGTGTCGCTATTTATTTATTTTTTACTTCATGTAATACTATTATGATTACAAAGAACCACATTCTACCGTAATATTTAATTTTGGGATTTAACGCACATTTATATACTGATACTATTGTAACAGTGTATGGCAACTGATGCTTATCTTAGGTGGATACCAGATTGCGTGATGTGTCCACAGAGTTGTCGTAATTTACTTTACGTATCAATACTTGAAAGCATTACATAATTATGCATTTAAGACAACTACAAGTAAAAGGAGATTACACCAATATTATATAATAGGCTAGTTCCCTTATATCTAAGACTCTTAAGATTCCAGTTAATTAATAAATCGATATTACCTTATACCTTTCGAAATAATGCTTAAACAGAATAAACATTATTGCATAAAATTTTGCTTATTTTACCGTACAGGTGACGTCATATGTTTCCTTTGTAGGTATATATTCCGGTGTTTTGACCTTTCATAAAAAGTTGCCGATTCGATTTGCCAGAGAACATCTTATGCTATTTTATTACTTAGCACGGGCCAGGTATTAGTACAACACCACAGCAGTTGTTGACTGAATAATATCTCGTAAGGAATAAAAGTAAAGCGATCGTTATTACTAATAATTTATGCCACGCCTAAAAACCTTTATCGAATATCTGGTTACAGGAATAATGCACAATAATATATTATAATATTTCTGTTTTTATGTTGCATAGATGCAAGAGGCCATACATGCAAGAAGACAATAATGAAGGTACATATAAACATTGTACTTTTCAAAGGTAAAATACCATACCTATTAAAAGACTCTTTGCAAATATTCAAGAAGTATTGATTCAGAACTATTAATGCAATAGTAAACTAATGACAATAGTTATTAGGTGTTTAAAGGCAGGCATAAATTTTTAGCTTCCATCTATCATATTGGATCATATAAAGCGTCGCTATTTCTTAGAGTTTGTAATGATACCTTTCTGCTTAATCATGTCTTTTTTTTTCAAAATTATTATTTTATGAAGGTAGTATTTGTTTTATTGCAGTTTTTAAATGGATTTCAATACACTCCGATTGAAATAAGTATTACTTATCTATCAATATATCCTAACAATACTTCTTTGCATTTGTATCCTTAGCTTCATCCATCATCATTAAAACGAATTTATGAAAAATTTCAATGGAAATTCATTTGTCTAATAGAAAAATTGCTCCCCAATTAGCTTCATCACATTATTATGTAAGAATATTACAGAATCTAAACAGATTAATTAAATCTGCTTAGGTACTAAGTAATCTGACATATTTTCTGTTACCAGCGTAATCGCAATAGTCTGTTCAATGGAAACTCTTAATAGTATTGTCTTTAACGTTATATTCCGTTAATAGCAGTAGAGATTCACACATAGAAAAAAGAAAGATCTCCAGAAACACATGCACAGGAAACGTGCGAGGTGTTAGGATTTGTATTGATCTTTGAATCGATATCTAACATATTTATTATCATAAAGATATTACTAAGTTCCTAATTCACAAGTGAAACAAAGTACAAGTTGAAGCAAGGATGACGAAACCGAGTTTTTGATACTTCGCATTTTACATCAATTAGTCCTCGGCTCGACTAATTTTTATTAATATTTCTATCTTATGTGTGCATATTAATTACAGATAAACCATGCATGTTGACGGTTTATTGGTATTATTAAATTATTTTATTTTTACGCCCAAATGTTGGTGTGATTACAAGGCTCTGAACATCTGTCTAGTAATAAAGTATACCCTTTGGATAAAATTCGAAATATAATTAACAATCAAACTAATTTACCTTAGTGAAGTTTGATTCCAATTATATGAGGATTTTATCCAAAGGCTATAACGGCCCATTCCTCCCAGCTCCAAAAATAAATATAAATTAAGCCATTGTGTTCGATAACACAAAAATTATACTCTAAAATAATGAAACCATCTAGCGGCGGGGTTGCCACCCTGTCAGGTGTAGGGGGTAGAAATTTGTAGTCTTTGGATTTTTATCTTTAAACGTGTGACGAAGATGGCACATACTGCGTATTGCTGCCTAGTAATAAAGTATAGCCTTTGGATAAAATCCTCATATAATTGGAATCTAACTTCACTAAGGTAAGTTCGTTTGATTATTAAATATGTGTGCGGTCCGTTGAAGCTGTAAAAATATCGAAGTTCTAAGTCAACGCAATTCATATATGTTCCTTTCAGTTGTCTCAGAAACTTGAAATTAGGTATTAGGTAGCTCTCATAACATAAAATGGCCCCACACGGCGTACATTTATTTTGCTTAGGAGTAGGGCTCTGCTATCTCTGAATTTTCATAGATACGTAGCAGTTTTAGCGTAGGTATATTTTGTGCCGTGCGCGAGTCCCACTCGCACTTGGCCGGTGTATTTTAATTTTCGTAGCTTACTACGGAATGTATCTGCTGGGAAAAGCTCTACCCTCTTACGCGCCTTCTGATAGGTACAAAATAGAAGTAGAAAACTTCCGTGAGAATTAGATATAATGAGATTGCATTAGCCTGACTAAGATCCTCATAATGGACCTAGGTACATGTACAAGCAATGAGAGTGCCGGGACAATATTTTATCCCGGACTGCAAAGTTCCCGAAGCAGATAAATGCGATTGGTGACGTCGAAGACAAAGTTAGTTGATAATTAAACTTGTATTATAAATTGATGTTTCTAGGTTACAGTGTAGGTACTGTAGGTCCTATCTTAAGTCCGGTTTGCGGACGCTGTAGTAATGAATTGCCTGCTATCCCAGAGTTTGAGATCCTTTGTTACAACCCTTTGTGAATCGTTTAATCCATTAGTTTAGACGGAGAAGTAATTAACGATTCGGTTCAAATACAATTCAACTTAGGTATTAACTGCAATTAATCTTTTAGAATCCACCGGCTGAAGCGCCATGGAATAACTACAAACAAAATATAAACAAGCAATATCTGGTATGTCCGAACGTTAAAAGTAAGTCTTACAAGAAGGATAGTAGAAGCATCTTACAAAGCATTAGAGGAAATAAACATACTCGAGTCAGACTATTTGTTTAACAAAGTAAAGGGTTGATGTTTTTTTTTTTTTTATTTTAGTCGATCCTAATTTTTATTAGGATACAAATTTGTATAGAACAAAGTACAGTCAGAGTGCGCTAAAATTCAGAAATGCAGTAAACACACAACCACGCTTACATGCTACACAGAACGGTTTCAAACTTCGAGTCAAGGAAAGTTAGAGAGCGAAGCCGGGTGGGCGCTAAAAAATAAAATACGAGTATGAATTCATAATAGGATACAATTCACGGTGGGAAGGGAGTCATAATGGAATTAAACCAGAATAGAATATTAATGAGCTTATTTAACGATTTATCGTGGGCCAAATGGAGATTTGCAATCAGAAACGTGAACGAAAACCGATTCCGAATAATCGGTTGAAACGGGTTACGATGGGGGTTAATTTATCGGCTTTCGATGCTATAACAGCCCGGAGGTAATCTAAGGTATCGGCTAGTTTATCGCCTTGTTGGTTCCGAAATGTTTACAGAAAGCTAAACCACCCGAAAACGACCCTGGTATTTCGTGTGAAGAATATTTTAAGGTTAACACGATTTTCACAACATTTTACCAAAATGGGACTATAAATCTGTTTTATAAGTATAACTTGATTTTCCTAATGTTATGGAATCATGTAACATCAAAAATACTACATTCACTAGTTGCATTTTGCGAAGACAAAACCTTTAACCGCAGTTACGCTTGTTTTTATAGTGTTGATGTTCAGTACGGCGGTCGTTTATCAAGAGACTTGACATTTCTTATCTCACGACACTCATTTCTGTAATAAAACGGGATAAACTCTATAGTATGTTGTTATTTTTAGCCAACCAGTGTTTTGCTGTGGTGGTTTTCAAGATGGGTTCACGGAACAAAAGGTTATCTTGAAAATGAAAGTTTCCGTACCGAGATTTTTTATTCTTTCAATATTATTCCTGTCAAATGCTAATTGGAACTATTGGAAGTGTCGTTTTCCAGAGACATTTTAAGTAGGATTAGCCGAATTTCGAGAAGCAACATTGCAGAAGCTCATATTCATGCTCATATCAGTCAGATCATACAGGAGGCATGCATCTTGCATCAGGATACGTAGCGTCCTAAATCCATGAGCCAGTTAATTGTGATTTAATATGAAGTAAAAACGTTTTCATAGGGACTAGGATATTTTTACATTGAACAAAAGCTAGAAATATAATAATGTGTCGTGTCATGTTACGCTTCAGAAACCAAATTTTTGTTGAGACACATTGTGGTATGTCGTGACGACACGACGCTCAGTTAGAGAACCAAGTACGTTTCGAGTATTGTTCTTCTGAACGTACGGATTACACAAATAAATGTTGGAACTAAATATCTAGAATATCCAGTGAGTGATATCAGGAAAAAAACGCGAGTTGCATAATGCTACAGACGTAATACGTACATATAATCTGAGAGCTTGCTTAACAGGTAAAATTGTTGCCATATAAATTCCTGCATAATCCTTATGACGACTGTCGACAAGAGGCCAACATACACTGTTTTTTTTTTTTTTAAATTGATGCAGTCCTTCACTCATTTAAGAACGGCAATGTCTCGCCATAGTCTCCATTCGCGCCAATGTCGGTATTAACAAATTCGACCAACTAAATAACTGTACTCTTTTATTAAATACTAGAAGGTGCCCCGCAACTTAGTTCGCGGAGGAGAAAAAGTGATAAATCCTCTTTCTTCTTGAGTGTAGTCGGGTAAAAAGTATCCTATAACCATCTGGATATACCCCGCTACTCGTATACCAAAAATAGTTGAAATCCGTTAAGCCGATTTGGCGTGATGAAGCCACAACATACAAACATACAGAAAATCCATAAAAAATATTTTTCGATTCAGTGTCCTGCAAATAGTTCGTTACACTAGTTTTTTTGAAAATATATTCAATGTAGTTTAATTCTAACAACTTTATAATAGTATAGATAAATATGATGGACGAGTCTAACGCGATATTTTTTATGCAACGTTTTTGCTTTTATTATGCAAAGTTTTAACGCATTTTCATGGGTTGTGGTCGCGATTGACTGGTGAATCAGTTAGACCCGTCATTCATGTTTAATAATATGTAAAAAACCGCGAGCTTGTATATTATAACTGTATGCTATATTTTTACTTTATTTCCAGCCAGTAACAATCTGCGAGCACCCAGGTGTCCCAGGTACTAGGAATAAGACTGTTATCGCCGCGTTTATAGCGCAAGTTAGCGCCCGATTACGGCTTAAGAGCGCCGAAATTGCTCACGTAGTCCTCACTATCTCGTCTCGGCATAATTAATTAAGCGAGAACCCCTTAGGGTCGCTTAAAGTGTTCCTAATTTGAATTCACGCGACCTCGTTGCATAAGGTTGAGCTACGTTTTACTAGATTCAAGCTTACCTGGGTGTTGGGAAAAGTATCTAACGCTCTAAAATGTCCATCTTGTTGGGGGCCACTAACGCCTTCCAGTAAATAGGTCATCGCGACAAGATCTAATCTCCATCTACGAGCAATGTGCCCCAGCCACTACTACTTAATTCTAGCGACTCTCTCGAGCTATGTCAACGGTTTTGTGGATCTCTTCAGTGATAACATCGATATAATTTATCGCTTAATTGAAGCCTGATGGATTAAGTATGCACGTGCAACCAAATATGTCGGATTGTATGGGAACAAAGTTTCCATTCCCAGAACGTGACACTAGTCTTGATATAGGTAAGTCAGAAGATCCACGGATGTTACTATTTTACGCATTACACATCTACGTACAGTGACCAACATTAATACAATAAGGTGCGCATAAATATTTAACATGACTCTATTACTAGGGCCCTTAGGACGTGTCAGATATTTTCGCCCGCTTTGATATGGTAGATATTGATGCCGGTGACTGTACACATCCCCACTTATAAAAAAAACTGTTAGAACGATCCCATTCAAAGCGACTCGAATCCAACCCGAGAACTAAAAACCATTTACTCGGTCAAACACATGGCGGATCTGAAATTCGTCGAACACATATTTTTGCTTAATTCGGAACTGTGCTGGCACTATGAACTATGCCCCAAAATGTCTTAGCTCCGCTACAAAGACAACGAGTCGCGAGTCACAGCTGTGCTATATGTACTGAGCAAATTCATCTCAACTACACCTGTATCGTTCCGTAAGACCAGCATGTAATGTTGTTCATTATTATATCGTTGGGGCAGAAAGGTTCTCGAGTGGAGACCGTGTACCGACAAGCGCAGCGTGGGTAGACCATCCGCAAGGTGGTCGGACGACCTGGTTGCGAGGGCTCACTGGATGCGGGTAACCTCTATCTGGCCCACATGGAAGTCTGTTGAGAAGGCTTGTGTCCAGCAGTGGACGTCCTATGGCTGAAATGATTAACATGATGATGATGACGATTCCATCATAGGTCTAGCGTAATATCAAAGTAATATTAAATTGACGCTCATTTCGTTTTTTTTTTTACAAGGAACCCAAAAACATTATTTTTATTTTATTAACATATTTTTTTATTTTTTTAAATATTTTTGAACATATTATACCATATTTTATATTAAGGCTCTATTGTACTTACTGATTCTGTTGTTGGTGTGAAATAGAAAAATAGATGTATTGTATTGTATTTACGGTAAAACGTAAAAGAAGTATACGATCCTTGAAATGACGTCATGAACGAAATTGTAATAGTCACAGAGCACAAGAAGAAGACAGCTGTTCAATTTATATAGTTAACTCGTTTTAGTAATAGTGTTGCTGTATGATTTTCTACGCTGGAACTGTCACCTAAGCTCTATTTGACGCTCTTTTAGAATAAGGAACTTATGAAATTGTTTTTTACATGAAGTCCGAATATTTTCCATTTTTTTTTTGTATTACTGTGCTATCCTCCATTTGATGAAATAGAAGATAACAAATACATAATTTTCTTAGATTTTGGAAAATATTCGGATTTCATATAAAAAATCCATTCATATAAGTTCCTCATTCCAATAAGTAAGCAGTTTAGAATTGGAAAGAGCGACCTTTCGGATTTTTCTCCGAAGCAAACTCCTGCAATAATTTGGTGATCAATATTTTATTTCATTCGAAAACATTACGTCATCCACGTCATACAAGTCTTATCTCACTCGACTCAAAGATCACACGCATCGCAAGCCCCGTACATCCGACATCGCAGTGGCCCCATTAACGCAGGCATTCAACGACGTCGTGCACAAAGAGATTGTTAGGGCTCCTCGGGAAATCACGAGCAAGACTCAGGACTCACTCGAGCCGGCCCCATGGGAACGGAGGCCGCAATTCTTTAAAGGAGGATGAATTCTCAAACTGCTCAAGCTATTCTACAGGTTATAATGACTAGATATTTCACTATCACTGGTCTCATGCAAAAATCATCGGGAATTCGTATCCGAAATAACGCTGAAGGAAATTATGAATAAATAATGAAGATCTCTTTTAACACGTTCACAGTCCAGTGCCCCATATATGGGCCACTATAGACCGTGACCGTGACCCATACGTGGAGCATCGACGTACGAGGAAATCGAAACATTTTGTATGGGAACTGTGAACGTGTTAAGTATTTGAATAACTCTCAATAATGTATGTGGATAAGCTGACTGCACTCTATTCAAATATTTAATATTTTTGTCTGCCCAACAACAAGTCAAATCTCTAACAACTTTATGACTATTACGAGGGTTGCTACTTATATATCCGGAAACAAAAAAACAAACAAACGTACACGGCTGAAAATAGTTTTATTGTTTTTCAAAGTATTCCCCTTGATGATCTATGCACTTTTGCATTCGCGTGAACCAATTTTTAAAGCACTTCTGCCACTCCGCCTGAGGTACCTCCATAACGTGTTGTTTGAATGCGTCGACAGCATCTTCAGCGGTCGAAAATCGTTGACCGCGTAATTTATTCTTTATATTTGGAAATAAATAAAAATCGTTGGGTGCCAAGTCAGGGCTGTACGGCGGATGACCCGTTAATTCCACATTTTGACCCTCCAAAAATAGAGTTGTTTCGCGTGACGTATGACAGCTGGCATTGTCATGATGAAGAATGATTCTTCGTCGCTGGTTAGTTTTACGAATTTGTTCAAATACTTCCGGTAAGCAAATGGTCGTGTACCACTCTGAATTAACCGTTCTACGGTTTTCTAGTGGCACTGTAGCTACATGGCCATTAATACCGAAGAAGCAGGCCACCATTTGTTTCAATGTACTTTTTGCACGAGTAACTTTCGTAGGGTTCGGCTCATTTTGAAACACCCATACCGTTGATTGTTGCTTCGTTTCGGGATCGTATGCATAGATCCAGGATTCGTCACCTGTATAGATGTTATAAACGGCTTTTGAGTCACCACGGTTATATTTTTTTAACATTTTATTGCACCATTCGACGCGAGCATGTTTTTGCTCATTTGTTAAGTTGTGGGGTATCCAACGCGAACAAATTTTTTTTACAGCCAAATAATTATGTAATATGCTATTAATGCTGGTCATAGAAATACCCAGAGTCGCCTCTATCTCGCGGTACGTAACATGTCGGTCGTCCATTATAAGTTTTCGCACAGCCTCGATATTTTGTTGTACAACGACCGATTTCGGGCGACCTGCCTTAACTTCGTCCGTAAGCATACTACGTCCACGATTGAACTCACTAAACCAGTGATACACAGTAGTTTTAGATGGGGCTTCATCACCAAAAGTTGAAGTTAGTTGATCTATGCACTGTTGTTGCGTTAAACCACGCCGAAAATCATAATAAATCATAGCACGAATATTTTCACGAGTGAGTTCCATTCTTGCTGCGAGATGACATTTAAAACCCGTCAAAAACAAAACACGAGCGTTAATAAGGAAGAAAAAATATACCTTATATACTTAAAAAAGTTCAAATTTTACCATGGCGGTCAAATATGCTATTTAAGAAGATTGTAATCCCGGTTTCCGGATATATAAATAGCAGCCCTCGTACAGTCAACCGTTTTGCGTTCGTTCGTTGTAACATTATACGTTTACTAGAAGGCGCCCGCAACTTTTTTCGCAAAGGAGAAAAAGTCATAACCCCTCTGTTTTTCGACAGCGAAGTCGGGTACAAAGTATCCTACAACCATCTGTAGATACCCAGCTACCCATTTACCAAAAATAGTTGAATCTCTTAAGCCGATTTGGCATGATGGAACCACAACGACACATACAAACATACAAAAATCCAAAAAATGGTATTTTATGCAATCGTTATATAATGTATGCTTTTTCAGTCGAATACCGCGTTTAAGCCACGAAGCTTGTTGAGTGACCTAATAAAGGTACGAGACTTAAAAAGCTAATTATTTGCATAAACGCTGCGTTCGCTTTTTAGGGTTCCGTAGCCAAAATGGCGAAAACGGAACCCTTATAGATTCGTCATGTCTGTCTGTCATGACGAATCTATAAGGTCTGTCCGTATGTCACAGGCATTTTACTCAAAAACTATAAGATGTACACTTATGAAATTTGGAGCATAGGTGTCGTTTGTAAACCGCTACTTAGTTTGATAGTAAAATAAAAAATATATATATATTCTAGGCACCTCATACATATAACCGAAACTGAAAAAAATAATTTTCAGCAAATATCAAGGTGTGGCACATATTTCGACAGTACTTCTAAAAACACTTAGCGGTTTCTAAAAAAAAAAAAAATTAGTGAATATTTTCGGAAATATTCGCTACGAAAGTAGCAGATATTGTGTTAATCCCCCCCCCCCCATCTGTATCCTAAACGGTATGTTCAAAAAATATGAAAAAGTTTACAAATATGAAGCTTAATAAATACTTACAACGAAAATTGTTTTCAACATGATTGGACATACCGTTTTTATGTTTTTGCCATAAAACTGCGCTTCTCAGCAAAAGGACTTAAGTGCCGGGGAGATACGCCCTTTTGTTAGTGTTTTTTTTTCATATCGTATTTTTTTTCATCTGTAGTGCATTTTTTTTGTATAAACGACTGCGGAACCCTTCATGGGCGAGTCCGACTCGCACTTGGCCGCTTTTTGAAATTCATTATAGTTCTGTGCGGAGTTGTATAATATAGGTATTATAATATAGGTTCAGTGGCATATGATATAAACCATAGAGTATAGAGTGATGTTCCAATCTAAAAAGTATGCCTTTTTAGTATGATTCGCGGAGCTCTTATTAACAGATTATAGTTCACGAGTAGAAAAAATATTTTTTACGATTCAGTGGCCTCCAAATGGTCCGTTACATTTTTTTTTGTAAATATCTGTATTGTACACACATTTCATTTTTACAACTTTATAATAGTATTATATTTTTTAATGTGAATATTTTTTGAACTGTATTTTGCGACACTTTTATACCAGTAAAAAAATAAATAACACAGGGACAATCTTACACAAATCAACCTACTCCCAAAACATCCAAGACCCAGGAACAAAAGTGCTCATCACACAAACACTTACCCTGGCCGGGATTCGAACCCGGGACGCCAGCTTCGTAGGCCGTTTTGCAACCCACTGAGCCAAACGTGTCGTCAAAGAAAGAATGTCAACACTATTTAACAAGTTTATCTGGGATCCCCTTGTGACATTTTGGTCCAAGATAAAATATTTATGTCCACGAGGCAATCAATTAAAATTTTGTCTGGGATAAAAGGTAGCAAAACTTCACAGTAGATAAATAATAAGTTATTCAGCTGTGACCGATTTTAAATTCCGCAGGTAGATAGATTGCTATAGGATATGAATTGTTATCGGAAATTCGATTCCCTTGCCAAAATTATACTCAACTTGAAAAGTAGGTCAAACTTGACTTTGATACGCATTGTTAGTTCGTTTATGGAATATCTATAACGAAAGCTAAATTTACAGTAAAATATAAATGCATGTTTTTTAAGAAGTGGACTGTGTATCCTAAAATGATGTAGGGTTCCTGAGGGTAAAGCCAGGGACAAAAATTATACTCCGACCAAAATTTAATGTCAACAGGCCAGTCAAATTTAGCGAACGTTAAATTTGATTACTACAAATTGATTTAAGAGCGTTTATACCTGCTTAACTTCGCATATTTTTCATTTTGCTTCATTATTTTGTGGAATTTGAATGAAACTTAACGGTATGTTCAATACATACCCTGCATCTTTAGGATTTATGATGCGTTTAATTGACCTAATCATCGCTTTTGGCTTTATTTTCTTACAAAACAAGATATAGACATGAATTCATTTTTAGAGCTTTAGTTGTGGCAATATCATAAAATTTTGCATTGTGCCTGCGTAACTACCGAAAACGTAATGAATGTATTGAAAACATGTTCAAGTTACATTCTTATTTTAAAAATAATCGAGAAAAACCGAGAAATATGCGACGTTGCCAGTTGAGCAGGTATAAATCCTCTTAAGTGAAAGTATATTTATCAACAAAACTCACCCTATTTTTTTATGAATAGTGTTTATTTGGTTAAAAAAATCAAGAATCAAGTCAAAGTCTTGAATAACAAAAAACCGGTCAAGTGCGAGTCTGACTCGCGCACCGAGGGTTCCGTACAAACTTTCACTTATTCAGACTTAACTTACCGCTTGAGTTAAGTTTGCCATAGATATATGGCGTCACATACAAATGAGGGGCAAACTCAACCAATCCGGGTTATTCAAAAATGATTCTTGGTGATTAAAAAAAAGGAAGACAAATATATTAATTTTCGTATAATACGAGGGTTGCTACTTATATATCCGGAAACAAAAAAACAAACAAACGTACACGGCTGAAAATAGTTTTATTGTTTTTCAAAGTATTCCCCTTGATGATCTATGCACTTTTGCATTCGCGTGAACCAATTTTTAAAGCACTTCTGCCACTCCGCCTGAGGTACCTCCATAACGTGTTGTTTAAATGCGTCGACAGCATCTTCAGCGGTCGAAAATCGTTGACCGCGTAATTTATTCTTTATATTTGGAAATAAATAAAAATCGTTGGGTGCCAAGTCAGGGCTGTACGGCGGATGACCCGTTAATTCCACATTTTGACCCTCCAAAAATAGAGTTGTTTCGCGTGACGTATGACAGCTGGCATTGTCATGATGAAGAATGATTCTTCGTCGCTGGTTAGTTTTACGAATTTGTTCAAATACTTCCGGTAAGCAAATGGTCGTGTACCACTCTGAATTAACCGTTCTACGGTTTTCTAGTGGCACTGTAGCTACATGGCCATTAATACCGAAGAAGCAGGCCACCATTTGTTTCAATGTACTTTTTGCACGAGTAACTTTCGTAGGGTTCGGCTCATTTTGAAACACCCATACCGTTGATTGTTGCTTCGTTTCGGGATCGTATGCATAGATCCAGGATTCGTCACCTGTATAGATGTTATAAACGGCTTTTGAGTCACCACGGTTATATTTTTTTAACATTTTATTGCACCATTCGACGCGAGCATGTTTTTGCTCATTTGTTAAGTTGTGGGGTATCCAACGCGAACAAATTTTTTTTACAGCCAAATAATTATGTAATATGCTATTAATGCTGGTCATAGAAATACCCAGAGTCGCCTCTATCTCGCGGTACGTAACATGTCGGTCGTCCATTATAAGTTTTCGCACAGCCTCGATATTTTGTTGTACAACGACCGATTTCGGGCGACCTGCCTTAACTTCGTCCGTAAGCATACTACGTCCACGATTGAACTCACTAAACCAGTGATACACAGTAGTTTTAGATGGGGCTTCATCACCAAAAGTTGAAGTTAGTTGATCTATGCACTGTTGTTGCGTTAAACCACGCCGAAAATCATAATAAATCATAGCACGAATATTTTCACGAGTGAGTTCCATTCTTGCTGCGAGATGACATTTAAAACCCGTCAAAAACAAAACACGAGCGTTAATAAGGAAGAAAAAATATACCTTATATACTTAAAAAAGTTCAAATTTTACCATGGCGGTCAAATATGCTATTTAAGAAGATTGTAATCCCGGTTTCCGGATATATAAATAGCAGCCCTCGTATTCATATTAAATTACATAATTCCAGATTTTTCGTTTGATAAACTTCGGAGATAAAGGGGGGTGGGAATGGTATTTTTACCACATTTCCCTTAACGACAAATTTAAGCGTGATAAAAATATGAAAAAAAAAAATGATCGAAAATGTACGGATCAAGCCTTTTCATACCTACTTGACCTACTGACTAGATTTTTAATCCCCCCCATAATGAAATGTCTATACATTGAAGATATTTACGAAAAAAAATGTAACGGACTATTTGACACAAACATACAAGAAATATAATATTTTTTGTATGTTTGTATGTGTCGCTGTGGCTTCATCACGCCAAATCGGCTAATATCCACAGATGGTTATAGGATATTTTTAAGCCGATTTACGCTGTCGAAAAAAGAGAGGGTATGACTTTTTCTCCTCCGCTAACGAAGTTGCGGGCACAGTCTAGTGGTAGGCATATAATTTAATAAAGTAAGCATACTAATCTGGTCCGAAAACTAATCATAGTCTCAAATTTAATGTATTGTACGTAAGACATTTATGACGGTATTTGAAGCACTATTAGAACTGTGAGTAATTATTGCACAGCAACAGTTATCCGCGACCCGAAGAAGTATAACCGTGCATAACTGTATATAATTAAAACAATTGCATAGTTTCATACTCCTATAGACTGTGTTTGGTTCCAGCACGGAGTTTTAAAACGTTCGACAAATAAAAGACAGTCATATTATTCACAATATTAACGTATGCTTCAGGGTCTATGACACAACCATGGACCATTAAAATAAAAGGATTGTCAATCACCATACAAAAATCCGTTCCACGATATTTACAACGCAATCTATGAATAAGAATTATTATTTACAATTATTTAACTTTGCAGGCGTGACATAGTTTTTAAATCTGGTTATGAATTCATTGTTACTGTAGGTGCCTACTATGTTTCTTTGTGAAATCGGGGCACTATCCAAATTCTGATATTTCTTATACCGCACGAAATTTATAAGACCATAATACGGCTAAATAATTAATACGAATCATGTATATATAACGTCTAAACGGATATGTTCCGGTATCAGATGAGGCTAAAGAATTTCCGGACACGAGATAAGCGTAGTTACAATTTAGTACATTTATTCACGCCCCATCTGAGGTTTATCAGTCGCATCAATCTTTATGTGGGTTACATAATTGAAAACTAGATTCGTAAGAGGAAATAATTTTGTTCCTCCAGGGTATATTATAAAGTAAGTATTATTATAAAGTAAACAAAAAATTAAACCGACTCCAAAAACAAAACTAAAAAATAACTGCATAATTCAGTTTCTTCAATTTACTTCCAAGTAATCGTTTGCCTACTCAATCTATAGAGTATATACAATTAATCTTATTTTGGCATCATTCTGTGGTCTTCTTCATCAGTTCCACTTCACCAATTTACACTTTCTGAATGCAAATACTTATTACGTTTCTTATAATAACAAAATCGGCATATGTTTGCCTACAATATTTGAGGAGTTCCTTCGTTTCCGCATTTCCGTCCGCAGTTCCTTCACCAAAATTATATGGGATCAACTTTGAGATACCTCCTATGAAACAAAACAAAGATTTTGAAATCGTTCAAATAGTTTTCGAGTAATCGGGGAACATCCATAAAAAAAAAACATTCCGTCGAATTGAGAACCTTCTCCTTTTTTGGAAGTCGGTTAAAAATTACGTGACGCATTTAATCTGCGTAGCAATTTAACGAAGCGGCAGTTAGCACTTACTTAGTTGGCAACCACTGATTGACAGACCTCATTAATGAGGCCGCTGGAAGGTACCTTTAGCTGCGTGGCGTAATAGCGGAGTACACCGTGCCTGTTCTAATTCAGCTTGCAAGATTTGACCAAAAACAAACATACTAACAAATTAAATAAAAGCTTATAAAAAGACTTGACGCGATGCGACACGCAACGGGCGACAGATTATGGAGTCCATTTGCCACTATTCAGGCGCACCTTCGCAATCACGACACGTCTTTTGGAGCTAAATAATAAAAACACGCTCGGGTACGAACGAGGCATTTGGGTCAATCAATACGACACAGCACGACTAGTGCGCCCGATCCACGCGTCGGCTGTTAAAGATAACGGACAGTTACAGGAACTTCACGTTTCATTGGTAGGCTTGTCATTGAAACCAGCATTAGGTCTAGAACCCACGGTGAAACAATGTCACTATGAATTATATGAGGTAACTATAGAAGGTTCCCTCGCAACTTCGTTCGCGGAGGGAAAAAATCATAACCCCTATTTTTTCATCAGCGTAGTTGGTTAAAAGTAGTTTATAACCATCTGTGGATAGCCAGCTATCCGTGTACCAAAAATAGTTCAAATCCGTTTAACCGATTTGGCGTGATAAAACCACAACGACACGTACAAACGTACAAAAAATAAAAATAAAAGATATTTTTCCATTGAGTGACCTCCCAATAGTTTTTTTTAAATTATCTTCACTTCACTTGATGATATTTTTTGGGATATATATCAGTCTATTTACACATTTACACACACTTTCTATTAACCCTCAGTATGCCTAATCCCGTATCCGTCCTGGTTAAATTCAATATTATGTTCAAACGTTACAGTAAAAATTTCAGCATCATTTTTATGACAGAGGCATACGAAAGGTTGTAATGTTTGTGAACACGTTTTTGCCCTGCGCAACAGTTAAGACACGGGGGCAAGTTGACTGTCACGTGGGTCTTTCTGAAGTATGCATGTACTAGCAACATTAATATTTCTTGCATTATTAATATAGTATCATAAATTCAGACGTGGTCACCGAGCAGTCATTTTATGCAAAAATTGGGAAAAACCTGTAACAAAATTGATCAATGGCATCACTAGTTGATAAAGAAAACCGGTATTAATCAGCTACGGCTGTCGTAAGACAACAAAAAACTTCTATGAGGAAGGTTCCATCGCGCTAGATCAACGACCCGACTTGCGCAGACTCGGTGCACGATTTATTTACTAAGAATTCTAGACAAATAGTCTAATCTACGAACATGGGACATATTTCTTCCGTCTGCGTTAGGGATGATGCGTTGTTTAGATTGTCAATGGCATAACTTAAGGAATAGTAGTAGTAGTAGTAGTAGTAGTAGTAGTAGTAGTAGTAGTAGTAGTAGTAGTAGTATAAAAAAATAAAAGGTTAACAAACAGTTCCGATCTATTTAGACGTACTACAACCACACGACAACGCAGCGACGAAAGGTTGTGAATAATTGCGCTGCAGCTTCTTGCATTTGCTTTAATGTGGTCGGACCGGCCACATGGTTCCATTGGAATACGAAATATGGTGCGTGTAAATAAAACTATTTATTTTCATATAAATTATCGCCTGATCACGTGGTTGTCATAGTTGTGGTTGTCATGTGGTTGTGGTACGTCTGAATAGACCTTTCAAACTGACACGTTCGATTCCGGGTGCCCCCAATGATGAGTTATGACAAGGATGTATCTGTAAATTTCAATACTACATCAAAATTATCAGTAGAAGTGAATGAGTTATCTATACTATTATCAAGTTGTAAATATGAAATGTCTGTACATTAGATATATTCAATAAATTCATTTTTTAACAAATATAAAACCGACTCCTAACAAAACTAAAAAGTTAAAAAATTACTGCATAATTCAGTTTCTTCAATTTACTTCCAAATAACCGTCTGTCTACTCAATCTATACAGTATATTCAATTCATCTTATTTTGGCGTTTTTTTAACTTTTAGTTTATTGTTAATTAAAAGCGTATTTTGTAGCGATTCCAAACACGGCTAGGATACTTTATTTTATTATGGAGATCCGGTGCCTACCTTCCGGCTACACCATGAAATCAGCTCAGTGTTCCCAACTAACTTAATCGAGATACCGCCACCTGTAAATCATTTATCATTGTGGAGTTCCGATGGCATTCTGTGGTCTTCTTCATCAGTTCCACTTCACCAATTTACACTTTCTGAATGGAAATGCTTATTACGTTTCTTGTAATACCATAATCGCCATATGTTTGCCTACAATATTTGAGGAGTTCCTTCGATTCCTCATGGATCCAATCATAATATCTTCACCAAAATTATATGGGACCAACTTTGAGATACCACCTATGACACAAAACAAAATTTTTGAAATCGGTCGAATAGTCTTCGAATAATCGGTGAACATACATAAAAAAAGGTCCCGACGAAACGAGAATATTTTCCTATTTTCGGAGTCAGTTAAAAACACCATTGTAACTAACTATTTGGATTTTTGTATGTGTCGTTGTGGCTTCATAACGCCAAATCGGCTAAATGGATTTGAAATATTTTTGGCACACAGGTAGCTGTGTATCTACAGATGGTTACAGGATACTTCTACCCAACTACGCTGAAGATAAATTAGGGACTATGACTTTTTCTCCTTCGCGAGCGAAGTTGCGAGCACCTTCTGGTATTAAATAAAATTGCATTTATAAATGTGAGGTAATATTTATTCTGCGGCCACACTTCGGGGGTTCCGAAGGTTCACGTTATCCTCTTTTTCATTATGATAGAAAAAGAAAGAGATGCAAACAACTTTCATTCTCCAAACCCCCGAAGTGTGGCCGTGCCGTGCGTAGCACAAGAGGTATTTTGAGTTACTTTTAGAATGCTATTAATAAACACGTGCTAAAAACTCACGATAAAAGACTGGTAGTACACTGCCACTTCAAACACTTTTTAATGCCGCAATAAACGTACGAATAGCAATATAACGGTAATAAACTAAACGTAAACCTAAACAAATCTTAACTTCACCGGATAAATTATGTGAAAAACTTTTTACCGCAACTATTCTGCATAATGCAGACTGTTAAGAGTGATTTATGCTTAAACCTAATACCGGTTGGACACTCTTGCCGCGACCAAGCGAGACATGCAGCCCGTTCCTTTCGAACCCTATATAAGTAAAGGAAGGACGGTCTGCATATCTCGCCCAATCTTGGCGAAAGTGTACAGCCGGCATTAGCCTTTACTAAGTAGTGCAGAAAACAGCCTAGAATTAAAATAAGAGGTAAACGTCGTTGAGTCCTTCGAAGTTAGGCCGTTTTATTACGGCGGATGTGTTGGTTGTATACCTCCCTGTGGATTCCTATTAAGTAACTTTAAATGGATGTGCATAGTTTAAATTTAGACTCTGGTAAGGGTCACAGCTGTACAGCCAGCTTCAAACGTAGAGTCGAAAATTCAAACAAAGCTATATCGGAATAGTAGGGTGTGCCTTAACTCAAGTTAACCTACATACAAAACTTTGAAGCCAACTCGGCACGGGTTCCTATCATCACAAAGCGTTGAAATTTTCATATAGCAGTATATTCTAGTTGTTCAAAAAGGGCATTACAAAATAATAAAAACATTTTTGTTTTGTTATATGCACTTTAAAGAATGAGATGTTGTACTATTGTAATAATTTTTTAAAATCACCCATACTCACACAAAGTAAATCATGTATGTACATTTAAGTTAGTGAAAAAACGAAAACTATTTTAATGTACTTTTTGTCTTTGTGTCACCGTCTTATCACAACGGCTGGAGGAATAGCTGGAGATCCACAGATGGTTAAAGATATTTTTTACCCGACTACGCTGAAGCAAAAAAGTGACATGACCCACTTTTTTGCTTCTTTTATCCTCCGCGAACAAAGTCGCGGGTAACTTCTAGTTTAAATATATAACTTAGCAATGCCATAACCACAGTTAACAGTTTCAGTAGATGTAACAGATGAATGGATCCAATAGAGAAACAAACTAATAACAATGCAAAAGGTCAAAGGTGAAATCAGCGCAGTCCACATTCGCGGGTCGATCGGTGCGTATTGCCATCGCAGGTATATTTGATAAACCGTACTATTTATTGCCGTCTTTCTCAGAACCGTGGGGGTTGTGTTCCTTGCAGCTAGGATTTTGAACCCCACATATGGTTAGGGACGGATCTGCGCAAACATTAAATACGTTAAAAGTTCATTCAGATTCAATTTAATTCCCAAATCATCGCTTAAATACCCCTAGCAGGGTAATCATGATCCATTTTGTATGAAAGATCTAGAATACAGATCTGAACCCGGAAAAAACCCTACTTGCAGTTTATCGTTAGTGACAATATTTGCGGCTCAAAGGTTTTCAATACAATTAAACTTTTCATTACTTAAGTATTCTATCATTTGATCGATCGGAAATTTTAGACTTCAGGACTATACTTATCTCCACTACTTATGACTACAGCTAATAAAGATATTTAATTTCATTTCAGGCTTTGTTTCGGTTTAGTTTGGTATTTAAAATATAAATATAATATACCTAATGGTGGTGAGCGTAAACGTGTGATCTGTATAAGTAATACAGACATACGGATTTTATCTAAGTGTATTTAAATAATAAGACGGAAATAAGTAACAAAAAGGTCTTCGAGATGAAAAATATTTCATATTTGTATGTATATTTGCCACCGCATAAGGATAAACGGATTTCAACCAAACGTTGGCATAGGGGTATATGAAAACCCAAGGAAAGTTATGGACATTATTTTTACCCGCGAAAGTAGCAGGAAAATTCTCGCTCAATATAGAATCACGAACTCATAGTAACGTTTTCAACAGTTTAATACGTTTCCAGGCGTTGGAACGGTAATGAAATGCAAATCTCACCTTTCAGCCGGCGCAGTTAGCTTTGCGATACGGCTATTTAAATACGTTAATGCAGTCTCTCAACTAACTCTGCACCGTTTTCTATTATTTCAAAGGTTTTGAGGATTTCATGGTAATAGAAGTAAGCAGTTGAATCTGGGCAAATTATGTATTCGTGATTAAACGACAACAATCACTCAGTGCAGTTGCTTCTGTAGATCTCGATTTCGCTTCCTATTATGTCCACTTTCAAAAATAGCCTGCTTCCTTATTATACGACCTTTAGAATAAAATCGGTTCACACTATGTATTTATTTTCGGTGAACATATACATACAAAAGAGATCAGATCCCGCCGAATTGAGAAACAGACAAATTAAAAATCATAATACATCATAGGAAAGGATCAGATCAGACAATTTAGGAAACACACTTTATAAGAAGTAGACATCTCAGTAAACTGAAAATGTAGGAAGAAGAGCACTTTGAGAAACAGACATTTTAGGAACCAGACAGAACGAGCTTGAATCTCAGAATTCTGAGAAATGAACATATGCGATCATATGTTCATTTTTATTGACGATATTAATGGAAGACGGTACGCGAGTTACAATAGGAGAGTGTTTGGCACCTAGAGAACAAATACTTTGTAAATGTTGTGCATGTGCTCAAGGTTCAATATAAATAAATAAATATTTCAGGGAAACAATATTACACAAATCAGCCTGGTGCAAAACTAAGCAACGCTTAATACGACTTGTATATTTTACCTAAACATACACATTTTTATCCATTCCTTACTAAACTAATACTAAACGTGGTTTCGGAGAACCCACAATAGTAAAGAACGCAAAGGTTCGCCAAATATAACCATTGAGGCATTTGAGCGGAAAATATACTCTTTGACGAAGTAAAAGCTACTGAGCTTTGTGGGCACCGGTTTGCTTTTCGAGAACCTGGAAACAGTGGAAAATTTGGTTTTCAGGAATGTGGTTACACTATGCCTTTTACAACTAGCACACTCCCCCGTATAACTCGCGCTCTCGTCGCAAATCGCATTGTGTGTAACTCTAAAGTGAAATGAAAATGGAACCAGGAAAATGAAAAGTTATAAGGAACAACAGTCTTACAACGTTCTAAATTCAATCTGCTGGATACAAAATACCTCTTAGATCGATCGATGCGACAACCTAAAACTTTTTAGTGAAGAGTTCGCGTTCTATGGTGCAATTAATAATGTTTTTGTGTTGTCAAAACTTCACGTTCGGTGGTCAAGACATTTTGACGTATTAGCGACTAGAGAGCGATGTTTTGACTCGATTTTGTAAATCTGTTCTAACCGAGTTAGGACCAAAGTCCACCAAACCGGTTTGAGTTTACACAAAATCGACTTGGCGTTTCTTTCGACAATCGAAAAAATCAATCGACGGGGTGGTTTAATTTCAAAGAGTCATTTTGAACAGCTTCGCGAACGTAATGCGACGTCACAACCTAGTAAAAAATTATTGAAGCGAGGTTTGGCTAAACTGGTTTGGATATATGTATGTATATTGAAGTCAGTCAACTAAATCAGTTTGAAAATTTTAAGGTTTGTCTCATCTTAGTAGCGACCTCCTATATTGACCTAGTGATGGTGGTGTAGTGCAGATTAATGTAATACCTACTACCTATATTTCCATAAACAAGATATATGCGAATGCGACATGTGATGAGATTTATTCTACCTATACGATGCTTGCTCTTCAAACTTGATTAGCGCATCATCTCTGGTCATGTGGCATCATTTAGCGCTCTGATTTTACATGAGGTTTGTTAAGACTGATACCAGGAAATCAGAACTATTGAACAATATAAGCACGATATCTTCAGGCTTAAGAGTAAAGAGCTAATGGGCACTTGATGAGAGATATTTCAATGCGTCGGAGTATTACAGAAAATATCAATTGAACACATTTGGCCCGGATCATAATCAAATATGGTTAACAGTGTTTGTTATTATCTTAAAAAGCAAAGGAAGCTGTTTGAAATGTATAACTAAAATAGAAAGGCAGAATTTGTCAACCACTCCGTCAAATGTAGTTGATTTATAAATAACCTTAATCAATGTCTCACAATTGTGTTTCTGTGCAGCTTACGGATTAAAAAAATGTAACTGCGACTCTATACAGTGCCTGGCACGAAACTAGACCCTACGCAGTAGCGAATATGTAAGGCGTCATTGGAGGTGCAGCGTGCAGCGGGGACGCGTAACCATAGCAACGGGGTGGCACGAGTCCCCGTGCAATATTACTTCGCCTTGTACCTGCGAAGTAGCCGTCATCTTAAATCTGGTTTCGTGCCGGGCACTGTACAGTGTACACGTTATTATATGTTTGCTGACACTGTGAGAAAATCTACAAATAAGGGTTTAGTTTTTGGAACAATTGTACCTAGTAGGGTGACGAGGTTATTGGTTAAAAAGGTATTGCCTCAAAATTAACAGCTAAGGGATGTTGATGAATTGTACCTTATTGGGGAATTAAAGTTTGTCTGAAATTGTTAGAAAATTGTCAGTAACAAAGTCGGGTATCGGAATCCATTCAGAACATTTTATCTATTGGAATATGTACTTTAATGAACGTCCAATGTCCTACATGCAGGACAAACATTTAGCTGCACAAACAAGCAGCTGTTTGTGTCTCAACATCTGTTCTTAACACACCACATGTCGCCTTCATTAGTCTCACTGTGATCGACGTTTGATACTGATCTATTATAAAATTCCTGCGACTACTTAACTTGATACTACAAGTCTCGCAAACGGGTTTCAATTAATTAGAAAACGTCCCCAGTCGCTTATAGATAGTGTGCTATCACAAGCTCGATTTCAGTCTTTCGATTTGGGATTGCTTGGAGTAAGGACGTTTTCCAATGAAAGCTTGTGTAAGAAACGAGGATTGTGAATTAAACGATCATTATGCCGCTCGCACAATTTCCATTAGCAAGATGGGGAAGCGACCAATTACGGCCAGGGACGGTTGTGATAGACAGCGTTAATACTTTTTAAAACTCTATTTCCTTTTATTTATCAAGAATTAAAAAAATACAATTATTGATTCATATTCAATAGGGAATATTCATGATTTTTTTATTTTGGCTTTATTAAAAGCTCATTCATGTAACAAACAGTAGACAAAAATATATTTTCAAATAACTGCAAAAATAACCAACATATAAGCCATCAAACATTTCATTCTATCTCTTTCTAGCAAAACAGAATTTAATATGGAGTTTATATGGCCCGAGTGCACTGTGACGTAACAGTGCATGTCGGACTCCCCTGTCTAATTAGTAGTTTAAATTGCCATTCTTGGCCAATTTTAATTTTAATTTCACATTTTGAAATACTTTTTACGATATTTTGATATTTAGTTAAGAAAAGTGACAAAAAATATCATGCACGTCTAAGATGTAAAATAATATGATAAGTACCTTTTTATGAAACAAAATGTTGACCAAAAAATTGTCTTATACATGAATTCTATAATCAAAATATGTTTTTCAATGTTTGAGCACGATCAATAATCCTAAAACGTGGATTCCCTTATTTACACAAGAGATAGGATTATTTTTACTATGATTTTTGTATGTTCCTCAATAACAGGCCGGAGGAGGCATCTGAAGTTATAGAAATCTAGGGGAGAGGCCTTTGCCCGGCAGTGGAACACTCATATAGGCGGGTAAAAATAAATATATTGGATTAGAATCTTGGAATAGGATTATTATTTCCCGTTTTTTTTTAGTTAAGTAGACTACGGCACGTTCGCCGTGTGAATGCACCGCTTGCACAACAACCGAGGTAACGCACCAATCAGAGCGTCTCAAATGTCCGTACTTTTTAGTGCCGTTAATTTGGCAACGCGGCTACTCGATCACGGTAAACAACATTGCGTTATGGTTTTGAAGAGGAAACATAATAAAACCAAATATTCTTTGTAAAGTTGGCCCTGGAGCCGCATGGACTCTTTTAATTTGCCGTTAACTCACCTTAGCACTGGAGACCCTGGAGTCGGATCCGCTCCCACACCGTTCCCACTTCATCGACAAAAACGGACACTATGGACACCAGAATCACCTGATAGTGACTAAAGAGTCATAGAAGAAGCTCGCTGATTGTCTTTCCCGTAGAGAGTTTGGCATTTAAAATAATACTTATATATGAACGGTCCAGCGCGATATTGTTTATTTACCATTATTGAACGGTTCCGCGCAATTTTATACGCCATGGTCGCGGATGGACTCGCCGTATACTATATACGTATATATACACTATATTATAGTAAGTATGTGTACAAACCGCTAGAATATAATGTCTCTGTTTTTTTATTCAGAAGCTATGACCCCAGTATAATCTCATGGTAATCTGACGGTGCCGACGATGTGATTAGGTGGTAGCCTAATTATACGTATTACGCAACTACCACTGCACCTGTCATTTGGAAAGTTTAAAACATATTCACGAAAAAGTATATTAACAGTGGCAGCTAAGAAAAAATGGGACAAATTTTCACAATCGCCTTTATAAAGCATTCTTCCGCTTCATCCGAAACTACAAGTTTCCTTAATACTGTATTAAACATAAAACATTACTGGCACCGTCCACAATAGCACGAGAAATTCCACGTCATTCGGACATCACGAAGTAGGTCAAATAATTCGTTATGTTTGCTTAACAATGTACGATTTAAGTAAACTAAGTAACAGAGGCTACTTTTCCTTAAATAATAATGACGATTCAATGTTGTCTTCATATAGGCGACCCTTTGTGATGACCTCACAGTCTCAAATTGATGATTTTACATGATTCATTTCAGTAGTATAATTTTTTATACTGTATGCATCTAAGGGTTAAATCAGTTTCTGTCAAAAAAATCATTTTTGTGACAAGCTATTATTACTGACCGTACTTTTCTTTGAACATCCATCAACTACTCATTCAGACGACTTTAAAGTGCCCAGACTCGGTAGGATTTAATTATTTTATTACAGTGTTCCTATGAATACCTTCCTACTTCATCACCAGATCAGCTCGTTGATATCATACTAGTGCATTGTCACTAAACTTACAAAAGTATGATACATTTTAGCTCAATTGAAAACCGGGAAGTAGGTCAAATTTAACTTGCAAGATTATAGTTACATTGCAAGTTAAATAAAAGCTTGTAAAATCATAACCCAGTTGTTATTGCTTCTTCAGCCACTCTTTATAGATCCGCATTAAGATAGAATTTTGATGGTGGCGCCCTAGTATAGTATTCATTTTATCAGGCACACATATTTCGGTTGAGGTACTTTTTGGATACTCTTTGATGAGACTGGATAACCTACCTGGTACATTGCATACCTTTGAGATACGTAACTCGCTTCTTGAATTCATGTTCTAGCGCTAGAAGCCAGGAACTTAGCAGTGAGGTTTACAACTAATCAGGAACTAGCCGTATTCATTTTATACAATATAACCGGTAGGTATTAAGGTATCTCGCTTATTATGTACCCCTTGTTAAAATTTCAATTTCTTTACCTAAGTACCGTTTAATACATTTTAGAAATATCCCAAATTTCGGAACATGTTCCAATTTAAATTAATTTTCTTCTGCTTACTTTTGCCCAAACAATGGTGTAAGAGCTAATGAAACCGATTCATGGACGTTATCAATTATATAAAAGAATCGGAACAGCTGGAACACGGCTAACTATAGAAAAGTAGCTCATCGGTAAATAAGTAAGCGAACACAAAAACATTTATTAATAAAATGTCGAGGAAACACCGTACAGCCTTCATGCGGTCTTCCTCGCTCGCTTTTACAACGAGGGCAAGGATTATATTAAGGCCACTATTGTTACAGGGCGAAAAAAAATGCATTATGTTACATGTGCGAATGCGATTTAAAAACTGAATACAGTCAGCGTTAAATGGAAGCGTGAGGTCATGTTGTTCCAATATTGGCCGATCCTTCGTCAATAAATATTTGATACTGACGGCAGGTACCATAGGAAGTTTTATGTAAATTATTAGTTTGGTACAACTATTATTTAAGAGAGAATTCTCGCAAATTGTATACCACGGGCGCTTCATGAACTAAGACGGATCGGAGGAGGATCACAGATTTATTTTCCAGCTTACCTGTACAGACAACAACTATTTAAGTCACTGACTTCTACCGTTCAAACTTTCTTAAGGGATAAGTGGCAATTTGAAGTCATTTCAGTATTTTATAAATAGGTATTCAAGTAATTTTTCCAAGTAATTTGCGATCAGATCGCGACAGGAACTCCAGTCATTTTCAGGTTGAAAAATCGAATGGCCATCTTATTTCAAACAGGACAGGTATTGTTTTAGCTTTGGGACGTGTTTAGTCGTCTCGATACGCTTTAAAGCTAATATTTGCCTTAACTTTTCGGAACAAGATGGATATATTGGCTTCAAAACCTTAGAATAACCCACTACTGCTTTTAAGGTTGGGTCGTCTAAGAACGGATGTGACAAAGACCGAATTGCATAAAATTTATCGCAAATGGAGCGATATTTTTCATTGATGGCAACATGGGTTTCTTCTGTGGAGATCCGAGGGATAGGCCTTTGCCCAGCACTGGGACACAAATACAGGCTATTAAAAAATAAATAAACAGTATTTCTATAAAGAATATTTCTTTTATGAAGCTTACCTGTCTTTGTCGTGTGCCTGTGGGTACTGCAGCACGGTCTGCTGCTGTTCCATGTCCACCACGCATTGTGTACCGAGTTCCAGTTCTGGAACAAAAAATATATACAAGTTAGACTTATTAGTATAGGAAACACAGTAATACTTTTGTTAATGAAATTAGGCAATCCATACTATCCATACTTAATATTAAATGCGAAAGTGTGTCTGTCTGTTACCTCTTCACGCTTAAACCGCTGAACCGATTTGGATGAAATTTGGTATGGAGATAGTTTGAGTCCCGGGGAAGGACATAGGCTACTTTTTATCCCGGAAAAATACCCTTATCCACGATAAACGAATTTAAGGCGGACGAAGTCGCGGGCAGAAGATAGTATGATTATAGTTTATAAGTTTTACTGCACTAAAATATAAACAAACGGCAAAGTGCGAGTCGAATTCGCGCACCTAGGGTTCCGTACAAAATATATTATGCTAAAAACGGCCGTATCTATAAAATCCAGTGTAAGCAGAGCCCTAATCCTAAGCAAAATGTACCTGCGTAAATGTGGGGTCATTTTATCTTGGTTATTGACATGGATAGACATACAATTTTTTAAGTTTATTATGACTAACATATGCATTCAGTGGATATTATTTTCTGAGTGCTTATTGAGATGAATTATCACAAACATCATTATCGGAGCATAAATTGCAAAGGCTGAATCATGAAAATTAATTAATGCATCGGAAAATCGTTAACGAGATTGGCAAACGCTGCGGTTTTGGATTTACGAAATTATAAAACGCTTTTTATGCATATATAAATTATATATGCATAAAAAACGTTTTATATGTATAATATAATGTAATATACACCTAAAATAATCGGCAATTCAAGGTATTTTGATACTAATGAATATGCAATTTGATTTGCGTTAATGGCTCTCATTTTGTATTTTTTTAACACACACTGCAAAGGAGGGCGGTATCATGCATATTTTGGGTATAATTATAATCATGCGATTACATACGCCATTTTTTCAATAAATATTCAATAAATCAATAAGGTAATATAACTTATAATTATAAGGTACTTGCGCCCAAGATGGCCTGGTTCAAGATAGCCCAACTTCATGGTGGTTCAACTTTCTTGGCTTCGATATAAAGTTGCAGTTTTACCTATGGTACTAACCGAACATGGAAGCGACATTTAAACCCATTGAAGGTTAAAAAAAAATTGATAGTGGGCCATCTTGGGCTCAAGTACCTTATGATGATTATGGCTCGATAAGCTATATTATAGTTATTGGATATAGATTTCGTTCACAGGTTTGTGGTTTTTTTAATTAATCATTATTTAAATCGAGTTACCAACATATAGTGTACCTTAATCTTATACATTAACCTTGACATGAACAGACATCAACATCGCCGACAGTTCCCGAGTAAGTTCGGAAGCGATACCCAATGAAGCACGTAATTAAGTCAATGGCGGCATTAGGCTGAGGTGGAGATTGAAATCTTAGCCCGATAGACGTGTAATGTACACGAACACGAGTGAGGCGATGCTAATTACTGAACGAATGTGCGCAGTGTTAGCAACTACGTAATAAGTAATAATAATCTTATATAAATAAAATTAAGTATACATAGATTCAATCTTGAAGGACAATGCAGAGAAAACAGTTGAACATTTTAAAGACAAGTTTATAACTTTGGGTTTAAACAGACGGACTATTATATTGCAACTTGTCCAACAAACTTTTTTTTCGACATATTTAGACAACAATATATGGAAAAAGTGGTTTGTGGTGGTAGGTGTGAAGTTAGCCGCCCCATTTTATTTAAAAAAAAATGTGTTAAAAAATCGGGTCCTAACGATTTTACCTACTGAACAAACGTGAACTAACGATGAACTAACGATATTGATATGCCATTTGCGGGCAAACGATTTGGGGCGGTCAACTTCACGACCATGAATGCAATTTCTCGAATGTGAGATAATACTCGTATTGTACTAAAATTAACTTAGGTTGTAATCGATTACTTAGGTCGGTAAATAATCGAAGTCATTGAGCACCGGATTTAACATGCATTTATAATTTGACCAATCTCGAACAGAATCGAATCAATTAAAAACGTATGTATCGTAGGTATGTTGCATATTCTACACGTACTAAGCGGTTGCACTGAATGACGTTATTGTATGAATATTTAGATTGAATACACAATAATTTGCAAATGGCTAATCGGATGTTGGGAGATAATTAGGCAATCAGAATATTTAATTATGCATAAAGCAATCACTGACGTTGCCAACCACGATTATATATATTTAAGCCATTACGTATTCATTGTGATAATTCTAAATAAAGTAACGAGTCAATTCCTCTGAATGCTGACAAATTAAGTGGACCTAGTTATATTTTTTATCACTGGCAACATGTGTGCGTCGCCATTATATCCCTTACGCACACTATGTTGTCAGTGATAAAAAAATATCTACCGTTTCGCTGGAAATTGCTTTCATCCGATCTTACCTTTGACCCGGTCTCTATAATTCGTCACGCGACAATTTGTAATGTCAAAGTGTGGCCCGGTCTTACCCAGGTACACCTTATAGGCAAGTATATGATCATAGCCCTGAAAAATCCGACTGCATCATATTATAACCTATGTCACTCCCACATCCAAGATGAATCCAACGACACTTCACACGTCAATCCATCAAGCCGTTTAGGCTGCACGACGTGCCAAAGGAATAGACATACATAGGGTACGTTGGGATAAGACTGAAGTTAACTTTATTTCAACGCCTTTAAGAACACTTTCGGTAAAGTTTTAGTTTTACCCATACCTCCCCTCCGCCTTGCCCCAACGCACCCCTCATACTCATACCCACATACAATACAGACATACATTGATACACACTAGAAACATATAATTCTCCTTCTGTCAGAGTCGGGTTAAAAACGGTTTATCGACAGAAACTGACAAGATTTTCTGTGCTAGGTTCACCTTTCAACTAACAGCTATTAAACATACATGCATCTAAGTTCGTATTTTCTAGATAGATTTAAACCAGCGTTTAGTTGACGTGAATTATATGTCACGTCATCTACAACGACTGTATTATATTAGTCTTTTTTAGGGTACCGTACCCAAAGGGTAAAACGGGACCTTAATACTAAGACTCCGCTGTCCGTCCGTCTCTCCGTCTGTCACCAGGCTGAAACTCAAGAACCGTGATAGCTAGACAGTTGAAATTTTCACAAATGATTCATTTCTGTGGCCGCTATAACAACAAATACTTAAAACAATATAATTTTATGTCTGTCTGCCTATGACAGTAACCAATATAAAATGATCGAACACCCCGTACATTTTGTTTAGGAGTAGGGATGTGCTAACACTGGATATTCAGATAAGGATGTAGCGTATATTTTGTACGGAACCCTCGGTGCGCGAGTCCGACTCGCACATGCTCGGTTTTTCTACAACCGTTACGTATTCCTTTTTTTACATTTAAATTAAACGGATGATTTTTAACATCTTCCCTTAACATAACGACGACACCTTTGGCTCAGTGGCAACGTCCTACGAAGCTGGCGGTCCCGGGTTCGAATCCCGGCCAGGGCAAGTCTTTGTGTGATGAGCACTAATGTTTGTTTGTTTCTTGTGTCTTGGATGTTTTCTATGTATTTAAGTATTAACATTTATCTATATATCATGTATATCGTCGCCTAATACCCATAGTTCAAGCTTTGCTTAGTTTGGGACTAGGTCGATTTGTGTAAGATTGTCCTTGTGTTATTTATTTATAACAAATCATAACATTTTACTAAAAGTATTTTTGCAGTAGGAAACGACGGATTCATGTTCCGTCTTCGTCTATGTGTTAACTCCGCAGTTCTGCAAGCACGTCTGTCTTCGAATTGATATTCCGGCTGGATTCGCGACGAATCCCAATGAAACGAGAACAGACTAGCATAATGCTGTCGTTGATTGACAAGCGCTATATTTTAATGTAATTTCATATCTGTGAATGCGATTTGTTTGTGATAATTATAGTACCTTACCGTAGAGGCCGGGAAAATATTGCCAGCCAAGTAGGTACACCTGACTTGGTAACTCCTGAGACATTTTCGGTAACGTCAAATGGTTCTAAAAGTTGATTCCCCCTAATGACAATCTTTAAAACAAAAACCACCCGATTATACTTATTAAATTTTCAGAAAATAATTGCCATAAACTTATCAACGTGACGCATCTGCTACGTAACTTCGTCGTGACGTTTTAATCCGTTATTCACAAAGGCTAGGTATTTGTAAATCGGTAATCGTAGTTGCATGTCCGCACGGCACATACAGATCGATGAAGGAAGGCAGACGGTGAGTCAGCTGAGTACTTGAAATCCGGTTGTATTAGCTGTGGGTAACCCAGACTGAATAAACGGTACCCGGTGCTGCTTTTGTATCCAAGCAAAAATCGCAGTAAGGTCAAACACCTCAACCGTACTAATATCATTAAGAATGTATTTGTTTACAATAATGTTACATGTTGTTAAATGTATCAAGGAACCTCTGAAGGTCGCTTGAAGGTCGGGTTTATAAATATGTAATAGGATAATTTTAGCGGCGGCGAATATAAAGAAGATAAATATACAATTCCGGAGTTAATGTCATCTCATAATGATGGAGTCTGTTTAATTTCCATTGACGATTTGTTTTGAAGTTTCGGCTATAGCCAAAGTTTGTGTTAAGGACCGTATCGGAAAGAAAGTAGACAACTTCAAAATGATATCATTTTTATTCTATGTAAAAACTGAAAATAAAACAAAAATAAATTGAAACTAGAGGTCCTTTCAAATAATTATTTTTCATTAATTCGTCGTAATACATGCTGTTTTGCTTACAATGTAACTTTCTTTTTAAAGCTTCTCATTTAGTTTTGCACGACCTCTCTTGACATATTTTTAGATGCCCTGTTTCACTTTTTTCTAAGTGATCGACTTAGATGGCAGGTTAGGCATTTTTTTAGAGGTATCATTTCATAATAGCCCAAAATCGTTCAATTGGACCAATTTCTGGAGAATTGGAGGATTCACTTCCTTGTCTACTACACCTACCTTATTGTCTTTATACCACTCTTTCGTTGCTTTCGAGTAAGAGCCAAGAAGCCAAGACTGGCCAAAATAAAGTACTTATCCTGTGCTTCTTCATGAGCTGTAGTAACCTTTTCTGTAAGTATTCGTCGCGGTATACTGTAGCGTTCAAGTTCCCTGTAGTGAAATCGGACTGCAATCGCATACCGCATTGACAAATCGCTTACCAAACTAAAACTTTTTTGCCAAATTTCTAGATGTTGTTGCCCCTGTCTTTTCGAGTATTTTTTTATTAGCCGGTACTACAAAAAAAATAGGTCCAGGTAAGGCTTTAAAGTCCAGTTTGCAAACGTCTCTTCGTCGATAATAATTCACTGGTTTTTCTTGGTCAGATTATGGTCAAGAAGAAAGAGGTCTGAATTTATTGACAAGATTATAGTCCAGTATAAAAAAAAACTATGCCTATATCATGTACGTGTTAGTTTTTAAAGATGCCTAAAGTTGTCTACTTTCTTTCCGATACGGTCCTTAGTTTATAAACTAGATAGATTATTTAAGTGATCGATTCAGGCGTTATTTTGCGGAATTCCATATTCGATTAATGGATTGTTCCTTTGCTTTTCCGCGAAATAGTGCCTTGGTTAGATGTGATAGTAAATTGTGCTCACATGGGCATATTTTCATGCAATTTCCTCAAGAAAATACGCAACACTTCTATGATGGACGCCGTCGTCAATATCTCATGCATCTCCTGATGATGCCGCGTAGAGAAGCGAAACGCGTGTCGAGGATTCACTTTGGTGGTGGTTTGTTGTATTTGGATGCGTATTTTTTTTTGTTGAAACGGCATGAAATTATGCGCATCTGAGCAGAATTTAGTGTCACATCTAACCAACACTCTATTTTGCGGACTAGTAAAGGAACTATAATTTATTATGTACTAGCTTTTGCCCGCGACTTCCTCCGCCTTAAATTCGTTTATCGCGGATAAGGGTATTCTTCCGGGATAAAAAGTAGCCAATGTCCTTCCCCGGGACTCAAACTATCTCCATACCAAATTTCATCCAAATCGGTTCAGCGGTTTAAGCGTGAAGAGGTAACAGACAGACAGACAGACAGACAGACAGACAGACAGACAGACAGACAAACAGACAGACAGACAGACAGACGGACAGACAGACACACTTTCGCATTTATAATATTAGTATGGATAGTATGGATTTCTAACTCCCGACTAAAAAAGAGAAGGGTTATAAGTCTGACATGTGTGTCTGTGTATGGCATCGTAGCTCTTGAATGGATGGACCGATTTTGATTTAGTTCTTTGTGTTTGAAAGGTGACTGGATCGAAAGTGTTCTTAGCTATGACTCAAGAAAATCATCGTGGCAAATCGGCTAAACAGATTTCTACATTTTTTGGGACACGGGTAGCTTGACATCGCAGATGGTTATATGATACTTTTTATCCGATTACGCTGAAGCAAAATTATTTTTTCCACATCCGCGGACGAAGTTGCGGGCGCCTTCTATTAACAAAGAAATACTGTTAAGGTGAGAAAAACGATTAATAAAGTTGTAAAAATGAAATGACTGTACATATAAGATATAAAAAATATATATTGTAACGGACTATTTGGAGGTCATTAAATCGAACGGAAAAAATCCGAAATCTTTTTCGGATTTTTTCTGTTTGTATCTGTCGTTGTGGCTTCATCACGACAAATGGGCTATACACTTTTACCCGACTATGTTGAAGAAATAAATAAGGGTAAAGACCTTTTTCTCCTCCGTGAACGAAGTTGCGGGCACCTTAGAGTCACAAATAAAGACTGTTAGGGTAAGAAAAACGACACTCAGTGAGTCGTCAGGCCCAAACATCACCGTGAAAGTAAACAACGGTCATCCGTCGATCGATTGCGCAAGCGGCTGGAAAGTGGAGCGATCTCATTAAGTGCCACAATCACAAGCCGCGGGCATCAGCGTTTATCTGCCGTGACGAATGCAACTGATTGTGCGAACTGCTAACTGCTTTACGTAACTCCGTCCTGAACGGTTTTCCGCGCATTTCCGCCACGTATTCCTCATTCGCGGAGGACAAAAAAGCCATAACCCTCTTTTCGCAGGTAAAATGTATCATACAACCATCGGTGGATGTCCCGCTACCTGTGTACAAAGTTGAAATCCGTCCAGTCGCTTTGTCGTGAAGCCGCAACGTCTCGCATAGACAAACGTATAAAAAATAAAATGGGTAGGCACTTTTAGATTCAGTGACCTTCCAATAGCCCGTTTCAGTTGTTTTTTTTTTTTTTTCAAAACATCTTAAATGTACAGACTTTTTTCACTTTATAATTAGTATAGGTAGATTATCGCTCATGTGTGTTACCGCTAATATGTGTTTGTTTACGTAGTTAGAATGTTTTTTTTTTAATAAAAACTACTATTGTAGGCACTGGATACTATTGAATCACTGAAAATCCTGAGATTTCCAAGGTCCAGACGCAATCCTGTTACGAGCCCAAAAATTCAGATTTCAGGTCAAATCCTTAGTTTCGGTAACCCTACGTGAACACACCAAATTGTCAGTTTAAACCCAGAAAAGACAATAAGCAACATCTGCGTCGGATTACTACCTAAGTGACTGCAGTTAGTAAAGAGTGTAATGACAACGTTTTTCAGGCACTAACCGATTCAGTAGAACGTTTTTTTTTATGATATAGGGGGCAAACGACCAGAACACCTATTCCACCAGCAGGTTAAAGAAGCGTTCACTTTACGTTCCAAACTGCTCTGAAAACAGTGTTTCGCTCGTAAAGCATCGGAACAAGAAAGTGAAAACGAGTCGTGAAGTTTATTCTTAAAACGTCGACTTCAGACATGCTCAAAGCACCTTCAAATCCTCTTTATATGCGCAGTGCAAACTGATACATCCTCACTCGCACGTGTGCTAAAAATGTGCAATTCTGTCTGCGCTGCGTCACACTGCATCGCAAACGATGTGCCGTTTCTCTGAATGATATCGGCGGGGTTTTTAGAGCGTTACCGAGCCGACACTATGCTATTTTATTCACTTACACAGCTGTTAGTATATTATTTTATTGCCACTTAATTTCACGCATTGTTACAAAATAATTGTCGGAAGACTGTTTTTGTACAGGTTATATCCTACAAAATCTAGCGGTGAAACTGCTAAGGTGATCGAGACGTTTCTGGGCCAATAAGAGAGTTATTTTTTGACGGTTATATAAAGTTTGCAGGACATATTATCGAAAACAGCGATTTCAGGCAGCGGTCTTACTGCTCTAAAAGGCTGTTAATTTATTTTTATGATATCAGGGTAAATAATGATTCCAATGCTGTGTTGACGAAGAGGCAAACTGCTTAGGTTAGGTAGGAGATTACGTGAAATGTTTCCCTTGTGATTGACCTTTATCGACCAATATTCATAAAAATAAATTTGCTACTTCCACATTAAAAATCAGACTCGATAATTAATTGAATCTGTATCATGTTTTCCGCTTTTATATCAGATTATCATATGAGATAAGTCTATGTAGCCCTTACGGATTACTATTTTCTGAATACTACAACACATATACAACTAATTTCTTCTGTATCCGCGATTATTACTCATTTAAATAAAAAAATTAACGGATTATATCGCGTATATTATCTCATTTGAGTTCCCAGCGTTTTGTGACACCGTCAAAGCTTTTCACCTTTCCATGGTCGCGGTCAACGTCGGGAACTCAAATGAGATTAATATACGCGATATATTTAAACATATACAACTGTTGTCTTTTGTCTTGTCTATGTTTTGAAGTATTCAGAGGCTATCTCCTAGATGCAGTTTAGTGCTCAGAGCTATTAGAATACAGCAAAGCCTTCACAACTTTTGACATAAATTTGAATTATGTGATTGAAATCCAGCAAGTTTGGACTTTCGAGATAATGCACTAAAAGTTGCCGCCTATCTATGCAATGTCCATTATGGAGCATTTTATCAGAATACCTACTTCTGTCGCACATGTAATAGCTGTGGCAGATACCTTATCAAAATATATAAAAGCCTAGAAAACACTGCCATTATAGAAATCAAGTTATGAAATATTGTACTACCTACTAAAAATCGGGTCCCTAGCATTGTTAGAAGTATCAAAAGAATGGTGTCGGATACGTACCAGACATTCTGATAAAATGCCCCAAATTTATGTGCTCACAATCACTAGAAAAATAGTTTTCATTCAATGAAAAGTAGTTTAGGAAGGTAGGTAGGCTAAGAAGTAGGCGAACTGCTTTGCGCCAACAACTCTATGAACACAGTTTGTTTTTGTCAATGTTTCCTCAATACCCAAAAGTTGTCTGGAAGAGATTTCTGTTTAGTGATAAAGCCGCCTGTTGTTTACATACCTCTTATTAAATGTTTTATTTTCTTTGTAGTGTTTTGTGAGTAGGGCATCGTGATTGTAGCCAAACTCGAACAAAAACTTCAAAAACCTCGAATATTCGGAGTAAATTGCATTATTCCTCATACATGTTACATTTTATTCAGTTCAATAAGGTTTTAAAAATGCGTCCGTACGGATTCCAAACTAGGACAAGTCCAGTTAAATCCAGACAGATTGCAAACCAGGAAGAGGTATTGTAAAATTGTATTGTAGGTTTTATTAATGTGTTATTGAAACCAAAACGCTCCAAAATAACACTTCTAATCTGATCATAATGATGTTTTTCAACTGCAGTACCATATAAATAACAACATTTGTATAGCTTCAATTCTTACATTTTTCAGTTTCAAAACATCCCTTATTTATTTTTTTACATACAAAGTTTTTATGCTCAAATTGGACAGAGCTTGGGCCCTTTAGAATAATCTTGATGAGTAGTGATGGATGTTCAAAGTCTGCAATAAAAGCTTATCACAAAAATTTATTGTCATCTCATCAGTAACTTGTTTTATTTAAACAATTACACATATTGATATGTGTAATTGTTATTTTGATCAGTTATTTTCTTTTGCAAAACTTGCGGTATAGTCCTGAATGTTTCATTTGTATTTTTCAAAGTTGAAACATTGTTTATCACAAAAAATCTAAATATAAGTTTCATTCAATCACTTATATGAAATACAATGTTTTTAAAATAATAATTGCATAATGGTGGCATTCCACAGAAATTAAAAAAAGTCTGAAAGATAAAGCCACACTTGCTTGGGGATACAATCACAAAAGGATTGGGCAAGCAAGGTGACTGATCGCCTGAAGGTAAGTGATCACCGTTGCCCACATGACATTATAAATAACAGACAAGACTAATAGTGACAATAACTTTGGATAGTGGTACTGAGCTTTGTGATAACCTTTTGTTTACATATTTGCGGACAGTAAGTGGCAGCCTGAGTCAGAGGCCAAGAGAAACCAAAAACTATATGACTGCTATAGCAGATGTGTCCGCAAAAATGATAATAATTTATTTCAATGATACATAATAGACATCCAAGCTGAACATCCCATATTCTAGGCACTAAATACAGGTCCTAAGCATTGATATGACTAATATTTGACTAAATTTAGACCCTTCATTGCACAAACAAGTCTATAAAGTATGTTCAATTATAAATTGGTAGATATGAAAAACATTTTCATGTGAGCCTGTAGTTTAATGTTAAAGAATCCGATAGCAATGATTCAGTGTTTTCATAAGCAAACTGTGTGTGTATTTAATGATGTAAAAATAAAATGACTGCAAACCTTTACAAATATATAGTAAGGAGAAAATTTAGCAATCCATTTAATTTACTAATGAAAAAACAAAAGAGTTTTGTTATCATATTTCTTTGACACTATCTATTGGGTAATGGCAATTACCATTATTCAATAGGTAAATGTTTAAAAAGCATGGTACAAAGGTATAGGTATTTAAAAGTAAAAACAATGATTGATAAACAATTAATTTAAATAAATAAAACTTAGTGATAACATTAGTAAAAGTTTTCCAACGTTCAACATGTAGCAAGTATTTTAAAAACAATGCGAGGCAAGAATTTTATACCAATAGCAAAGTGAATCATAATAAAAATGTACAAATTTCAAGGTAAAACTTAGAAATTTCGACCATGAAGTAATTTCATTTCGTTCTTAAGCGTAAAACTTGATCATTGATGTTTTCATATCGAAGAGGCAAACGTAGCGATATTATAAGATAATGTAGTATATACAGTTAGTCACCTACGAGATAGCAAAATACTTTATTTATTAGCTATTGAACCGCCTTACCTCGTCTGTTAAAGGGTCGTACCCGAACAGCTACTTTTATCTTATCCGAGGCCATTGTTTCACTTAAATTACACAAATACAATCAAAACACAACACTTTACACATCAAAGTATAGTAATTTATTGCACATATTCACCCAAATTCTAAAACAACAAAATCCATTATTTTACGTTGTGATCACGACGTTCCCAAATTGACACTGCCCGTCCGCCATGTTGTTTTTACATGAAAATAGTGATTTGACTCCAAGGAATAAACCGGAAAACCGGCAATAAAACCTGCCGGACATATGTCAAAAATAAATAAATTATGTTATAATTGAACCGGTGATCTGTGAAAGTCTGAAATGATTTGACTTCCATTTACATACAATATTTGTTACTTATATAAAGAAGAATTAGAACTTCAGCATGAATGTAAGTATTTAACTTGGTCTAGCAGTAACTTGCCGTAAAAAGGATTTTTAATAAGCAATAGGGAATTATTAGTCAAATGAAAGTCAAAATTAGTAAAATAAAAATAACAAATGCTTATATTTTGACAAGGAAAGAATTTAGACTTATTTTAATCCGGAATATAGAATCGATAAACATTGCAGGCTAGACATCGACATCACTAGAGACGTAGTGCTACCATATACAAGTGTAATAATCTTATATCTTATTTATTTACCAATATGTAAACCAATTGGTAAATGGTTTACCAATAGGTAACTAAACAACAAAAATGTTTGTTTAATAGATAGCTTCTGAATAGAAGTAACGATAACAGATTTTTATTAATGTAATCAAACATCAAAAAACATGACAAGACTTTTGAAGTTTGACGTTTAGATGTCATAATAGTTACGAGTCGCTCGCTATTCGTAAAGTACAATCATTCCGGTATTTGTTTTGATATTATTTATTTTGATTTTGAAACAAAATGATTATATTCCTTAGTTCACGTTGTATAAAATGTATAATTCTAGTTTGTTGCAGGTCATAAACACATTGGTTAGAGTATTCCCCAATCAAACAAAATGGCAGCAGATCCGCTATTTGGCTGGGATTTAACTTTTAAGACTGTTGAAAAGGATGTAAAACGTAAATCAGATGTTTTAATTGCTTTTATTCATTGGAATTTATCGAAGAGAGGCTTCCGTACTATTGGAATAGGCGATGAGGTAATTTGAACGTTTTCACCTGCCATAGAAAGAATACAACTCGGTCGCTTAAAAGCGTATTCTATTTTACAGAGAACGCTGACCGGGGACGAAGAGAAAAGTGAAGTGCTCCCAACAGGATGGAATGATAAAGACAACTACACTTTAAGATATGTTTTGGATGGAAAATTGTACATTCTCCACGGTTTGAACACTGATGGCACACTCATTGTTAATCTAATGGTAAGACATTGACGAGTGTTATAGTTAATAATATAATAATAGGCTTGTCACAGTGCATAATGTAGAATTTATCATCATCGCAGTGCATCATATAGGATTTCAAGGCTTTGGGTGTTCTAAATACAAGTCTCTGGTTGAAAAAATGTATACTTAACCCTTTTACCACTTAAGACGGCTAAACACGTCAACGGAAAATTGTCGCCACAATGTCATTTGCCGCTATACGGTATACAATTTGGTTTGTTGGTTGGCATGTGGAGCATGGTACAACAAAGGCGCTCAAAGGTTAAGCCTATAGCCTCATCCTACTACGACAAAGCACCGGTGCTGACCTGGAGCACTGCAAGAGATGTTGGTTCAAATCCCTTTTGAAGCAAAAAGTTTTTCAACTTAATGCTTTTATAAATATTTAAGTTATATTTGGGTGTTATATGGGTCAATCAACTTTTTTATGTACCTTGATGGCATGGTTACGTCTTACGCCTCCTGAGTCACTCTAAAACTATTACTACAATTTTAAATGATATAAGGGCAATAAAAAACTGTTTCTTGCCAATTATACATTTCTTTTTCTTAACCCTATAATCTATTAGTAGCATCTTTCTATGTAGGAGCTATGGGTGTTTAATGGCTATCAGTCCGCTGGCAGGGGCGTATTTACCCTAGGGCCACCCGGGCCATGGCCCAGGGCGCCAATGCGCTAGGGGAGGCCTAGCCGTCCCTGGGCGATTGTATTTGGTTTTAGTATTGGCGCCATTTTTCCAAGTTTTACTTCTCGCTTTTTTATTTTAAGGGTTCCGTAGCCAAAATGGCAAAAACGGAACCCTTATATTTTCGTCATACCCGTACATCCGTCTGTATAAACCGTCATAACGTATCTTCGTATAAACATGCATTTTACTCAAAACACACTGAAATTTGGAGTATAAGTGCTTTGCACTTATATAAGCCGCTACTAACTTTGAGAGTTAATCTCTCAAAACTCAATAGAATAGAATAGAATAGAATAGAAATAGAATAGAAAATCTTTATTGTATCAATACATGTAACAAAAACTGAAAAACAGCAAGAAATATAAATATTTGCTGAAATTGAGCAAATATAAATGTGTGGCACACATTTCCTAAAATTCGTCTGAAAAGACTGAGGTTTCTAAAAAAAAATATTTTCGGAAATAATTGCTCCAAAAGTAGCATAAATTGTTTTGGCCGATTTTTTCTTGTGAATTAAATTTGAAAGTAACATACCCAAAAAACAAGAACTAGTAAGTCATTTAATCGAAAATCGCTAGTAAGTGTAAAAACCTACGGCTCTCTATACAAAAAAAAACGGCCAACAGCATCTCGGACCATGCTCAGTGTAGGGTTAGGGCAGCCGTTCATACAAAAAAATACAAAAATACGATTCGAAAAAGTGCACTAGCAAAAGAGCGTATCACCATGGCTCTTAAGTCTTTTTTTCTGAGAAGCGTAGTTTTTTGGCTATAACTCAAAAACGGGATATTCGGTCATGTTCAAAATAATTTTCGTTGAAAGTATTTATTAAGCTATATAGTTATTTAAATTTTTATCATTTCTTCGGACGCACGGACGGTATAACGGAACTATAGGGTTCCGTTTTTGCCATTTTCGCTCCGGAACCCTAAAAAGAGACCTGCCAGCATTCACATACATGGAAATTGCGTAACGCATCTTTTTGTGCACTGCAGTGACAAAACTGCAGAGGTGCAGAACAGAAAGATCATTGCTGGTTCTGAAAAGAGTTAAGAATTATCTTTGCTCACGGACTTCTGAAGAACGTTTAAAAAGTTTAGCTATTCTCAATATTGAAGCCGATTTAACAAAACAACTAAGTAACGAAATCATCATTAATGACTTCGTAAATAAATTTGTACACCGCAAAAAAATTTAGGCACGTTATTAAAAAAAATAAAAAAATGCATTTTTCTATTTAATTAGTTATTTCCATGACTAGGGTCGCCAAATTTCAAAATACGCCTGTATCCGCTGGTCACATTATTAATCATTTTTGTTCGGTTCGACAGTTCCTGTACTTCTACAAAATAAATGATAATGGTAAGGCAAATCTAAGGATAAATGGTTAATAATGGAACCAGCGGACTGACAGCGTTTGAAAAGGTCTAGAACTCTGTCACTATTATTTCCTGAGTTACAGGATAGAATAACAGCAAGAAAAAATTATCCACACATATCCAAAACTGAATATCCATATATCCATATCCATATATCCATACTAATATTATAAATGCGAAAGTGTGTCTGTCTGTCTGTCTGTTACCTCTTCACGCTTAAACCGCTGAACCGATTTGGATGAAATTTGGTATGGAGATAGTTTGAGTCCCGGGGAAGGACATAGGCTACTTTTTATCCCGGAAAAATACCGTTATCCGCGATAAACGACTTTAAGGCGGACGAAGTCGCGGGCAGAAGCTAGTAACAAATAAAATAAACATGTTGTTAATAATGTGTGAGAATCTATTTATATGGACTTTATTCTTAATTTTATGAATAAATTAAGAAAAAATATATATTGTATTTGTAGATTTGAACTTGTTTTATAAAATATCTCTGAGAATATCATGAAAATCTAAATCACTTGTGCAGCTACACTTGTTAATATTTACAGAGATCTGAAGACCTGGCAGTGTCTAACATTGCCTTAAAAATTGATGACACTGTGAAAGAAACCAGTGGTTCCATAAACAAGATGTTGCCGACCCACAAAGATCTCATGTACAATGTGAAAAGGGACCTTATTGACACCATCACTGAGAGGCCTACTACCACTGCTGAAACACAGACTTCAGTCAGGAGTAAGTACAAAGTAACGGAAACCCAGTAAGGCTGTCTTACTCATTCCCAAATGTTGCAGGGAAATGGCCAAAACAGAGATCTCTTAAGGGATTTGATCAAAACACGCACGATGTCAAAATGGCGAATCCATTTTATCATTTGACTAGAAAAAATCAGTAATTTGATCATATCCCTGAATCTGTTTAGTGAAATGACGAAATCAGCCAAAAAAGGCAACTCGTTTTTTCATTTCACTAGATTTGTTCAGTGATTTGACAAAATCCCTGAAGCACGCCAGTGAGTTGACTAAACTATCGCAAAGTCAACTCGTTTTGTCATTTCACTAGATCCGTTCAGTAAAATGATAAACTCTACGGTAAGATGCTAAACAGTGTTTTTTGCAGCTACGTTATCTATTTGGAGGTCAGGGGTTCAAGAAGTGTTCCTGTGAAAAGGACTAAATTACAATTCAGATTGATCAAACTTAATTGTAGAGTAAAATGTTATATCTAAGTAGGTAAATACTTACGTCATTACACTGAACCACTTCAGAAATTTGATCTCTAGAGACTTTCTCATATCACTGAACGTGTCTAGTGAAATGATAGACGAGTTGACTTTGCGCGTTCGTTTTGTCAACTCACTGACGTGTTTCGGATATTTTATCAAATCACTAAACAAATCTAGTGAAATGAAAAAGCAAGTTGGATTTTATGGCTGATTCCATCATTTCACTAAACAGATTCAGGGATTTGACCAAATGACTGATTTTTCCTAGGCAATGGATTCGTTATTTGGTCATATCCATATCTCTTAGAGATTTGATCAAATCTCTGTTTTGGCCATTTCCCTGCGACAGATATACTTTTTACTTACTATACTTTTTTGAAGTTGCGAGCGTCTTCTAGTACTTATTATTACTACTTTGGTTGTTTTTGTATAGGTTATCCTGTATGTTCTTTGGGAGGCATGCGCATTGCCAAAAGCGAAGAGACCCTTCTGTAGAGACATTTTGTTGAGAGGATCTAATGACCACAAATGATTTCTTTACAGATGATTCAAACTCGAGAAGGCTTCCCGATGATCCATTGAGGGTTCCTTCCAGACCACACCCTTCTGGCACGCAACCTGACACCCGTGATTTGTGGTAATTTTTGGAGTTTATAATTTTTTTTATGTATAGTTGAATCATCGAGAGCGTGGAATTGCATATGTAGTAGTATTGTTTGTTTACAGGCATTCTATATTTGAATTTTCTATTTTCTTGTACTATCAGCATACAAAGAGGTTGTTATATATATATATATCGAAGAACTAAAAACAAAAATAATGTCAGTGTGAAATTGTCAATATTATTTACGTTGTGAGTATATTTTTACATCTGATTTGATTGTATTCTCAATTAATTATTGTGTCCGCCCGAACGACTACGAATAATTTCTATATTTTAAAAAAATATGGCTGTAAGTAATTTTGGTCCTATTGAGAGTCAAAGTAAGCAAATAATTTTCAACTGTTATAAATATTTTGAAAATGAACTGACGAAAAATTTAAACTTGCCTTACACCGCTGCCCAGTTAGTTGAAAAAGCTACAGGTGTTTGTCTCTCTACTGTTTATAACATTGTGACTGAGAGCAACAGCGAGAAATTCGCAACAACAAAGAAATTCACCTCCCCGAAGAATAAAAAGTTGCGTTCTTGTCCGTCTTCAGCAGTAGACGATTTTGATCAGGAAGTCATCCAGAGAACTATATACAATTTTCATCTGTCCCATAAGCAATTTCCAACCTTAAAGGGACTCCACTCTGTGTTAAAATCCGATATAGATTACAAATTTGGCATTTCCACCTTACGAAAACAAATACAAAAATTAGGATTTAAATGGAAAAAGACCGAGGACAACCGAAAAATATTAATGGAAAAACACAACATACGACTGCTAAGAATAAATTACCTTATCAAAATTGCGGAATATCGATCTCAAGATAGACCACTAGTTTATAGTGATGAAACCTACATCCACACTTCACATGTGTCCGGAGAAGCTTGGACCGATGGACCAGAATTTGGTGTAAAAAAACAAATCAGTACAGGCCAGCGGTTAATAATAGTGTACGCAGGAGGAAAATATGGTTTTATTCCCAACGCTTTGTTAATGTTTAAGGCAAACCAAAAAACGGGAGATTACCATGACCAGATGAACTTTGTCAACTACGAAAAATGGTTAAAAGAAAAATTAATACCGAACCTCAAACCGAATAGCGTACTTATCGTGGATAATGCGTCCTATCACAACAAACTTTTGAATCGTGCTCCAACGTCAAATTCTAATAAACAAGAAATGATGGATTGGTTGACAGAACACAACATTTCGTATAACCGGTTGATGTACAAAACCAGTTTGTATGAATTAATTAAACAAAATAAAGAGCGGTTTCGCGAGTACCACATAGATGCAATTTTAAAAGAACATGGCCACTCCGTATTACGATTGCCACCGTATCACCCGAAATTCAATCCGATCGAAAATATTTGGTCCATGGTAAAAGGATATGTAGCAAAAAGAAACGTTTCATTAAACATGCAAGGCATTATGAGTTTAGCAACTGAACGAATGAATACCATCACTGCTGAGGACTGGGAAAATATTTGTCACCACGTCGAAAGTGAAGAAAATAAATATCGATGTCAGGAAGGAGAAATGGATCAAATAACAGACAATTTTATTATCAATACTTGTGACAGCTCAGATGAAGAACATGATAGCGAATAAAAGAAAAAAACAGAGGACTACTACTTATTCCACTTCTTGGGTATGTCATTTTATTAAGTTAAGAGAAAATTATTCTCCTTTTGTTGCAAACGGTACAACCACTACAAATGCAATTCCATCTTCTCGATAATTCAACTATACTGCATATTATAAGAAGTAATTATGCTGACGTAATACTTTCAACTTTATCTTCACTATTCGCACTGTGCAGCGGAACTGAAAAAAAAGTCAATACAATGGGGAAGATGGATTATGAAAAATATTGCATTTCATGTTCCCCGTTGTCAATGATTAAAATTGATGTACAAACATATTGAGAAATGCAATGTTTTGTAGATATATAAATATTGGAATTAATTTAGTTGCGGGAAACGATAGTAGAATACGTAAAATCGTGTTAGATTAAATCAATGTAACGGTAGTCGAGATTCTTAGTCTAGCAGTGAATAACTGGTTTTTTTTTTTACATAGTAATGAAATCCTCTTTTTTACCCAGGGAGCCACCAATAGCGCCCCTGCCCAATATTGGACGCTCAGATCTGGATCCTTTTGCGCCCTCCGGGGGCGGCATGTTATTCAACCCCTTCGCGCCCCGCCGTGACATCGAAAATCCGGGGCTGGGTATACCTGGAGGTCTACCTAGGTGAGTGCTTGTTGGGTCACAATTTATTATTAGTAGTTCATATTTAAATTTAAAGAGGCATTTGTACAAGCCACTCGGATTGTCCATATTAATTGCTTGTCTTCGCTGTATAGACAATGCATTAACAGAATGACGCAGCATCTTCGAACGAAATTTGAGAGCCAGTGCCTACATTTTTGTGAAAAGCTTTTATTGCTAACCTTACTTTGAACATTTATCAACTACTCACGAGATCAACATCAATGAGATGATTCTAAAGAGCCCAACTTCGGTAGGAGGATTGTTCCTATTATCACTTTCCGGCTCCATCATGTGATCAACTCGAGGGCATAATAATATTAGGGCATTATCACCGAACTTACATAAGTAAAGTATTCCAAATTTTAGCTCACTCGGAAATCGGGAATTTTTTTTTAACTTGCAAATTTTAAAATAAAAAAATTAAAACGCACCCCCCCCCTTATCTCCGAAGTATACCGAACGATAATTTTGAAATTTTCAGTGTATAAATATTACACGAAAATTATAACCATGTGTAACAACAGTTTTTTTAATTTTCTAAAAACCTATTTGGGCAACCCTGTTGCGTTAAGTTTGCATCTCATTTGTATGCAATGCCATAGATATCATAATAATGTTAGGGTACCTAAGTGAAAGTTTCTACGGAACCCTCGATGCGCGAATCTGACTCGCACTTGGCCGGTTTTTTATTTTAAAGACAACATTTGTTTACAGAGGAGCAGTGCCGCCTGGTGCCCGCTTCGACCCATTCGGACCTCCGATGGGTCCCCCCATTCCTGGTCGGAGGCCCCCTCCCGACGCGGACCACCTCCCCCCGCCCGGAGGCTTCAACGACCACATGTTCATGTAGCCAAATAATAAAGAACTGGCAATGCCATCAATAAAGTTGTTTGTTGGATCTTTACTTTGATTAACCTTCGTAAATTATTTGGCCTGGTTTTTAAAATATGTTGTGTTTCAGTAACGTGCGTGTCATCTATACGAACGTTCACTTTCGAAAAATGTAAATAAATGCTCTGTGGAATGTAAATGTAAATTATCTGATTCGTAAATTTTATGCTCACAGATATATTAAACCGTTGTTAAATTGGGCAATTGATATAAAAAGACAAAGCCTGACCAACTCATCATCATGTGTGATAGACGGATCTACATCATTAATGCAGTCTGCAGCCGGGACCTTCGGAACTAGATAAATGAAATTCTGCATAGAGGTCGGGGGGTTATTGCCTAACGAAATTTTGACACTTGGTATCCGAATCAACTGCCCAGCCCATACAAAATCATGACACTATTCTGAGCGCCTACTCTGAAATCCGAAAAACGAAGTTTGTATGGCGCCAACCTGCTCACTCAAATACAGCATAACATAAGCGCGAGAGTGACAGCACGTTACGAAGTTCGTTTTTTGTGTTTCGGAGTAACCACTCAGGTATAATGTATTTGTCTCCGAAAGCAACGCAGTCCACTTATTCGACAGAGACTGAAAACATTGAATTTCTGTGAAGCCCCTGAGACCGGACCACTCTCGATTCAGTTATTTCAGTAAAAATCATAAAAAATATGTATGTAAACACTCTATTGTACATAGTAACCGGTTACAAGTGCAATCAACTTAAAAAATATAATTACAAACTATCGCGTAGCAAACTGAAAAAAGAATCCATAAAGTGTAGACATAAAATTACTACGTTTCGCTGTATTGGCTGTATTCACGTCATTCGTATCATAAATTGCCGCCATTTTGTTCTGATTTCCAGTGTTGCCTCTTGAGTATTTTCATAAATATTTACTAGATTTTTTTTTTACAAAAATTAAAACCGACTCCAAACAGAAAATACTAAACATTTTAAAGAAACAAATGCATAATTTCGTTTACTTACAAGTAAACGTTTTTCTACTCAATATGTACAATTAATCTTAATTTGATATCGGTGCCATCTAAAGAATGTGTAAAATGTAGAAAATTGACGATTTTAGTGTGTTGTTACAGGATAACGGCACCGACGGTTCGCATCCGCGGCCTGTTATCAAGAAGATAAAGACGACATTTCCTTGGATGTTTGAGAAAAATATAAATTAGGTATACTATGTTACGTATATCTAACTGCCGGGCTAGTCCGACTTGCCATGACTTCACTTGTCGCGTGACATAGCATCATTCGTCTTTCTCGCACTATATTAGAAGGAAAGAGAAAGACAATATAATTCGCACAACTAATAGTCGCGTAGGTAGAAGATTCTATCATACTTGTGCTAGGGGTGCTGGTCTAATGATAAAAACGGCAGGTGAACATAGGAATTCCTATACTTGGTAAATTATTTTAATATGGATTATTGTTTTATATTTTTGTAAAGAAAAGTTCAGTAGTGCTAATATTTTGGCATGAAATGTTAAAAAAATTGGTAGAACATATGTTTATTACAATGGCAATAAAATATTAGTTCCTTATTTCCCACGTCCTGGCAACACTGGGAATTAGTGCAGCTATTTTTTTGTGCAAGGCACACGTATTTGGCGTGTGTGGTGTTTTCTCTTGGCTGTTCACGGCTAAATCCGTCTAATTTTTATTCAATGTGTATGGCTGTGGTGGTAAGTGAACTTATCATTATATTTCTTTTTAGGTCTGTTATTTTTCTGTAAATTCCAGTCTTTGTTACGAAGGTCGTGCCCTCCCTGCGATAGACGTCACGTCCAGCCAAGCGTCATGAAACGATCTAAAATTAAATTCATATTTTCCTCTGAATGTAATGAATATACGGTGAGCATCGTTTTGTAGCTATTATATAGTCGTTGACAATTTATGTAGGGCGTAGTCTCGCAATCTTTCCGATTGGTGGCAGTTACAGGTGTTCCGAATTCACTTGTTAGGACGGGCGAGTCGTAGCCCTGGCTGAATGGTTTTTATTGTCTTGGTCTTGTGGGGTTCTTCCTTGTTTTGCGGTGATAGGAATCGCGACCATTTTTATTATACGTACCACAGCAAGCCAGGCACGGCGCTCTAAATATGACTCACGCTCGCGATCGGTTAGCAGTTAACATACTTCATATTAATTAAACTCTGGTTAACACTACAAATTGCGTATTTTATCTGTGCATTACTTATTAGGAATGACAATGAACTTGCTTATTTATTTTCTGTTGGGTAGATGTTTAATTTGTATTATTATGGAGTTGTTTGCCTTGTTTCTATGTACCTACCTACAGTTAAAGCAAAACAAAGGAGTCTTTTCTTCGTGTACATTTACTCATCCTCAGTATATATAATACAGTCACATTTGAATTAATCACAATTATGTTAAGTTCAGTTTGGTTTCAAAACAAGAATTTACTCATCTTTTAAATCCTTATTGTGAATCTAAATAGTGTGTTAATTAAACTTAAGGGGGTTTATACCCGCTTAACTGACAATGTCGCATATTTTTTGGTTTTTCTTCATTATTTTAAGAAATAGTAATGTAACTTGAACATGTTTTCAATACATTCATTATGTTTGCAGTAGTTAAGCTGGCACAATTCAAAATTTCATGTTAATCGCCACAACTAAAGCTCTAAAAATGAATTCATGTCTATATCTTGTTTTGTAATTAAATACAGTCAAAAGCGGGTGAAAGGTGAATTAAACGCAACATGAATCCTAAAGATGTAGGGTATGAATTGAACATACCTTTAAGTTTCATTCAAGTACCACAAAATAACAATCAAAGGTGGCAGACAATAACAATTTGAACCTCTTTTGTGTTTATTTATTCAGTTAAATTTAAATTTTGCTATATGAATCTATACAAAACAGGTTAAAATGTTTTGTATTTTATCAGTAGCCTCGAATAAGTCTAAATGTTGCACCTGCGGTAATGGAATTGCCCTTATTGTACCTCAATAGTATATAAACAAACCTGATAACCCACATCTAATGCCAACTCCCACATAATGCAACAAACATTTTAACATTTAGGTGATTATACCATTATAACTCCTGCCACCATTCAAATGGGTTTGAAGTCAAATGTATATAGTATCTTATCTTATATTTAGTTTTACAGTCTAGTATTTAATAACTGTTCTAATAGTGTTTGAAGCACTCAAGCTTCTTTGTAATGAACAAAAATTTATGTTTGTTTTGTTTTCTTGTCATTAAACTGGAACTCATTAGCACATTATCCATTTTCTATGATATCTTCTTAGTAAATTGTCTGTTTTCTATTATGTTTTTTCTCACAATACTCATCCATAAACTGAAAAGTTGGTAAAAAGTAAAGATTATGGGAAAACCGTGATGACCAAACAGGTGATCCATCTGCTTGTTTGCCCACTATACTAAATACCTATAAACTATAAGCATGTACTTCTCTGTGAATAAGAAAAAAGAAATACAATTAATTTGCCAATGCCACCAAATTTTTTTGCTTGTGACAATTGGAAAGGTGGTAAAGCAGCTGTTATCTATTTCAGTTTAATAGAATTGTATACCTGCTATGGTTACCTTATACACAACTTCTTTAGTGAATAATAAGATAATCTTCCAATTTTGTAGTATGCCATTGTTTCGATCATATTTTCACAATGGGGTTTAAGCGTAGGTATAGGATAAAACCATTTTGTAATATACCTGTTTGTAAACCTGTGGAATGCCTTGCCTTTCGCATAGAAAGTTAGCCAATAGTAGTTACCATGTTGCTTTGTGGATACAAAATGAAGTTAACTTTGTATATAACTAGTGCCTATGGAGTATCTCTTAGGTATTAGTAGTTTATGCAACTGATACATAATGACAGGCCTTATAACACCAGTGTGGTTTTATGAAATGTGATGAACATATCACATGAGTGTTTTATTTTTAAGGCCTAATTATGTACAGTTGCATACACTAGTTTATCTACATCCATTTATTAATTTGTTTTCATGTGTTTTATGTGCAACCATTGAGCCAGGAACCATGTTTACTAAGATATCATGGTGGCCCAGATCTGTACTGTAATGATCTCATAACTACTTCATACAATGTAGTTTTGACCACAGTAACCATGCCGGGTTATAGGATATTATGTTATGAGAATGTGAACATTTAGTATTGAAAAGCTGCAAGTTACCTATGGGTTTTGAACACATTAAAGAGAATTACTATTTGGGTGGAGGTAAAATATAACTGAATATTTATCTTCACTTCTTAAGTGTGTGTATATTATTCACCTTGAACAGCATAATATCTATGGACATAAAAGTATTACTCACATTAAATTTAAAGGGAATTCCATCCTTTTATTTGATTAAAAGTCATGACCACTTTTTAGGGTTCCATAGCCAAAATGGCAAAAACCTTATAGTTTCGTCATGTCCGTCCGTCCGTCCGTATGTCACAGGCATTTTACTCAAAAACTATAAGATATATATTGATGAAATTTGGAAAATAGATGTCTTGTGTGAGCCGGTACTTAGTTTGATAGTTAAATAAAAAAAATATATTTCTAGGGGACATACACGTAACATTCGACATTTCTGTTAAAAACACTGAGGTTTCTAAAATGTTTTTCGATTTAGTTAATATTTTCGGAAATATTCGCTCTTTTGTTAGTGTTTTTTTTTTTTTTTTATCATATTTTTTTCAACCGTAGTGCATTTTTTTGTATAAACGGCTGCGGAACCCTACACTGAGCATGGTCCGACAAGCTCTTGGCCGGTTTTTTTAATTTTAGTGTAAGCTCAATGTTGAGTTACATATTTTACATAATGTTTCGCGTCATTAATGAAGGTTGTGTCTATCTTGAAAGGTTTGCATGAGTTCTGCCACTGATTGTGTCCATCCTATCCTGTCTTCGTGGCTAAATGTCCTTTCGTGTCTAAAATACAATTGTAAAGAACATTGAGAATATTACAACCTCCATGCTAGTATACGAGACGGGCAGGTGAATATTTTAAACGATTTGTTTAAATTGAGAATAACGGCTGTCTCGTTCTATGATGTCAATAGGAGCTTAATCGTAAACTAGATCTCGAATAAAAAACATAATCCATACTTCCATACTAATATTATAAATGCGAAGTGTGTCTGTCTTTCTGTCTGTCTTGTCTGTCTATCTGTCTGTCTGTCTGTCTGTCCGTCTGTCTGTCTGTCTGTTACCTCTTCACGCGTAAACCGCCAAACCGATTTGGATGAAAATTGGTATGGAGATAGTTTGAGTCTAGGGGAAGGACATAGGTTACTTTTTATCCCGGAAAAGTAACCTTATCCGCGATAAACGAATTTAAGTCGGACCTAGTCGCGGGCAGAAGCTACTCATCTATAAAAAGTATTTTCTTATGAAATCCCGTACCAATCTGATGAATATCCCCCACAAAACCTACTATTATTCAAGGAATATGAATGAATAATAAGGAATATAAAGAAAGGATAATTCAAACTCGACTTTCAAAACTACAGTTTTAATCATTCTGGTTTTAGTTTTAATGTTCTTTGTTCAACTTATCCTCAAATCTTTCATCCCTGTCCCTTCCCAGACAAAGGGTTCTTTTTTATACATTTAGAATTGATAATGGAATGGACCTTATGAGCCCTATACCTGTATGAATGGCCGCCATGGAGTCACTTTACGGTTAGTGACCCCGTCGTGACGTCAACACGCACCTTTATAAAGCACCATCCAATCGTCCGTATTCTATTTGAACAAAACATTTATGACTAAAGCATCTTTAGAAATTGGAGCGTTGGTGGAAGTAATAAAACAAATATATTTTGATATACAGTCAGCGCCAAATAGTCTGTAGCATCCAGAGCGCCCAATATATCGTCACACGTCTTTATCCCCTTAAAAATAAAGATGTGTTGCGATATTTTTGGCACTTTGGATGCTACAGACTATTTGACGCTGACTGTACTTAAACAGGGTAGAAAAATGTTATTGGCCCTGGAAGACAACTGCCTTAAATCCTTGATATAGCTCATTTTACTCAAAGGAAACATTATTTTAATTTTCCTAAGATGAATAACTGTATTCACAGATTTTGTGAAAAGTTTATCTATACCGGGAAACGAACTAACTAGCCTTTGAGTAAAATGAGCTATGTTAAAAATTTAGGGTAGTTCCAATGCAGGGGCCCATAATTTATTTCCAGCCTGAATATTTAGACACGTTGGTACCTATTTTACATACAAGCGATTTAAGAAAGTCGTAAAACCATAGATATACACAGTAATTTAATCTCTTTTTAACGGACTCCCAAAAAAGGAGGTTTTTAATTTGTTGGAACCTTATTATTATTTATTTTTTATCTATGTTCACCGATTATTTGAAGACTATTTGATTGATTTCAATTTGTTTTTGTTTTATATGAGATATCTCCAAGTTGGTCCCATATAATTTTGGTAAAGATCTGATGATGGAATCCATGAGGAATCGAAGGAACTCCTCAAATATTGTAGGCAAACACATGGCGATAAGAAACCTAATAAGCATTTGCATTCAAAAAGTGTAAATTGGTGAAGTGCAGCCGATGAAGAAGACCACAGAAAGCAATTGGAACTCCTCAATGATAATTGATTAACAGGTAGGGATAGGATATCTCGATTAAGTTAGTTAAGCAACTTCATAGTTACAAACTTAAATGTTCCTGAAGAATGGTACCACTTAGCTGATTTCATGGTGGAGCCTGAAGGTAGGCCGGATCTCCATAATAAAATAATGTATCCTAGCCATGTTTGGGCTTTTTGGAATCGTCACAAGATATACTTTTAAGTAACAATTAACTGAAAAGTGTAAAATGATTTAAATTTTTAAATATTTTACATATGCTTTATATGGCACCGACGCCAAAATAAGTTATTGTTTACTTTTTAATTTTGCTTTTTGAAGTCGGTTTTATTTTTTATTAAACATTTTAGTCATTCGTAATTATATGTACTTAGTTATTATTGCATCAAACGATATAAAATTTTAATGGCGGAGTTTATGCCAAATACCATTCTCTACCGGTCAACCATAGCCGATTCAGTGTCATCTATTCTTGTCTACTGATTGTCGCGGGTTTGTGCAACACATATTTTAAACCCTTACCTTATGCCTCACTTTTACCATGTTCTGTTAGTTATAACGGCTAATTACGCTTGCCTCATAGTAATGAGGCGACTTGGCTAGAAAACATCCAAAACCTAGGAACAAACACTCGTGCTCATCCATCACACAAACACTTGCCCTGGCCGGGATTCGTACCCAGAACCGCCTGCTTCGTTGGCCGTTGTGCAACCAACTGAGCCAAACTTATCGCCAAAACCATATTTCTAATTGACAGGCTTAATTAGCCGTAACAGCCAGGCCCCTCTTCTCCACTGGGCACCGGGCCCCTAACCTCACGGGGGCTGCGAAAGAAACGACGTTATGTTTACAGTCCAACGAGGTCTCTAATTTCATTATTGAGTCTCCCAGGGCCTCCTGTTTTTGAGTGTTCGAGTCCCCATATCCCTGAGTGCCTGAGGGCTCGCGCATGTATAAAGGCGGTCTTGGTAACAGCATGCAGCACTGGGGCATAAATTACTTTCTAACTTATTTCGGTCTTAGTTCTGTCCGAAGCGTTTGAAACAGCTTCAACTATTAACTAGCGTTCAAACGGGTCGATCAATTCCTAATCTATTTCTAGGCAGCGCACTCCGATTTCTCGCTACTGTAACCTAAGCCTAAGTGCAACACGTGTAGACTGAACGTTTCTGCTTATCGGCAAACCAGCAGTGAGTTACACGTAATAAGCATCAGTTATGCTTAAAAACTGCGTTAACTTTAACGTAACCACTTATTACACATGCTTTCAGCAAACAAAATACAAATATGCATTAATTTATCCTTATTTTAAAAGGTTAGAGCCTAATTTCACCATTCTCTGTTAGTTATTGGCAATTATGCCAGTTGTCGACAATGTGGGGGCATAATCGGGCGTTAATAAATGATCTAACCAAACACGAGACTTTCGGACCTCTTAATTTCTTGTAAATGAATTCAGTTACTTTTTATGAAATGCCAAAACGCTCAGCTAGTTACTTACGTATGAATTTATATTGTCATTTAATAAATTCTGTTTGTTTATGGGCCGGTTCAATACCTACACATTACATCTGGTAGAGGCAAGCACCCTGTTAGTAACCGAGAGAGAAATAAATATATACCACTCGGTTAACGAATCACACGCATTCTGCTAACAAAAATACCGCTATCCGTAAAATGATGAAGATGATTAATGAGTTTGTATTTTGTCCCTATTTTTATAAATAAACGTAAGGGAGAAGTACTGATAGTCGGTCCTTGGCGAGCCCCTAGATCGGTCTACGACCCGGCCTTGGTGGGCGTGTTGACCTGCGCAGGCGCTAGTCCGTTACCCCGAGCCCCGAACACGCACGATCCTTCCCGACGGCACACGAATCAACGACCTTATCGATTTCATCGAACTTTGAGGGTCACCTAAAAGTTGGGTAGGGTTGCCTATAGATAACGTGTAGTCCACGATTGAGTCCAAATAACGGAGTAGGACTTCTTATTCGCTGGATTTACTGGATAAAAGCCTTAATGCGCCAGAGGGGCAACGGCCAGTGATACCTTGTGTAGAGATTTTGTTGCTACGTGACTCCGACTATTGCCAAAAAATATGGGTTAAATATGAAGGGTTATCTCTAAAATTTGTTAGCACTAGTTCTATATATGAAATTCATAACGTTTTTCAGATAAATTATAATCGATTAAAAATTATGTCAGAAATGTTTGCAGAGGGTCTGCTGTAAAAAGTTCTTTGCCAATTTTCTGCCCAACTTATGATTTATAAGTTTATGTCGAAATTACCTTAGCGCAAAACTCCCAAGGTTAGGTAGTCACGAGATTTTTACTCCTATAAAAAAATCGATATAATAAGTCGCTACTGAATATTATCTTCGGCCGAAATCCAAAAAAAATACTCTAGAAAATTTCCACGCAGTGTCAACTTTTACGTGGTGCCTACCTACTAGTTTTTATCTGCGAAGCTCTTTTTTACGATAGTCGGGTAAAAATAACCAGTGTTCAGCTATTCATATACCAATCATTTCAACATGTCCTACACAAAAACGTCCAATGTAAAAGAAAGAAAACAATTATTGTTAAAATAGCTACCTATGTTTGAATCAAAGTATAGTGGAGACATTTAACTGTTACACCTTTATAGAAGTCTCAATTGGAGCGCATAGCTCGACTGCTAAAAAGTGTTTACATTTAAATGGCATACGCATTACGGCGAGACGAAAGCCGGTTGAGTGTAAAAAAAAAACAAGGGTCGACGCTCCAGAGTCCTGGCTCAGCCGGGCCGACGCACTCGAGGCGATCTGTAACTACCTATATCTATCATTTAGATGATTGATGAACCTTTAGACCTCGATAGATATAACCCCGTTTTGAAGTGTGCCATAGGTTTTGCTGTTCGTATTTCTAATCGTTGTTTATCATTAGAGTTTGTAAAAAATGGAAGTATCGCGATTTTGATTTCGGCGTTTCGTTACTTTCGTTGTGTTGTTAAACATGGAATTTGTAACACGATAAGCATGTCTAGACTGGGCAGATTAGCATGACTGCTGTGGTATTATTTCAATGAAATGTAAAATGCTCCTCGGGACGAAGTTTAATAATTAGATCGCATAAATACAACTTCCGACTAACTCAAATAGAATTCTGTTCCCCGCGTATCTCGCGCCTGTAGATCTCTATTGTCCTCTCTATAATTATTTTTGTTCTTTAAGTCGGCCCTCACTGCTGAGGACTCCAACGATTAATATTTTTGATGGCAGCTCTCCACTTCTCCCTCTCGGTTGCTTTGTGGAGCTCGCTGCTAAGTGTCGTAGCCAGTTGGTCGGATATCTGGTCGCACCTTTGTATTGGGCTACTTCCCCGTGGTCTGGTGCCGTTCCGTGGTCTCTACAATTCCTGACAATAAAGATTCTATTCTATATAGGTATATAAATAATCTAATGGAGAGCATCAATATGTCGTAAAGAACAAATCGTCCGCCGTCATTACGCCAATTCATAGTCTATTTGTGGGTTGCTATGCGACGCGGTTCTATTCTCGCCCGAGCGCAGGTAAGGGGGTCAGAGCGGTCCCGTGATCCGGGTCACTGCAGCTAGGTCGCGGATCGCGATGTTTGAAAATGTACCCATGGTCACGACTATCATTCACACCGCTCGATACTCGACATAAATATAATCACAATGCCCCATTTTAGGTTCTAGAACGTTCGCGGTGAGTCATTGCTCTACCCAGTCCTAAGCGCACGGTTTTGCAAGGAATATTGCACCATGTTGCAACAGACTGCGTCACTATAAATCTAAAATGTACGTCCATAAAAACAGTTTGACGTCTGTAAACTAATAAGTATATATTACCAGCGCTGTCGCGTCAATAAAACAGTTTATATCTATTCTTAGCCTGCCCTGACGTATGACCTGAAAGTCTAGCCTCTAATTTGGCAGTGCCACTGCGCGTGACGTCATGCGCAGTACGTCACAGCCGTGACGTCATTCATCTCGTCTCATTCGAGTGTCATTCCTACTAGTAGCCCTGTACCTGCGTATCGATTTCTATGACCTATAAATTGAATCTACGTCCCGCGACGGCAACATCTATAAACAAAGTTTTTGGAACGTGTGAAATGCCAGGTGTTTCAACCTAACAACATTGCAACACTCTCTTAACTTTGTGGCAACAATATATAATTATTTAGCGCCGTTTTAACTCTAGTCAATTCCCTGTAATTTGGTGCATTTAGCTCAGTACTGTGAATAGAGGCCATTGCCGTAATCGCTTTAGTTCTTAGGTATATAGTACTTGCTTCTCAGGTGTCGCTTGGCTTAAGTTGCTTTAGATAGCTCTTAGCTGGTAATTAGAATTAGATCTCGGTGAGATGTGCCGTGGAGTAAATGTATTTCCTGGTAGAATATAAAAGAGATGCTAAAGAATTACACATTGACAAAGAGTTAATTTCACACGGCGACGTTCTAGTTATATCAAAATATTCCGTGCCCTGCTATATGTAATTAATTAACAACGTAACAGCCGATGTCAATATGTTATTGTTAACATTACGTAATGTGTTGTTTGTCTGTATGACAATCATAAACTATTTATTATCTACGTAGTTTTAATAAAGTTATTTTTATTAAATATGAATTTCAGTCAAAGTATATGTATTGAAAACTAAAAACATAAATTTAGTTCTATATCATATTTATACCAGCGTTTCGCTACAATCACCATTTAATTGATAACCATCTCTTTCATAAAACGAAATTTATTCCATGTGATAACCATTATCTTTTTATATTATATCAGTCTTTGTCAGTAACGTACAATTATATTGTAATGGAATTTTAATTACAATTTGATTGGTACATGTTTACCGCCATAATTAGCGTCACGACTCGCGACGACGAAGTGTTATTTTTCGGTTATATTTATATTATACACCATTTGAATAAATGACAAGCGTCAAGACATTTTCTGGATAAGTCTGCTCCTTTCTGCATTCTCATCTTTCAACATTAAACCATGTGTAAGTGAAATGAACTAGTAAGTAGTTTCCACGTCAATCGTAGCGATTTTGTATTATATTACTTTCGGATGGAGACTTTCCTCTGCACAAGAATTTCCTATTCCGAGAACTTGAACTCCAATTTCTAATTTTATAGTGGCAGCAGACATGAGGGGGCCACGCTAGGGCCGCGAGTCGATGACCGAGTATTGATCCTCGCGAAGTGGGTCGCGACCCGTTTCCCGTTGCATTCACCCATGGGGTGCAGTCTCAGACAGGGGAGGCTCTACAAGGTGGGAACTCCAGAAACAACATTGCACCTCGACGCCATCCTCCCGCGATGAATTTTCTCCACTTGACTTATTGCGGAACGTGTCGGATCCCGATATTGGATTGAGCTTTTCAATGCCAGCGATAGCTTCCTTCGTCTTGACAGACTCAGTCGGTTTTCCTAAGATTTGTTTGAGCTGCATTATTATCTATCTTCATGCAGATAGTGGTGCTATTAAAGTATAATAGCTAAACAACAAATCGCGTGTTTCCACAGAGAACTAACCATTAGTTCAATCGTTTATCGCTCATCAGTTGGTCGCTCGTGCCGGACGAGTAAACAGGACGGAAGACTGACAAACCAATGATTGCTGGAACATCAAATGTCTCTTTATGATGTTTATCCTGGATGCTAATTCCGCCAGCCTTCATTTGAATCGTGCCTATACAAATAGACTTTGTCGTCAGTCATGCGATTCGTGCGTAAATACTGCCATATTCCACCGTCATCCGTAACCGGCACTGCCGCTCAATTTAGCAGCTATAAATAACCTCGCCTGAAAGTTATTCGTAAACTGTAAGAAGCTTCCTGTTCCGTGGAACGATTAAACGAATCTGCCCCCTAAGCATTCAGTTGAAAGGTCGGTCGAAATATTTTGTAGTAAGGAGAAATTTTGAATAATTCATGGTCATGTAATTCGGCTCGGTACCGAGGACAAGCCTTGCACGATCTGGGCTCATTTCCATGAATATAGCTCTGCGGGAACGTTTGTGGAGATGGAGAAGTACAGCGCCGCGATTGGTTGCTGTCAGTGGCTGTACTTTCCCGTTCGTATTTTGCGTTATGTTGTGAAAGTTGATTTGCACTAAGCTCTCCCCTCCAGATGCAAAATTGTATATTGCACGTTTCTCTTTTGTGAACCTACCCGGGAATGTTGGTCCTTTACTTTCCGTTGCTTTAGTAAATTGTGAATTAGCTGATTAAAGGAGATTAACGAAGCCGTCAGGAATGATATGTGATGAGATTGATGAGGTAACAAAACTATAATTGAATAGTTTAGTTACTGCATAAATCTCATTACTTATAGTGAGTTACCCAATATTTTTGTATTTTTGGAACCTACATTCTTTTGAGCATATTTTTACTTTATCCATTTTTCATTTGGTAGCAATCACTACAGAATGTACCAAATAAAAAATCTAAACCATTATCTACTATCTTATCCCTATCGTATTATCAATCTTACAATCAGTAATCATTTTATGTCATGCGGTAAATATTTTATCACATTGCGGAATGGATTTTCGATACAAAATTGTCCAGAAGGAAGCGATAATATTCTCGTAACGTCGTCAGTGATAAAGTAAAGTCCGTTGCTATGTCAAAGAAACTGATGTGTTGACCTTCGGGAGCGACATTATTAGTATTGAGACAGCATTGTCTTGTCAGACGTATTATTCATTTGTATTGATTGTTTGGAGTCGCTTCCTATGTAGTATTAATTTCTGCTCATTTAAGCAATATTTCGTACCCAAGTTAGTTCCCTTAGGAACGACTCAAGTTAATTTATTTCAAGGGCATAAGGTTTCCCGTTCGCTCCAGAACCAAGCTCACGCATTAACCGTCACGTTGCTTACTGAGGCTCTCCAAAGTTTGTTTTGCTTTGAACCAATGGCGTTTCACACAAACACGTTCCCCAGAGTTGGAAGCGAATAACAATGCTGAGACGATTGTTATGCAAGCAACGCTCGATCACACGTGTCAAGCGCACGTGAACCCTGCCGGGTTCAGGACACGTTGCCCACTCAGTTTAAAAATAACTTGTCCTTCAAGGATATTTCGAAAGAGGGAATTTTGTTGTGTTCTGATATTATTTTTTCTTGCTTTCTCAATGACCAATTTCTTGCTATGTGTGTATACTATAGTCGTTATTATCTATGCTATTATAAACTTGTTCATTACTTTATTGTGTAATGGTATCGTTGGCAGTATGACGTCAAGAACAGTCCACTAGAGATTCTAGTGGTCACTTCACCGCATCGAGAGCTTCAAGAGATCTTGTTTCAAAATCTCTCGCTTTCCGTCTCAAAAGCTAAGAAAATCTCTCAAAGAACCTTTAAGCACCTTAAATGGTTGCAAATGTCGCCGTAGCTTGAGTGTATTGTTTATGTAATTGTTAATTGGGCCTCTATTTCCCAAACCTTGAGAATAACATCAATAAAGACAAATTAGCCTTGTCCGCGGTCAACCTTGCTCGTAACTTTTTGTCCCTGGGCGAGAATTACTTCTGTAGTGTCCCTCACCTTTGTTCTTGGGTGGTCGAAACAACCAAATACATTTTCTTTAGAGCGCATTAAAGACCACAGACGTATTGTCCATTATCTCTTGCAATACTTAGATGAAATCATTATCCTGTCGTGAAGCGTGTGTGGCGCTCGTTAGTACGTCATATAATCTCAACTAAGCGATAAGCCGTGGCATTATCTTGCTTAATGCATAACATTTCTCATACCTACAATATCTTTCTAGATCTTTGAAACACCAATATGTATGGGCATAAACGAAATTAAATCTGGACTCCATCTTCTGGTGTAATGGAAATTTTCCGTAATTTCTGCAGCAGTTGATTTGAACTCGAGCGGAAAATTTGCCCATGTCCATGGAGTGGTAGTGGGTGGGTGGATCTAAATCTATCCTTTAATGTTGTAGGCAGAGACGTGGGTTTGTGTAATGGCGTCTGTATCACGGAAAAGCCTGTTTCCGCTACGAGACATAGGTGGATAATGCCACTGCGTCGCTCGCTTGTTCGTGACAAGCATTTCAGATAGAGCGGGCGTCTTGACTTGAGGAAACATTTTATATTATCCATAGATAGAGTTATTAAGTTAGTGATATAAAAGGCTTTTATCGTTGTTTTTCTATGTGACGCAACCGGACCGTCACTTTGAAAAGGTCTCGTTGAACGCAATAGAATTGAATATACGTCGGGCGCGCTGGAGCGTATTCCCTTAGCAATCTATCCCTCCACGATCCTTTTCACGATGTCTTCGCATTTGCTTAAAATAGTTTCCGATTGTGTAGGCGTCTGCTCGGATTTTCTTATGTATAATAAAACTTCACTGGTCTTCCTATATATTACTGGCACTGCGGTACCTTCTTCGGGTAACAGTCGTAAACTCGCCCAGAAAGCCGTATAGCGACGAAGATGTCGCTTATTACCACTGCAGACAATTTGGCAGTAGCGTTAAATGTGTTAATTATAGTTGCTGAAATAACTTTAGCAAGCAATTACGGCGCTGAACGTTTTAAGCGTGTCGCTTTGGCAAATTAATCCTGTTATTTTTAGAATGTGACCAAGACAGGCAAATGGAGAATACATTGCGTGCTTCATCGCCTGTTATTGGCTTAATTTTGTTTAATTACTGTAACGAAATTTGTAAATTGGATGTCATGACAATTTCCAGTTCAGTTTTATCAAGGTTTCTATCTAACAGCCGCAGACGTCCACTGCTGAATCTGCCTTCCCTATAGCTCGACGCCACTCCATGCGTGGTCGCCACTCCAGGACATTACTGCCCCAAATTCAAGGTTAAGGTTTAAGTTAGGGATAATATTACTAAAAAAATGAGTAGTATAGCTATGTTTATTATCTTAAGATGCTAAATATCATTTTGACTAAGCCGAAAGTATTAATTGACCTTTACGCTATATGCATATAAGAATAGACGATACAATTTCTTTTCAGATCTTCCAAAATGTATCGTGTAACCTAGTACCAAGTTGCCAACTGTATTGAACACCAAGTTTGCAGACAGGTTTCATCGCTCCAGACAATACTTCGAGCACAATACGCGTTTACCATTAGAGAGTTTAGACTCCAAGCCATCGTTAAATTTTGTTTAGAAGTTGGATCCATCAACATCGTGCGTGTTGTGTTGCGTGTTGTTGCTAGTTCTACTGTATCGGTATGAAAAATTTCAGTCCTTATCGTTCCGTCACCGGGAGCTATCGGTCTCTGGTACTTATTTATTTTGATTTGTATCGGTTTATTGCAATATTTCATCCAACTGGTTCCGGTTTCACACAGATTTAAAGAATTTTAATTTTGGGAAAATATGAACTCTTTTTAGGAATGTTAATTTGAATTAGGTATTTTCCAATTCTTTTGATGTAACGTATAGAGGACCTTTCTTTAGTATCACAGAAAACCACGACGACAGGTATCCTCTGATTTATGCCTTTTTTTGTGTTCTAAAGGTGCGTCCACATTTGTATCATTTGCCCGTATCAGATCACCGTGCCGTGGCATGACTGCGTATCGCGCTGCTTGGACGCTCACTGTCGGCGCGCCGATCATGCTGCACTCTTCCTATATAAGTGTGTGATGCGCGTAGCAAATGGATTTCGAGCGATCGGATCGGCGCAACGTCCAAACGCGTGATAGTGACACGCGATCATGCCACGCGACGATGATCTGATACGGGCAAATTATACAAATGTGGACGCACCTTAAGGCATACCACTGCGCTGGCAACAGCGCCTATTCATTCACAAAAACTAACAGATATTATTCTGAAACTTGCATGCATCATTCAAGTGATTCCTGTTTTATTTGAAAAATCTATTTTTATTGGAAAAATGATGATTCGTTATACAAGTTTTCGTTCTTAATATGTTCTGTTGCCTCTCTCTCGAAATTATTTTGGGTTTTGGAAGAATTGTGTTCTTAAAATTCACTATGGGGACGTCTCGAATTCAGACTCAAGTTGTGCGAAAAAGTTTGAACAATTTGACGGGAGTTTGCGGCGGCTGCTGGCGGGTGTCGGGCGGCGGCGCTGTCGCCAACGCCCCCGCGTGACGTCGCGTCGGGGCGTGGGGCGCCGGCACGGCCAGTCTATGCACAACCGCGGCCCGGACTTCACCGCTGCGATGTGAACGCCTAACCTCGCCAACTGTCTACAACGACAGCTTCTGTTGCGTGCGCGATACTAAGTTCTCGTTCATTAACTATTTTGTGTTCCAATAACTGTTATACGAGCGCCAGATTCATGTAAGTGGTGTTATTTGTGTCGTCGTTGACCGCCGCGGACCGATTTACTGACACGATTCGGAGCGCCGAATTCTTCTGTGTAACCGTGGCTAAACTAAATGTGCTCTTTTGCTGGATATGGTCAAAATAGGTGGTCAGGTAATTCGGTACCTATGTCCGAGCTTCGCTCCTAACGTGTTTTAGCGACATTTGCAAGTTTGTGTTAGTTTGCGTCATCGTTCCGTTTGGTTCGCTTTTCTGGAAGCAACAGGTGTTCGGCTTAATAAATGTCCCATTCATGAGTTCTTTGCTAGTTTTGCACTCGCACGTATTTCTTATCGGTGTTAATGTCCTACACTTTCAATACAGAAATATGTGAGCACGCTGACGTAGTACGTAGTTAACTTTGAGCATATCGCTATGAAAACACGTATGTTATTATTACGTACTAAAGGTTCCACGTAGAGCACTATGATGTAGATTTTATTAATGTATGCTATTATTTGCTTTAATCAGCGTAAGTAGTCTGACTAACGGAACGATCCTATCACTTTCTGGCCTCTTATGCTTAATATGGATTACATAGGTCAAGCACCTAGTGTATTGTTAGTGTAAGTGTGGTACATTAACAAATTGCACAAAACGTTTTAGTTTAACGAAGTTTTAAAGGTCTCTTGACAATACATTGTTTTTATTCCACATTACTGCCCATATCGTAACAAGCATTTAATACACTTAAAGGTGTTACAGCATGTAATGTGTGTTTATACTTACACCTAGTTTTTGACATTTTGTCACAAAGTTAAACTTTATACTTATATTATTATTTATTCAGTTTTCCGTTATATATCGGTTTTTTCGTCTTACCGCTATTAATATTCTACAAAAAATAGCATCTTTCATTGCACACAATTTTCCTATGCATATACCAAAATTATTGGCTTCGATTTATTGTTCATATTAGCTACTGTTACATCAAATAAATATCAACCTCTAACAAAGTCAATGTCACCCGTCTCATGGTCACTCGATTTCACATAATATTTATCTGCGTAAATGAGTTCGTTAACTATATACGAACTCACAAATTGTATGTCACGTCGCCACTAAGGTAATTAGGTGTTTCGTCGTTTAACTATTGTTGTATGATTGTACATGTGTTTGAGAACGTTCACATGTTTACAATATACAAGTGGGAATATAATAAAAGCACTGTTTGAATAGTACTGGATCATCTTCAAGATACATTGTTTCAACACCAACATGTTAAGTAGTATAGGCATTATCATTAGATTTACCTTCATATAGATAGACGATGCTGATTATTGCTGATTTACTAACTCAGTTCCTAAACAATTTACAGATGTATATAGTATTTCCGTCGCTAATTTGTAGATAAAAATAGAATTCTTCCCTAAAATCTACATAAAATGAAGAGGTAGCAACTCGTTAGTAGGTAATTATACGGGGATTCAATCGAAGTGAACTGTTTCCTTGTTAATTTCAAAGCGCTTTAATCGCCAATTTCATCTGATTAATGAAACAGGAAGCTAGTCGCGTGCCAACATGATAAGCGTCTTATAATAACGCAATTAAGAGTGTTATTTTCCTTCTTACTTGTTCTAGATTGGCTCTGGAGCACGAGTGAACTCATTAACTATTCATTTATGTAAACCGATTTTCACTGACTTTGAAGAATATGAACAAAATTGATCGGCTACTCTGACGTCGAAGTGATCCTTTTCGTGGTTAAAAAAACTGTTTATCTGGAGGGTAATTCCTCTTTTTCACTAAACCTCAATTTTGCCAGAGGCTTGCAATGTCGGACGAATCCGGACGCGAGACAGACCAAAAAGGAGATGGAGGGACGATCAGGACGCATTCTGCAAATAATGGCAATATCACACAAGTAAATAGGGTCGAGTGGAGAAAGGAAGGGAGGCTTTTGCCCATCAGTGGGAAGCCTAAGTAGGCTATCAAAAATATATATATTTTGACAAAAGCAAACCGTATATTTGCGTCCGCTTTCCTGTAAACTGCGGTTTTTATTCAGCGCCACTACCACAAACATCGAACCAAGCTTCAATTGTAACAAACTGTACTGAAACTGGGTTAAAAATTAAATAACAGATTCAGATCAGAACATTGAGTCACTGCAGTTTTGTGATCACTATCAAATAACCGATAATTATTATAGATTTCAAAATATCGGGTATTTATGTTGTATACATCCGTTATATTACTCGTATACCTATCAATCACATTTTTGATATGTATCGGATATATCCATTTTTATGACAGCCATATTATTATTTTATTGTTTGCATTTGTAAATGTTTTCATTTACAAATAAAAAAAATAAAAAATACACCTCACACAGCAATATTATCTGAATTTTTGGTATTTTTAAACGCGAAATAAATATCACAACTATATGCATACGGGAAAAACAAAACAATAGTGCGTTATAAGTCTACGCCAACCCAATCTACAATTGTGAAGTAAAAATACAATAGCTAAAATCTCCTTAATAATATATATTTTTTAAACCATATATTTGTATCGATATATATCACAAAAAAATATTTGACATATATCAGATATATACATGATACCCTCGAACCCTGAAAATAAATATATGGAAAACTGAAACTGTTACAGCTATCTGCATTATTATCTCTTCACACATTTCAATCTGGCCTTGTGTAAAAATATTTGGGTTCTGCTTATCTAATTATATCTTATTTGTCGTAATAAGAAATATGTTTACTTGACAGATTCTATCAGGTTGATCAAACAAACGTGTTTGCAAAATAATTCGTCAAAATTCCATTATTAAATAGTGAACATGTAATTTTTTTTTATATTGAGCCATTGAAAACTCTTCTAACACTAAATGTATTAAACTAAATGACGTCTTCAACTATTCATTTATTGTTGAAATTAGAGTAGGTATGATTCATCTTTTATCTCAATCGACTGGTAAACAACTTCATGATGACTGGCGCATTCCTATACTAGCTGGCGACTAAGTCGAAGTAACAAAACTATGCCAATATGCCTGTGTTAAATGTTCATTAATTTACGATCGCCTTTTGTCGCCGGGTGTTTCAAATCTTGGCGAATCAGATTGTGTTGTGACAATGACTTGGAAGCGTTAATAAGTCTCTCGGAACTGTTTTGTAAGTGTTTGGAGAACAGTTATGGATTTCGCCGCATATTTTTTTACGTACGAAAATCCTTTGTAGGATATACTTATATCGCCGGCTAAGAAAACTAAAACTTTCAGGTCTCCCTCTGATTTTTGATGTACGGACTAAATAACAGATGTAGAAAAACCGCCCAAGAGCATGTCGGACCATGCTCAGTGTAGGGTTTCGCAGCCGTTCATACAAAAAATGCACTACAGGTGAAAAAAAAACCGATATGACAAAATATCACCAGCAAAAGAGCGTATCTCCACGGCACTTACGTCCTTTAGACTTAGAGAATCGCAGTTTTTTGGCAATAACTCAAAAACGGTATATTCCATCATGTTGAAAACAATATTCGTTGAAAGTATTTATTAATCTGATCTTTGTAATTTTTTTAATATTTTTTGGACATACTTTTTAGAAAATAGAGAGGACACAACTTTCGGAGCGATTATTTCCGAAAATATTCACTAAATCAAAATTTTTTTTAGAGACCTCAGTGTTCTTAAAAGAAGTGTCGAAATATGTATGTGCCACACATTGATATTTGCTGATTTTTTTTCATTTTCAGTTATATGTATGGAGTGCCCCAGTACCTAATACATTATATTCACTTATTTATTTTATTTTTTATTTTATTTATCTTAGGGTAGGTTTGTTACAATATATATATAAAGTAAAATACAATAAGCAAATACAAAATATAAACATATTATGAAAACCTAACCTAGGGTGCCGCCGGCAGCGGGGCAGGGCTCAAGCTACCGGTGGTTAGGGCTGCACAGAGAGGAACCTCCTGACAATGCGTGCCGTGTCCAGGATTACTGCCTTCTGTATCTGACCCTTGATCCAGCCATCTAGCGAAAGTCTCTTAAGATGTTCGTTGAGACTTTTCGCTATAAGACCGTTTGCCGAAACCACTATCGGGACAATAATCGTCGAATCAACATCCCACATGGCGGTCACCTCGTGAGCCTAGTCGAGGTACTTGCTAAGTTTGTCCTTCTCAGCCTTCACGAGGTGCTCGTCATGTGGAATGGTGATGTCGATGAGTATTGCCCGGCGCTTAGATCGATCTACCAGCACGATATCAGGCTTATTGGCTATAATAGTCCTGTCCGTGATGATAGATCGATCCCAATAAAGCGTGGCACGACCATTTTCAAGAACTGGCATCGGTGCGTACTTATATTATTATTATTCAATTCTCAAACTAAGTAGCGGCTTATATAAGACACCTATCGTCCAAATTTCATCAATATTAATTTAGTAGTTTTGAGTAAAAAACCTGTGACATATGGACGGACGGACGGACATGACGAAACTATAAGGGTTCAGTTTTTGCCATTTTGGCTACAGAACCCTAAAAAGAGCACGTTGTGAGGGCAGCGTTGGTGTACACTCGTCGCTCATGTCAATTTCATAGTTCTATGTCAACGGGAAGTACCCTACTACCCTATCTATCATTTCGATTCCCTTGAGAGTGTCGATATATACTTTTTTTGCGGCATAAATGGCCGTATCTTTTTTTTACGTTAATGTAGAAGTTTTATTTTTTCACAGATTCAAGGGACCGTAGACCTGAGTATATGGTGTTATTTCAACTTGATACCTCCATGCGTTCTCGAGATAAAGGGTCTTGACAGACAGACGGACCACAAAGTGATCCTATAAGGATTCTGATTGAGGTTCGGAACCCTAAAACGATTCCGACGAATTGAGAACCTCCCCTTTTTTGGGTGTCCGTTAAAAATACCTACACTTAAACCACTATCACAGGCATCACAGAGCGGATGTGCGCCCGTTGACGATAGATTTTGGTCTTGAATAAAAAAAAGAGTAGATGTCCAGCTCTTTTTTACATTTATAAAATGTTGCAAGACCTGTCGAATTCAATAGTTTATATCACTTTTATTTGCATCAAATAATGACTAGGGTTTTAACTAAACTCAGATAAATTAATAGCTATGATATTCAAGAGATAAAACGCTGCATTGCTCCTAACGGTTGCAGTATTTACCTGACAATGCAGTTCCCTTGTTGTTTCTGCCCGAGGTGGCCCTGGCGAATAATTCACACGGACATTATGACGCCTGCTACAAAATGGACTGCGTAATATGTTTTTCACGTTTTCAAACCCAATTTTACTACGTATTTTGGGATGTAAATATCGAAAACATGCTTCTCACAATAAGATTAAGTGCATGACATCAGCAATGTTTATAGAATTCCCGGTATTCGTGCATATTTTAAACATCTGTCTCAACTTCTTTTAGAAACGTAAATTTATTAATATAAAGGATTTTACTAATTCAGTTTACGTTTCGGCTAAGAGAAGAAAGATCGAATGAGAATCAGTAATTTATTTGCTAAACATGGTGAAATTGATAGCAGCTTTAGTATATCTCCCCACATGACCTTCACTGTTGCCTATGGTAACCGAATATACGTGCCATTGAGCAAGTTATTTAAAAATACAGTACACAGCGTTGCCGTGATACATTGACTGTTGCTGATAGCCTAATCCTATGATAAACAGATACCTACTTTGATTGCAAGATTCGTGAATTTTCTAGCTTTATAATTGAATGTGATAGCACGGTTGCCTGATCGTGGATTTAATATTTTAGCGTTGTCTGAAATAGGATATCTGGATGGGAGTTCCCAGAGCATAAATCGTGCCTGTTTACTTCCTAGAGTTGCTGAGCTAGGTGATAAAGTGGCTACAGATAATGAAGGCTGGTTCCGAACAATTGTTAGGCCAGGCGACCTCGCAGCCTGCCGTATGCGGAACGCTAACAGCTATGCCTAATGATATTCTTATGTAACTACGCCTGGATTCATGCGTCATGCACTCTCAAACCATTCCTAACAGACATCTTTTTCTATTTTATTTATACCGAAATTCCATTAATTTTCGATTAAGGTTTATGTCCGTAAATTCCATTATCCTTCAGAATTTGCAACGTTGCGTGCCGCAGTCGAATTACACTGTCTGTCCATTTAAAACGTATAGCTAATTGTCATAGAGTAGATTACGTGTCGTGTTTACAAAGTAAAGTTGTTTGTTGTGGTCGCAATGTCCTTCCCGCGGCAGATTGTTTGCCACGTGTCGCCTCTGTGTTGGAAACGGATAGGATGTTTAGATCTTGTCAATTCAAGTGCATTGTCTATCCATAGACATTGCCAATGCTATAGATAGACCTTACTCGTTCCACGCATTTATTGGCATCGTGTTTTACTTAAAGTGGCCACCGATATCGCTAAGCGAAGTTTAATTGTTCGGACTAAGTGTCTAGACGGGCTCTTGGGGCGAGACATTATAAATATTAGTCTAAAACGTCTGTGGACACGTGTGTGGGTAGTCTGGAGTTTATCGACCGTCAGTCGCGTCCCGTGATCAGGCCATCTCCTATTGTCCTTCACAGATTCCTATATACTCCTCGGTACTCTGTTTTGCACTTCGTCGGAGACAGCAGTTTTATTGTTCGCTTCCATTCCCTTATTTATGCCTTGTTTTATTCGTATTGACGCAAGTTTTTCCCACCTTTTACAGGGATTGCACAGTAACTCTATTCCTGGAATATCAAAGAGTGTCTGAACTCAATGAAGATTATGGCTTTTTTTTAATACGAATAGTCTAGATATTTATACTCGTCTTGTTTTCTTCTCTCCGAGCTATTCTGGGTTTTCGATCGTCTATTTCCAACGTTTTATTCCTGGTATCTGATCTAATTTGAATAGCCAATTTGCAATTAAAATACTAATTGCTTTTGTCTTGTCGCGTTGTGTAACGTTTCTCAGTTGTTTATATTTCAGTAAATCGGAATAGGCTTCAGGAAATTTACAGCAATTTTGATTAAAGTTAGTTCTGTAGTCTCCCAATACAGTTTTCCGCTTCGTCTTTTTCCAAGACGCAGAACGGGTTTTCCTTGATAAAATCTAAAAGGCGATAGAGTACTTTGACTTTTCCGGCTCTCTAGCTGAATAGCTATGTCCATCACGATCGGGCATTATGTCTGTGTATTTGAATGTAAACACATCCCGAGTCGCCAGAATCCCACGTTGCGGCGCGGCTGCCAAATTCTGTTGCGTCGTGAATTTTTGAGTCGACCTCGCGGCGTTCTCATAATCCGTCGTCTTTATCGTGATGTGCTCATTTTCGTTTTGTTTTACTCGATTTTAATGCGCCGTGTGATTTGTTCTCCGTGTCCACCTTAAGATGCCAATTTCGTGTAGGGCCAGTGATTTTTGGGACTTTGTCGTTTTGGCGCTCTACATCGCCGTACCGCAGTTGGTGAACAAATGTCGTGACGTTCAGTTCTTTCGCAATGTGCTCATTAGTGTTTGAATAAAACAAAACATTATTGTGTTCGACCACGGTAACCAGTCACCGAGTGAGTGTTTTCGGTTGAATACAGTATTTTTATAAACGAACATTTACGATTCGTCAGAGGCTATCAAAATATTGACTTTGAATTCGTTTCGCTTGCATTGATCGAATCGGGCACTTTAGCATAATTGAGCGCCATTCTTTTGTTTAACATTCGATTGTGTTTGTTGCAGCTGGAGATCCTTTCTGTGGCGACATTGATGGAGTTCCGCTTGGACAGCGCGGAGTATTGCCAGGCCCAACACAAATAAACTAGCGGCGAGAGGCCTACGCGCAGCGCGAGACCCATGCAGCCGGGAGCGCGCGCTCACACGCACCCCGCCACCTTTATGACAGACATCCACCAGGTACGAATTCCAGACTATGGAAAATGTTCACCTTGGGTCCAAGATTTGGAAAAACCCCAGGAATTCCAAAAACTGAACTCTAGTGGAGACCTTTATAATTAATTCTGGCGTACTTACACACGTATTTGTTTTTATAATAATTATATATGTTAACAATAAAGAAGTCTCTACTGTAGATACAGGGTACGGTCTTCGAAATTGCGAGCGTTTCTCTGAGCCTTGTTTATGACCGACCTCGGATAACTAATTCGTGACGTTTATTACAACAACTAACCTAGCTAGTACCTTTATCCACTAATCTCCAAATTATAACATTCTCTATTTATCTGGGTCAAGAGGTCAAAAGCGTTGTAAACTGCTGCTGTTTTTATAAAATATTGACAGGTAAAATAATAAAGAAGATTAGTGGTTAAATCATACGTGTGGTCTTTTCGTTTCATTTATACTTTATGATTTTGTTATACGCTATTCTTTAATGATTTTTTACACACATCATTAGTTGCTCAACATTCCAGCTAGCTAGATTGCATTTTAAGACTTGCGATAAACTACAACGGCATCAATTCCCAGCGGTTATGACGATGTTTCAATATGACCAACCCCCCTGAAGCAAATCGTCCCACCATAACAAACATCGCCAGGCAATAATCCCTTATTACTGATATACTCCAAGTATACGTGAACACACCAGGTACTCCCAATGAGACAATTGAACGTCATTGGGGAATAAATGATCAACACATACCTCGTTCACAGCCACGTATTATACCCTGAGTCCTGTGACAAAAAATAGCTATTAGCTGTTTCATTTTATGACCGCAGAACACTCACCTTTAAGACGCATGTGCCAGGTAACCCCTCGTTTCCCAAGTGATATTACCTGGCTCTCGGCAATCATAACGACTATCTAACGAAATTATCTTCAGAATTTTACGATGTTTTTTTTTGGCACTAACACATAAGATTCTTGCAATGGATCGTCAAGCTCTATAACTGTTTATTTAAATTCAAGGTTCCCTTATCGTACCCTGACCAAGTCAAGCACGATATCCTTTCGAGTGTCGTATCTAATGTGCTCATGACATCACTAGTGCTCAAAATACACAGGTATTTATTAAAATAAACACGATGTTGCGCTCTATAGGTGCCGCAGTGTTTACAATCCCTGTTATCAATTTGATGTGTACACCAACAAGCCGCTAACAAGTGACGCGGTGCTGGCACGCAGTCAGCACTCGCCCCGACGCCATCGCGCCGGCCGCCGCGTCCACTCTCACATGACCCGAACTCCGTTTCACAATCCGTACTTTTATTTTTACAACCATTTTTTATCCCACTTGAGTTCCCGTCTCGGAATCGACGCAAATATATTAGCAGTAATGCTCCTAGCAAGCCCGAACTCTAGCACTAACTTTTTCCTCTCTTTGTTTCAGCTACCTTAAATTCTGAAGCCACAAATCGGAGTATATCATTCAGTTTCCGGAGATCGAGTGATAATCTTATGTTCGCATAATTTCTTTAAGTTTCATTCCACATTTTGAACTTCAGTTTAACCGACTCCGAATGCGGTCGAGTGGTTGAAAACGACATCCATGCGGGTGGTTCTCTTTATATAATTGGACCCTTTCTAAATAAAAGTCACGAAACTGCCGTGTGTTGTGTGGAAATAGAGTGACAATTTGCCTGTTTGACTCTACGGACTGTGAGACCGAGCGTGTGAAGTGTACCACCGGAGAGTAGTGTTCTTGCCAAGTTCAGAGCAACCCTGGTCGCCATGAAGCAGAAGGACATCAGGCCGGCGCCCTCCCTCATCGAGTACAAGGGCATGCGGTTCCTCATCACCGACCGCCCCTCTGACGTCACCATTCAGGCATACCTGCAGGTATTGTTCTCTTTCCTGTTGATATTCTCAGAACAGCCGTGTTATCAGAACGCGTACCTAACCTTTGCACATTGATCGATAAGTCACGATTGTATTTGTTGCGTCCATGCTGCTGAAATCAGAAGTTATTGATACGTAATATGTATTCTGGTATAATGAAAGATTACTTGCACTGATTTGTAAACAAATGTTCTTTATTGATCTAACCTTCCCTTGCTGTAAAGTACTACAGAATCACATACGACTAGTCCAGTATGAATTACCTAAACATTACAAAGCGTCGTACAAGTTTAAACTGTTAAAACGCAAAACCAACGGATAAACCGATTGCTATGCGTTTATTTAACTATCAGGTTTTAAGGCTGAAACACACCGGATGCGTACGCAGCACGTGCACGTGCGCGTGTGCGTGGCGTGCGCGTTGTATCGTATGAAATCTCATCGTAGATGGCACACCGCTTGCGTGGCGTACACGTGTGCACCGGTGTGTCATCTCTTATGGGTATTCGTACTTTAAAACGCGCACGCCACGCACACGTGTACGTGCACGTGCTGCGCACGCAGCCGGTGTGGCTTGGCCTTTATTTCAAAAGTTCTTGTTTATGGGCCGATGGACAACTAACACTTTTAGGTACCTGGCGCCTACCTATGCCTGTCCCTGCGTGCGCAGCACGTGCACGTACACGTGTACGTGCACGTGCTGCGCACGCAGCCGGTGTGGCTTGGCCTTTATTTCAAAAGTTCTTGTTTATGGGCCGATGGACAACTAACACTTTTAGGTACCTGGCGCCTACCTATGCCTGTCCCCGCTACCTGTCGTATCTTTCGCCATACAATCTTGCCACTCTCGTCGGGGGAAATTAGCTAAAGGGGTAAAGGGCTAAAGAAAAGATTGGGGCGATGGGCAGTCGAGTTGCCTGATTCGAATAACTTGAATCAGAGTCTAATCGAGTTGTATCGAATCAAGCTCCTTCGTAACTTGGATCAACTCACCGACTCCACTTGCCGGTTTGACTAGCATAACTCTAGAAATGATACGGATCGGCTTAGCGGAGACTCGGCAAGTCAAGTTAACTGGAATCAAGAATAAGAATACGCCAAACTCGATCGGCTTCTGTCGCGATCGCCATCTGGTTGAATCGAGTTGAGTCGACTCGAGTTTCGATTCCAATCAGCGGCAGAATTAACTGGAGTTATCAGTTTGAAAAAATCGACTAGTAACATCGCTACCCCATGTCAGATTGCACTTAGGGACCCTGGTGCTTATAGTCCCAGAAGTGTTGCATTTCGTCATTACTTTGAAAAAGGTTTGTATCTGAAACCGACTTAAAGAAAAAGGCAGTAAGTGAATGCTAATGTCATATAGAGTTACTGCGTTTTTCGTTTGAGTAAATTTAGATACGAGTTATTTTCAAAGTAGTAACGATTTTCAATGTATGTCTGAATGTATCCCAGGAGCTGCGCAAGCACAATGTGTGCGTGGTGGTGCGCGTGTGCGAGCCGAGCTACGACGTGGGCCCGCTCAAGGCCGAGAGTATCGAGGTGCGAGACCTGGCCTACGACGATGGGACCTTCCCGCCCGCCAACGTCGTCGACGAGTGGTTCGAGATCCTGCGTGACAAGTCAGTACCACATTGTTGCAACCCGCACAGGTTCATAAAGGTCTCCATAGAAAACTGTCGCAGTGCACTCACCAGCTTCAACGTTAACTAAGTAGATATCATTTTAAGGAGACGTTCACATACACAGACCATTTAGACGCCGCCAACGCGCACAATATTATGGAAACCGAGCGTGTCAAGTTTTATATGCCTACTATGACGTCACTTCAGCAATTTAGTGATGCCTGTTTAGTGTATAAAAAAGATACTTGCTTATAAAAGGAAACGTCACCGTTTACTCGACTTGTCACACTTGTTGAATTTGAACAGTTAATTGCGGCGCAGTGAGGCATTTTCTACTGCAGCAACAAGCGTCTGACAGTTCGCGACTGAGCGGCAAATGGTGCACCGCACTCTTTAGATACACGCCAAGTACATGCACTAGCGGCATCTAGGTTTATCTAGGTCTTTATTCACATAGGAACTAGTTGAAAGCTACTGCAAATAATGGTCGCATGTTTTTTACATCCACCTGCTGATGTGGAGGCCGTTTTGTGATTTCGCGTTCATACCCTACATTCAAGAACACCTCGTCAATACGGATTAAAAAGCCAAGTTCTCATGTTTCACCAAAAGTACCACCTTTTGAGATCTCACTACTTTTGGTGGAACATGAGAACTTGGCTTATTTTTCACATTTATGTTTTGGTGGGATAAATTTAACGCCACTGTGGCATAGCTGGGGTTTTTATGAATTCAGAAAATATAGATATCTCTTTCTATATAGAAAAAGACTAGTACAATTTATTTATCCTTGATAAAAATATATGCTCTATACGTTTGCGTATTGTGGTTTCAAGTATGTACATTAGCACGACGGCCAAGTAACCGCAATGACTGATAATTACGCGCAATTTTTAATTTCAATCCAGCTTGAAGCTTCGAAGTTACAGACAATAGAGTACTTCAGGTAATTTCGTCCGGCCTTGCATAACACGTCCCGGCGAGATTAATGGGCATAATTGATTGCCCGTGATTGAGTGTGGGCCGACAAAGATTCCCACACATCTACATCATTTAAAACGTCTCCAAACAAGCGCGTTCCTAGGCTAGCGCCACACTGCGCCGTAGTCGCCAAATATTCGTGTTGCATACCTTTCGTTCGATATAGGAATGAAAGAGATGCAACATATTATATTAAGAAGAATGACTACCGATTAAATGAATAAATGTCAGGGACAATCTTACACAAATCGACCTAGTCACAAACTAAGCAAAGCTTGTACTTTGGGTACTAGGCGACGATATACATAAATATATATATGATATAAATTTATAACACTTAAATACATAGAAAATATCCAAGACCCAGGAACAAATATTCGTGTTCATCACACAAACACTTGCCCTGGCCGGGATTCGAACTCGGGATCGCCAGCTTCGTAGGCTGTTGTGCATCTAACTGAGCCAAATGTGTCGTCGAGACTAGATTAGCCAACATTATGTAGGGCTCAGGACTTCTTCCACATTCCTATTTAGTCATCTTTACTACCTCGTCCGCATTGCCATATCGTTCACTTCAGAATTCGTCTACATTTCCATAACGTAGTGTACAATGTGTACATACCATACCAGGTATTTCGGCTCCCGTCCGATGAGAGCTGTTGTGTTTTAAGAAAAATACCGTTTGAATTGAAAAAGAAGACAGCTGTTTATTTTTCGTCTCGGCTTACCTTTTTAAATTCGATGCAAAGTGGCAAAAATTAGGGAGTGGTTCTGTCTGTGGCATTTCTCAAACGCGTGGTTAATTTTGTATGCGACTTTATTGAATAGCTGGCTTCTTAGCTGTTTAAAAACAAATGGGACCAGACGATATTCTTGTAATTTATTTGACGACACGTTTGGGTCAGGTGGTTGCACGACGGCCTACGAAGCTGGCGGTCCCGGGTACGAATCCGGGCTAGAGCAAATGTTTGTGTGATAGCACGAATGTTTGTTCCTGAGAACTATGTATATCGTCGAATGGTACTTCACAAAATATTATTCGCACTGATGAATCATTTGGAACGACTTATCTTTTGAATTTCAATGGGGTAATATAATAAAATCATTAACACTTTTTAAAGATTGTCCGCACTTGAGTGCCAGGTGCGTTAAGTCTATTGTATTACTATTGTATGGACAGTTTAACGAGTCAAACCGAATCAGTGCAAATTATAAACACTTTAAAGATTGTCCACACTTTATGAATGCTAGCACTTTATGCATTGAAACTTCTCAGTTCTTCATTCTATCTATTGTATCGACAGAATAACGAGTCAAACCGAATCTGTGCAAATTATATTTCGTCAAACATACAACCATTTGCTTTGTTTGGGACTAGGTCGATATACGCAACGTGGTTTTCACGACCTACGGAAACAAGGAGCACGACGCGAGGAGGAGGTAGAATTATGTAAGATTATCCCTGATATTTACTAATTTCTAAAAGTAATGTCTGTATCGGTTGCAGGGCGGCGAACAAGCCGGAGGCGGGCGTGGCGGTGCACTGCGTGGCGGGGCTAGGCCGCGCGCCCGTCATGGTGGCCATCGCGCTCATTGAGCTCGGCATGAAGTACGAGGAGGCCGTCGAGACCATCCGAGAGTACGTACCTTACCACGCTGGAACTCTTGTTACCGTCAGTAAACGTGTACTGAGACACAGCACTCAGCAGTTCTTCTCCCTTCATCGACGGGTTCAACCATAATAACTTACACGACTAACACTTTCGTGCCAATAACTTGTTAAATATAGCTCAAACTTACGAGCAGAGCGCCCACCTAGCGGGTTCCTGATATTTATGAGGCCGTGGCAGTTGCTCCCGTATCGGCCTGTGGAGCCATGTATCTTAATGGACGCTGTGTAAATAAATGTTTCATATAATAAAACGATATTGAAGAAATCTATGTTCGAGCATCACTTCAGAACGGCTGCACCTGTTTGGCGAATTATTCTATTATTGTGTTTGTATGTGTCAGTACAAATGTCTATGCAAGAAAATATACAAAAAAATGCATGGAAAAGTGAACAATTTGGGTTTGAAAATTTTCATATGAGAAGTGAGCGAATGAGACTAAAGATATGTGCGAAGCCGGGGCGGGTAGCCAATCTTTTATATTAAATGATTATAATAAGTGCTGCCATTTTTGTCCTGAACCCAACACGCTCTTACCGACTGCTAAACTCGGTAGACTTACCGAGCTTAAAACGGCTTATACAAATTGATAAATGCCCAAGACTCCACTATAGTCGTCATCGTAATACCAATGGAAATATGTCTAAGGTCTCAAAAATTGTCAGACCTACTCGTGTACGGCACTGTCAACGATACGGCGACTGTTTTAAGCCATTTTGAGGTCTAGTCACTTTGAGTCTAGGATATTTGCAGATGGTAAATAATACTAAAAACCAAGCTAATAAGCTATCTTAAATTTTCTAAGTTCCCAGGGTAGACTTTCAATATAAACTAAAACAATACCGTTTAGTTTCCAAGACCGCATAAGATTCAAATGGTTTTATTGTCTTTGGCTGACACGAGTCAGCGAGTCACGCATACGTGTCGAGAATCACGGCACTTTGCGAGCTCTTGACTGATTCTGATAACTGATTGTCATTATTATACAATATCCATTTATTCTCAAGTTTAAATAAATACACGTAGATATACTCTGACAAATTCCATAACAAAATAAAAATACTATACGAGTTCATTTCAATTGCAATAGCCTACATAAATTACTAAATTTTTTTTTATGAAAATTTACATTAAAATAAAATTATATTAAAAATGGAAAGATATGGGACCATGACATAATGATTTTGGCGTACGATGGTACCCTTCGCACGCGAGACCGATCCACACTTGGTCTGTTTTGTTTTGTATCCCTCAGTTATCCAGACAGATTCTTCGCTTCTGCAAACTTCTAGGTTTCCTAATGGCGATCTCCTTTTTCGTCTGTCATTTGATTTTCTAACATAGCTCTCGTTCCGCAGCCAGCGGCGCGGCGCGATCAACTCGAAGCAGCTGTCGTACCTGGAGAAGTATCGGCCAAAGTCGCGCCTGAAGAAGAACGGTCACAAGAACTCCTGCTGCGTGCAGTAACAACAACAGCGAATCTAGCTCTGCTTCCACACACACCGACACAGAGCGTAGACAACTTTTATAACGTAGTCGCATCATTTTTTGAACACTTTATTTCACTTTTTCCTTTTTTAAACTCAACCGAAAGCCACGTTCGGTCGCGAAATCTCGAGTTTTGTACGAAATGTAATGAGGAGCCTTATAGCTGTTTGTATGTCGAAAGCGGAGGTGTCCCTCGTGTACTGTGTATTAGTGGAATAATATGTTAGACGAGCCACGATTTGTGTTCATAGACGGCAGTTACTCGGGTATTGTACTTTCGAATCATAATAAATTCTCGATGCCCATAATAAAATGAAAACAGTCTGTGACATGTTTATTCCTGTTATTTTCGTGCAATTGTGGTGACTTCATGATATTTTTTACTTAAATATATTTGTAGACACATATTGATTTATAATAACAATGAGACATAATAGGGAAAATCTTAATGGTTTTTTGTGTTTCACTAGACAATTGAAATATCTTTGACAAGCAATTTTGTTATAAAGTGTGCTTTTTATATTGATATACGATTGTACTCTAATGGTACTTGATATGCAATTATCTGATAGTTTGCTGGGTATGGCAATGTAACCCATTTGCAAAAATCAATTGATTATATGATCCAGATACAGAACATCCAGATGAAATTTTTGACGACCTGACTTAAAAAAATCCAATGAAAATAGCAGTTTGATATTATTTTTCTATTTCTAATTTTATGAAGATTATTGAAATGTATGGTCATGTAACTACGGAACAGTCGCATTCATAAATAAAATATTTATAAGCAAAAATGTTTTATTTGACTATGTTACTATGAAAGTCCTTTCCAAAAAAGTTATCGTTCCTTTTCTAAGGGTTGGAACATACGGACTGCATGCCAACTTAACGTTTTGAGCGCTACAGTCGGCAAATCATGGCATCGAAAATTTGTGCCACTGACGCCAGTCGGCATATGCCGACCAAATTTCATGGTGGACTCCGAGTATAATATCAATACCTCGGTCTGCAATCACTATTTTATTTTTGAAGGTTCATTTTATTTTAATGCTGTGGCGTCTGGGTCACGTCGTGTTACTTCGCTGCTTGGCGCACAAAAAGGAAAAATGTATGCGAACTGTCTACCGGCTGCAGTCTATGAACAGTTGTCAATTATACAAGTTGCAATTGGAATGCAGCCGGTATGTTAATCCCATCCATACGAAAATAACTCTGTCTGTCTATCAGTTTGTTACCTTTTCATACTTAAACCGCTGAATCGATCTATATCTATGGCTATGTCTGCCCTCCTTCGACTTGTCTCCCATGCCATGGAATAAAGATAGTTTGATACCGTAGGCGGGACAGAATCATCAAAGGATGGGAAGTTTATGGGGAATCAATCATTACAATAGACTACTTAGGGTAAATACTAGTCTACATATACAGTCACGAATTCACCAGAAGACCTGGTTACTAGAGGTGTGCGCCGATGGCTACACCGTCGGCGGCGGCGTCCGGTCCAAAAATGGCCGGCGGCGGCGGCGTGATCGGCGTAATAAATAAAAATAAGTAATAATGCAAAAAAAAACGGTTTATTCATACAAACAAAAGAACAATGCCCAAGTAGCACAAAAAGCTGAATAATGGAATTTTAAGATGCTTTAAGCAGCACAAATTTGCCGTAAAACAGAATTAAAAGCACTTAAAATTCCATTACAATGCTGATTTGGGCACAAATCTTAGTGCCTTTAGCGTACGCGGATGCCAAAAGGCATTAAAATAGCATTGTAATGGAATTAAAAAGATACACAATGATGGTTACAGCCTTAAAGTAGCACTAAAATGGAATTTTAGCGTTCTAAAGCCCTTAAAAAAGTCGTACTTCTACACATTAAAATTCTTAAAGCGGAGCGTAGTGTCGTATATGGTGTATTTCATATAGTTCTTTCTAATATTTTTTACATTTAACGCTAATAAACATTTGTGTTATGTGCAGAAGTGACGCCATTTGTAAGTATTATTTGTTCATCAAGATGGTTGTTACGTGAAATAGTCTTGGGGAGGCAAGTTTAATGATAATGTCCAAATACATTTCTATTGAAAATTAGTATGCGCCCCGAATATGATGAGAGTTTAGTTAAAAAAATATATTAGAAGTACCTATGAAGAATTAAACATTTAAATTTTTGGTTTGTTACTCGTATGTGCATAGTTTTATATTTAGGTGACTGATATATATTTTAGAATTGTAAATTGAGCAATAAGTAATATCTTACATGTATAGTTAGCTTATAATATTTGGATTAAATATCGTGTCAAGGTTAGGTTGAAAGACTTAATGGCGGAATATTTGAGCAGACTCGTTATAGTTCCACTCTAGTTCCATTACAATTATTTTGTCTACGAAAGGGACCTTGAAAATTCCTTAGTATTCCACTAGTGTCTTCTTCATTTTATTCGTACACGATAGCATTTCAAGCAGACTGATATTAAACGACATATCAATTCTATTAAAATACTTCTATTCTTCAGGGCGCTCTAATTTGTCTTCTTTTACGGCCTAAAGAATTATAAAAGAATGAGAGTCAGCCATTTAAAATGTCAGAATTAAAATGGTGTAACCCAACTATACTAGATATCCTTTGCCATTTTCTACCCCTCCTTAAGTTCTTTTATAGAACTCCAGGAATTAAAAGTTGCCTAAAGCTATATAGCAGCATTAAAATTGTTCCCTTACTATACCATACACTAACTTTATTCGACTTTAAGCATTTAGCATCAAAATGGTATAACGAATGTCTGTTATAGAACCATTGGCATCTTGTACCTACTTTTACAATGCTTTTACCTTACCTTAGGTATAAAAGTATACTTTAAGCAGTAAAATGACATTACAAACAGACAGAATTACACTAAATGCATTAAAAAGACATTTGTTTTCTCCATTATTCAGCTTTTACGCAGCCATTAGCATAGGAAGTGACAGTTAATTAAATTTTACGGCTTTAAGGTGTTAGGGGAACGCTTATAAATCCTTTTTAATGCCTATTGTCATAATAAGGTCCAAGTATGGTTAATTATAATGCGTACGCAAATTGGTGTGACTTGGGATTTAAGAACTATTTTCACGCCGATTTCACGGCGGCGGCGGCGGCGTAGCATATATGACCGGCGAAGTACGCCACGCCGGTTGGCGAACACCTCTACTGGTTACCTTGCTTGCCTCCTGTCATAAAAAAGGTATGCCTGCTGAAATGAAATTTTGATCACAAACCTCGTGTCACTGGCACTTAAACAAAAAATCACGCATTCGCTTCACCGGCATAGGAGTAATAATGTTTGATCACAAACGTTGTCACTGGCAGCGAACGTGTTAACTTATCTGGCCACATTGCGTGTTGTTGGCAACGAGCAGCCACGTCAAACTGGCAATACACGCTGCTGAAACATTTGTCCCCTTATAAATCTGTGGATCAACCGTGCGTTCTAGGAACGCGCATCGGCAGCGCGCTTTCCATTACATAGAGCAGCATACTGATAAAGCGTGCGTATCGCATTTGTATCGATGCAAACATGCGGCGCGTTTAAAGTACTGTTTGCTACAGCCGACAATGGGAATTTGAGATAAGATGTTTATTGCAAACCAAGTGGCTACTTAAGTCTAGGCCCTAACCCTTGCCGAGTGTAACAAAAAAGTTCACTTCACGCTCGACGCCATGACGTTTTAAATACAATAGCTTCCAGGTTACCAATACTTCAATTTGGAATAATAATAATAAGAGAAATCATTGAAAATGTTTTATTCATCATTCACAATCCATTCAATGTTCAGAATATATGAAGTAGAAATTCAGGTACTTAGTGTTGGGTTTAATATTGCAATCACTTATGATAAGTTCTAGTAAAAAATATGGGTAATTATAATAAAACCTCTAAAATAAGTAGACGATCCACCACAAAATTACGTAAAATAATATTTTTCTGAAAGTCTGTAAATGTCCTCATATTTTTACACTAAATCGAATATATTTAGAAAAACTCAATGGTTGATTTTAAGGACTCAATGGTTGGTTTTCTATTGGGAATGCTTGTATGGAGAGGTATACAATTTTGAGTACAGCAATACCATTTGGTACGGGTATTATACACGTCCACCTGAGCCCAGCCCACCTAGCCAGTTTGAACTCCGCGACAGGTGGGGGGGAGAGGGGGTCAAAGTACAGAGCTCCCAGTGCTCAGAAAAATAAATCTAGTGGATTAGTTTGGAGCTTTGAGTCAAGTTTGGTATCGTTATCAGGTAACTAGATGATGCCCAATTCATTTCCCCTTACTAGTTTTTTTGGGTTCCATAGCAAAATATGACTAAACTAGAAGCAAAACTCTGATATTTTCATATTTTTGTATCAAATTTGGTTCATTAAAAATACTCTCTCTCTCAATACATATAAATTTAAATATTTTCAATGTAAAATAAAATATTGAAAGTACTGCGACGATCGTCAGCGCAACGCAGTGTGCTTCCCCTGCGTTGCGCTGACGAACGTCGCAGAACCGAAAGACCCGAAAAACAAGTACTATCACAAAACTAACAAAAAAAACCAGCCAAGTGCGAGTCTGAATCGCACACCGAGGGTTCCGTACAAATTGTCACTTATCCCATCCCACCCATCTTAACTGGTAGGCCGGATTAAGTTAAGTTTGCACCTAGTATGTATGGCGCCGCATACAAATGAGGTGATAACTTAACGCAACCAGCTTATTACCTGTACTTGTAGCATAAGTCAACGGAAAGTACCCTAAGTCGAGTGAAGTTCAGTTCCGCGGCCATTTAGAAGGTAAGGCGACATTAGCCTCTAAGAAGCTCGGCGTGCTCAACAGATCGAGACAGTCATTTCACTACCCGCCGCCTACAATTTTAAAAGGCGCAGGTCCGCCCACATATGGAATACTGTTCTCATCTGTGGGCTGGGGCTACCCAGTACCAGCTTCTCCCTCTAGACAGATCGGCTTGACTCGTTGGCACTGCGTAGAGATGTAGCCTCGCTCTGCATTTTCTATCGTTTGTATAACGGGGAGTGCTCCGAGGAATTACTCGGGATGATCCCTGCCGCATCTTTCCGCCATCATCCTACGCGACAATATTTCCATCCTCACCATTTTGTTAGACATTTCCTGCCTCGCACGACTGAACTGTGGAATAAATTGTCGCCTGCAGTATTTCCGGCCCGATGCGACCTTCAAGTCTTCAAGCAAAGAGCGTACTCCCACCTGAAAGGCCAGCAACACAGTTGTGACTCCTCTGGTGTTGTCGGTGTCTATGGGCGACTGTGATCGCTTAGCATCAGGTGACCCGTCTGCTCGTTAACATAACATAAAAAAATATATAAACATTGATTGCCTTGATAAGTGGTGAAATATACATGAACAGCTGCATATTTTTTAAAGTTAACTTATAAGTTTGATTTACCGATAACTTGAAGATGATTAAAAATCACACTAATATTATAAAGGCGAAAGCTTGTGAGTGCATTTGTTACTTCTTCTTCATGCTCAAGTGGCTGGACCAATTTTGATAAAATTTGGTATGGAGGTAGGTGAAATCGGAATGGATTAACACATAGGCTTCTTTTTAACCGCGAGTAACACCGCAGGGAGCAACTATTATAATATTAAAAAGAAGAAAGACATAGGTAAAGAGAAAAAAATAAATTTGTTTTACTTAAATAAAATAATATGTATTACAAATATGATAGTATTATTAGGACTTCAATTTATAGATATTATGAAAGCTATGCATATCTTATTTTTAAGGTGCCGTACCTCAATCGGCAAAAACGGAACCCTTATATGATCACTTTGTTGTCCGTTGGTCCGTCGGTCTGTCAAGACCCTCTATGCGTGGAGGTATCGAGTTGAAATTAAAACCATATACTCAAGTCTACAGTCCCTTGAAGTTGTGAAAAAATCAAACTTCTAAGTTAACGTAAAAAGATACGGCCGTTGATGTAAGTATATTTCGCCACTTTCCGTTGACCTAGAACTATGAATTTTGGCAAGTAATATTCTCTTCTACTACAAGTACATTCCCAATCTGAAAACTATACATTTGTAATTAAATCATAAAAAATAGTGTTTTCAAAGGACATGAGGACAACCCGGTTGCGTTAAGTTTGTACCTCATTTGTATGCGACGCCATACATACTAGGTGCAAACTTAACTTAACCCGGCCGTACCAGTTAAGATGGGATGGGATAAGTGAAAATTTGTACAGAACCCTCGATGAGCAAGTCAGACTTGCACTTAGCTGGTTTTTTTATTGTTAGTTTTGTGTTAGTACTTGTTTTTCGGGTCTTTTTGCCTTCCCCTGCGCTGCGCTGACGAACGTCGCAGTACCTTTAAATTTTTATTTTACATTAAAAATATATAAATTTATATTTATTGTAATAGTTTCTAAAATCTACAATAAAAGGGCTTTCGGACAGTATTTTTTTAAACCAAGTTAAATACAAAAATATGAAAATATAAGGGATTGTTTGCATTTTGTTACTACTACAAGTTTATTATTTTGAGTATTTTGCTATGGAACCATAGAGTATATTGAATGTGTATTAATAGAGTCGTCAGTCAACTATCTCGAATACAGCGCCATCTATTGATGTATGAAATTACTCAAAAGTAATATATAACCATACCTCTACCACAGTCTAAGAAATAATACAGTCGGTCGACGAAGGCGTCTAGACAGGGCGATCCCTGACTTTCATACGCGCTATTGTTAGTATTCAGGGATATGATTTTCAGGGCTGACGCGTGTCTTGTAATTGCATATCGTCTTCTTCCATAAGTAAAGAACTGCGATTTCATGAATTTTCACGCTCAATAGAAAGGTAAATATTAATATTATTCAATTGCCTAATTTGTAATTTTTCTCATGTCATGCTAACGTAAACAAAATGGCGGATGTAAAAGCGTTACGCTTGCCAGTAAAAATGTAAATACCGCAAAAATATCGCTAATTGTTTGTTTCAGTGTAAACAAAAATATATCCAATATTTTTTTAAATTAAAATGGCGAACTTGTTTTATAGCTTATTTTAAGAAATTACGAGTAGGTAGAGTTTGGCAAACGAAACATGACATTAAAAATATGCGGCAAATTTGAAAAAATCATGACCTGGCAATACGGAATGCATAGAAATAAAGTAGGTTTTATAATTTGACAGCTTTTGTAATATTTGAAATTGTTGCCATATAAAGAATTCTCTTTCAAGGTCAATATCATGTTTCTCTGGCCAAACTCTAGTTTAAGATTTTATTTCAAGAGCAAGAAATTGTTTCTTGCTTCTGTTTGTATATATGTATCATGTACTATTTGATGTTTTAACTATTTTAGAGAGTCCTCGGGGTGCCGGTTTCAAAAATAACATCCAAATGGAAATCCTAGATGGCGGACATATTTTTTTCTTAAAAATCGATATGGGTGTCATGTCCAAGGTTCCTCGGGGTTCCGATGACGAATATGACATTCATTTTGAAATCCAAGATGGCGGACATAAATTTAAAGTATGAAGTACTGAGTAATAAAATTGTTGTGTTAACAAGCTTTAAATTACAAAAGAAGACCGCCAAGCAAGTAGTAAGTATATTGTGTATCATGGGCGGTAATTCCTGTACCACCCACGACGTCATGGGTTTTGTTTTGTAGGTTTTTGGGGGTGCTGATTTCAAAAATAGAGTCCATTTTAGAATTAAAGATGGTTGAAATCAATGCTACACACATCCGACACCCATTTTAAAAAGTGACGTCCGCCATCTTTATTTTCAAAACGGATGCCATTTTTGAAAATCTACACCCCCAAAAACCCAGGAAACAACACCCATGACGACTTTTTCAAAAAAGTGACGTGCGCCATCTTAAATTCCAAAGTAGATGCCATTTTTGAAATGTACACCCCCAAAAACCTAGAAAGATACCCATGACGACTTTTGCAAAAAATTACGTCCGATATCTTTAATTCCAAAATGGATGCCATTTTTGAAATCTACACCCTCGAAAACCTAGAAAACGACACCCATGTCAACTTATTCAAAATATTGACGCCCGCCATCTTTATTTCCAAAATGGACGCCATTTGTAAAATTAGTACACATACAAACATACATGAAACCTTAATACATACATGAAACCTTAATACGTGACAACCCTAGGTAGGTACGGTAACCTTGAGCGGTGTCGGTATTTACGCAAACATCAAAGGCGTCGGCCCACTGTTACTCTTTACACTGTGCCTATACGTAATAGCATCACTTAGCATGGCATGATTCAACTGCCCCGCCGATGAGAAGTCAATTCCGAAACCTGCCACCCCAATACATCCTATAACCTTAAATCATTTTAGATTATAAAATGTATTGAGACGACAGGCATCAGAATCGACTTCTCATCGGGCTGTGGGGCACTATTTCATAACGCCTTATTTAGATCTCTGGTGGCATAAATCTTAAATAACGCGTTACAAATTCGAGATAAACGCTAGGAGGGAAATATAAATCCAAATTTCAGGAAGGTGTAATTTTATTTATTTTTGTAAAGTACTTGAAAGCATACAATTGCACAGGTTCTTCTCTGTCGTAGTCGCTTCTTTTACCTTTTAATATTTTGTGGGCATTGTTGTCCGCCGACATTTTCGTCGCAACGCAAATCCAAATCAAGGTGCGTCCACACTTGTATCATTTGCTCGTATCCGATCACCGTGCCGTGGCATGACTGCGTATCGCGCTGCTTGGACGCTCACTGTCGGCGCGCCGATCATGCCGCACTCTTCCGATATAAGTGTGATACGCGTAGCAAATGGATTTCGAGCGATCGGATCGGCGCAACGTTCAAACGCATGATCGTGACACGCGATCATGCCACGCGAGGATGATCTGATACGGGCAAATGATACAAATGTGGACGCAACTTCAGAGACAGATCGGTGTCCAGAAACAAAATAGAGTTCAAATGTAACGAGCAAGGGTCGGAGAGTCCAGGAATAGCTACGTCGTCGTGAAGACATTTTAATAAAAACGTAGAGAAGACTTTCACTTTCGCGAAAATAAACTGAAGCGAGTTTGAAAACTCCTAGCTAGTGTTGGGCCCGTTTCACAAAAGCTTGTATATAACTTGTATTACAAGCGGAAATCTCTTTCGAACAATATCTATTAATAAAGAAAAATTTCTTTTTTTAAAACCCCCGTCTTGTTCCACTAAAAGCTGAATATCTTGGAGACGAGTGGTCCGATTTTCATCAAACAAAGCTAAGAACACTTGGGATAAAATTATCTATGACCCAAAAGCACTCAAATCGGTCCATCCGTATGGGCACTACGATGCCACAGACAGATACACAGAGTCACAGACAAGTTAAACTTATAACACCCCTCTTTTTTTGTCGGGGGTTAAAAAGAGGCTTCCACTTATAATACAAGTTATAAGCTTTTGCGAAACGAGCCTCAGGTATGGTTCGGAAAGAAAATATATATAAGTAATCATTTCGGATTTCGACAGAACATACTTTAAAATATTAAACTGATATTGTCTATGAACCTGTAATTTATAATCTATTTTGGAAACGAACGACGTGCAACTGTACAACTCAATGGAGCAATTTGATCAGCCTTATTCCGGGTTTCTACGCTTATTCTGAGATTTAAACTACAATCTTCGATTTTATAATCTAAGATCAAGATAAGAGGTAAGTTGGTGCATTGAGAGCGAGCGGTTGCAGTCAGATCTATGCCCAAATTCAGCATGACAATCACGTCTATGAGGTCTACAATTATGACATGTGTAACCAACTGTTAATAACTAACATAGCATTGTTAAATTCAGCCTAAATCTGAAGTCATTTGGTATTTTCAAATCCGGTAAAACGAGAATATTTTGCGAATGTGGCATTTAGAGGTCCGTGGAAAAATGCCTTAACTCACAACCAGCGTGTACAGTCGGCTAAGAAAGTGGTCTAACACTTTTGAACCTTAGTAAACATGAAATAGAGTCGATAAGTCTTGGTCGACCGCAAGGTCTTAGGTAAGGGCTGGTAGAAAGGTTTTGACTGCGTCAAAAGATCGACAGCGGCCTTGTGCCTCTGTGCTCTTGAGTAAGGTCTTGCCCTTACTTGGGCACGTATTTATGACCGAACAAAGTCGGCGATTGCGAACTTGTGCTCTTCTTCAATCAACTTTACTTTAATCTTTAATATTATCATCTGAGACCCAGCTGAGAGCGAGCACCCGCGGTTGCAGTCATAAATTATACCCAATATCAATAAGCTGATTCCTATCAATAGATAAATCTGAAGATTTCTATTTTTTCAAATCTGGCAATACGAGAAATACGAATGTGGCATTTAGATGCCCGCAATCGCAGACAACCGTGAAGAGACCTTAAATCACAACAGTGGTGTGGCGTCAAACATTTTGTTGGTAAAGATTATATTTTCTCTTATGTGTTAAAACTTATGTTTAAAAGCAGTATAATAAAGTTAAAATAGGCAAGCCGATGAGAATCGGGTTCCATTAACGCCACGCCACTGAATCACAACCAGCCCGTACATACCATGGCTCTAGGTCAGGATGGGTTGAAAGGATTTGTTCTCAAGTTTCAAAGGTTGAAAGTATCTTTGTGCATCTGTGTTCAGAAAGGCTGACAGATCCTCTGGGCTGCTCAGGGCCTTACTTAGGCACGTATTTGTGAACTTTTCCTCCGTACCGCGCACTGTGGGACAAAAATCGACTCTATAGAAATAGACTTATTTTTCCAAGGGTATTTTTTTTTAATTGAAATCCAATCCACTCATCATTCTTATATTAAAAAATGAATATGGGTGAATTTAGCTAAAAAACCGATGAGTAATATTTTTTTTATGAAAATGTTGTATGGAACATATACGAAAAAACGGAATATCTCAAAAAGTGCAAAAAAAACCGTAATATCCTCCCGCACGAATATAGTACTAATTATTTATGATTTTTTGGCGTACTCAAAATTTGCCGGCCAGGTGCACTTTTTTTAAAAAAAATCAAAAACTTTTTTTTTTTTGTTTGTATTTTGGGTCAATTATGTTGTAATTAGATATTAAGTTTGCAAGTAACGCTTGTAAATAAAACAAACATTGGATTTAGGTAGAATATATTTACAAAAATGAGTTTTTGATTAATTTTAAAATTAATGGGATGTACCATAATTTAGTAGGTACTATGAATACAATATAATCTTACATGCGAATAAAAATAATAACACAAAACAAATTAAAAAAATAGCCTAATATTTTCATAAAGACTGAATATTAAGTACTTATATCTAATAATCTATATCTTAGTTTTCTGCGTCACTTATTTCAGCATCCAATTCGGAATCAAGGTCTATATTTGAAGCGTACATCATTTCCGTTTGATGTTCTGAATTGTTTAGAAGGTCCAGGGTCTCAGTGAATAAGGTTTGTCTCTTCGTTTTATTTAGTGTTGGCCTCGTCGCAGTAAGTTTGGGATCCGAGGACAGAAAGCAACATATTGAGAATATCATGATTTGAATCCTGTCTACTTTTTTTTGTGAATTGTGTTCCCTGAATCTTCTAAAGTCTTTATTCCGGGCCTCTGACGCTTCTTCTGAGAGGCTGCCGATCGGTATACCTGCATTGTGGGCGATAATGTCCGCCCCATGCACCAGTAACTTATGTACGGTTGCGGACATATGATACCAGTTGTATAATTCCACATATTTGTTTACTGTTTCGTGGGCATAATCTCTATATTTGTTAACATCTATGACCTTTCCTGAGGTAATTGCTTGCAGGATTACAGCAAATCTCCTGATTAGTCCCTCATCCAGTCCTGTACTTACTTACTTACTTACTTACTTACCGTTTTACTGGGGTCCTGAAAAAACTTTCTCGCTGTGTTTCCATCATTAGTGGTCCCTGACCCCTGTTTGACAACATCTATCAAGAGGTTCAGTTCTTCCTTAAATAGATCTTGAATGATTTTCTTCCTTGATGCCATCTTTTCTTTCAACTCGTTTCCTCTCGCAGCCCATTGCTTAAAATCCAGGCGATATGCTATATGAAGAAGGCATTCCATTGTGTTGATTCGGGCATGTAGAGGTGATAACCCATATTCGTATATACCAGTATCTACAGGTTTTGTCAAAACTTTATCTAGAAGGTTCATCTCTGTGGGTTTAGCCAAGCATAAACTGCAAGTTGCATTTGATCTAGCTTTTGAAAGATAGGTGCAAATTTTACCGTCTAACATCGTCATTTTCAGCTCATGCTTCACTGTATTGGTTTTATGTTCTGTTGGTAGTAGATCTTCAATTTCCCTGTCTATATCCGCTTTCTGAGCAAGTACAACGGCTTCACTTTCCTTAATGAAGGTGAACTGGATTGGGCGACAATACGATGCTGAACAAGGCTTGGGATTCGTCCATACTGTCTCATTTCCTGAAGTTAATTTTAATGGTACCAGGGTGGTCATAAAAACACTGGAATCGTCTTGCTCACTGTCACTCATTTTTTGCTTGTACCTGCTCTGGTTTGAAGCACCATCAAATCCCCATTTAGAAATAAGTACCATCTCCTTGTCTTCTACGTGCTCCGGTATACTATCCAGTATTCTCTTTGTTGTTGTATCCAATAATGATTGCAGTGTTATTTTAGCTGACGAATCCGTTATAGTCACTGTTTCTTTTGGAGGATAGCAAACTAATTTAGCTTTTTGTATTTTGTAGTAAGACGGATACATATTTTCAGCACTTTCTCGAAAAGCACTCTCTCGCAAAGACGTATATTGCCATTTAGACAATTTGAGTGAAATAAAAAGACTAAGTGCCTTTTCAGGTGTATACATCGTGGAAGTTACTGGTTTCTTTGTCATCGTCGTCATTTCTTCTCTTAATTTAGATGCTGCTTCTGGGTTCTTAAGCATAAATTCAATTACTGCCGCAATATCATCGCGGCCATCCTGTTTAAAACGTTCTACTGCGGCACACGCCAATTCATCAGCGTCTTCGAATTGTAAGCCACGAAGTCGGCGACGGGGAACTTGCGCTTGCAGCCGTCGTAGTTCATGAAGCGCACCTTGCCGAACACCGCGCGCTCCATCCAGCCCTGGTCGTGCACGCCGCAGATCGACCACATGGAGCCTGCGACAAGATTTACTTGTTAGAATTTGCCCGCGATTTCGTATGCTCTGCAGACAACATTTTCAGCTATTTTTTATTAGAAGCAGAAAATCAGCAACAATTGTGCGGGCTAAAATTATGAATGCAAATCAAATCATATAATGTGAATTTATAATTTCATAGCATAAAATCTTATAAATTACAGAAGTTAATAAATTCTAGAGAATTGGCAATATGAGTTAACAAAATGAAAACAATACTTTGCCCATATAATTGTTATACATTTTCATTTATTACAATATGTTCTAGACTGTATTTCATATATATTATTGTTGCATTTATGACTTCAAAATTATTATACTGATTCTTGTTACTTAATGCATTTCAAACTTGTTCTTTGTAATTATTCGTATTGCTTATCTATCAAACCAATATTTATATGAATGGTTGCTGTCGTAGCTGCTTTTAGGCATTACGAACCTTCTAACTCACCTCATTTGAAGTGGGACATTGTACCCCCTCATTCTCAAGAAATTCTCAAGAATGAGGCACTCGTACAAACTCATTTAAATATCATGTCCTACCCAACACTAGTCTGCAGGGATGAAAAAATTGTTAAACCTCGTTGAAATTTGATGTGATTCAAAAATCATCAGCATAATATTTAGGAGCTAAGCTCTTGTCAGTGCCTTGTACCTTCTTTTTGACATCCTGATACATAAATCAGAAGTTGTAAAAACATTCTAAATGGTAGAAAAGAGGTTTGTATGTAAGCTTTTCATTGGTGCAATTATTTCTTTCCCAGTAAATCTAGTATACTTTGAGAGCATTCAAAAAGCTCTGGGTCTACTCCTGAATTTGCTGGCAGCGTATATTCTCAAAAAACCGTGCATCTTAGCTTATTATAGTATAAAATAGTCGTCTAAACTTACCAACATACCCATTAGAATCCCTCCCATCGATGCTGTAGTGATCGTTCAAGTATATTGCATTCTTGAGAGTATCTTCAGGGCTCGCGGTCCACTCCAGAATCTTACACCAGTATATCCTCAGGAAGCCGTGCATCTTGCCTTCCTTCTTCAGCTGCAGCTGCGCGGAGTTCCACAGGTCGTCGTGGCTCTTGTCCTGGGCTAGCTCGTCACGCGTGTACATGTGCGATCTTTTGTCTTTCCTGAAATTAATTCAAATGTCAAATTATTTTGACTGCAAAGAGATTATTAATGATTTTGATTTCCCATACTAGTTGTTTAGTTCCAAATCCGTCCACAATGACGCTAGAGTAGCAAGTGCGTATGAAATTAATTTAGCCGTTGCTTCATGCAGTTGCAGTCATGTCAACAACTAATTTCAAATCATTTTTATCGAAATGCTACTGAATACTTCGTTCTTTTGACATTTAATCAGCAGTGATCGTAAACTTGGTAGCATGTTTGGTGCAGCGATCATAGTAGAGTGCCATAGGCATGACAAATTTCAAATGAAATGATGGGTCAGGGTTACTGTCGACAATATATGTTTAATCCTTTAAATTGTTATTTTCCACATCTCTAGCGCATTACCATCATCGCTGCACCAAAGATGCTACGAAATTTACAATCACTGTTAATCAGGTATAAAATGATTTTTCTTGCATCATGTTCATATTTTTGGCATTATTATAATTTATTTTACAATCGCGAATGACTTATAAATTTACAATGTCAGTTGTCAGACACATTCTTGCCAGTAAAATATACACACTTGGTACAGTAGCGCCACCATTTTACGGACACTTTGACGGACACTTTGGATGTACAGAGATTGTCTTCCTTAACTTTCTATTCTACATGGTTTTAGCATTTACCAAAATGGAACCAAGGCGACAGGTTGCTGAGCGCGTCCTTCGTGGGATCATTCCTCTTAGTAGCGAACAGTTTGAGCCGCTGTTCCAGGAAACTCTTGAGCATCTTCACGGCCACGTCGTACCCCGGAGTAGCCCACGCTACCGGCCCCACCGACTTGTCGGCCTCGCGGGACTCTATGGCCTCCTCCCAGTCTATTGGCTGGACACAGAAACCACTTATGACCAAGGGGCGACTAGGATTCAATATCTTTTCCATACATTTTTACGAGTACCGATACGTTTTGATGGGTCTCTTTAAATATTTGGTTAGTACCAAACCTTTAAAATGTAAACTTTTTGATTAAGTACCATGATTGATTGTTTATATTGCTAACTCCAAGATATAAATTGTATGACAGTTTTCATGGATGTTCTGTCGCTTATATTCTTAAAACGTGTCTAATAAAAGGATGATTATTTTTTGATAGGTATATTATATTACGCACAGTCAAATCAACTTAAAAATATTTTTCTAAAATAAAATAAATACATTTTATGGTTGAATATGGGTAAATAAGAGGGTTGTTTGGCTACTAAATAAAATTAGAGATAGCATGCCCGTATGCCCGTATGCCCACCCACAGAAATTGCTACTTGTCAATGTCAATCAATTCAAAACATATTCAATCGCTTTTGACAGTTGAATTTTGCTAAAGTTTCCGCCCCTTTCATACAACACATGATTAATTATCTATGCTGAAAAACTTTCCAGGTAATATAACTGGTAGGCTTCATCTGTGGTGCAGATAATGGTCGCTTCTATTTTTTGCAATTTTTGATTTTCATATATTCTTTTCCACTAACAGAGAAATAGGGAAAAATTGCTAAAACAACTGGTTTGAATAAACCATAACCAAAAACACTTTGAATTCAATACATTTTTAATTCGTAATAATAATTTTTCCTCAAGTGTTTTAAAAGAGAAAGGTTTTCCCGTGTTCGGCTTAGACACATGAGTCTTGACTATGATAGAGGAAAAATATTTGTAATCCATACTAATCCATACCAATATTATAAATGCGAAACTGTCTGTCTGCTACCTCTTCACGGTTAACTAAACCGCTGCACAGATTTAGATGAAAATTGGTATTGAGACAGTTTGAGACTTTGAGAACGACATAGATATAGGATATTTTTTATTCTGGAAACGATCTCTTTCTGGAATAAGGAAATGACAAGGGGGCAGAAATTTGTATAGGGAATCAATCATTAAAACATAAATGCAAGATAACCAAAGTTACGAAATGGTGTTTAAAGAAGGATAATTGATTCCTTCCTGAAGAACTGGTGGGGGATTGCGCATGTCCCGGAGATGTGGAACGAGAGGGGGGCGTTTGCCTACCAGTGGGGTTCGTGAATTAAAAAAAAATTGTTTTGTGCATCACCTCAGGTTTAAAACAGCTCTTGTAGGGATGCTTGATGACCGGGGGAAACTCTGTCAATTAATCTTCAAGCTTGGAGTTGATTTTGTTCCGTATGCATCCTGCCGAGTACTCCTGCTTGTCTGAAGCCACCCACCATGGTACAATATTGTGAGCGTCCACCTGAAAATATAATAACAAAAAGATTAGGCAAACTAACTCATTGCAGCTTCATGCATTCATGCATTTACTAAGCAAAATATTATACTAGAGGTAGAGACGTTGCAGCTGTGTGGACAGTGTGACAGCACTCTTGAATAATACCAGAGGGCTGGCACTTTCTCAGTCCAGAGAGTCAGCATTGCTATTCCGCGCGGCAATGTTGCCAGCCTTCAGGGCTCCCTGCCATCCAGGAGGGACATGGGGCAACTTTTTTAACTAGTTTTATACATGTAATAATTAATTGTTATGCCAAGATATGTTCATTCTCCAGATGACTATAGTGATGAATACAAAATGAGAACTACTAAAATAACCTCAAGTAAATTTGTGGAGGAGAAACAGTCTTAACCATTTTTTGTAACTAATAGTAATCATGTAGAGTATCATAGGCATACACCGGTTTGGCGGGGGCAAATCTGTACTGACGTTTAATAGTGCGAGGACACATTAAACTAATTTTATTAGTTGATATCGATAAAAATGATGTACAACCGTTGGGTAATTTCAAGAAATTGAATGAAGAAGAAAACTACATACACAAAAATAAACTTTTTGCGTAATAAACTTTTTTAATATTTAATATAATTTTCATAATATACAATCAATTTTTTTTCCACATTTTCAGCCTTTAATCTTCGTCGCCTCGGTGACAATATCCATTTTAGCCAACTAAATGACCTTTCTAGGTCAACTGTAGTAATTGGAGCAAATTCAAACAATTTATAGTATTGATGAATTTCTGCTATATGACTCAGTTCTATTTCTTTTCCGGATACCAAATCATTTAATGTTTTTAAAGTTGAAATGCCGACGTTTTTGTCTAACACTGTTTGAAGTTTTTTGTGAATAATTTTGCCCTGAGGATTCAAACGTAATCTTGATATATGTACTTTTAACTTATGGACAATATTCAAACTGGCTTCTAGACTTAAATTTTGTGTTTGTAATTTTTCAATGGTACTTGGTATGATGAATAGATTGTTGGCTATCCATTTCAAATCGTTGAGAATGTTTATATCATTCATTGCCCGTTTTGCTTTTAATATACACGTTGATTCTTTGTAATTAAATGTCCGTACGACTTGCTTGATGGCTGGTAAATATTTATGATAGTAAATAGCCGCTTTCATCCATGTTCCCCATCGTATTATCGTCGGCTGTGGTGGCAAAGGAACGTTCGGTAACATTTGGTGAAATATTTTTATTCCTTTAGGTGATTTCAGAAATACCTTTTTTGTATAAGCAATTAAATTATTTACAGCAGGAAACAATAATCGCCCTTGTTCAGCCACCCTATTTACTCCATGTGCCAAACATGTGACGTGTACTAAATTCGAAAAACCTTTTTCAAATTCTTACCAGCTTTCAGCATGTAGGCTACGCCATCCGTAAGAAGCAACAAAACTTTATGATGTTTGTTGTGGTTACTTCCCCACAACGTCTCTAGGGCAGTTTGAATAAGATTTGTTATACTAACATTATTTACTTCCTCTAGACAAACGCTAGATATTATGTGTGGGGTTTTTCATTTTCTAATAGTGCTCCAACTATTACATTCCCAATCTGACGCCCATTGGCATCTGTACTTTCGTCTACACTCACATAAATTCTAGAATTTCCTAGTTTAGTCTTAATCTGTTTCATCGTCTCCTTATAAGCGATGTCTAAGGTCGTTTTTCTCAAAACTGATTCGTTGGGAATATATGTTACTGAACCATATTTCCCAAATATGCAATCAGATATAAAATTGATGAAAATGGGATTTCCCACCTGGGTCCATGGTATGTTGCAAGCTAAAATAAATTTTAGCAAATCCAGGTTAAATACGTTTTGGTTTTTAGCGACGCTGTTATGCCTTTGGCTTCTTATATGCCTTTGTACGGAAAACTTTTTTCGTGATATATGAATTTTACATTTCTTGCAAAAGTAAGTCGTACCTTTATCATCTATATCTGAATGGTAAGGTTTCCATGAAGATGAATGATCTTTTTTCTTGCGAGGCATTTTTAGGCGCCTTAAGAAACAAAAAGGTAGTTTTAATTGATCGGAATGCAAAATAATATGGTAGTACTGAATGAATTATTCAACGATTCAATGCTTGTGAAGTCAAATATCGGTTGTTTATAGTTGCGATAAGTATAAATGAAAGAGGTTTGCACATAGTTAAACGTATTCAAACTTAGCCATTAGTTTAGTTATGACAATGATGATTAAAAATTTATTTTTATCTATGTCGATAAACTTAGTCGATTTTTAATTAATCACTAGCACTGGTACATTTTAGCCCCCGCGAAACCGGTGTCTGATCATAGGTATTAACAATCGGCAGATGTCCAGCCATACATTCATCTACGACGTGACGTGACGAGGCAGCAAAGACAGACGCACAATATTTTTTGATCCACTGACCTTTAAATACTGTTCCTTTCATTATGAAAATATGCTGAATGTACATGTACAGTGACATGCATTTGCAATGTTCTACTTAAGAAAAATACCCCTTAATCCTTGCAACCACCTGCAAGACGTTCAAATGATTATCACTCTAAGGGTGGAACACGGCGAGTATGAGGCGACTGTACAGACATTAAATTTTTATAACTTTATAGAAATCTGGCTGACAACATAAAATAGAGCAATCCAATTTTTGGCATTACTAATCTGAAGCAATGAGGTTCTCGGTTCTCAATAGCTGTATAAAAAGGAACATTTTTCTTGAGCACCTTCCAGCCATCCCAAAGGAGCACTCAAAGGGTTGTAGTCGCACACCACCGCACCAATCTTGTGGTTGATCACCCATTGCGGCAGAACATCTTCTCCATTGCCTTCCAGCAGGTGAAAGGATATTTCTAGCGCCATGCAGTGTGCTGCTACTGTTTTTAAAGCTGGAAATGAGATAAAGACGATTTATTTAGATTACATTCACTGTATCATATTGTGAGAGCCAAGTATTTCTTCAACTACCTTTGCTATGAGACACAAGGACCCGAATGGAGCACTATCTACTACTACTGTCTATATTCAACGCAAAATAAACTGGAGACCGAGATCATAATACTATTTTGTTCACACTTGCCTGATCTTAAGAGGTGTGAAAGAGATAGCAGTAAGATCTTGGTTGCCAGTTCAAATTAAAAATGTTGATCAGTACTCCTCTTTAACAACTAAAATGTATTAGTCCGAGCATCAGTAGTAGTTTTTGAGACATATTGTTCAATATTCAATAAAGTTTGTTGTAGAAATACAAGAGCAAACAAATTCAATGTTCCATTACATAAATATTTCTACTACATATTTCTAGTACTAAGGTCTTACTGTTGTCAATACAAGATTCAATCAGGGAGTTGAATGAATCTTGTATCCACAACAGATGATGACTTAAAACTCAAAAACCACCTTGCAGTAAACAAACAGAACAGATGGAGTAATAGTTATTTCCATTTGTCTCACACCATTTGTGCACAGTAACCCACTGTTGAGACAATTAAATTATTTGAAAAATCTTACCTTTGATCAAAAAGTCGAAGTGCCTCACATCTCACAGAAGCGTCCAAGTATTTCGCTATCAAACAAAAACACACGAGGAGCGGGACCTCGATCTTCAGAGCAAGTTTCTGTGCGAACAGAAACGCCCAGTTATCCTGCAATCTGCTGTCTCGAGACATCCAGGAGACGATTGCCTCGCAGTTATCCATCACCATCTGCTTTTGAGATGTTATCCTAAGCCGTTTCTTAATGAATTTGTACTCTAAAATTGACTTCGCAATCCCATCGCGCTTCGCTTGCAAACTTTTGAGTGTAAGATTTGCGTTGCGAGCTTTTAATACGTTATTATTAAGTATTTTCAAATATGACAGCTTGCAGGTTGTGCCCAAAGAGAATATAATCACTACGTTTTTTGGTTGTGCCAAAGTCAGTTTTGCCGAATTCAGTTCAGTTTTTAGGGATTTAACTCTGATTTTTAATTCAAAACCAAAATCTGACAGTCAGTGTTGCCAGATGTGTACGCAATAGTACGCACGGCGTACTATTTTATGGTTGTGCGTATTCGCGTACTCATACGTCGTTTTGCGTACTATTTTTATATTTTAACACCGACAGCCTAGCTGTTACTCCACTTGACAGAAAATGTAATATTATCATGCGTTATTATTTCATCAGCTGAGAGCCAAAACAAAATCCAAAATTCGTGAAACATGGAAACGTGTTTTTTTTAAGGCCTCTGTTTATGCACCAGCTGCAAACAGAGGCCTCTCCTACTCAAACTTGAATTTGCATACTATTTTTAAGAGCTGCGCGTAACGGAACGTGAAACCCATCTGGCAACACTGCTGACAGTTCTCGTCTCGATTATTTCATCGAATAAACATTATTTCATACAAATATATGAATGAGAAATCGTGCAACCAGTAATATTAGGGTAAGTTTTATTGATAAAAATACTAACACTTAAACCAGTATGCAGTGATCACAGCGAAAGTGCGCTCGTTGTGGTTAAATTTTGGTCTTGAATTAAAAATCTGAGTATAGGTTGTTTATGTTTTGATATTTTAATACGTTGTTTACGAACCCAAACCCGCGCCATTTTTCTAACATCACATTGACCATGCTATAGCTATAGTAACTTAAAAGTAACACTTTTTATTGAAAACAGCGCCATCTAAACGCTGATTTTTATACAAGAAACGAAGTGTTGCCACAAAATATTCTGTACTAGTAACAATATGGCTTTGGCACTGCCATTTCAAACGTCAATCCAACTATTCTATCATTCTGTTTTATTTTTCTTTTAATTTAACCATGTCGCAGAATTAAAACAAATAAAAGAATGTAAAACGTCAAAAGAGATATGGGGAAAACTCAAATCCATACATCAGAGCACTGGTCCGGCGAGAAAAGCTACGCTGTTAAAACAACTCGTGCTAAAGAAAATGAGTTGCCAAGAGGATATCCGCGACCATTTTAATAACTTTATGGATGTCGTCGGAAAACTGGAGGACATGGACGTAAAAATCCACCCCGAACTATTGAGTATCATGATGCTCTATAGCCTACCGGCAAACTATGAAAACTTCCGCATTGCCATTGAGTCACGAGATGTGCTGCCTGGTCCAGAAGAATTACAAATAAAAATTGTAGAAGAAAACGAGGCCAGAAAGTAAACAGAACCGAATGACACCTCATCAAGGTCCGAAGCATTGTATGCTAAACAGAAGAGGAAGGTCGTCATTTGTAAACACTGTCATAAAAGGGGCCATACCACAGAGGCATGTTGGTCGAAGAAAGGAGCCACTCACCCACAGAAAAATAAAAGTCAAGAAAAGAACTTCAATGTCTGTTACTCGTCTGCAGACAGCATTTGTGAACTGTGGTGCAGACTTTGCCTTGACAGTGGCTGCAGTTCCCATATGACTGGCGAGGAAGAAAAATTTGAAGAATTAAGTCCTGAAGTCAACACTTTAAGTCTCGCATCGAAGAAACATAAATGAAAGGGCGAGGAAAAATTTGTATCACAACTAACGACGAAAAATATAACTTGAATGATGCGTTGTATGTACCAGAAATATCGACGAACCTCATATCTGTTGAGAAAATAACTGATAACGGTTACAAGGTACTATTCGAAAAAGAAAAAGCATCGATCACACAAGAAGGTGCCGTCGTACTACAAGCTTCAAGAAATAAAAACGGGCTTTATTATATGGATGTCAAAACTGAAGAATCAGCAAACTTTACAACAAAGTCACAAGATGAATCGATGTTATGGCACCAAAAATTGGGTCACATCAACGAAAAAGATCTCAAAATGATGGTTTCGAAGCAGATGATGAGAGGACTAGATTTAAAAGGAGTAAAGTTAGATACTTGCGAAACTTGTATAAAAGGTAAACTTGCATCCTTACCATTTGCCAGCTATGACCGATTGTCATCTGAAATTTTAGAAATTATATACAGGGACGTCTGGGGACCGTTTGAAATGGAATCGCTTGCTGGGTCCAGATACTACGTAACCTTCATCGATGACTTCACCAGATACTGTTGTATCTACTTTATCAAAAACAAAAGTGAAGTAATCGATAAATTTAATGAGTACAAAAGCAAAGAATTTGATGACCTACTAGCAAAATGTGGCATCAAAAGGAGACTGACAGCACCATACACACCACAACAAAGCGGCGTAAGTGAACGAAAAAACCGATCACTACTGGATAAGGCTAGATGTTTAATGATGGAAGCAAATGTACCCTCATGCTTATGGGCAGAAGCAATAAACACAGCCAATTATCTAATAAACCGGAGCCCTGCAAAAGCTTTAAATGGAAGTAGTCCGTACGAAAAATGGGTTGGCAGAAATCCAGCCGGAAACCATTTACACATTTTCGACAGCAAAGCATTCATCTTGGACAAAAGACGAAGAGGCAAATTCTCCCCTAAAGCCATAGAAGGAGTATTTATGGGATACGCCAAAAATGCTAAAGGATTCAGAGTCTATTTACCTGATCAAAACGATGTTGTAATCAGTCGAGATGTCAAATTTGTCGAAAAGATGTATTATAATGACACTCGTACTGGCGCAGTCCTTCACGACAGCATACGGGGACCTGAAAAAGAAATGGTGATACAACTTAACAGTAAGAATAATCATAAAAAATCAAACTTACCGATTCAGGATCCTCTTCACTTGACAGATATGTCCTCCTCAGTTGCTACCAACTCCGAAACAAATAAAAATGAAAATCTGTTACCATCTGAGGATGAGGGGGCTGAAACTGCTGATCAAGACCAAACTTCATTTGAAGAAGATGAAGGGGCTGAGAGTGATGGATACCAAACTCCACATGAAACAAATGAGAGAACATCGCAAAGACCCAAAAGAAATAGAAAGAAGCCTACATGGACAGAAGACTACCACTTACAAGACGATATGGAAGAAAGCTTGCTTGTGTCGGATATGTCATATCTGTCTGAACAAAATGAACCAGAAGACGACTACCACGACGCAATTAAAGCTGAAATAAGGGCACATATTAAGAATGAGACGTGTAAAATCACGAAGAAAACCAGTGGCATGAAACTCATTGACTCCAAGCTTGTTCTTAAAACAAAAATTGGACCGGACAATACGGAAACCAAGAAGGCAAGACTTGTCGCTCGGGGATTCACTCAAAGACCTGGAATAGAGTACAATGAGACTTTCGCGCCTGTGGCCAAGTTAAGCTCCATCAGAACCGTCGTTGGAATGTCTGTCGAAGAAGGCATGAAATTAAAGCAGATGGATGTCACGACAGCGTATCTGAACGGCGACATAGAGGAAGACATTACTATGAAGGTACCTGAAAACCTGGAAAAGTATGTGACAGAAATAGTTGTCGATGAGAGCGAAAAGAATGTCCTGACTATATACAACAAAGCTAAATATATGCTAGAATGTATTAGAAACATTAAAGGAGAAAAACTATGCAAATTACAACGATCCTTGTATGGTCTAAAACAATCCGGGAGGCAGTGGTACATCCGATTGGACACGGAATTACGTAAAATTGGTTTTGTCCCATCACAATCAGATCCGTGTGTGTATATACTAAAGAAAAGAGGAGCTAAAGTAATCACAGCCATCTGGGTAGACGATTTACTAATAGCTTACAACTGTCCTATGAAGATGCAAGAAATCCTAACAATGCTTGCACGCAAATTTGAAATAAAAAATGCTCGGAATTGATTTTAAATACCTTAACGATACAGTGAAACAAATACGGTTGGAATATTTGGAGACCAAGAAGATGGCGGCTGATTTACTGACGAAGGGCCTATCAGGGCCACGGCTCAAGGAGCTGATGATCCACTTCGGGCTGACATAGAGTCGCGAGGAGGAGTGTTGGTATGGCGCGACCTCTATGGTTGTACATCTCTGACGGTTATCCGTCAAGCTTGTTCTGTCGCAAAATTCTTCTTAAGAGAATACGTTATTATGATAATTGTTGTTTTAAATAAAAGGCATTGTATTGCAAACGGTTTATTTATATTCCACGCCCAACACGGAGCGTCACGACCGGCTCCCACCGACGCGAGCTCGAAGGCCCGCAGGGCGAGCCCACCTGTATTGTAGCTCGACTGAGAACCGCAGGCCCGAAGGCGAGCGTCAACCCGACGCAAATACACCCGCGTGCAGACCCCTTCTCCTTTTAACTCTCCTTTCACCTTCCTTATCAACTCGAGCGATTCCTACGTCTACAATTACACAGAATCCAAGTACTGCCGATAAAACACACTGTCCACTGGGGCCTTCGTGGGGCTCTGCTAACACTGGATTTTCATAGTTACGGCAGAGACAGTTTTAAAACATTCCAGAAATAGTAGTTTTTAGCGTTTGTTTTGTTCGCAGCGAGGGGTGCGCGAGTCCGACTCGCACTTGGCCAGTTTTTTATACCTTCTGAAATGCAGGTTTAATTGTTTTGTTACTTTGTAAGTCTCCGATGTTTTAATGTAGCATGGCTTGAACATGGCACTATGATCAATGTAGGAAACAAAGTATTTATAATGTATTTAACTAGTTATTATATTTTCAGGTGTACCTCTTCATCGGTTTCCTGATCCTGAAAAATATGTAGAAAAGTATAAGACATGGATATATAATATTGGTGGAGTGATGCTGCCATTTGTATCCTAGAAACAGATTGTGCAAATTAGCAGTCCCTGTATTGCACCTGCCAGGTAATATATTGTAAGTAACTAAATATACAGGCTGGAGGAGGCCCAAACCTGAAGTGGGGTCATGTTCTTTTGAAAACAATATACCTATGTAGGTTTCAACATTTTTTTTTAAGTAGGATTTCTGAAACTTCGTCAATGGAATCATCATTTCTTAAAAAGGTAATTTCACATTTTTTAAAACTCATTCCCTAGAAGGGCTTAATGAGGGTTGAAAGTTAGTATTGGGAACGTGTAAATTTTAAAGTATGATATCAGAGACTTAACTACTAGCGTATTAACTACTAGTGAACGCAAGCGCACAACTCTATTTTCATGAATACGGCCGTTTTTAGGGTTCCGTACCTAAAGGGTAAAACGGCCCTATTACTAAGACTTCGCTGTCCATCCTTCCGTCCGTTCGACCGTCAGTCCGTCCGTCTGTCCGTCTGTCTGTCTGTCAATACCACTGACTCATTGACCAGCCACACGGCGTTTAGGGTACCCAAAGGGTAAAACGGGACCCTATCACTAAGACTTCGCTGTCCGTCCGTCCATCCGTTCGACCTTCAGTCCGTCCGTCTGTCTGTCTGTCAATACCACTGACTCATGAGAATCAAAATATTCTTTATTCAAGTAGGCCTAGGTACAAGTACTTTCGAATTGTCAGTTACATTGAGAGAAGTGTTTGCTGGGAGAGATACAATATGATCCAACATTTATTGCAAGGATTAGGGAAAACCCAGAAAAACCTAATCAGATCATTTAATTAATTAATTGACCAGCCACACGTCGTTTAGGGTACCCAAAGGGTAAAACAGAACCCTATTACTAAGATTTCGCTGTCCGTCCGTCCGTCCGTTCGACTGTCAGTCCGTCCGTCCGTCTGTCTCTCTGTCAATACCACTGACTCATTGACCAGTCACACGGCGTGTAGGGTACCCAAAGGGTAAAGCGGGACCCTATTACTAAGACTTCGCTGTCCGTCTGTCACCAGGCTGTATCTCATGAACCGTGATAGACTAGACAGCTGAAATTTTCACAGACGATGTATTTCTGTTGCCGCTATAAAAACAGTATAATTTTATGTTTATCTGTCTATATCAATAACCAATATAAAATGATGGAACACCGTGTACATTTTGCTTAGGAATAGGGATCCGTTAACACTGGATTTTCATAGATAAGGCCGTTTGTAGGGTATATTTTGTACGGGACCCTCGGTACCCGAGTCCGACTCGCACTTGGCCGGCTTTCTTAGCATATATTTGGTACGGAACTCTCGGTGAGTCCGACTCGCACTTGTATTATAAATTTTAGGGTCGGCTAGCGTCAACCCCCACACGGAGAGTTCAGCGACTGCGAGTCAGAATCAAGAGGCATCGCACCTGAATCCAGTACAGGTCGTGGAAATACTGAAGCTTGGAAAAGTGAATTCGTCAGACATACGTGAGTTTATGTCCACATGGATACTTTCTTATGACCGACTCTCTTATTTGTCAGAATAGGGTACTTTCCTCATCTATCCTATCCTATATCCTATATCTGGCGGCACGGCAGTGCCCCCGCCAAGTCGAGCAAAACAAAGACACGCCGTACCATCTTTTCTCGAAGCCATTCACGTCATTTTCGACCCCCTGTAATTTATTTGCTGATGAAGTTAGAAGCCTGAATTTTCAGTAACCAAGAGGGCATAATACACCTTAGGTATATCCCAAATTACAGTCAATTATAACTTATAGTTAAAGATTTATTGCAAGTCAAAGTTCCTTAATTTTGTCAGTCACCCACTCACCGATCATAGAAATTCTAAGGTACTTCTAGCAGATTTGCAAGGTTCAAATTTTGAACCCTATTAGTGTTTAGTCTGTAAAGCACTAGAAAACTTAAACATTCTGCAATTTCAGTCTAGTATTCCAGATATAACAGCCGTAAAAATAAATTTGTAATTCAATAGAAATGTATGAGATTACAAACTTACATTTGCACCTCAGATAAACAATACATTTTTTCGTTACTTAAAAGCGAAAAAAAGGAGGGGGAAGGAAGAGAGTAAAGAAGGGGGAAAAGAGGAGGGTAAGGTGGGGGAGAGCAGTAGGAGGGGATGGTGGAAAGAAGGAGGAAATGGGGAGGTGGAAGAATGGGGAAGCGGTGGGGCGGGAGGAAAGGAGGGGGAACAAAGGGGGAAGAAAGAGGAAGGTGGAGAACGGAGAAGATTAAAGGATGGTAAGGGTGAGTGGAAAGGGGGGAAAGGAGAAGAGAGGGGAAGAGGGGTAGATAAAAGACAAGAAAGAAAAGACAAGATACCAAATACCAGTAATAAGATATCAGATATAAGATATACCCGAAAAGAAAAAAAGAAGGACTGCCTACAAAAAGCGATGAGATCCCATCAAAAATATAACATGTAAAAAAAATACCAAGTCTCGCAATCTTTTCTACCACAAAAAGTTGTGAGATATTATAACCAAGTCGGTTAATTTATTTAGTAGTACCTATCCAGGGAAGGATCTATCCCACACCTTTGTCACTCATAAATGTTCACCGAACTAACAACATGTTATTGTGACGGTTAATTTATTCAGTAGTACCTAGCCATGTGAGCATCTATCCAACACCTTTGTCATTCATAAATGTTCATCGAATTAGTTAACTAGCAACATGTTATTGTGACCGTTATAGTGACCGTATCAATATTACACGTCTTCATCTTTTTAATAAATAAAATGACTTGGCCATCGCACGGCAACATAATTAAATCTCCTTTCGGGCCAAGTTTACGTTCAGAGGGCTAATAAAATTAGGTAAGGTTTGCTGCATGTAGTTTATTGCCGTGTGCGATTGGCCAAGTCGTTTTATATATTAAAAATAATTTGTACATTTTGTTGTACATTTTGGACTTGCGATCATCTCTGAATGATAAACATTTTGTTACAAAAGTATGGTTTATAAATAAGATAAATACATAAAACGAAACGAAAATTCTTTTTAACTATAAATGGAAAATCATCACTTTTTGTTAACTCTGAAATTTTATTCCGAAGAATAATAAAGAAATAATTGATTTGAAAGCCATATGACATGTTAGTACCTGTTTGCGTAACTGGATGGCGTTAGTTGTAAACGATTTTTGTTCTTTATTTTCAATAATTTGTGCATCATAAAAATCATCATCATTCACGGATGAAACGAATTCAAGAAATATTAATCATTTTTTGAAATGTCATGTAAATTTATACAGTACTAGCTTGTGCCCGCGACTTCGTCCGCCTTAAATTCGTTTATCGCGGATAAGGGTATTTTTCCGGGATAAAAAGTAGCCTATGTCCTTCCCCGGGACTCAAACTATTTTCATACCGAATTTCATCCAAATCGGTTCATCGGTTTAAGCGTGAAGAGGTAACAGACAGACAGACAGACAGACACACTTTCGCATTTATAATATTAGTATGTATTACGACCGCATAGGAAGAAGGAATACAGATGGTCATCGCTAGATGGAGTAACTGTACCTCCGTTCCAACAGTTTTTAGAATTTTTGTCTGTTTATCTGTTTGTCTGTTTATTTTAACACGCATCACGTGACAACGTGGAAACGTGTAAATAAGCGACTGAAGAAGGACTCTGCCAAATTAACTCTAAGTTTAGAAGAGGGGGTACGGATATTAACATATTAAATTGAATAAGTGATTTAATAATTACAACAAACTTAAACGTCAATAAATTAATTGCCACACATTGCACAGTGCCATGTTCCGGCCAGGTTCGACTTGGATTCACGCACTGAGGGCACCGTTCAAAATATACGCTACAAACTGCCGTATCTTTGCAAATCCAGTGTTAGCAGATCCCTACTCCTAAGCAAAATGTACCCGGTGTTCGATCATTTTATATTAGTTACTGATATAGACAGACAGACACAAAATTACTCTGTTTTTACTATTTTTTGTTATAGCGGCAACAGAAATACATCATCTGTGAAAATTTCAACTGTCTTGCTATTACGGTTATCACACAGTGGACAAACAGACAGACGGACGGACGGACAGACAAACAGACAAGCAGATTGACACACGGATAGCGAAGTCTTAGTAATAGGGTCCCGCTTTACCCTTTGGATAAGGAACCCTAAAAATGACTATACATAGTTTTGAAGTGGTAAAATCAATACACCTATCAACACGCATATAATTGCAAAAATATCTTCTATATTATACATATAAAAGGAAAAGTCCTGACTAACTGACATATCAACGCAGAGCCGAAACTACTGAACTGAGAGACTTGAAATTTTCACAGTAGACATTATTTATAACGTAGGCAAGAAGTAAGAAAGGATTTTTGGAAATTCATCCCCTAACGGGGTTCAATTGGGGTTGAAAGTTTGTATGGAGAACCTGTTATTATTTGAGTAACTGTTATAATATTTCGCGTATAGACTCTTCATTTAAAACTAAGAAAACAAATTTCAGCATTAACATTTTGTATGGGGAACCTCTGATACTATGAAATTCATCACTGAAAGGATTGAAATAAGGGCTAACAGTTTGTATGAGAAACGTGTGATTCTTGATTGTACATTTAAAACTGAGACAACAAATTTCGTTGAAAATTTCGTTTCCTAAATGGTTTAAATAGTTTTTAAACCATTTTTTTTATTATTTAATTTATCCGTTTTTTTCAGTATATATATATATAATGTATTTTTTTTTAGTTAGTGGTATATAAAGTACTGCAATTTTTTGTCAGTATTTATAAAAACTACCTAATGTTTAATAATATCAATGGTTAAATCTCAATTGTCCAATTTCCTACATCTGTTTTTATTTCAAATTACAAATATATAAATAAGTAATACGAGAATTGAAACATATATTCCGTTACAAATATATGTAGAGGCGTATTAAAGAAGGATTCTTTGAAAATCGAGCTTTACGCGGACGAAGTCGCGAGCAAAAGCTAGTACTTTTATAAAGTTGTAAAAATGAAATGTCTGTCTGTCCACACGGACCGCGCAAAGTAATTTCCTCGCGAGGCATTTATCCTTACTAATCCATACTGTTATTATAATTATGAAAGTAACTTTCTGTCTGTTTGTTTGTTACGCTTTCACGGCTAAAGCGCTGGACCGGCTGGAAGTTTGGTAAGGAGATAGCTTCAATCCCGGGGTAGAACATAGGATATTTTTTATCCCGCGACACATGATAAAAGAGTTATACGCAGACAAAGTCTATCAAAAGCTAGTAGGTTATTATTATACTTAGATTAGATGTCACCAGTGGCGTGCACTGGGTTTCCGGCCAAGGTAGGCAGTTTTTCTGTGCCTCTATGGAGCCATGGTCGTTCAGTTCTTCAGGTTAGGTAGTTTCTCTATGCCTGTATGTAGCCATGGTCATTCAGGGCAGGCAGTGCCTTTGTGCCTATATGGACCGCATGCCACTGAATGTCCTACAAAAAAAATCTTCATTCTGTAAATATGCCCTGCAGGCACTTTTACATGTCTACCTACTGGTGCTTCCCAATAGGAGACCAGTGTACTTCTTCAAAAGTACTTTTGTGTACAATAAACATTCCGAAATAATAAATTTTCTCAGTTATTTATATTTTAAATGCAATGTGTATTTTTTGTGCAGATGGTTGTACAAGTATACGAGCCACCAACCAACCATACTACCATCCTACTCCACTGCCTCTGAACATTCTGGTAAGGAGCCTGACAAATAACACTCGATATATTAATTAAATTTGAACAGTATAGTGAAGTTGCTAAGCTGCAAGCCTATTCATCCCCTGTGCGCGAGGAGAGTGAGGTGAATATGACCAAGTATTGCATGCTTAACGCTCTACACCGCTGCTTAACGCTCTACACCGCTGCTTAACGCTGCGTATACACGCTGCGCTGCGGTGACGTAGCTTTATGCGCCACGATTTCTTTATACATTTAGCCGCGTAAACGCACCGTCAGCGTTTTTTGAGCAGAGGTGTGGAGGGCATGCGATAAAATCGTGACGCTTACGGCATGCCACTGCGATTCCGCACCGTCACCGTATTTTAAGCATGGGTATGGCCGAAGCTTTAACTGATCAGCAAATAACAACTAAAAGAGATGTAGGTACTTGGTCATATTCGTTCATTGCGATTTCGTACCGTCACCGTATTTTGAACGGCGGGATGGCCGAAGCTTAACGCTACTTACCAGGGCTTGTGTGGTATCGTTTTCGTGTAAAAGATATATCAAAGTGCTTAAACATAAAACACACGTTCTTTTACGCGTTTACATGGAACCAAGCAACCGTAGAGAAGCCTGCAGATATACCGGATCCATCCAAATCAAATTATGTTTTATTTTTGAGAATCGTAAATAATAAAATAAAATATGTATATAATGTTTTTTTTTTCAGAATCCCAAAGAGAAAATGTGCAGACAGAAGAAAAATCAAATCAGTCTCAAATTTTGCGTTCCAAATGCAGTAAAAAGAAAAAATCTGTAAAAGGTATGGCCTGTACAATTTTGCTTAAGTTTACTTAATTTCCAATCCTACACTCACAGCACTAAACATCATGCATTTGTCATTGTAAATAAATCATTAAATGTTTTTACATAATTTTATTTGTTATAATTTGTATTCAATGTAAAGTGTGAGAATATGGTATTTTAATTGTAAAGTAACATATTCTCACACTTTACGAGTACTTTCCGAGCATATGCATTGGCATATGCTCGGAAAGTACTCTTTTGTACAGGACACAACATAGACGACATAAAGTGCTACTTTACCGTACACGTCTATATGTATGTCGTGGAGCGTGCAACGGAACGTCAAGTCCGAACAGATTTGGGTGTATTCGGAATGAGGTTGTGGCAACACTGATTTGAGCGGGAAACCGACGAGAACCGTTGGCAACACTACCAGCTGTCACTTCAAAATGGCGCTCGAAACGCGCGGGAAATGTTCGATGACAGTTGCTTTGACAGTTGACGTTGGCGGGCCCGGAGCTCACTTTTCGATCAGACGCCGGACAGTGCGGTTGTATTCCTAACATCATTCCGACTTCACCACGTTCCGTACTAGAATCGTAATCTGTTTTCATCCGTGTTGTGTTTGGTTATTTTGCATTGATTGTCAATGAAATTAATCGTAATAAACGTGAAGAGTGTAAACCCAGTTTTATTTCGATAAAATATCATGGACGAGTGTGTTAAAAGTACCGAATCTCCACCTACCCCGCTCGACCTTCCGTCATCAGGCGTGGGATTGAACCTTACAAGGACCGGAGCTGATGATGGCGTTGAGCCGCGCGCTGAAAGGCCAGGCCTCCGCGTGGCTATCGCAAGTTTCATTTCACGGAATGACCTGGGCAAATTTTAAGGACCTGTTCACTGCAAGGTACGAATGTGCGGAAACTGCTGCTGCATTTTTGATTAATTTGCACAATGGTAGACCTAAAGACAATGAGTGTTTGGCTTCCTACGCGGCTTCGTTGATGTCATTCGTAATGTCTAAATGGAAAAACCTTACCGTGGAGCAGATTGCTGTATCGACCATCTTAGCGCACATCTCTCAATTTGAACATCGGATCCAACGGTTATCTTTTACGCAAGATATTACGACAAGGAACCGTATGCAGCAAGAATTGAAGGCTGCATCGTTTATGAAGCGGAAGTCATCTAGCCAGAACGATCACACCCACGATGCAAAGAGATCCCGTCAAAATACTGAAGCACCACCTGTCAAATGCTACGTGTGTGGAAAAATGGGTCATAAGGCGATACACTGTCGCTCAAGAAAAGGAACAACACATCAAGATGTTAGATCGAAGATTTCGACTGGTGATATCCCTCCTAAGAAGACATCGACGGCGCCCTCTGTCACCTGCTACGGGTGCGGCTCCGTCGGCCACTACGCGAAGAACTGTCCACGTGGAAGAAGCGGAGCGGCGGAGAGCAGCACCAGCAGCGCCACGGGGTCGTCGCAGGAGAAGCGGGTCAACGTCTGCGTGGTCAACACGCCTACTGGGATGCTGCGACATGCTGGTGAGCAGTTTCTTTTTACATATGACTCTGGAGCTGAGTGTTCTTTAATTAGAGAATCTGTAGCATGCAAATTTCGTGGGCAACGTGTGAATAATGTTGTTACATTGACTGGTATAGGGCAAACTGCTATTTGTAGTACAGTTCAAATTTCATGCCAAATTGAGATTGATGATATTCCTTTGGAGGTAGTTTTTCACGTGTTACCCGATCATTGTCTGCATTATGATATCATGCTTGGACGCGAGATGCTAGCCTTAGGCATCGCAGTACATATGTCAGCTGACAGATTGTCATTTACTCGATCCAAAATTGTCAATAGGTGTGACACTGACAAACCCAACATTGACTTTGACTCTCTTGACACCGATGTACCCTCAGAATTCAGAAACGAGTTAGTAGAGCTTTTAAAATCATTTGACAGTTCATTTACGAACGGTGTCCCTACTAAACGCGCTGATACTGACCCTATGAAGATACGATTGAAAGATCCGAACCAGACTGTGTACCGACGTCCCTATAGGTTGAGCCCCGATGAGCGTAGCGTAGTTCGTGGTAAAGTAGATGAGCTTCTTAAGGCGAATATTATCCGACCCAGCTCGTCACCATTCGCCAGTCCGATACTTCTAGTAAAAAAAGAAGGACGGGTCTGACCGAATGTGTGTCGATTATCGCAGACTCAATGATAACACGATACCCGATAGGTTCCCCCTCCCCCTGATTTCAGACCAGATCGCCCGATTACACGGTGCACGTTATTTTACCAGTTTGGACATGGCCTCTGGTTTCAATCAGATACCAATACATCCCGACTCTATTGAGTGTACTGCGTTCATTACTCCTGATGGTCAGTATGAGTACCTCGCTATGCCCTTTGGTTTAAGGAATGCACCATCAGTTTTTCAACGTGCCGTCATTAAAGCTCTTGGCGATTTGACCAGTACGTACGTGGTCGTCTATATGGACGACGTGCTGATAATTGCGGATAGCCCACAGCAGGCACTTGAACGACTGAAGGTAGTCCTTCAGACACTAACCAGTAAAGGATTCTCACTCAATGCTAAAAAATGCTCCTTTTTGAAAAATACTGTAGAGTACCTAGGTTTTGAGGTCCAAGACGGTGAGATTCGACCCAATCCCAAAAAGATCGAAGCATTAACTGCTTTACCTCCCCCAGAAACCGTTACTCAGTTGCGCCAATTTATTGGCTTAGCCTCCTACTTCAGGCAGTTTGTGCCTAAGTTCTCACAAGTCATGGCCCCTTTATACTCTTTGACGACCGGAAACGGAAAACTTAATTGGAAACCGGAACATGAGGAGATAAGGCGTCACATAGTCTCTATCTTGACCAAAGAACCCGTTTTATCTATTTTCAACCCCGATCGCGAAACTGAGCTTCATACAGACGCTAGTGCCGTAGGTTATGGTGGCATCTTAATTCAGAAAGTCGAAGGCGTACCACACGTGGTTGCCTACTACAGCCACCGTACCACGACCGCTGAGTCAAAGTACCACTCATATGAGTTGGAAACTCTCGCGGTCGTGAATGCGGTGAAACACTTCAGGCATTACCTGCATGGCCGGAAGTTTGTTGTCGTCACCGACTGTAGCTCACTGAAGTCGGCACGTAAAAAGCTCGATCTAACCCCTAGAGTCCACAGATGGTGGGCTTTCCTTCAAAGTTTCGATTTCGACATCGTACATAGAGACGGAAAGCGTATGGCGCACGTGGACTTTTTCTCACGAAACCCCACCCCCCTGAAACCCAGTAAGACATTCGATAAGGTAGAGCTTAAACAGATCAACGTCACTGAAATATCTCAAAATTGGCTCCTAGCGGAGCAACAGCGAGATAGTGGCATCGTGAAACTCGTAGGTGACCTTGTTGATGAAAAACTAAACCCTGACGTGGCCAAAACGTACGAACTTCGTTCCGGTATGTTGTATCGCAAGATACAGCGTTACGGAAAAACTCGTTGTTTACCTGTAATCCCTAGATCGCTACGATGGTCTATCGTTCATAATGTGCACGCGGGACTGATACATTTGGGTTGGGAGAAAACTCTCGAGAAAATGTACGACTTTTACTGGTTTGAGAACATGTCAAAATTTGTAAGAAAATTTGTTGATAATTGTGTAACATGTAAAGTTTCTAAATCTCAGTCAGGCAAAATTCAGGCAGAATTACATCCTTTACCCAAAGTAGCGATCCCTTGGCACACGGTGCACATAGATGCTACTGGCAAGCTCAGCGGGAAGAGTGATGCAAAAGAATACGTCTTTGTTCTCATAGATGCATTCACAAAGTATGTAATTTTGCATCACACTCACCACATTGACACACCTAGCAGTATTGAGGCTGTGGCAAAAAGTGTGTCGTTATTCGGTCCCCCAACGCGACTCATAGCAGATCAAGGTCGCTGCTTTGCGAGTCAGGAATTCCGTAACTACTGCAACTCGATCAAAGTTAAGTTGCATCTGATTGCCACTGGAAGCTCACGGGCTAATGGCCAAGTAGAGCGAGTGATGTCGACCCTAAAGAATATGCTCACTGCGGCCGAAACGTCTGATAGGTCTTGGCAGGACGCTCTTCCTGATGTGCAATTAGCCCTAAATAGCTCATTCAATCGTGTGACTCAATCAAGTCCGTTGGAATTACTCATAGGCAAGGTGACTAGGCCTGTAGATGTTATGTTGACTGACGATGTAGAGCAAACAGTTGATATTGAACGGGCTAGGTCGACTGCTGTGACCAATATGAAGAAAACAGCTGACTATGACAAAACACGTTTTGACCAATCAAAAGCTAAGATCGTCCCATTTTGCGTAGGTGATTTCGTTTTACTAAAGAACGAGGAACGAAATCAGACAAAACTAGACCCCAAATATAAGGGACCATTCAAGGTCATTGAAGTGCTAGAAAATGATCGGTACACACTTAAGGCTTTAAATTCTCGACGCACTTATAAGTATGCCCACGATCGTTTGCGAAAAATGCCCAGTAATGATGTTATGATAGAAACTGATGATGACAATGATGATGATGTGACGGATGTAGATAGAGATACTAATTGACCACTATTCAACATTGTTTTTATTTTAGATTGTGGTATCTTAGTTCGGTTATGCATCACTCGATTTAGGTGATGTGTTATGTTGCTTGACGGAGGCAACTTGGGATATCGTCACTCGAGGGAGTTGGCAAGGACTCGTCACTCAAGGGAGATGGCATGAGCTTTTATCACTCGATTTAGGTGATAATAGCGACCATATGCGCTCGATGGAGCCGTATTATGGGTGAGGTACTTAGCGGCGGATTGATACTTTTTGCGAAAGTAGAACGAATATTGTCATTTTGAGTAGTGTGAATACTGGTCAATGGTTTGATTTCTGTGAACTAAATTGTAATGTGTGGTTTATTGCTTGAAAATAAAAGTTGTGATTGATTATTAGAGTACTCATTGAAGTTACTGCAAAGTAATAGTCTAGTTACTTATTTTAAGTATAGTCAGGTTGGCCGAGACTGTTTGATATTGCGGTCCTTCTCTCTCTCTTTCCAGTTACATCACACAGGGACGTGTGACGTGTCAAGATGGCCGTGTCGTGGAGCGTGCAACGGAACGTCAAGTCCGAACAGATTTGGGTGTATTCGGAATGAGGTTGTGGCAACACTGATTTGAGCGGGAAACCGACGAGAACCGTTGGCAACACTACCAGCTGTCACTTCAAAATGGCGCTCGAAACGCGCGGGAAATGTTCGATGACAGTTGCTTTGACAGTTGACGTTGGCGGGCCCGGAGCTCACTTTTCGATCAGACGCCGGACAGTGCGGTTGTATTCCTAACCTCATTCCGACTTCACCACGTTCCGTACTAGAATCGTAATCTGTTTTCATCCGTGTTGTGTTTGGTTATTTTGCATTGATTGTTAATGAAATTAATCGTAATAAATGTGAAGAGTGTAAACCCAGTTTTATTTCGATAAAATATCATGGACGAGTGTGTTAAAAGTACCGAATCTCCACCTACCCCGCTCGACCTTCCGTCATGTATATATGTATGTATGAACGCTTCTTTTTTAATGACTGACTGTCGACTATAATTTGATAGTTCTTATCACATCCGGATCCCCGAAGATGTCGTAAAGCTCGTGGTTGTACCGCGTTCGCCACTGTCCATCTTCCAGCACTTTTTTTATTACAGGCGGTCGTTTATCTTTACAACAACTGAAAGAATATAAATTGCTGCTAAAGCAACTACAGAAGTGCAAACAAGCGAAAAAATATTTCAAACAAAGATATATTCTGGCGAAAAAAATTAACAAAAACAGCTGTATTAACCGATCTCACGAAGAAAATGTCATCATCTGCCAAGACATTTTGCCAAATGCAATTCTCACAGAGTGGGAAGAACAAACAAGGCAGAAGATTCACACTCGAGGAGAAAATAATGGCCTTGTCCCTTTACAAACCGTCGCCAAAATCATACAGGTTGCTAAGCAAGCTATGTGTTTTGAAAAACCCTGCAAAATTTGTTACGCAAGCTTTCGTTAAAAGCTGGGGTTAGTGATATTATCTTTCAAAATTCATGATTTTTTGCTTTATTAAAAGCTCATTCATGTAACAAACAGTAGACAAAAAGAAATTCTCGAATAACTATAAAAATAACTAAGATATAGGCCATCAAACATTTCATTCTATCTCTTTCTAGCAAAACAGAACTTAATATGGAGTTTATATGGCCGGAGTGCACCATGACGTAACAGTGCACGTCGGACCTCTCTGTTTAATTAGTAGTTTAAAATGCCTATATCTTGCGTATTTCCTGGCCGATTCAATTTAAATTTGACATTTTAAAATCGTTTTTACGGTATTTTGATATTTAGTTAAGAAACGCGATAAAAAAAAAACATGCATGTTCCCTATTGCACCAGGAGTATCTTATGACAAAAAAGACAGATTGATAGGGTTTGTAGATGACGGCGAGAAATGCACAACAGAATATTGTGACCATGTATTGGTTTTTCTGCTTAGAGGGGTCGTCAAAAAATATAAGCAACCAGCGGGCCTATGATGGATGCGTTTGTCGCGCGATAAATAAATGACATCGCTGCCGTCACCTTCTGACACTTATGTGAGTGCGAGAGTGACAGGCGCGTTATCATATCATTTATCGCGTGATAAACGGGACCATCATAGGCCCGCAGTAGCCTATTATTACTGCCGTGGAAGCACAAAGACTGTGGAATTAAAAACAAAAAATTTACAAAAAAGTCCAAGAAACGGGACTAAAAATAGTAGCCACTGTGGCCATTAACAGTTTAATTAAAGAGACCAAAGAAAATTACTTACGACGTGGACAAGAAATGAGGGAGGAGTTTTTTGAAGTTGACGGCAACAAAATATTTCACATATACGATCCACCTCACTTAATCAAAGGGATCCGAAATAATTTGATCACGAAAAATTTAAAATATGTCGTGAAAGGAAAAACGCGTGTCGCCAAATAGAAGCACATCGTAGCGTTATATAATCGGTCCCTTGGATATAAAGGCGCAAAGCTAGTGCTAAAGTTAACAGCACAACATGTGTTACCCGAACACATACCGAAGATGAGGGTGAACAATTGCACTCAAGTATTTAGCAAGTCCGTTGGAGTAGCACTTGGATACATGGCAGGTATACAGGGAGGAAGAAATTGCATCTGTATCTGTATAATTATACAAGCCAATGTAAAATTTTGTATTATTTTTTTTTTCATTTAGTGGGCCGTTTTTTTCTCATATTACACAACTATCGATATCGATAAAAAAATGTTTCTAACACTAGTTTGATTGCGACAGTCTTTTGTTTTGCTATGGATTTTCCGGGCTCTGGTAATCCCGTTCGGTATGAATCGGATGGAACTAACCTAAAGAATGTGGACAAAATGGGAATGTGGACGACATGGGAATATGGACGAAATGGGAATGTCAACGAAATGGGAATGTTGATGAAATCGGAATTTTGTCAAAATAGGAAGTGGACGAACTGGGAATTGAGTGTGGATGAAATGGGGTTACTGGCGAACTAGAAAGTTGACAAAATGGACGAAGTGAACCTAAACGTTATAAAACTCTAATCATCTTTGCGCATCATGTAAAACGCATCCATTTTAAATCTAAATGTAGCTCGTGTAATTTGTTATTTCCAGAGCGAAACGTGATTAAACTAGTTCTGCAAATAGGTAGAAGGATTACTAAAGTGTCTGAGTATACAAAGTTACATAAGTGTTTTCTGTTTCTTTATAGAATCTGGCGCAATAGAAAACGAAAGCACCGATACAGCGGATTTACTTATATTTTTTGACGACCTATTTGACAGTGTCAATGGGAGCTTCAGTCAAGTGAGGGAGCGGAAAATTTACAGAGCTGCAGTTACCCCAAGATCACCTCATCATAAACTGTGGAATGAGAGTATACCAGTACGCAAATCTATGCAATTTGAAAATGCAAACAATAACAGGAGAGTGCCTTCCCTTTCAACTGAGTCAAAACTATTGAAAAATTTATATCAGTTGTAAAGCATTTATATTCTGAAGGAGATAACTCCCTATTGCTGCGCAATATCAACCAAGATCCTCTTGAAAATTTCTTCGGGGCAATTAGAGCTCACGGCCACAGTAATTTAATGCCCACTGCGTCTGCATTTGAGGGTGCTTACAAAACACTATTGATTAATAATATTTCTTCTTCACATTCAGTTGGATCAAACTGTGAAAAAGATGACAGTGTCTGCCTACAATCGTTGAAAAAAAAATTGACGAAATTTTCTGACAGCGAAATGCCAACTGAATGTGAAGAGGAAATCGACCCTAGTCATTTGTGTATAGAGAGTATAAATGCAGACGCTTTAATAAAAAGCATAACCCCTGAGGCTGTTGAACGAACTGCAGCAATAGGGTTTTGCAGTGGTTGGATAGCACAACTTGCAAAGAGACACATTTTTAAAACCTGTGACACCTGCAAAAATGATTTAGAAGAAATTGAGCTACAAAGTTTTCATGACTTCATAAAAAAAAAGAATATCAAGGTAAAAGGTGGTTGGGTTATCTAACCAAAGCTGTGTTCAATTATTTTGCCCAAGCGGAACATATTTGTATAGAGATTTTGAAAGACCACGCGAATAAAAAAAAATTACCCATTATATGAAACTTATACGAAACATAAACATTTGCATGTCATTTATTACATGCACAACACACAGGGAATCGCTGTGTAGATATCTAGAAAACAAAAGCACAATGTTTTTTATTTATAACTCGTGCAAAGACAAAATTATCTTTTGGGATATAAATGACCCTATGAAAGTCAAAGCGAATCTCCACTACCTAAAAAATAAAGGGAGAAAGAGGACGAGGCAAAATATAAATTAAATATAAATGGGAAAACATTTCTAAAATGAACTTTAGAATTGCAGTTAAATTTATCATCTGATTATTTATTTAATAATAACAATAAAATTTATTAAAAACATATTACAGCTGTAATGACTACGGGCTAAACAATTATTTATTTATTTGTTTCATATGTCACTTACAGTAAAAAACTCCAAACATGACACAGGTAGATTTGAGAACATAAATAAATTGAAGTATCATAAAATACTGTTAATTATAATTAATTATCACTTATTGTACTCGAAGCCACGATTTTCTCGAGATAATTCCCGGCAGTGGCTAGAAATCTCGGCTCGGAGGTCGAGAAGAGATCAAGAGTTTCGTCCTGGTCCAATATATTGTTAATGAGCCGCAGGGAATCCCTTCATGTCCCATAATTTAATTTGTACTAATTTCATTTGCCATAATGGTCACTGGCTATAACCTTCATTTGCCCTAATATCACATGCCATAATTATTGTGTGCCATAATATTCATTTGCCATAATTGTCATTAGCTATAATATCACATGCCATAATTTTTGAGTGCCATAATATTAATTTGCCATAATGATCACTGGCTAGAATATTACATGCCATAATTTATGAGTGCCATAATACTCAAGTGACATAATGTTCAACATCTCTAATATTAGATACCATAATAACACTTTTCATAATATATATTTTCTATAATGTTCATAATCCCTAATCATTTATGCCATAATAATCATTTGTCGTAATTTTGAAAAAAACATACAAAAACCGGCCAAGTGCGAGTCGGACTCGCGCATCAAGGGTTCCATACAAACTTTCTCTTGACCTAACCTAACTGGCCGGTTAAGTTAAGTTTGCACCTGGTATCTACGCTATAGATGTTCATTAAATGTTTCTGTTTTGTTTCTTACGTCAACTGGGGTTACTTTGAACAAGAGGGTAACATTGATCACTCATTTTTAATCCATAAGAAATTTGTTTCTGAACGCGTTTATGAGATTTTATTTTTAAGGTTGGCAACCTCGTTAAAAAAACATCTTTGGCGCGTTAAGAAATACACTCCTTATAGTTTAAACATTAATGATCAATGTTACCCCGTTGTTGAAAGTAACCCCAGTTTACCGGTACCTCATTTGAGGTAAATAACAAAACAGAAACATTTCATGATCAAATCAATTTTAAATGAATTTTACCGTCAATCATCTCATAAAAAATGAATAAAACTAGTATGTACAGTTTGCTTACGCGACGTAGATAAGTTCGGTTGTTGGAGTATTATTGCTTAGGTGAATAATTATTTGATATATCTTTCATTAACCATAAATTCAGCTTATCTATTTCACCTTAAGGCAAGTCCGAATTGGGTTTGGTTATCTACGACGACGAGCGAAGCGAGGAGGAGTGTTAGGTTGAACTGCGACCCTAACGAGCGAGCGAAGCGAGCGAGCCGCTGAGGTATATATCGAGTCTTGCCTTTTGCCTTGTGTACATTACAATTTCTTACTCACTATTTAACGTTATTGCAGCCGGCCGAGTTGTGACGACGTAGCGTCAGTGCGAAGCAATAGGTACCCTCAATGATGAATCGTAACAACGATACATATAAAAATTTGGAAGAGTGATGATTCTTGCTACAATCGGTAGTAAAAGAAAGATTGGGACGATCAATTTTATGTGACTCAATATGGACCCGTTTTAATGTTATGGTTGACAAGTTTATTGAAAATTATGAGTACAAGCATAATCTTAGTGACGACATTATGAATTACGATGTTCTGGAAACTGTTCATTATGAACCCGGTTGGTAGTAGTACAAATTTATGATATAAAAAATTATGAAGTTAAAAAAATCGGAAGTGTGATGAGTCTCGCTACAAATCGGTAGTAGAAGAAAATTTCGGATGATTGATTTTATATGAGACAAAATGGGCCCATATGTTTTATTCTTTTGTCAAAAAATACGTGTCCAATATTTTTTTATAGTCTAACTGACGAATTAATTAGTATATTGATTTTCATACCCCGCCATCATGCCTATTATTAAGGCGTTTGAATTTTCTGGCACACGATTTTGGAACACTTGTTAATAGGGAAAATTTAATTCATGGCAAATGTATTGTTATGGCACCTAACAATATGGCAAATGATTATTATGGCATATGAATCTTTATGGAATATTAAATTATGGCATATGAAAATATGGCAAATGATTACTATGGCATATAAATCGTTACGGAATATAAAGTAAGGGCAAATGAAAATATGGCAAATGATTATTATGGCATATGAATCTTTATGGAAAATAAAATTATGGCATATGAAAATATGGCAAATGATGAATATGGCATATGAATCGTTATGGAATATGAAATTATGGCATATGAAAATATGGCCAATGATTACTATGGCATATGAATCGTTATGGAATAAAAAATTATGGCAAGTGAAATTCGGGCATAAGAGATTATTTCATATGAAATTCGGACAAACGATAGAGAACCAGAGCGCGGTGGAGCGCGGGAGGCTAAGCAGAGGTTGTTTTCGGGGAGACGAAGACCGTGTTTAGGTATTGGGGGTGCGTTTAAGGAAATCTGTGATAACAGGTAACTGTTGTAATTATTTCCTCGCAGTAGCCAAAGAAAGAATTGTACTAAAGTAACATTTCGCCGTGCTTCTAATGTCTGGTAGCCTACCATGCCTAGCACGTAGGGGGTCGGGTAAAGAGAGGGATAATAATACTACAGTTTCTTAAACAAGTATCTTGCAAACGTTTTTTGTATTTTTTCACAGTATGAACCAATATGATATTCTGCCTGGTCCCCTTGCAATATATTTTTTGTAAATAGCTATGTAATAAATTCGTAAGATAAATAAGGGACTTTATTTTTTAGGTTACGAAACAAAATTCAAAGTCATTAAATATTTAGTGTAAATAAAAGGTGCCAAAATACATCACGGGGCCAATGATTGTACTTTTGGTCCATTCGTCGAATTATAGCTTGATTTTTTTTTCATTTACTTGGTTCGGGAATATGTCGACGTTTTCGGCCTTCGTCAACGTTATATATTCCGAAAAAACATCATATTCAAATGCCTTATATCGCTCGTCAACTAACAATGGTTCAGAGTTCTGTTTTTTAAGATTGATACAAGTCATCAAATCTTGCGTTAAATCATTTAACGACCAAGATTTAGCTGAAAGACGGACTTGAAATTCATTTGAGCTTGACGGAGGAGGTGATTTCGAGCATACAACTGTTGGACGAGATTCTTGTCTTGTTTCATCTACGGAGGAAGGTAAATTAAAATGAAATGGAGTTATTGAATGCTCCATTCCATCCATTGTTATTAAAGAAGATTCGGACTTAAGTTTTCTAAGTTTATGAAAAGTATTTGATGTTATTTTGTCTTGCGTCAAATCGCTTAATGCCCAAGACTTGCATGGAGCATACAACGAAAGGGGCACCACGCCGTCGGAACAGGTCGGCGGTATCTCAGGTGAGTTGCGTGTTTCAGGAGGTAGAGGTAAGTCTACAATGCCGGCGAAACAGATCGGCGGTACCTCAGCTGAGTTGCGTTTCTCGGGCAATATAGGTAAGTCTACATCAATGGCGGAACAGATCGGCGGTACCTCAGGTGAGTTGCGTCTCTCAGGCGATAGAGGTAAGTCTACAACGCTGGCGAAATATGTTGGTGGTATCTCAGCTGAGTTGCTTCTCTCAGGCGGTAGAAGTAAGTCTGCATCGATGGTGGTATAGGTTGGCGGCATCTCGAGCAAGTTACATTTCTCAGGCAGCTCTGTGATTCTACGGCAGAATAGGTGGGTTGTGTTGTACGTTGTACTTTGCGACAAGGATGTAGGAAAGCAACAGCATGATGTGTATATTTTTTTATGTTGCAGGTATCACTCTGTTAGCTGCTTGTCCGCCGCCGGTATTGCAGTCTCTTGACATTTGGCTGCAAAAATAACGGTTATAATTATGTGAACTCACATTACTAAAAATAGGATAATAGTGTAATAATAAATATAACTCACTGGTTCATGATTTTCGCCAAATATTTCTCGATATTCTTCTGCATTAGAATGTCTTAATGAAGTAACATTATCGCTTTTTTCCAATAACTTCATTATTTTCTTCCCTCTTGCACTTTTTCGATACGGTTGTGGCATTTTTCTGGAAGAAAATATAGTAATAACTGTTTCATTAACAAAAAAATGATCCGAAAGTATCATCATCTACGTTGCACAATAATGAAATAAAATAATAGTAAGTAATTAACTCCTATCTACATTATTTATGTAAATATGATATGAAAACCAATAACTTCTATCTACAATATTTAGGTATAACTCACAATGGAATACATTATTTGAAGTAATTATTACAATAGTTTTCCATGTTTATGTGTAACAATAACAAACTTCAATAAATCATTATAAATGACAATTAATTTTACCAAAAACAATGGACTTTCGAGTCGAATCTACTGATTAAAATTAATAGAAAATTTCTAGATAATTTTATAGGTCTCATATTTTATGAAGAATAACAAATAACCGACATCTAAATTTTACTACTTTCACACCACCCCAGACGAAAAAATAGAATAAACAATCAGTAATATTAATTCCTAAAATTAATCACATTTCTCATCTAAAATCGGTTACCATACCAAACGGTAATTTTATGCTTGTCAAGTGCAAATACCTTCAAACTTTTATACATTTAACTTACCGTTAACTGCTTGAAACACATTCATCACATCACTAATCACACAGTAATAACTATTATTTACATTCAAAACTTTATAAAGTAGGCACTTGAACTACTAACTAGTTGCAACAACATCAAATACGGAACATGCATGAATTTTTTTCATCGCTTTTCTTAACGAAATATCAAAATACCGTAAAAACTATTCCAAAAAGTGAAATTAAAATTAAAATCGGCCAAGATATACGTATGATATAAGCATTTTAAACTACTAATTAGACAGCGATTTGACAGAGAGGTCAGACATAGACTGTTACGTCACAGTCCACTACGGTCATATAAACTCCATATTAAATTCTGTTTTGCTAGAAAGAGATAGAATGAAGTGTTTGATGGCTTATATCTTGGGCATTTTTATAGATATTCGAAAAATTCTTTTTGTCTTCTGTTTGTTACATGAATAAGCTTTTATTAAAGCAAAAATTAAAATTCATGAATATTCCCTATTGTCTAAAAATACTGGAAATTTACGCCTCCCTTCCAACTTTGCAAGCGGTGCAATTTTCTCTTTCTAAAATGCATAGTATCATATCTATGCATCTCACTTTGTTTTAGACTCGAACCATGAGCGAGCGACGCCTGCGGCCGCCGGTCAGTACGCTGCGTGCAGCGACACGTCAAGGATGTATGACGATGCTAGGGTAGATAGGAGATAATGTCAGCAAAATATATATTTTTTGTAAATAGTAGGTATTTCCATTTGTATTTATAAAGGTGCGTCCACACTTGTATTATTTGCTCGTATCCGATCATCGTGCCGTGGCATGACTGCGTATCGCGCTGCTTGGACGCTCACTGTCGGCATTCCGTATCATTTGCGCCGCCACGTGAAGAAACGCGTCCACACTAAGCCGTAGCGTATCACCGTATCCGATCACCGCGCCGATCATTTTGCTTGCTGCAGTTTGGACGCTAGCCGTATCGTTTCACCGCTCCGATCATTTTGGCATTTCACCGATCATCATTTTTCGCGTGATCGTTCTTCTGTAGTAGCGCCCATGCGTCGGCGGCACCGCGCGCGTAGCAACTAAAAATGGCAGTTCTTTGGAAATTCGCCGTAACACACCTGCGCCAGCAACTCAAGCCACGCCTCTCGGCCATCTCTTCCACGCGTAGCTGCAATGTAAGAGACACAAGATGATCGGGCAAAAACCAACTCGAGATGGATCGCGGCGTATCATGACCGCGTAGCATGATCGCGTGTCATGATCGCTACTGTGGACGTCGCACCGTCGCGATCATGCCGCGCTTGTCCGATCCGAGTGTTTGATACGCGTAGCAAAATGGATTTCGAGCGATCAGAGCGGTGCAAACGCGTGATCGTGACACGCGATCATGCCACGCGACGATGATCTGATACGGGCAAATGATACAAATGTGGACGCACCTTAAGATGTTGGTAGCAATATATAAAGGTACCGTGACTTAGTCGGTATTGTCATTTATTATTATGTGGCTAAATAAAAAGAGTATCAAACCAGTCTCTTCAGTAATGATGCCAAATTAAATTTCGAGCATAACCAAATATAAATCTCGAAATCGTCAAAATGTTAGTTAGGAGTTCATGGTACTTCGCCGTCGAAATTATCCTTTTACTGCACAAACTCCGTAGTTAACCATTTTCATAGAATACCTATCCTACTTTAATGCTGGCCACTTGAAATTGAAGTAATAATTAGATAGATTATGAAATGTGTCAGGCAAAACATCATTCTGGTTGCAATTATTTTCATAGCAGTTTAGTAACGGGTAAATGCAAAATAATAAACCATGGATCTGGTTTTTATTACCAATCACAAAGGCGGCCGAGCAGTTTTATATAACGGACACAAATATAACTTCGGGTATGTATACAAATAAAAAAACTGGATATACAATGTTGCGATGTGTAAATAGCTCCGAGCAATGCAATGCATCTATAACAATAGATGAAATAGACGGAAAAGTTGCGAGGGAAAGTGAACATGTCTGTCGCTCTCATTATGAAGAAAACATACGTGATGTCGTAATGGACACTTGCAAAAAAGCTGTTTGTACGGAAATGTCACCAGTACGAAAAATATTCGAAAAAGCAGTTGTGGAAATGCATGACGTCGACCAGGAATTTATCATGTGTTCAAACGAAGAAAAAATGGAAACATATACGTAGAACGAGGCTTAAATTTTTGGGACTGGCAAAATCAGAATTCACGGTTTTAGAAGATGTCAGAATTGCAAATATAATATCACAATTTTTTTTATTGATCGATGATGGAACCAACGACAAGATGTTGATATTTTCAACTCTAATTAGCAGGCAATACTTAGAAAGCAGTGCGGGGCAAGAGAAACAATATTTCGGAGATGGTACTTTCAAAAGTACACCCAGACCATTTTACCAAATTTATAGCATTCACATGGATGCAAGTCCGGATAGGAGATCAACTAACGTGATTCCAGTGGTGTTTGCTTTACTTCCTAACAAGAGGGAGGAGACGTACTACAGATTGTTCTCATTTCTGCGATAAACATTGAATATGACCATTGACAAATTTAAATGCGACTTTGAAACAGCAGTCATAAATGCCTGTAAAGCTGTATTCCTTGATGTTCAATTGACAGGCTGTCAATTCCATTTTGCTCGTGCTGTGAATAAAAAAGCTAAATCATTGAATATGGTAATCAATGAAGAACACGAAATTGTAACATTATTTGCGAATTTGCCCCTTGTACCAGCAGCTGAAATAAACAATTGCTGGTTGGGTATCCTCGATATGGCTCCAAATACACACACAATGTTGATTTTTTAAAAATATATGGAGAGACAATGGATTCGATTAGGTGGATCTATCATCAGCTGCGCTCAAGATAGGCATTGCACAAATAACCCCGTTGAAGGGTTTCATAGACGCCTCAACACTTTAATGTGATTTCTGTATAAATTAAAATCGGAAGCAAAATGGCAGGACTATCGAATCAAGAACTCTCTATTACTGTAAATAGAGAGTAGCAGTAGGAAACGGAGGGAAATATATTTCGACAGCCAGTATCAGCAACTAAAGAGGGAACTGAATAATGGGGTCATAACGTCTGTGCAGTTTTTGAAAAATGTGTGTCTATTGAAGAGACGTCTACATTAATTAAAAACCTGTATTTGTGAGTGTGCACCGTAGGTACAATAAACTTGTTGTAAGGTAATATGTTAGATACTTAATAAAATTAAAAGAAAAGCAATTTTTATAGCATATATATTCTTTTATTTTTAATTAAAGCCGTGGTAACCTACTAGTCTATTTCGAAAATGTAGGGTAGAGCGGGGCACATTGAACAGGAACTAGAAATTACCACGTTTGTGGACAATTTTTTACTCGTGATACACGCATGTATAAGTCAACCATCACATCTCTCGTCAACATCTCTGTGGACACTCGAATTTAGGAGAGCGGCAGATTGATGGAGGTAAAAGATCGGTGGATAATATCAAATAAACAATCGTAAAAAAATTAGGCATTTTTGAAAAAATGCCTAAATTTAGGTATTTTGAGGTTGAGTTGTTTTGATATTTTGTCATTTCTGCCATTCGGTAATTGAAGGAATTGTGCATTTCAATCTTCAGGCATTTAGAGAATTATGCCGTTTTAAGTCAAAGTCATAATGAATTTCGTTCATTTTAAGAATGTTACAATTTAACATTTAGGTTTTATGAGCTCATGGTAATTTGAAAATAGGGAGTATTGGCAAATAAGGTATTATGAGATTTAGTGATTTTAAGCCCAAAGCATCATGACGTCACTGAAAGAACTGCACACATACATTACTGTACATTTATTATAGCTAAACAAATGCTCAGAAATAGTACATAGCTAGTAAATAGATGGCGCCCTTTTGAAGCCTCGACAAAAGAGTAGAGTTGCCAGTCTATCTATTGTATGTATATAGTAGTCTTTGCACGTGACAGCTGTCAAATATAACGGTGTGACCATAGTCAAAAACAATTCTACTACACTCCACCAAAGAAAAACAAAATCGACGTTTTATCCAATAAATTAAGGACAATGATAAAATACAAGTTGGAAAGAGATAAAAATACACATTTTCATTTCTCCAGCTAATATTAATTTCTTGATACAGCATTAGTCTATCTAGGACGCTTTAATTACACAAACAAATTAAAATAAATAGTGGAATCATCGAGAGCGTGGAATTGCATATGTAGTAGTATTGTTTGTTTACAGGCATTCTATATTTGAATTTTCTATTTTCTTGTACTATCAGCGTACAAAGAGGTTGTTATATATCGAAGAACTAAAAACAAAAATAATGTCAGTGTGAAATTGTCAATATTATTTACGTTGTGCGTATATTTTTACATCTGATTTGATTGTATTCTCAATTAATTATTGTGTCCGCCCGTACGGCTACGAATAATTTCTATATTTAAAAAAAATATGGCTGTAAGTAATTTTGGTCCCATTGAGAGTCAAAGTAAGCAAATAATTTTCAACTGTTATAAATATTTTGAAAATGAACTGACGAAAAATTTAAACTTGCCTTACACCGCTGCCCAGTTAGTTGAAAAAGCTACAGGTGTTTGTCTCTCTACTGTTTATAACATTGTGACTGAGAGCAACAGCGAGAAATTCGCAAAAACAAAGAAATTCACCTCCCCGAAGAATAAGAAGTTGCGTCCTTGTCCGTCATCAGCAGTAGACGATTTTGATCAGGAAGTCATCCGGAGAACTATATACAATTTTCATCTGTCCCATAAGCAATTTCCAACCTTAAAGGGACTCCACTCTGTGTTAAAATCCGATATAGATTACAAATTTGGCATTTCCACCTTACGAAAACAAATACAAAAAATAGGATTTAAATGGAAAAAGACCGAGGACAACCGAAAAATATTAATGGAAAAACACAACATACGACTGCTAAGAATAAATTACCTTATCAAAATTGCGGAATATCGATCTCAAGATAGACCACTAGTTTATACTGATGAAACCTACATCCACACTTCACATGAGTCCGGAGAAGCTTGGACCGATGGAACAGAATTTGGTGTAAAAAAACAAATCAGTACAGGCCAGCGGTTAATAATAGTGCACGCAGGAGGAAAAGATGGTTTTATTCCCAACGCTTTGTTAATGTTTAAGGCAAACCAAAAAACGGGAGATTACCATGACCAGATGAACTTTGTCAACTACGAAAAATGGTTAAAAGAAAAATTAATACCGAACCTCAAACCGAATAGCGTACTTATCGTAGATAATGCGTCCTATCACAACAAACTTTTGAATCGTGCTCCAACGTCAAATTCTAATAAACAAGAAATGATGGATTGACAGAATACAACATTTCGTATAACCGGTTGATTCATACAAAACCAGTTTGTATGAATTAATTAAACAAAATAAAGAGCGGTTTCGCGAGTACCACATAGATGCAATTTTAAAAGAACATGGCCACTCCGTATTACGATTGCCACCGTATCACCCGACATTCAATCCGATCGAAAATATTTGGTCCATGGTAAAAGGATATGTAGCAAAAAGAAACGTTTCATTAAACATGCAAGGCATTATGAGTTTAGCAACTGAACGAATGAATACCATCACTGCTGAGGACTGGGAAAATATTTGTCACCACGTCGAAAGTGAAGAAAATAAATATCGATGTCAGGAAGGAGAAATGGATCAAATAACAGACAATTTTATTATCAATACTTGTGACAGCTCCGATGAAGAACATGATAGCGAATAAAAGAAAAAAACAGAGGACTACTACTTATTCCACTTCTTGGGTATGTCATTTTATTAAGTTAAGAGAAAATTATTCTCCTTTTGTTGCAAACGGTACAACCACTACAAATGCAATTCCATCTTCTCGATAATTCAACTATACCTAATAGATGGAAAAATATAATAACAAATAAATAAAAATATACTTAAGAAATAGTATATGTATAGATTTAAGTTAATTTAGTACCTAATCAAAAATGTTTGCTACACCCGACAATGGTCCTTGTAACTAGACTTAAGTCTGTAACTTGGTTGCAATAAATATATTATCTTATCTTATTATAGTCAATGAATTCAATGATCGATTGCAAAGCTGATTAATAATATATACCTAATATCTTTAGCTAATATAATATGTTTCTACAGTGTGTACGAAATATTTAATGACCAATTAATTTTGTATCCTTGACATTATAATTTTACTATAAATATATTTTTTAAATTAATTATTTAACATTGGACTAGGTATTTTGATAAGAATTATTTTATTTGTGATTGTTCAGTTTATTTTAATTATACTGTAATAATATTTTAATAGGTTTATATTCTTGACATTGTATTAATTTATTTATTAACTCTGACGTTATTGATTTTTGGACTAGGTGTTATGGTTTGGATTATGGTATTAGTCATTTGTTTAATTTACTTTAAATTTATTGCATTATTATAATAATTCGTTGACATATGGGAACTGTATCTGAAACGTAGCTATTATTATTGTTATTGTTAAATGAATGGTTTCAAACACAATCATGTATTGTATATGAATGAATAAATAAATAAATAAAATAAATCTTCTTTTAGTATTCCAAACCGGGATACCCAACGTAGAGCATAAGCTACGTAATCATCCAGACAGTATTCCAAGCAAAGCTACTATCGGAAAAAATACCGATATTAATAGATTTGCTACCGATATTTATACTGTCTAGATGATATTATCTGGAATAGTTGTGAACTAATTGGTTCGTAAATTTTAAAAAATAAAACAATATAAAATGCGTAAGTTGTATTAATAATAATTCGTTTATTATTTACTATGTCCAAGATTAGTTTACTTAAATGGTTCTTTTGGCATATTGTTCGGAGCATCATCATCATGGGTGTCTTCAACATCTGTAGAAAAAAAGTCACATACATCTGTACAAAAACTAAAACCGGCCAAGAGCATGTCGGACCATGCTCAGTGCAGAGTTCTGCAGCCGTTCATACAAAAAATGCACTACTGACAGATTAAAAAACGTGATATGAAAAAGTGCACTAGCAAAAGAGCGTATCTCCACGGCACTTACGTCCTTTTGCTGAGAAGCGCAGTTTTTTGGCAATAACTCGAAAACAGTACCTATATCCGATTAAGTTGAAAATAATTTTCGTTGAAAGTATTTATTAAGTTAATCTTAGTATTTTTTTTCCATATTTTTGGAACAAACCGTTTAGAAATAGAGGGGGGGGGGGGGGGGGAAAGGCACAATTTATGCTACTTTTGGAAATATATAATATATATTTCCGAAAATATTCACTTAATCAAAAATGTATACAAGCGGCTTATACCAGACACCTACACTCCAAATTTTATCAATATAAATAAATCATGTAGTATAAGAGTAAAAGCCTGTGACATACGGACGGACGGGCGGACGGACATGACGAAACTATAAGGGTTCCGTTTTTGCCATTTTGGCTACGGAATCCTAAAAAGTATCTTTCTAATAATACCAGCTGTAGGCGGAGACCGAGCGAGACATGCAGGTTGTCCGTTTCGAAACCTATTAAATAAGTTTCTGTCAAAAATCTAATTTCTTTGAACATCCATCAACTACTCACCGAGACGATTCTAAAAAGCCCAAACTCGGTAGGATTGCATTATTTTATTACAGAGTTCCTATGACCACCTTCCCGCTCCATCATCAGATCCGCTCGATGGTATCATATTATTATATTGTCACCGAACTTACATTAGTATGCCAAATCTAAGCTCAACCGGAAAGCGGGAAGTAGATCAAATTTAACTTACAAGATTTGATTACAGACCAACAGACAACGGGACAGGTGAAAGTAAATGTCTTATACGTCCTCGACGAGAATGTACGAACGGCATTATGATTCAGAGATGATATGAATAGATTTACTTGTTGAGTCCGGGAAATACTGCAGAATAAGGTAATCATTGCACGCGTGACCGTTACTTTTCTCAATGCTCTCCATCAAACAGTCGACCTTGCAGAAGGAGACAAATTGGCAGGATTTGCACGGTATCCGGTCTTCGGTGAGAGGCAAGAAACATTCGAAGCATACATTGAATTTGGAATCCTGTAATAAATCATACATGTCTCAATGAAAGTCCACAGTTCGGCTTTGTTACATTATGCGGGTAAAAAGAGACAACGTAAACTTATCACCAAATTTCAACTGATTATGACAATGCCAACAATCAACACCTCAAATCATAGTTTGCTGTCGTTAGTTATGGCCTCGTGTACACACTCTAGCCGCCTGGTCTTCCCAATTCTAATGAATTTTATTTCCTATTGGCGGAATCTGGTGGTTCTCACCCCGAGTAACCCCATTCAGCCTGTTACGATCGCCGGTACAGCCGAAAGGCTCTGGCCATATGCCATCTTCGTCAAAAAAAAAAAGTAATGAATTTTAAATCTTCTTGGAATAAAACACGAGTTGCATTTGTATTGCAGTGTTCGACATTAAAAAAAACCGGCCAAGTGCGAGTCGGACTCGCTACCGAGGGTTACGTACAAAATATATGCCACGAACGGGGTCCATATTGGCTCTCATAAAAAAATTATTCCTATTTTTAATTTTAGTACCGATTTTTGTTCATAACAATCACTCTTCATATTTTTTCCTCATACTTTTATTTTACTACCATCGGAACTCTTAACAGTCAGTTATCATATTTTTTTCTTAATAATGTCATTACTAAGAAATGTTAAAACTCATTTTTTGCAGACAATAATCCTAATTTTCCTATTAATAATGGCATTCATTAGAAAATATGATGAGCATGGAAAGCTGAAAAACTTCCGAAACGTCGGGAACTCAAATGAGATAATAATATATTTTTATTTTATAATATATATTTTTATATGAGATATATAAAAAAATTGTATGTATTTATTGTTTTACAATAAATACAAACAATTTTTTTTTCCTTTATTATGAAACAAACCTAATCTCTGTTACTTCCCTGGAAGTGGTTGGGTGGATTGTTCTTGTATGTAAACCAGTATAAATACAACAAGCAATACTTTTTTCGGTACACAAAAAAAAAAAAACCTCGAAGGCCAGGCGGGAGCTCGCTACGCTTCGTTCCCGCCTTACCTTCTAACCTAACCCGGCCACGTCGGATATGCTCTGAAAAGTTTTGCTCACTCGCTTCGCTCGCTCTTAATTTTTTGTTCAGGCCGGTAACCTGAACCGGCCAAGTACCTCTAACAGTACATTCAACTCTATTCCGTCCGTGCACATGTAAATAAATTCAGTAGTAGATTGTTAACCATCAAGGGTTGAAAGTGACCCATTTCACCCGAGATATTTCGAGGAGGCTAAAAGTTCTAGGGTGAAATGGGTAATTTCACCTGATTTAAACACTGCTTTTCATTTCGACTGTGAGGCAAATAAAATAATAATCATCATCATCATCACTCATCATCATCATCATCACTCATCACCGTCACCGTCACCGTCACCGTCACCGTCGTCGTCGTCGTCGTCGAAGTACAGTTTGAGCAATTCTTTATAGTTAAATTGACAGCTTATATATTTTTTTAAACTAATAATGGCCATAGACAATTTTTACTTTTTAATGTGAAGGGCTGCAATACGATCAGAAATTTTGGCCAATCTGATGAGGGTGGTTTGTTTGTTTTTAATTATTCGTAAGTAGTATGTAGCTGGCCCCAAGTTTTTTTTTTCAGTTTCATAGAAATTTGTATGCGATTATATGGCTTTCTTTTAAACCCTAGGGGCTAAATGTACTATTTTAGTCTCGCTTCGCGAAGCTAATATGACCTACTTTTTGAGCAGAAGTGAAAAAGCTATTTTCCACCCGGTTAAATACCCATGAAAATTAAACTTTCCAAACAGGAGAAATTAAAGTTCATTTACGTCATACCTGGCCATAATGTGAGTTTTACCGCACGCTACACGTATGGTATCGCATTATGGCCAGATGAAGACGTAAAATTGTGTACTCACCATGGGCAGTAAAAAAGAAAGCCCTCTTTCGCATATTTACAACCCTCGCCTGCGGCTCGGGTCACAAATACCTGCGATTTCAGGCTTTCTTTCTTTTACAGCCCTTGGTAAGTAATGTACTTTAACAATATTGTTGGTATGGTGGGCGGCACGAGGATACAAATATTACCTTACCGGGTCGTATATTTAGATGGGCTAATGGAAACAATAATAAGTATAATGCTGGTGCACGTCGATTGCCGATTTCTGTCATGGTTCGCCGAATACACAAAACTAGTGGCTTTGTAAAACATTGAATCTTCGTTCGCGGAGGTGAAAAAGTTATAACCTCTTTTTTTCGATATCGTAGTCGGGTAAAAAGTATCCTATAACCATCTGAAGATACCCGTTTCCCAAAAATAGTTGAAATCCGTTTAGCCGATTTGTCGTGATGAAGCCACAACGACACATACGAACATACAAACATACAAAAAAAATACAGTGACCTCCAAATAGTCGGTTACAATATTTTTTTGAAAATATCTTCAATGTACAGATTTCGTTTTTACAACGTATAATATTATAGATTATAGTGCTTATGTTTACTGCTTACCGCATTTACAAAGAGCTCTGGTTGCACATATCCCTGCAACGGTAGTATTTCGCTTTTCTTACTATCCTTCAGGATAGACACCACATATGACTCAGTCTCATCCTTCTCGGAAGAACTCACACAGTTGAATCCGTTATTTATCATCGATCTTTGGTGGTAGAAGTGAGAAATACAGAGTAGCTTCCGTAGAATGTTCACGTCTTTATACATTTTCCTTTTCGTGTTCTTTAGGTGGCCCCATATTTCTAGGCAACGTTGGGCTGTGAGCCATAGTCCGGCTGCCTTTCTGTTCTCATGTTCTTTGATTATCATGCTCCAATGTCGGTGCTTATATCTGAAGTTTAAAGGGTTTTAACGATTGACCAATCGTATTTAAATATATTGACGTGTTTCGCAGCTCATAGTAGATTGAAAATTTGTTAGTCATAAGCAGTGAACGAAAATAAACTTTTAAACAAAAAAATAAAACCGACTCCAAAAAAAACTAAAAAGTAAAAAATAACGCCATAATTCAGTTTCTTCAAATAACTTACAAGTAACCGTTTGTATACTCAATCTATACAGTATATACAATTAATCTTATTTTGGCGTCGGTGCCATATAAAGAATGTGTAAAATATTGAAAATTGACGATTTTAGTAAGTTGTGACACGATGGCACCGACTCCAAAATAACATTAATTGTATATACTGTATAGATTGAGTATACAAACGGTTACTTGTAAGTTATTTGAAGAAACTGAATTATGGCGTTATTTTTTACTTTTTAGTTTTTTTTGGAGTCTGTTTTATTTTTTTGTTTAAAAGTTTATTTATTTTACACTTTTTAGTTAATCGTTACTTAAAAGTGTATCTCGTGACGATTCGAACAAGCCCAAACACGGCTAGGATACATTATTTTATTACATAGATCTGGTGCCTACCTTCCGGCTCCATCATAAAATCAATTCGATGCTACCATTCTCATCAGGAACATTGAAATTTGTGACCATGAAGTTGCTTAGCTAAATTAATCAAGATATTTTGTCGCCATCCGTAAATCATTTATCATTGAGGAGTTCCGATGGCATTCTGTGGTCTTCTGCATCAGTTCCACTTCACCAATTTACACTTTCTGAATGCAAATGCTTATTATGTTTCTTATAATACCAAAATCGCTATATGTATGCCTACAATATTTGAGGAGTTCCTTCAATTCCTCATGGATTCCATTATCAGATCTTCACCAAAATTAAATGGGACCAACTAGAAAGTATCTCATATAAAACCAAAAAATTTTTTTTGAAATCGGTCAAATAGTCTGAGTAATCGGTGAACATCCATAAAAAAATCGCCACATGAAAAGCTGTTTCCCAATATGTATAGTTGAATTATCGAGAAGATGGAATTGCATTTGTAGTGGTTGTACCGTTTGCAACAAAAGGAGAATAATTTTCTCTTAACTTAATAAAATGACATACCCAAGAAGTGGAATAAGTAGTAGTCCTCTGTTTTTTTCTTTTATTCGCTATCATGTTCTTCATCTGAGCTGTCACAAGTATTGATAATAAAATTGTCTTTTATTTGATCCATTTCTCCTTCCTGACATCGATATTTATTTTCTTCACTTTCGACGTGGTGACAAATATTTTCTCAGTCCTCAGCAGTGATGGTATTCATTCGTTCAGTTGCTAAACTCATAATGCCTTGCATGTTTAATGAAACGTTTCTTTTTGCTACATATCCTTTTACCATGGACCAAATATTTTCGATCGGATTGAATGTCGGGTGATACGGTGGCAATCGTAATACGGAGTGGCCATGTTCTTTTAAAATTGCATCTATGTGGTACCCGCGAAACCGCTCTTTATTTTGTTTAATTAATTCATACAAACTGGTTTTGTACATCAACCGGTTATACGAAATGTTGTGTTCTGTCAACCAATCCATCATTTCTTGTTTATTAGAATTTGACGTTGGAGCACGATTCAAAAGTTTGTTGTGATAGGACGCATTATCCACGATAAGTACGCTATTCGGTTTGAGGTTCGGTATTAATTTTTCTTTTAACCATTTTTCGTAGTTGACAAAGTTCATCTGGTCATGGTAATCACCCGTTTTTTGGTTTGCCTTAAACATTAACAAAGCGTTGGGAATAAAACCATCTTTTCCTCCTGTGTGCACTATTATTAACCGCTGGCCTGTACTGATTTGTTTTTTTACACCAAATTCTGTTCCATCGGTCCAAGCTTCTCCGGACACATGTGAAGTGTGGATGTAGGTTTCATCAGTATAAACTAGTGGTCTATCTTGAGATCGATTTTCCGCAATTTTGATAAGGTAATTTATTCTTAGCAGTCGTATGTTGTGTTTTTCCATTAATATTTTTCGGTTGTCCTCGGTCTTTTTCCATTTAAATCCTAATTTTTGTATTTGTTTTCGTAAGGTGGAAATGCCAAATTTGTAATCTATATCGGATTTTAACACAGAGTGGAGTCCCTTTAAGGTTGGAAATTGCTTATGGGACAGATGAAAATTGTATATAGTTCTCCGGATGACTTCCTGATCAAAATCGTCTACTGCTGATGACGGACAAGGACGCAACTTTTTATTCTTCGGAGAGGTGAATTTCTTTGTTGTTGCGAATTTCTCGCTGTTGCTCTCAGTCACAATGTTATAAACAGTAGAGAGACAAACACCTGTATCTTTTTCAACTAACTGGGCAGCGGTGTAAGGCAAGTTTAAATTTTTCGTCAGTTCATTTTCAAAATATTTATAACAGTTGAAAATTATTTGCTTACTTTGACTCTCAATGGGACCAAAATTACTTACAGCCATATTTTTTTAAAATATAGAAATTATTCGTAGTCGTACGGGCGGACACGATAATTAATTGAGAATACAATCAAATCAGATGTAAAAATATACGCACAACGTAAATAATATTGACAATTTCACACTGACATTATTTTTGTTTTTAGTTCTTCGATATATATATATATATATATAACAACCTCTTTGTATGCTGATAGTACAAGAAAATAGAAAATTCAAATATAGAATGCCTGTAAACAAACAATACTACTACATATGCAATTCCACGCTCTCGATGATTCAACTATACAACGCCATCTAGGTATAAGAATTATTATTAACAATTATTCAACTTTGCAAGGGTGAGACTGTATTTAAATGTTACGATGTATTATTTTTATATGTTACGATGTTTATGAACTAATTGATACTGTACTACGTTTCTTTGTCCAATAATAACATCGAAATGTTTCGTTTTACAGTGTCTAGTTTTTGCCTGATTATCCCCTTGCGGTTGGGGCACGATCCAAAAAGTATGGAGATTGTCAGTCCTCTTGTTTTAATGGTCCATGGTAAAATATAGAAAAATGTTGGCTCTGTTACACCCTACTCCTTGTATCTACTTAGACTTAACTTCTTGGTTGCAATAATTATTATCTCTTTTCTTATCATTATCAAGATCATACTTGTCAATAATCCGGATGAGTTCTTTCGCCAGTTGTGTCTGGAGCCACCTAACGTAGATGATCCTCGAACAGTCGGTCATCAGCTCGATCGCTTGCGTAAGTTTTGCAATGTCATCAGACGCTGCGGCTTCGTCCTTCTTTGGTTCTTTTTTGACCTTACTTTGGTCTGCAGTTGGAGGTTTTTGACCTTTAGCTGAAAATATTGTGTTTTTTTAACAAGCAATTCAAGTTTCAAGAAGGAGTGCGGAGGGGGGGGGGGTGTCTTGGCATATACTACGGGCGGTCACCGAGAGGGCGGAGGAGGTTAAACATCGTAAAAAATGGGCCACCTACTATGGGTATGTTCCATTACGATGACGATGGTGAAAGGTTACATTTTTAACCGACTTCCAAAAAAAGGAGGAGGTTCTCAATTCGACGAAATGTTTTTTTTTCTTTTTATGGATTTCAAATTTTTTTTTTGGCTTTATAGAAGGTACTTTCTAGTTGGTCCCATTTAATTTTGGTGAAGATCTGATAATGGAATCCATGAGGAATTGAAGGAACTCCTCAAATATTGTAGGCATACATATAGCGATTTTGGTATTATAAGAAACATAATAAGCATTTGCATTCAGAAAGTGTAAATTGGTGAAGTGGAACTGATGCAGAAGACCACAGAATGCCATCGGAACTCCTCAATGATAAATGATTTACGGGTGACGACAAAATATCTTGATGAATTTAGCTAAGCAACTTCATAGTCACAAATTTCAATGTTCCTGATGAGAATGGTAGCATCGAATTGATTTGATGATGGAGCCGGAAGGTAGGCACCAGATCTATGTAATAAAATAATGAATCCTAGCCGTGTTTGGGCTTGTTCGAATCGTCACGAGATACACTTTTAAGTAACGATTAACTAAAAAGTGTAAAATAAATAACTAACTAGTATACTCAATCTGTACAGTATATACAATTAATGTTATTTTGGAGTCGGTGCCATCGTGTCACAACTTACTAAAATCGTCAATTTTCAATATTTTACACATTCTTTATATGGCACCGACGCCAAAATAAGATTAATTGTATATACTGTACAGATTGAGTATACAAACGGTTACTTGTAAGTAATTTGAAGAAACTGAATTATGGCGTTATTTTTTACTTTTTAGTTTTTTTTGGAGTCGGTTTTATTTTTTTGTTTAAAAGTTTTAATAGTTTCAGAACATTGTTACTTACGCATGTTTATCTTTGTCTTTGACGTAGCAGGTGGTTTGATACGATTGCTCAAGTCTGATAAAGTCTTTTTGGCCAGGACAAACAGATTGGCATACTTTACGCCTTCGTATTCACACTCCATCAACGGATCGGCCCCGAACAGTAGCAGGTTTGTTAGCTAGAATTAACAAGGACATGATCAGAGCTCTCCAAGAAAACCACACATTTCGGACATCTGTGGAAAGCTTCATAAGTTTGTATTTGCCTTACGAAGATTAAGCACTACCTGCTCTAAAGATGTTGCACTCACAGCCTACCATGGTTACTATGTCTCCTCCATTCTGATACGGGTTACTGGTGTGACGCAATTCTCAGGATCTGAACAAGGCTTTTTTGGCTCAAAAGAGGTGTATAACAGCAGTTTTCAATGCTCACTTTTGTGATTCATATTTCAAGAAACTCGTGTATTACCTCTCCCATGCATGTATATAAAACAGATAGGCACATTTATCCTTCAACATCCTAGTTTATTTATAACGCATGCTGCGGCTTTCCGAAGGTCTACACGACACAGAAATATGTTATACTTACCACTTTCTAAAACAAAAATCTTTATGGCAATAAAACCTACAATAATATTTAATAACTAGATGCTATTGAAAATTGCCCGCCTACTCAATTTAATATTTTTGGAAAATCATCGGGTTAAATTGGGGTTGAAAGATTGTATGAAAAACCTGTAATTATTTGAGAAACTGTTATAGTATTTCACGTATAGACTCTTCATTTAAAACTAAGAAAACTAATTTCAGCATTTTTGAAAATTCATCCCTAAAAAGGGTTAAATAAAGTCGGACATCGAATTCGAGATCAAAATTATAAGCAATTGGGTTGCCACCATAAAAAATTTAACGCAAGCGGTGGTTAATAAAATTATTGAAATAGTCATAAAAACTTACCATTTCAGAGTTAAATAGTACTACCGTACGAGTAGACAAAAATATTTTTCTAATTAAACAGCAAATATTCTTTTTTTCTATTACATATTTGTGTAGTTCAAATAAAATATACGGAGATTTAATTTATACCACTGGTAATGATCAGAAGTTGTAAACATTTGTTATAGTAATAAAAATAAGAATAATAACCAAAAGTAAGACAAATAATTACGCTTAATTTTTTTTTTGTTGTGATATGAAGTGACAGTAAGCCTTTGGTGGCTGCAACTGTTTTACCCTGACTTGCGGGGTGCGGTATGAACCTCCGAACCCGCGGATACTATGGAGCACGTAACGTGCTTCACCTAAAGGTGCGTCCACATTTGTATCATTTGCCCGTATCAGATCGTCGTCGCGTGGCATGATCGCGTGTCACGATCACGCGTTTGGACGTTGCGCCGATCGAAATTCATTTTGCTACGCGTATCACACAGTTATATCGGACGAGTACGGCATGATCGGCGCGCCGACAGTAAGCGTCCAAGCAGCACGATACGCAGTCATGCCACGGCACGGTGATCGGATACGAGCAAATGATACAAGTGTGGACGCACCTTAACTAAAAGTGTATATGAAAAGGGCGTGACTAAAATGTACTAAAGGGGCGGGGTCTTAGTGTATACAAATGGCGTGGCCAGTTTGTATGCGAAAAGGGCGGGATTGAAAATTTCGTTTCCTAAATGATTTAAATAGGAAGTGGGGGGAAGGGGTGGGATATTTTCATTTATCCGTTACGAGCCATTTTTTTACTTCGTATTTATAATAATCTAATGTTCAATATTATCAATAGTTAAATCGAAATTGTCCAAACTACATCTGTTTTTTTTTTCAAATATACAAGTATATAGAAATAGCGAGTCGGACTCGCCCATGAAGGGTTCCGCAGCCGTTTATACAAAAAAATGCACTACAGATGACAAAAAATACGATATGAAAAAAAAACACTAACAAAAGAGCGTATCTCCCCGGCACTTAAGTCCTTTTGCTGAGAAGCGCAGTTTTTTGGCAATAACTTAAAAACGGTATGTCTGATCGTGTTGAAAACAATTTTCGTTGGAAGTTATTAAGCTGTATATTTGTGAATTTTTCCATATTTTTTGAACATACCGTTTAGAAAATAGAGGGGGGGGGGGGACACGCAATTTTTTACGGAAAATATTCACTAAATCAAAAATTTATTTCAGAAACCTCAAGGTGTTTTTAGAAGAACTGTCGAATGATCTGCCACACGTTGATATTTGCTAAAAAATATTTTTTTTCAGTTTTGTTTACATGTACATTACTGTAGCGCACAGAAACTCTCCTACCGTTCGAGCACTCGCACTTCTCAACTCGTTTCTGTCGTGGGCACCTGAAAGTGATCTATTTGCGAGTCGATGGACAGATATATGTCGGGAATGTCTGAGGTACTGCGAGGCGATGGATGATAGTAGAGTATCATAGCAGGTATATACCTGTCTTTGTTTTTTATTTGATGTAAACCTCAATAATGCAGAGCTTTGGTTCTGTACTGTAAAGCTGTGTATATATTTTGTTTATAATAATAATAATAATAATAACAATAATAACACGGAAAATTTATATCTCGCAACTTATACATGCAAACGAGAAGCAAAACACGTCTAGCGGATACTAGCGCACGCCCACCACCGCACCCTCGCCCGCCTCCGCCAGCTCCGCTGCATCACCGTCGAGCGATGAATACGCCACCGCCCCGGACGAAAGCAGTGAGTCAAGCGATGAGCGCGGGCCGCCGCCTCCGCCGCCACGACCGCCTGCGCGACGAGGACGGCCACCGCTGCCGGCACGCTTGGGGCCTGCGGGGCACTCTGCTCCGCCCACGGCTCCCGCTACCGGTGGTATAGTGCGTCGCATGCGATGGTCTCAAGCCAACAACGAGAACGTCATGCGCGCATACTATGGGGCTACAGAGGGGGGAACCCACCTGTCTGCATACCGGGACAGGATGCTCCTCCTGTTCCAGACCTTCGAACCGGCATCTGCGCAGCGGCTATCGGATCAAGTGCGCGCCATTCAACGGCGTAAGCTGCTGGACGACGCGACGCTTGATCGACTGCGCCTGGAAGTACTGGCTGCTCGCGCGGCCTCCACGTCGTCTCGGAATCCACCTGCTACGTCGCCGGTTCCGGCGCCAGCACTCGACCTGATGCCGGGGGCGCCGCGGGTCGATCCCGACTCTAACGAGGAGCACTGCGCGAGTAGCGTAAGTACCCAGGCCAATGAGCAATTGAGGAGGACTCTGGAAGAGACGATTGAGCGGTATCGATTCGCACCTGACTCTAGGCCGCGATTACCACGCTTGCCCGCGAATAAACGTAACTTGGCGCTAGTGGGAGCCTTGAATGCTTTGCTAGACCCGTATCTGCGGGCTAGCGAAGATCTAGCTGATACCCACTCGATCATGTACTGCGGGGCCATCGCGGCGTACCGCGTTGCTCGTGTCAAGTTCCCGGACGCTGACCGAGCACCGCGGACTGCCGGTGGTGTCCCCGCCTGGCAAGTACGGATCGAGCGGCGTATCAGCACGTTCAGGACTCTCATTGCAAAGCTAATCTGCTTCAGGGGGGGTAACAACCGCCCTCGTGTCATGCGCTACGTAGCACAGGCCTTTGCGGGGACTGATGTCAGTTCCTGTGATTACATGGCCTGTGTCACAGAGCGCATCGACTTCCTGAAGCAGAAAGTCTATGCGTGGGCAAGCCGTATCCGTCGCTACAGAGAACGTGTGGATCGATTCCAGCAGAATCGCCTCTTCCAGAGCGATCAAAGGAAGGTATACCGAAAGTGGGAGGGAACCGACCAACGTGTGACCGACGGGCGGCTGCCGGATCCTACCGCCATGAGTAATTTCTGTCGTAGTATCTGGTCGGTGCCAGTCGAGCACACAGAGGGCGAGTGGATGAATGTTGTCGAGCGCGAGTGTAAGCCCATCGAAGCCATGGGGGCTGTTACCATCAGCCCCGATGACGTGAGTTGTGCGGCTCGTACGACTCAGAACTGGAAAAGTCCTGGGCCGGACGGGTTGCACAACTTCTGGGTTAAGTGGTTTCGATGCTCACACGAACGACTGGCAACACAATTCCAACAAGCCCTCGAGCTTGGTTCCCTGCCATCTTTCTTAACAACTGGTGTTACCTTCTTGCTCTACAAGTCCGGTAGTACCACGGAAGCGAAAAACTATCGACCCATCACGTGCTTGCCTACGCTGTACAAGCTCCTTACATCTATTTTGAGAGCAAAAATTAACACGCACATTGTTGCGAACAACGTTTTGGTCTTCTCTCAAAATGGATGTAGGGTTGGATCCCGTGGTACTAAGGAGCTCCTCCTCATTGACACGACCATTTGTCAACAAGTTCGGCGGAGCAGGGGGTCTCTCTCTGCCGCTTGGATTGACTACAAGAAGGCCTATGATTCGGTGCCTCATTCATGGCTCGAGAGGATTTTGTAGCTGTATAAAGTCGATACAGCTCTAAGATCCTTCTTAGGCGCATGTATGAGACAGTGGACCACAGTCCTTTGTCAACCAGGCGGCCGAGACGCCCGCCCTGCTCCGCAGGACTTTATAGGGATTAAGAGGGGTATTTTTCAGGGCGACAGTTTGAGTCCACTGTGGTTCTGCCTAGCCCTGAATCCACTCAGCACTCTGCTGAAGGATTCAGGACTAGGTTGCCGGCTTCGGAGAGGGGGTGAGATCATTTCTCATCTGATGTACATGGACGACCTCAAGCTGTTTGCACCAAAACGACCGGAACTGGTGGAGCTACTGAAAGTTACAGATACTTTCAGTAGCGCCATCAAAATGGAGTTTGGTGTAGACAAGTGTGCGGTCATGCATGTACAGCGGGGGAAAGTTGTAAATTCCACGAATTTAGAGCTTTCCGAGACAATGTCTCTTAGATCTCTCTCCGAAACTGAAACCTACAAATACCTTGGTATGTCACAGGCATTGAGTATTGCGGATGGGGACATTAGGCAGGCAGTGAAGGAGCGCTTTTTCTGTCGCCTGACAAAAGTACTTAACAGTCTTTTGTCGGGTGGCAACAAGGCGCGCGCCTTCAACGCTTGGGTGATGCCCCTGCTCACTTACTCTTTTGGAATACTAAGGTGGACCCAGACTGAGCTGGACGCCCTGGATAGGAGGGTCCGTATGCTGCTCACTACACATCGCATGCTACACCCACGCTCGTCAGTAATGAGACTGTACATCCCGCGTAAGTGTGGGGGCCGTGGCTTTTTAAACGCCAAGGACCTCCATAATCGCGAGGTGTGCAGTCTCAGGGAGTATTTCCTAAACAACGAGTGTGGGATACATCGCGATGTAGTGGCAGTAGACAAAGGCCTCACCCCTCTATCCTTGGCAAACGAGAACTGGCGCAGACCAACGGTGCTTAGCACCGTAGACCGCAAAGACGTATGGAAGAGTAAGGAGCTACACGGGCGGTTCTACAAGGCCCTTACAGGACCCGATGTGGATCTGCTCGCGTCGGTGAACTGGCTACGTTTCGGCGATCTCTTCGGGGAAACCGAAGGTTTTTCCTGTGCAATTGCGGACGAAGTTATCATGACGAACAACTACCGGAGATATATCCTGAAAGACGGTACGGTCGACATTTGTCGGGCATGCCGCCGTCCCGGAGAGTCACTCAGGCATATCATGTCCGGTTGTTCTCATCTTGCTAACGGCGAGTACTTGCACAGACATAACCAAGTAGCCAGGATTATTCACCAGCAACTTGCTGTTAAATACGATCTTGTGGGGTCTGAGGTCCCATACTATAAGTATGTACCGATGCCAGTTCTCGAAAATGGTCGTGCCACGCTGTATTGGGATCGATCTATCCTCACGGACAGGACTATTGTAGCTAATAAGCCTGATATCGTGCTGGTAGATCGATCTAAGCGCCGAGCAATGCTCGTCGACATTACCATCCCACATGACGAGAACCTCGTGAAGGCCGAGAAGGACAAACTCAGCAAGTACCTTGACTTGGCTCACGAGGTCACCGCCATGTGCGATGTTGATTCGACGATCATTGTGCCAATAGTCGTTTCGGTAAACGGTCTTATAGCGAAGAGTCTCGACGAGCATCTTAAGAGACTCTCGCTAGATGGCTGGATCAAGGGTCAGATACAGAAGGCAGTAATCCTGGACACGGCCCGCATTGTCAGGAGGTTCCTCTCTGTGTAGCCCTAACCACCGGTAGCTTGAGCCCTGCCCCGCTGCCGGCGGCACCCTAGGTTAGGTTTTTTATAATGTGTTTATATTTTGTATTTGCATTTTGTATTTTACTTTTTATATATATATATTGTAAAAAACCTACCTAAGATTGAAAATAAATAAGTGTATAATAATAATAATAAAAATGTGTAAATTTTTGTTATAAGACATTCGGAAATAATGTGTAAATGTAATGGTTAATATATAAATTTGAATTATTCCTAATTAGTTTGTAATGTGTATTAATAATAGCATATAATATAATATAATAATGAATTTTCCAGCGCTTTGGTGAAAACTGTTATGCTGTGTAAATTTTATATGACAATAAATAAATAAATAAATGTATGGAGTGCCCCCCCTACAAATATATATTTTTAGTTATTTAAATATCAAACTAAGTAGCGGTTCACACACGACACCTATGCTCCAAATTTCATCAATGTACATCCTACACTTTTTGAATAAAATGCCTGTGACATACGGACGGCCAGACAGACAGACAGACAGACATGACGAATCTATAAAGGTTCCGTTTTTGCGAATTTGGCTACGGAACCCTAAAAAGTAATACGAGAATTGAAACACATATTCCGTTAGAGATGTAGATAGAGGCGCACTAAGAAAGGATTCTTTGAAATTCGAGCTATACGCGGACGAAGTCGCGAGCAAAAGCTAGCATTGATGTAAATACAAAGATCTTATAATATAGTGAAAATATTTTAAAACTCCGACTGGGTTTAAACCAATGCTTTGCGCCCCGGGGCGCACGCTCTGCCACAGAGTCCACTCAGCTTGTCTTAAAATTTTGGCACTACTTATTTGTTAGAAGATATTTGCATTTTGCATTTTAACCGGCTTTTCTGCCGCCAGCGCCATGGTGAGCATTAGTGAAACTAAATTTTCACCCTAACAGAGCGAACTTAACAGTTGCAGGAGCGGCAACTTTACAGCGGTAAGGCACAAGGCACTGGTTCAAATCCAGTCGAAATCTTGATTTTTTTAAATTATTTAGATCTTAGTATTTATAAGAATAATGTAATCTTTCAGTTAACTAACCGTTTGACTCCGCTCGACGTTATCGAGAGTCCGGAAGTACGGCATGTGGAACATCTTAACCAGGATAGTCTGCTTGGATTCGTCAATGACAGCGTTCAAATTTGTATTCGGGTTCTTGACGATGATGTCTAGAAGCTCCAGGTTGTTGGTAGCCTCCTCGAGGGCGGAGCGCCCATTGTACCGCTCGAGCGGGTCGCAGCCGTATTGGAGCAATGACTGCACCATTTGATTTCGAATCTGTTGCAGATATGGAGACTTTATAATTAAACTGGAAGGGCAACTTCGATCGCGGAGAAGGAAACAGTCATAACCCTCGTTTTTGCTTCCGCGTAGTCGAGTAAAAGGTATCCTATAACTATAAGGCTGGGGCTCCACCGGAGCTGTGCGAAATGGACCAATCAAGCTGCGTCGCTGTTGCAACACGAGCAAATTTTAATCTACGGAATGTGATTGGTTAATTTCGCAAAAAAAGAAGAAGCCGCAGCCTAATCAACGATGTCTACTACCCATCTGGTGGATTGTTTGCCCGCTTACCTCTTATTGTTTTATGAAGTCTATATTGCCTCGCTGCTGAGCAAAGACCTTCCCTATTTCTTGCACACACCATAATTACCACACATACCTAAGTAAGAAAAAAATACCATCCATTTGCCAAAAATAGGTGAAATCCGTTCAACCGCTTTGACGTGATAGTGATAAGAGCATAAATACATATTCTTAAGGCATATATTCAAATATAAATTTAAAAAAATCGCCTTGTTTCCGCTACTATCGCTTTCTTTCGAGGATCGAGGATCTTTTAGCCGCGCGTGTTTTTCGAGCCATTCTCCGGTCACAATTATTGTTTTGTGCACGTAAATGGTAATTACACTACTTCGTTCACCTAATGCGATCACCGAATTTGTTTCAAACGGCCGACGAACGTCGTCTTCACATTAGTCTGTCTGTCCACTAGTCACTTCGGTGGTTGCAGCTGGCACTCGTCAAATGCCGCCGGCTACCGTGTTATTTTCACTGTTGCGGTCACCGCATGTTGCATGCGGCAATCGACTTAATGTGATTGCCACATTATGTTAGCACTATACCGACACACTACACTTACCTCTTCTTCATATTCGCTCTCCACTCTCCTCACCAACACAGCATGCGCCAACGTCGGCCCCGGGAGCTCTTGCTTGGACTGTTCTGTGTTCAGAATGTTCCGTAGCCGGCGGTCTGCGCGAGCGCCGGCCGCCAGCAGCGCCCTGACGATGTCCAGGCTCGTCTGGTTCATGGGCTGGGATACCGCTATGTCTAGCGGCGTGTAGTGGAAAAGCTTTTGAAGATAATACATATACCGATTATTTTATGCTAAACATAATTAGATGCAGATGATTATACAATGGAATAAAGTTTCGTGTGACAAAATTGCGAACTGTACTTTTCTTTAAACATCCATCAACTACTTATTGAGACGATTCTAATGAGTCCAAACTTGATCAGATTGGGTTGTTTTATTACAGGGTTTCTATGACCACCTTCCGGCTCCATTATTAGATCAGTGCGTATATATTGCATTGTCACCGAACTTATAGGACTATGTCAAATTTTTACTTAATTGGATACCGAGAAGTGGATCAAATTTAAGTTGCAAAGTTTGACTAGGATGACGAAGCAGTCGTCACTTTCTGACAAGTATGTAAGTACGAGAGTAACGGATGACTAATTATTTCTTTAACAGATGATTAACGCGACCATAATAGACCTGATAATGTCATAATGCAGTGCAGTCACAGTTCTTAAGCAGAGTGTGTTTATGGTTTGAGGCTTACCTGAGGAAACACCTCGTTGACATCAGCACCGCAACGCACCAAGTGGCCGATCAGGTCCGGACAGCCCGCAACGATTGCCATGAACAGCGCCGGCTGGGGACACTTCACCAGGTTGGGATTAACCCCACAGTCCAATAGCTGCAGTATAGTGCGCTTAATTTCGTCACATCTACGAAAATCCATAAGATTACATCCTTAATAATCATTAAGATCTGAAGTACCTATGCCTTTGTCGATCAGTGAACTTTTCGAGTTTTCAGCTGATTTGAGGGTGACGAAAATTAGCCCCAAACACGTTAATCTACTTACGCGTACGCGACAAGTTTCATTGTGGCCTACACTGCAAATCGAACCCAGTGTTGGGGAGTAGATTACCAGTCTAGCGTTCTTAGTCGATCGTAGGGGCATCAAACATCTGGTGATCATTATCCTCGTCGTGTCTATGTAACACGATGAAGAGGATAAGATCCTATGACGTTTTCGAGATTTGAAATTTGAAATCACGAAAATCGCAGTTCTCCCTGTAAGAGCATGCCGCAGCCAAGCACGCATACGCAACTAAAGTGGGCTTGATTAGATATTATTTGTATTAGTATATATCTGTGTTAACTTACACTTCGGCATTAAGGTTGTCGATGCCATCTTGAGAAACTTCCTCAGTTTTTTGAGTGTTCTGCCACATTACGTCTTTGCTCGGTTTCGTCGTCTCCTTTAACACTTTGGAAAACTTCTTCTTTGGATTCTTATCCTGCTGAATAACTCTCTGCTGTTCATCGTTCATTTCTTCGACCATATTTTTAAGTTCAAATAAGTATGTCGCTGGTTGACCTAGTGTTTCAAATAGAGAATTGGCTTTCATGTCATATTCTTTGATTATGTCTCGATATAGCTTATCTTCGTTGGTTGTGTTTTCATCTGAGGCTGTTTTACGGACTTCTTCTAAAGGATTTAATGTTTCTGTTGGTTTCTTGTCAGGAGATGGGTGCTCTTTAACGGATATAGCCGATTTGTTCTTCATATTCGCCTTGTTTAGTTTGCTTGGGGTCTTTCCCAGAGGATAATTCATGGATTCTGCTGCCTGGTCCCTTTTAATAAGCCACTCAACCACTGTTTTTGGTTCAGGAGCTGAAATATGACAATATTGACAATGACTACCAAAATCGGATTAAAGCTATTACCCGACTACATTAGACAATAATTGTGTAATTCAAGAATATAAAAGGTTTTAAATATTGCTTCTCTTTTTCGGCATATGCCTTCATATCTTCAGCTAGCATAATGTTATCTGTAGTATAATAAGTACTAGCATTCTCTTCACATTGTTTAGCTAGGTTATAGAAAGTGTATGCTTTATTTGCCTATAATTGGATAAACACTCTCGTGTTTGTGTCCATATCATATTAGTGTCACTTTATACTGTGTTGTATCTGTTGGCAAACCTATTAATAAATAAATAAACAAATAAATAATATCATAAATCAAAATTTAACTGCAGTCAAAAAAGAAATCTAGAGAGTGTGTAACTTAAGCCCTTTCATATGATACCCTATTTGACCTAGTAGCTAGTGTTTGTATTTTTGTCGCCCACATAATGTTTTTTTTTATAGAATATATATTTTTACATAAGTAGTTCCTGAGATATAACGCTGTAGCAGTCGGACAGACGGACAGAGTCGCACTAAGGGTTCCTTTTTTATCTTTTCGGTACGGAACCCTAAAAACAAACTCACACTGAAGTTTTTTATATTATGATGATTAAGCTAACTTACGAACAGGCACTGTTGGCGGAGGTATCAAGGCTTGCATCATTGCGTTGGCTGGAACATCTCTCTTGGCGCACGTGAATCTGATGAGAGCTACGCCTAGAGCCGTGCAGCACGAGTCGTTGGGACTGTCTACATTGGCACCCGCTTCAACCAGGAAGTTTATGAGATCAGCTTGATCACCACACTGAATTTGATATTGATATACCAATCAACAAACGCCTATACTTACTAGGAAATGACAAATCATTTACCTACCTAATTGCCACTGTTTCTTGGATTACAAAGTGTCAATAAAAACAAGGTGGAAATAATTTAACCACCCATTCTTTATAAGAACCCCTGTAAATCTGGCTGAGTTTGGAAGATACCAGTATTATCGACTTTCATGTAAACTATTTTAGTAGTTACTACCTTCACTACATCTACGATTGAAGCAAAATTAAACACGACTCTTCAAAGCGGTAACGATATATATCACTCCTAAAAAGGAAGTCAAGGTCAAGTCGATGGTCTGCAAGCATCAATGTGGCTTGATGTAAAGTGAAGTGAAAGAAAAGAAGGAAGACCAAGGAACCTCCATTTCATACTCTCGATTTCAAGAGATCCTAGTTATACTTTGATGTTAAAGAATACTCACAGTAGCGTACATGAGAGCAGTATTTCCTAGCATGTCAGCGATGTTCGGATCCACACCACGTTCGTTGACGAGGAAGGTCGTGGTTGCGACGTGGCCCAAATAACACGCCATCAGCAAGGTCCTTCAAAATGGAGTTATTCTAGAGAGGAACAGGGCGAGACGACGATGGGATTTGAAGGGGACCGAGCCTCAGAACGCCTGCCGTCTGGACGCTTGAACCCGCTTTGTAGTAGGTAAATACCCCTCCCGTCTATCTCTTACTGCGGGCGAGGACTGAGTTAAACGGTTTGCCTAAAGCTCAAGAAACCTTGTGACGGTACTTTCCACCGATAGTCCCTTCCCCTACTTTGGCCCCATTAATATTAAAACACAGAGTTCGCTTGTAAAGGAAAAAAATCAATACGTTCTACTGAATTGCAAGCAGGATTTGAACCTGCGACCTGTTCTTTAACGCAGAAGTGTTCTGACCAACTGAGCTATCGCAACTTTACGTAACTGGCATGAAATTTTCGAACACAATCTAATTAGCACTAGTAGCGCCCTGTGTATCTTTATTATTTTTAAATGATAAGCGCATTAGACATACTTTAAGATATGCGTATCACGCTTCGTCACTGTCTCTGTCCTATTGCTTCTCCAACAAGTATTATAGAAAAAAATATTTTTTTGATAGTAAGTGGACTTGGTAATCTTGGTTCAAGATCGATAAGTTGTGTCATATATTCTAAAATAAAAGGTTATCGTATTAAGACTATTACGGTTTGGCCACGACAACGCGCGGCTAGCGGCGCGTTGAGCGAATTCTCTCTTCATTGCGTGGTTGAGACGCTCACCGGACAAAAGTTAGTTGCCATCACACGCAATGTATCAGGAATTCGCTTGCCGCGCCGCCAGTCGTTCGTGGTCGTGGCTGGGCCCTAGCTACCCAGCGGTTTATTGTTATGTGGAAAGATTGGAAACATAAGTTTCCCAGAGGTATTCTTTTTATTTTCCGCGAATATATCCAATAACCGAAAATTAAAAAGTTAGTTGTTAATCTCGTGACTTTTAAATTTTCTTACTTATCCATATAGACCAAAGTCAAAATGTATAGAATCGAGTAAATTGTACAAATGTATATAGCTAAAAAACAATATAGCAAAAATGTACTATTTCTACATTCACGCGTAATGTATATACTAGTACGTATACATTATGTTGCCCGCGACTTCGTCTTCGTAGAGGTGCAATTTATAGCTTATGTGTTATTCTGATGTCTTGAGTTTCGTTGAGATACGTTCAGTACTTTTTAAAATTACGAGGAGCGTAGATATATGTATCGGCACAAACTATCATGTTTATAATATTATAGGCCCGCAACTTCATCAGCGGAGGAGAAAATAATTATAACCCTCTTTTTTCTAAAACGCAGTCGAGTAAAAAGTATCCTATTACCATCTGTGGATCTAGCTATATACTTACCTGTGTAACAAAAATAGTTTAAATCTGGAAATCCGTTTTGACGTAATCAAGCCACAACATACAAACATACAATTTTTTTTTTCAATTTAGTGACCTATTACATTTTTTTAAATTTATCAATGTACAGACATTTCATTTTTACAACTGTATAATAAGTAGTATAAATTAGGACTATAGATAACTTGGAACTCTGGGTAACTTAATGTTCGCAATTGAAACCTGCTATCCAGTTCATGCATGGCTGGAGGTTTGAACAAATCCCTGGGTCCACTCAGCACCGCTGCTAAGTCAATATTTACGTCATCCCTTTGTTCTTCGTGCTTGAAGCAGCGCTTCATTATGTCTATCATAACTTCGTTGTTGCTCCACGCATAGTACGGTCCTACGGGATCTGAGTTCTCATTAGTTTCGTTTAAAAGTTCCTGTTGTAAAACATTTATGTTTGAAATGACACACTAGTATGTACTTTGTCTTACGAGTATGTTATACTCTAGTTGTATGTGTTTGACCACCGGTTTAGTTCAGCGATAGTGACCCTGGCCTGCGAAGCTCACGGTAAAATGCCGGAAACATCCCGCAAATAATTCAGAATAGTTGGCTGAAAATTGTATGGTGTGTATGTAATACAGTATATCATTTAGTATGTAATTCAGTATGTACTTTAGAGTGTAATTCAATTACATCTGTACGCAGACGACACAAGATAAAAGGTGGGAACGAATATTATCATTATCACATAGGGCCTCTTCTTATCACACTTGCGATTTTCGAGCGACGCGATTGCTCAAAGAGCTCTTTGCGATAGCACAACGTGATCGCCGTAGGTGCGTACCGTGCTTTTTGAACAATAGAGGCGAGCTCGACGCGATTTCCGAAGCTCTGAGTAACCGCGGCTGGCACGCTCACTGATCGCTACGCTTGCAAACCGTTCCCAAATCGCAAAGATTTGTGAGCAACCGCGGCTCGTACGCTCACTGATCGCGTCGCTTGCAAACGGCTCGCAAATCGCTAGTGTGATAAAGTTTGTTAGTCTAACCTCATCATTATCCAGAACAATACCCTGCTCCTTCAACATGTAAATCTTCCCGTTGTAATATTCGTTGTTAAACAAGTTTACGTGGCATAGTCGGCTCGCCTCATCCGTGCAGTGTTGTGGGTACAATCGGCTCCAGTTCTCCGACGCAGTCACTGGGTCTGACCCGTGTTGCTTTAAGAATTCGAGGGCTTGGTTGACTGGGCCTATCTATAACCAAGAGAGCGTAATTATCGGAGTTCTACTGGTATGATTATGTTGCGAGCGACTCACAGGAAGCTGTAGTTTTTATGTGCCTGTGCCTATGTTTCTAGGATACATACAGAGCAATATGGTCACGCACATTCTGAAACGGCTCATTCGGATGACGCGGTAATGTGGTCACAGTTCACAGTAGATAGGGGAAAATATGTCATCTAAAAGGGCTGGGGCAATTGAATATACTACTAAAAACTTACGAAACTTTTTGGTACTAGCTAGCGTGACTTGTGACCTAGGTAATCTCTCTCATCATACTAAAGAGAGGCAGGTAGCAGGTGGGTGAAACTGTGGTAAAATTAGTCGCATGACAAAAAATTGCGAGGTTTGTTGAGCTAACACTGCAGTTAAGGCGAAGAGATGGGGAAATGACCTTGCTCGTTCGGCCCGAACGTAATACTTCGAGTGCGCGCGCCATCTAGTATATATTAGATGCTCTCTCTCGACTCGTCGTATCGCGCATTGACTAGTTGTGATTGTGAACTATCGACTCCTTTTGCAGTATGGTGGCGCTTGCTTTGAGGCTATTTTATTCCAGTTAATTATTTTGACCTTGCTGCTTGCTGAAATTACGAGTATGTGTTGTGTCAATAGAAAGATTTTTGTTTGTGCCTATTTTAAATTATGGATTCGGAAGGATATAAAGACCTTCCGGACTGTCAACCATTTTCCAGATTCTGATGGACCCTGGGGGTATCTACTGGTATTCAGGATTGGATGATCATTGGTGTATGGTGGTGGTGGATGGTGGTGGTGATGGTGGTGATGGTGGTGATGATGGTGGTGGTGGTAATGGTGATGATTGGGATGATGGTGATGATTGTGGTGATGGTGATGATTGGGATGCTGGTGATGGTGATGATGGTGACAGTGGTAGATGGTAGTGGATGATGGTGGTGGTGGTGATGATGGTGGTGGTTGTGATGGTTATGGTGATAGTGATGGTGATGGTACCACTACCATCCACCACCATCATCACCACCACCATCACCACCATCATCACCACCATCATCACCATCAACACCACCGCTACAACCACAATCACCACCATCATCACCACCACCACCATCATCCACTACCATCCACCACCATCACCATCATCACCATCACCACCATCATCACCATCACCATCACCACCACCACCACCATCCACTACCATCCACCACCAGTACTATAATCACCATCACCACCATCATCACCAACACCATCACCACTATCATCACCATCATCACCACCAACATCACCACCATCATCAACATCAACACCACCACTACCACCACCATCATCACCACCACCACCACCACCATCGCCACCAATTCCATCATCCACTATCATCCACCAGCATCACTATCTTCACCATCACCACCATCATTACCAACACCATCACCACCATCATCACCATCAACACCACCAATACCACCACCATCGTAACCACCACCATCATCCACTACTACCACCACCATTACCATCATCACGACCATCATCTACATCAACACCACCACTACCACCACCACCACCACCATCGCCACCAATTCCAACATCTACTATCATCCACCACCGTCACCATCATCACCATCATCACCACCACCATCACCACCATTATCACCATCAACACCACCACTACCATACCACCACCATCACTACCATCATCACCACCATCACCACCACCATCATCACCACCATCATCACCACCATCATCACCATCACCACCATCATCACCACCATCACCACCACCACCATCATCACCACCATCAATACCATTACCACCACCAGATTCAGATTCAGATTGTTTATTCGTAACTGTACATTTAAATTACAAGTCGATTACATTGTGTATTATTTTCAGACACCGGTTTCGCGGGGGCAAAAATGTACCAGTGCTAGTGATTAATTAAAAATCGACTAAGTTTATCGACATCGATAAAAATAAATTTTTAATCATCATTATCATAACTAAACTAATGGCTAAGTTTGAATACGTTTAACTATGTGCAAACCTCTTTCATTTAGACTTATCGCAACTTTAAACAACCGATATTTGACATTGACTGTGTCGAGTCACTTTTGACAACCATTGAATCGTTGAATAATTCATCCAGTACTACAATATTATTTTGCATTCCGGTCAATTAAAACTACCTTTTTGTTTCTTAAGGCGGCTAAAAATGCCTCGCAAGAAAAAAGATCATTCATCTTCATGGAAACCTGACCATTCAGGTATAGATGATAAAGGTACGACTTACTTTTGCAAGAAATGTAAAATTCATATATCACGAAAAAAGTTTTCCGTACAAAGGCATATAAGAAGCCAAAGGCATAACAGCGTCGCTAAAAACCAAAACGTATTTAACCTGGATATGCTAAAATTTGTTTTAGCTTGCAACATACCATGGACCCAGGTGGGAAATCCCATTTTCATCAATTTTATATCTGATTGCATATTTGGGAAATATGATTCAGAAACATATATTCCCAACGAATCAGTTTTGAGAAAAACGACCTTAGACATCGCTTATAAGGAGACGATGAAACAGATTAAGACTAAACTAGGAAATTCTAGAATTTATGTGAGTGTAGACGAAAGTACAGATGCCAATGGGCGTCAGATTGGGAATGTAATAGTTGGAGCACTATTAGAAAATGAAATAGGTACCCCACACATAATATCTAGCGTTTGTCTAGAGGAAGTAAATAATGTTAGTATAACAAATCTTATTCAAAATGCCCTAGAGACGTTGTGGGGCAGTAACCACAACAAACATGATAAAGTTTTATTGCTTCTTATGGATGGCGTAGCCTACATGCTGAAAGCAGGTAAGAATTTGAAAAAGGTTTTTCCGAATTTAGTACACGTCACATGTTTAGCACATGGAGTAAATAGGGTGGCTGAACAAGTGCGATTATTGTTTCCTGCTGTAAATCATTTAATTGCTTATACAAAAAAGGTATTTCTGAAATCACCTAAAAGAATAAAAATATTTCACCAAATGTTACCGAACGTTCCTTTGCCACCACAGTCGACGATAATACGATGGGGAACATGGCTGAAAGCGGAAATTTACTATCATAAATATTTACCAGCCATCAAGCAAGTCGTAGGAACATTTAATAACAAAGAATCAACGTGTATATTAAAATCAAAACGGGCAATGAATGTTATAAACATTCTCAACGATTTGAAATGGATAGCCAACAATCTATCCATCATACCAAATACCTTTGAAAAATTACAAACACAAAATTTAAGTCTAGAAGCCAGTTTGAATATTGTCCATAAGTTAAAAGTACATATATCAAGATTACGTTTGAATCCTCAGGGCAAAATTATTCACAAAAAACTTCAAACAGTATTAGAGAAAAACGTCGGCATTTCAACTTTAAAAACATTAAATGATTTGGTATCCGGAAAAGAAATAGAACTGAGTCATATACGAGAAATTCATCAATACTATAAATTGTTTGAATTTGCTCCAATTACTACAGTTGACCTAGAAAGGTCATTTAGTTGGCTAAAATGGATATTGTCACGCAGGCGACGAAGATTAAAGGCTGAAAATGTGGAGAAAATTTTGATTGTATATTATGAAAATTATATTGAATATTAAAAAAGTTTATTACGCAAAAAGTTTATTTTTGTGTATGTAGTTTTCTTCTTCATTCAAATTCTTGAAACTACCCAACGGTTGTACATCATTTTTATCGATATCCAACTAATAAAATTAGTTTAATGTGTCCTCGCACTATTAAACGTCAGTATAGTTGAATCATCGAGAGCGTGGAATTGCATATGTAGTAGTATTGTTTGTTTACAGGCATTCTATATTTGAATTTTCTATTTTCTTGTACTATCAGCATACAAAGAGGTTGTTATATATATATATATCGAAGAACTAAAAACAAAAATAATGTCAGTGTGAAATGTGTGAAACATGTCAATATTATTTACGTTGTGCGTATATTTTTACATCTGATTTGATTGTATTCTCAATTAATTATTGTGTCCGCCCGTGCGGCTACGAATAATTTCTATATTTTAAAAAAATATGGCTGTAAGTAATTTTGGTCCTATTGAGAGTCAAAGTAAGCAAATAATTTTCAACTGTTATAAATATTTTGAAAATGAACTGACGAAAAATTTAAACTTGCCTTACACCGCTGCCCAGTTAGTTGAAAAAGCTACAGGTGTTTGTCTCTCTACTGTTTATAACATTGTGACTGAGAGCAACAACGAGAAATTCGCAAAAACAAAGAAATTCACCTCCCCGAAGAATAAAAAGTTGCGTCCTTGTCCGTCATCAGCAGTAGACGATTTTGATCAAGAAGTCATCCGGAGAACTATATACAATTTTCATCTGTCCCATAAGCAATTTCCAACCTTAAAGGGACTCCACTCTGTGTTAAAATCCGATATAGATTACAAATTTTGCATTTCCACCTTACGAAAACAAATACAAAAATTAGGATTTAAATGGAAAAAGACCGAGGACAACCGAAAAATATTAATGGAAAACCACAACATACGACTGCTAAGAATAAATTACCTTATCAAAATTGCGGAATATCGATCTCAAGATAGACCACTAGTTTATACTGATGAAACCTACATCCACACTTCACATGTGTCCGGAGAAGCTTGGACCGATGGAACAGAATTTGGTGTAAAAAAACAAATCAGTACAGGCCAGCGGTTAATAATAGTGCACGCAGGAGGAAAAGATGGTTTTATTCCCAACGCTTTGTTAATGTTTAAGGCAAACCAAAAAACGGGAGATTACCATGACCAGATGAACTTTGTCAACTACGAAAAATGGTTAAAAGAAAAATTAATACCGAACCTCAAACCGAATAGCGTACTTATCGTGGATAATGCGTCCTATCACAACAAACTTTTGAATCGTGCTCCAACGTCAAATTCTAATAAACAAGAAATGATGGATTGGTTGACAGAACACAACATTTCGTATAACCGGTTGATGTACAAAACCAGTTTGTATGAATTAATTAAAAAAAATAAAGAGCGGTTTCGCGGGTACCACATAGATGCAATTTTAAAAGAACATGGCCACTCCGTACTACGATTGCCACCGTATCACCCGACATTCAATCCGATCGAAAATATTTGGTCCATGGTAAAAGGATATGTAGCAAAAAGAAACGTTTCATTAAACATGCAAGGCATTATGAGTTTAGCAACTGAACGAATGAATACCATCACTGCTGAGGACTGGGAAAATATTTGTCACCACGTCGAAAGTGAAGAAAATAAATATCGATGTCAGGAAGGAGAAATGGATCAAATAACAGACAATTTTATTATCAATACTTGTGACAGCTCAGATGAAGAACATGATAGCGAATAAAAGAAAAAAACAGAGGACTACTACTTATTCCACTTCTTGGGTATGTCATTTTATTAAGTTAAGAGAAAATTCTCCTTTTGTTGCAAACGGTACAACCACTACAAATGCAATTCCATCTTCTCGATATTTCAACTATACAGATTTGCCCCCGCCAAACCGGTGTATGATTATTTTATATCATATCATTATATTTATATTATCATACATTTTATTTTTTATATTTTTTATAGTGTTTGGGTCAACGGTGCATCTCTAAAAATTCGTTTACACTATAGCATGCGAGATATGCAAGCAGTGATTTGAGTTTCCTGGAGAATGCCGTGTCACTTTCAGATTTTTTGATGTCTGTAGGGACACAGTTATATATGTTAGGTCCAACAACGCTGAGCTGTGTACGGGCCTTTGCTAGCCTTCGTTGCGGGGGTATTAGGAGGTGCGGCCTCCGTGACGTCCTAGGGTTGCGCTGGCCATAGGTTTGGAAGTTAGTGAGGTTTGATCGAACATATTCACAGGCTGTCGGTAGAAATACACATGGGAGTATCACCGCCACCGTTCTTGTTCCCCAGTTTTAGGGACTCAAGAATCTTCAAGTAACTACGTCGCACGGAGCGACTCACGCTGCACAAAACCCCAAGAAACAATAATATACAAAACATCATAACAAATCCCCGAAATAAACAACGCCTCAAAGACTACCGGTTCGTAATAATAATAAACACAGAGTACCTTGATATAAAGGCACGATGACTGGGTATGAAAATCAAAATTCTAATTAGTCCGTCAGTTTGATAATACAAATAACAACAATAACAAATAAAATATTAGATACGTATTTTTTGTTTTTACATAATAATAAAAAAATACTCAGATAAATCGCGTATAAGTTTAAGAGTGGGGGCTCGTGACGTCACTCCTAAGTAAAATTTGTACTTAAGAGTGACGTCACGCGGCATTTTGACTCAATGTATCGCCTTTATTTTTTGAGTAAGTAAAAAAAGAAAAAATATATGTCCAATATTTTTATTAATCTATAAGACGGACTAATTTTTAAAATTTAGTCATCATCCCTATTATACTGGTACTAAATCGTAGAATAGAACACATCAAAACAAAACAAACGCAATCAGTTGACGGAATGAATTCAAAAACATTATCGCTATGGATAGATGGAAGCGAGCTGGCAACAGCGTAAGCGCACGCCGCTCCGCCGTGGCGTAGCGCGGCGCGAGCACGTAACGTCGCTTTCACTGCTAAAGGGCCTACGCTTTTACTCTGATCAAATATTTAGTACGTTGACTTCGTAGAAATGTCGTAGGTAAAAGTTGATTTTGGGTCTAAACTCCGTATTACACAAATTAGACTAAGTTTTTTCCTATCAGTTATTAGACCAAGGTTTTTAAAGTACATGTGCAAAATTTGGCAATGTAGAATTGCTCACAGGCGGAAAAAAAGATGTATGTTTCTAGGCCTAGTTACATCAGATAGGAACGAACTTACTCTATCAACTCATAATTAAGTATATATATGTCCTGAATAGTTACTTTTCAGATCTCTACATGCTACATATAACATCAAAAAATTGCACAAAAACACCTCGATTTCAGTGATTTGCCTACCCGACGCCTTAAGATATGGTTTGGTGTGATGTGAGTATGGTGTCCCTTATAAGCCTCATATTATTAAACTCACTTTACATATTGAAATAAAACAATTTAACGGATTATATCGTGTATATTATCTCATTTTAGTTCCCGACGTTGAAATGAGATAATATACGCGATATAATCCGTTAAATTGTTTTATTTCAATGAGTAATAATCGCGGAAACAGAAGAATATCACCTTACATATGTTTGTTTTAATTACTTCACTGCATCCATAATGGTGTCATGGTGAGAACCCCGCAAGTGTAATTATAACTAACTAAGTATGTTTAACTACTAATCCTGATGACTGTTGAAATACTAATCAGGGCTATCGGGAACGAGAAAATATTAAAAAAAGTCATCAGTACTAACAGTCTTGAAAGTGGCGTTAAGCACAACCCTTAGCGGCTCCACTATCAGCCTGCCCCCCGGCCAGGCGTGCGGCGCGGGCACTACACCACGCGTCGGCCGCCACGCTAGCCTCACCAGCTTGCCGCGCCGCCACAGCCCAACGTCGGCGCGCAAATCTGCCGAGGACTCCACGCCGGGGCCGTAGCGGACGTCGTTTTGGAATAAACCCTGCATTTGAATATTATATAACGTTTACAAGTCATCTTTACGAAGGAGATATACCGTTCATTCGTACAATATTATTTCATGCAATCGCTATATATTTAATTATGCTTTTTCAGTCGAGTACCGCGTTTATTGTTGCTACCTTAGTACGAGACTTAAAAAGCTAATTATATAACTATAATATACAATATTTTTTCTACGAGTAACCCATAAGTTACAGTAAATCAAACATAGCTAAAATAATACCCTCCGGCCGTTTTGGCAACCAAGTTTCACAACCAGTTGTTAAAAAAGAAGTAATCATCTTGTTATTCCCTTTGTTCCTCACATATAACCAAGTTAGATAACCAGTAGCCAAGAAAGAAAAAAAAATCTTCCCAGATTACTGGTTTTTTAACAGGAAGGATTTCTTCCTGCTAGCAAACCATACGATATTCGGTAGTCTACGAGGAATAAATATTTCTTCCCAGATTACTGGTTTTTTAACAGGAAGGATCTCTTCCTGCTAGCAAACCATCAGATATTTGGTAGTCTACGAGGAATAAATATTTCTTCCCAGATTACTGGTTTTTTAACAGGAAGGATCTCTTCCTGCTAGCAAACCATCAGATATTTGGTAGTCTACGAGGAATAAATATTTCTTCCCAGATTACTGCCAACACTGCCACATTTACTGTCAGTTTTGGAAAAAGACGCAAAGTATTATGTTTTTATGAAAAAAACCGTAACTTCGCTTTGAAGAAAAAAAGGTCACAAGACATCGAGCTCAATGCTCGTATAAACAGAGCTATTGGTCAATTAAAGCTGAAGAAAATAACGGCCAGTCACTGCTTGGAAATTATTTGTCCATTTGCTTAAATTTAGTTTTGACTCTGCTAATACAAAGATGCGATATAAAATATTTAGTAACCTTTTATTTTTAGTCTAGTTACAAGGTACTTACTATGAGTCTCCAATATACTGAAAATTTATGTTATTGTTACAATAACATCAATTATCAGTACCAGATCTGAGCTCGTTTGCTAAGAGGAAGAAATCCTTCCTGTTAAAAAACCAGTTATCTGGGAAGAAATATTTATTCCTCGTAGACTACCAAATATCTGATGGTTTGCTAGCAGGAAGAAATCCTTCCTGTTAAAAAAACCAGTAATCTGGGAAGAAATATTTATTCCTCGTAGACTACCAAATATCTGATGGTTTGCTAGCAGGAAGAGATCCTTCCTGTTAAAAAACCAGTAATCTGGGAAGAAATATTTATTCCTCGTAGACTACCGAATATTTGATGGTTTGCTAAGAGGAAGAAATCCTTCCTGTTAAAAAGCCAGTTATCTGGGAAGATTTTTTTTTCTTTCTTGGCTACTGGTTATCTTACTTGGTTATCTGTGAGGAACAAAGGTGTTATTCAACTAGTTGCCCAATATGAAAATCTATTCCGGTTTGACATCCAGTTGCCAATGAAGAATAGTTCTTCGACAGTTAGAAAGTCAAGTAATTAGTTGCGTACCAAGATGGTTATTTCTTTTTTAACAACTGGTTGTGAAACACCGTTGCCAAACATGGATTTGTTTGGTTTTGAGATGGACATGCAAGTAAATTATAACGGAACCAGCTGCATCACACGAACTCCTGAAAACGATTATTGTATTTCTGGAGGATGCCCCATGTCAACAAATATTATACCGGACATGAAAAAAGCAGAATTGCTTTATAAATATAATTTATATATTTCGCTAGGAACAATAGACCTTGCGAATATCATCTTCGCCATGGGCAAGACTGGAGCGAAATTGTGGGAGCAGAGGATAATTTAGTGGACTTTAACAGGGACCATGCAGCGGATATAGTGCGAATCATGAGATTACCATTGTATTTAATACAGTTTGTTGTAAATTTGATATGTTAGCTATATTAATACGCACTATGTCGGCTGCTCTATAACTCTGCTCCTTCCTTAACTTTTCGACACTCTGTCAAAAAAAAAAGGTATAAAATGAAATAAATAGGAATTTTTATTTTCCACATAACGTTAAACACAAGCTACTTTGTGTGTTAACCCATGGAGGTAACATTGCCCACTAAATACAAATTACTTGTATAAATTAGTACTCAGAGGTATACAATTATATAATAAAAGCTACTCTGTGTGTTAACCCATAGAGGTAACATTGCCCACTAAATACAAATTACTTTTATAAATTAATATTCAAAAGTATGCAATTATATAATGCATATACATATTTCATACCAGTTTCCCTAAGACTGATTTTTTTAGACGAAGTGATACTAACTCGGTAATTTTAACAATTTAATTAACAGTTTTTAGTTACATACAGGGTGTACAGGAAGTAGCACGACAAACTTAAGCGGGAGATACCTATCTCCCCTTGACCACCTGGTCACTAAATATAAAAATATCACCTTAGTAAAAGTCCCACCGTTTTCGTTATTTTTCAATTGTAAAGATTTTTTGAAAAATGTGCTAGTATTATTATATATAGTAGTATTATTATTATTATATATTCATATTTTTAAATAACACCTTTAAACTTTTGTATATAGGATTTATTAAAAAGTCTGTTTGATTTTAGGATATTCTAGATGTCACATGATGTCGCTTTGCTAGCTGTGAAATGAGAAATGAAAGTCTTGTTTGGTAACCAGTTGTAAACAAATAAATTTATTTCCTTTTCGTCAACTGGTTGCGAAACTCAACTGGCATCTACGCTAGTTTTGATTCAGGAATAGATTTTCTTATTGGGCAACTAGTTGCGTAACAAGATGATTACTTATTTTTTAACACCTGGTTGTGAAACTTGGTTACCAAAACGGCCGGAGGGAAAAAATATTACATTCACTGTGCCTAATTATCAATTTTTGTATTGTAGGTATGTTCAAGGTATGAGTGAATGGCATAATTACAAACACGACGAACTAAATTACAAATCAGCGCTGCCAGCGAACTCTATCTATGATGATCTTATTAATATCCTTTCATGCATGTTAGGGTAAAGTAATATACAACCACCAACACATATACTGTAGCATCCAAAGTGACGTATCTTTATGCCTATAACAATAAAGATGTGTTGCAATATATTTGGCACTTTAGATGCTGACTGTACTTACATAAATTTGTTTTAGTCACCAGACACTTGTCACGACATTAATAAGAGGCAGCAGCAAGCACCACAGCCACCAGACCCTTTATGAGACCGAAATTTCCACGACTCCCTATTTAGAGATGCATATTCGATGGGTACTCTTTATAATTCGGATTAATAACTACGAGCTCTATGTACTAGATTGGATTCTATCTCTTCTGCTATACACAGCGATCACTCAACACAATGCGTGTCCAGTATAAGGACGACGCGTTTAGAGTCCTGCTGCGGCTGCCGCGATACTGTAGCGCATCCGGAATGTTCACGAACGCGCACGTGGATGGTTTTCACACGACGCTGCGCAAGCGCTGCGCCGCAACGCTCTACATATAGATAGTGGCCTGGTGAGGCACTGGACCTCCTTACATTTAAGTCTCCGTACTAACCTAGTTATGTAAATCTGTATTGCTAACAATCTATGGATCATGTAGACCGATTTTTTTTATACATCACAAAATACTCACAGTGAACACTCTGCCGTCCGGATACGACATGACCCCGTAACCGTGGAACTTGTTCATGTACTGATTCCCCTCGTAGGTGACGAAGAGTCCCTGCCGGCCGCGGTAACGCCAGCGGTACTCGCCTGGGCCGTGCATCGTGTCACGAACGAATCCACCAACGTGCCATTCGATGGACTGGAATAGGCACATCAGGGTCTATATTGACTGCCATAAAAATTAAAGTCACCATATACTTAATGTTTGTCCGAATTATATAGTTAACATTTCAGGATTTTTATTTAAACTTAGATGATTTTTATTTAAACTTAGACTCGTTATCACAACGCAACAAAACGGGGTGTCTTACAAAACAAACCTAACCTAATGGGTTCCATAGGTGACCTTTTCAAAGATCCTGAAAATTAGACGGTTTAAAAATGATGACTAATTATTTTATGACTAACTTTACATTATGACTTTCAATGATAATGGGAAACAAAGGAATCCAGACCGGGGACACACCTGTTCACCAGATTTGTGTCTGCGTCTAAATGCCATAACTCCATATAAAATTTATGTAAAAAGTTACGGCCATCAAGCACAACCGCAGTGACAAAAGTTGAGAATTGCCGGCAGGGGATATATCGATGCAGTGTAAATTCGAAAATGTTTTCTTACCATAAATCAAATACAAAAGGTTTGCAGTCCGACTAAGTGTCTAACATCTAAGGCGTGGATGGCTAAAAGATAATGGATGAACGATGACATAGACATAGCCTCTGATATGACGGAATCTATAAAGTTGTAAAATTAAATATTTGTACATTGAAGTTATTTAAACAAATATATATAATGGAGTATTTGAAAGTGACTGAATCGGAAAAATATTTTCTTTTGATTTTTTTGTATGTGTCGTTGTGGCTTCATCACACCAAATCAGCTAAACGGATTTTAACTATTTTTGGTAAACGGTTAGCTGGGTATCCACAGATGGTTATAAGATACTTTTGACCGGACTACGCTAAAGAAAAAGAGAGGGGTTATGACTTTTCGCCTCTGCGAACGAAATTACGGGCACATATTAGTTATAAATATTTTATCGAAGTTACCCTAAATTCGAAATTATCCCGATGCACCTTATTGATACTTAACATTACTTACCTCAGGTCCAGTCCAGCAGTTCTGCCCATATCCTTGTCTCCTGTTCTGCTCATCTTTGTCCCCCAAGTAGTACTCATAATACGGAAAAGTTCGATTGTTTACGGTTTTAGAAGGTTCGCAGCATCGTTCATTCATATCTTAAAATTTTGATTTACTTTGCTGTTCAATATTTCAGTCCATTAATGGTGAGTAGCTATTGCAATAAAATTATGAAAATATAATAAATTACTACAAATTAATACGAAACATGGGAGCGATAAAAGTCAATCAAAACCAAAGTCAAAATGTGACAATAACAATGCAATAACATAAATGATTCTGTTTTTTTTCTTGTTTAAAACTCAAACATAAACCCGGGAAATCAACCTAGTTCGGCTATTCAAAAATTGACTTTGGCACAAGCTACGAAGTGCCATATTCGTATTAATAATAAATTATATTTTTTTTATAAAGTCATGAACAAACTACGTGTTTTGTTTTATTAGGTACCAATGAGGTTGATTTACAAAATAAATAAACATAGGATTATACGAATGTTGTTTATTTATAAAGCTGTATAAAATCATAATTTTGTGTTGAATGTTAATTTTAATCATTACAAATATAAATAATACAGTATTCATTAAAAACAATTGCACCGAAGACAACTTGATTTGGCTCTTTCGAAATATGTGTATTCCTGAAACAACACACAAATAATAAGCTTTTTTTTAGATTCTATTTAAATACATTTTGTTCAAGTGCCTTACCTTTATATGGTTCCTACATTCTATTATTTAAAATTTAATTTAATTTCTTATAGCGGTTTTAGTAATACACACTTTGTGAAAATTTCAGAGGGAATGTCTGTTAAAAGTTAAAAATATAGTGCAAAATAAACCACGTTTCTTGTACCTGGGGCCTCTTTAATTATTAATTTTATCATATTATTATTATTATTTGCTCTTATAGCGGCGCCAGTAATACACATTCTTTGAATATTTCAACTGCCTACCTATTATGGATAAAGAGTTAGAGTCTTGAGCCATGCCATGAGTGAAAGAGACGCAGTTGTCTTTTGGGTAAAGAACCCTAAAAATCCAGATAAATAAATTAAATGTTACTAATAAATGAGCAAATTACTTGAGGGATCAGCCAATCGGCATAACAAAACTGTTTTTTTTTCGGTCTCGGAAAGAAGCCTGTCTTCTGAAATGAGGCATTTTAGGAGAAAATGTTTGACAAAAAGAAAGGCTCGCAGGAAGATTAATGTGCTTCGCTTGGTATGCTTTCCCGTACATGCTTGTTTTATTGTACTGTGCAAAGATTCAGTCTTCTTCAACTCACCATTAGAAATACGGCTGCGAGAAGCAGGGCTTTGTGTCTGGGCTGGACGGCGTTGTTGGGCATCGTTAGTGTCGTGGTGAAGCTCACCAGGTCGCGGTCCCAGCCGTGGGCGATCTTGCCCACCTCCCTCAGCGAATCACCGGTCATTATCTACAAAGAACATGGAATAAAGCGGGTTACATAATCTTAATCAGCATGGTTAGTCACCCCACTCAGTCCTCCTCCTGGACTTGGGACTGTATTTTTTGGGACTTTATTTTTATAAATTGCCCTCAAGAGTAAAGCTAGTGACTAAGACGTAGTAGTGGGAAAGAGACCTGGTGATATGAGAAATAAAATCGCTGCCACTCATATCGATATGAAGATGCCCATCTGACCACGACGTTTCTTGGACTCTCATAGCAATCACTCTCCAACTACCTAAGCGGGCCATTTCCCATTTGAACTTGTAAACTGTGGAATGAGTACACTGTCTTTAGCCAGATACAGGACAATTAAAAGGTCGAAAATACGAGAATATAGCCGATGTCAGTCAATCTAGCTCGTTACTAAGATGCCCATCGGACCATGAAGTACTTAATTGGTCTCTGTCAGCAAAATCGCACTCCACTTTCTTACGGTAGGTCCTCAATGGCGCAGAGAAAGAGGATCAGTTTCTACATGAAAACATTCATTGAATTCTTGTGAGAATTTCCAGGAATTTTCCAGCTTTTTAGAAACTTTATACAACTCACATCTATATCTCTGATGCCCATCCGACCATGAGGATGGTACCTTGAACTCCGCTTCCTGACTGCTGGCCTCTCGGTAGCGAACAAAATCTCTTCGTGGGCACTAAGAGGAATCGTATCATCCACGTGCCCTGCTGGCTCCCGATGTAGCTAACTTATACCCTCTGACCTAGAAGTACCTTAAACTCTGACAGCATTAGCGCGCTTCGTTTCCTGACTGCTGGCCCCTCGATGGCGAAGATCACTTGTTCGTGAGCGTCGCGCACCAAGAAGAATGGCACCATCCACGTGCACTGCTGCTGCACACGTCCGATGTAGTCTCCCGGCGGGGTTATAACTTTCATTTCCTGTAAAACAATTAATTTTAAAACTTAGAATCTCTTCCACGTCGAGAAGTCAAGCTATTGTCCGAGGATAGAAAGAAGTGGTGGTTACTCTACCGACACGAGCATAGCTCTTATGTCAAATGATGTTGAATTGGTCGCAGTAATTGGCTGACATTGCTAATCTCGAACCACGATGGCACTGAGACTAGCTAGAATCAAAATACGTCTATAAAAGTTAACTGTAGCAGTACTAGCCTCCTTTGCACTGGTATTGACATGAAGATGCACCTCAACGGAATTTAGAGCCGTGGAGATCCTGTTCGATGATGCATGTACCATTGAGTCAATTCAATACTAAAATCTATCTATGAAGTTCACCTGTAGCCGCCACGGGATGCAGCAGGACCTCCCAGGTGTTGTCCTGATGGCCTGAGCCGCTCAGGCGACGCCGAGTTTGTTACTTAAGTATGTCCATGAAAGCCACCTGTAGCCGCCACGGGAAGCAGCAGGCCTCCCAGGTGTTGTCCTGATGGCCCGAGCCGCGCAGGCGACGCCGAGTTTGTTACTTAAGTATGTCCATGAAAGTCACTTGTAGCCGACACGGGAAGCAGCAGGTCCTGCCAGGTGTTGTCCTGGTGGCCGGAGCGACGCAGGTAACGCCGTGCCTGTTACTTCAGTATGCCCTTGAAAGTCACCATAGCTGACAAGGGAAGCAGCAGGTCCTGCCAGGTGTTGTCCTGGTGGCCCGAGCCGCGCAGACCGTGTCTGTTACTTAAGTATGTCCATGAAAGTCACCTGTAGCCGAGACGGGAAGCAGCAGGTCCTCCCAGGTGTTGTCCTGGTGACCTGATCCGTGCAGGCGACGCCGTGTCTGTTACTTAAGTATGTCCATGAAAGTCACCTGTAGTCGACACGGGAAGCAGCAGGAAGCCGCGGCGAGCCGCCGCTGCATCTGCATGGCCTCTTGCCGGGTGTTGTCATGGAGGTGCATCACGAAGGCCCGGCCCGAGCCGCACAGGCACCGCTGCGTCTGGCTCGATATTTCGCTGGCAAGATACAGCGACTCCCCGTTCGGGACGCGGACTATGTAGCGGTTTTCTGAGTCTATTCTTGAAATTACTGTAAATAAAACTGGTTTTTATTATTTTTCCGTACAACAGTATTACACAACTATCTTTTACCACACTGTGGACACTCCCTGCCGCCCGCCGCCCGCCGCCCGCAGGCTCCGGCCACTCGCGCTCTTCCCGCTCACAGTTCAGTTACCTCAGCCGGTAACTGCGAGGTAACCGAGCGCGGGTGGGCGGCACTTTCAGGGAGTGTCCATACTGTACGTAGTACTCTTGATTATACTGTACTTTTACTATGATAGTTGTGTCACTCACCCTCGGAACCATACATACTAGCATGTATGTTCGAGATGACGCCTTTTTTTGACAACATTACACCATTTGGATGCATTAAATCTGGTGAATTATTGGTGCGCGTGTTATTACAACAAATATAAAACCGCTGTTCACCGAATACTCAGGATCATCTCCTGTATTTGCAGCGTGGAACGTGAATGTGGAAGTCCAGGACGGGCACGGGGATGAACTGGCCGCGCGGGATGGAGCGCCACTCTAAGGTGGACCCTTGACTCGCACGGCAAAGTGCTGCCCAGATAGCAAATACGGCTGGAATACTCACGATCGTCTAGTTCCACGGTCTGCTGTATCTGCAGCGTCGAGACCCCGATGAGGAAGTCCAGGCCGTGCACGGGTATGAACTGGCCGCGGGGGGTGGAGCGCCAGTCCGTGGTAGACACTGGAAGCGCCGCGCGAATGTTATCTGAGGGTTAAGAAAATATGATAAGGTTGATAAACTAGCCATCAGCCCGTTGAAATAAACTTTCATCCCCTATTTGCCCCCCTTAAGGGATGAATTTCTAAAAATAATTTCTTAGGCCAGTCTTAATTTCTTAGATCATTTGACGACCGGTTTAGTTCAGCAGAAGTGACACTGCTTGCCAAGCTGACGATTCTGAGCTTTAATCCATTTAACTTTGTTTGTAGATACAATTATTAATTATTTTTTACGTTATTCTAGTGATCGAAGTGACACGAGTTTTGGTAGTTAAACGAGAATCCGATGAGCATTCAATATTAAGTAGCACTAGCAAGAAAGCTTGTGACTGATATGCAGGTACATTACATAGTCACCAGACCAAATGCACTCGTAGTTTTGTTTATATTAGGGGACAATTTTTCACAAATCGAACTAATCCTATGGTATAATATTTGGATGATAACTTCAATATTTTTTCTTAAATCTTGTGTTTCATATATCAGTCGGTATATGATGTATTAAATAGTTCGTCGTCTAGTTCTCATAAGTCGCGTAACATTAGCTACGCTCACACTAGACTAGAATGACATAAAAATTGCCTATTACTGTATGTAGACGCAAACAAAGTTAAATAATAAATAAAATAAATAAATGAAAGCTCGTATAGTAGTAAGCATTACTGATCATAATGAACAAATCTGAAAATAATCGGTTCCTACCATTTTGTTGCGGTTGCACACTAATGACCAAATCCGGCCTATAATTTGACCCATCATCTGAAATAATATAAATATCTTGTTTATCTTAATCACTAATATGAACGTGAGTAACAATTAACTTGTTTATCGACGACGTGTTCAAATATATTGATAATGTTACATTATAATTACCTTCTGTCGCCCCTAGATTGTCGAATCCTTTATCATTCAAATTAGTTACACTTACTTCGGCCATTGCATTTGCTTTTTGTTCACTTTATTTTGTTCCTTGGTCACTCTCTTCTTCAGTTTCTTCGTAACCGGCTTCTTTTGTTTTATTGGTTTCTAATATCCTTTATTTTCTTTTCCCACTTTTTTGCCGACAGCCGGTTTTCACACGCGGCACACTAATGATGTTGTCGCGATATGTGGACGCTGTGTTATCGATGTATTGGCGTTATCTCGTTATCAATAGGACGTATCTTTAGCTATCTGTATGTATGTGACTGGATTTAATTTTCTTTGGTAGGTATTATCAGTGGCTTGCAGTCCATATAGGCAGTAAGCCTACCCTGAACGACCATGGCTCCATATAGCTACAGAATTCTGCCTACCTATGTGATCAAACCGTTTACTTTGGCAAAAAATCAACGCACGCACTGTATACCATTAGCAAATAAAAAACCGGCCACGAGCATGTCGGACCATACTCAATGTAGGGTTCCGCAGCCGTTCATACCAAAAAGTGCACACTATAGATGAAAAGCATGCGTTATGAAAAAGTGCACTAGAAAAAGAGCGTATCTCCACGGCACTTACGTGCTTTTGTTGTGAAGCGTCGTTTTTCGGCTACAACTCAAAAACAGTAAATCCGATCATGTTAAAAACAATTTTCGTTGAAAGTATTTATTAAGCTTTATCTTTGGATTTTTTCATATTTTTTAGACTTACGGTTTAGGAAATACAGTCGGGGGGACACAATATATGCTACTTTTGGAGCGATTGTTTCCGAAAATATCCACTCAATCAAAAACATTTGAAACGTCAAAATGATTTCAAAAGATCTGTCGAAATATGTGCCACACATTGAAATTTGTTGAAAACATTTTGTTTCAGTTTCGGTTAGGTAGGATCATTGTGGTAACAGTGGATCACCTATTTGTAGAGGCACACAACTCCGAAACTATAGAAGCTATTCATTTCAAACTCAAATGGAACAAAGACAAGTTATTTAGCTGCATTTTATTCTTTAGAGTCTTTTAATAGTATCTGCCAGATTTGGAAAAAAAATGTTTTTTTTAAAGTGGACATTGACCCACTGTGCCCTCAAACGTGGACACAATGAGTCAACCTTGAGGCCACAGTGAATCAGAAGGGGAATATTTTATTATAAAGAAACAGGTTATTGTATATATTTCTATGAATTATTATGCAATCAATATTTAAGAATACACTTAGAACATAGTAAGTTATTAAACTTAACATGAGATCACAATAAATAGCCAAAACACTATTTAATTAAAAACAATAAAAGTAACTTCTTCAATATTATAACAAAGAGCTTCATTCATATCTTCTGCCGAGTGGTTTACTATTTTCCTACACAATGGTCGCTTTTTAGGCATTCTGTAAGAGAAAAAAGATATTATAATTTTATTTAGACATTCAGATATACACAGTAGGTCGCGACTCACTGTGCCCCCTTTAGAAACGACCCATTGTGTACCCCCCACGCCATTTTAAATTTTTGACGCAATAACAGAAACTTATACTGTGATAGCAATACCTGTCTTACTGTCAAATGAAACGTTAATAACGACTTATTTTATAGAAACAATAACTTTGTAAATAAGATTAATAGCTACGGAAAAAGAAAACGACAAATCTTACCTGTCTTTTTTACTTTTGCACCGTCAAAACACTAATTTAATTCCACAACGTACGTTGCGGCTCCGAGCGGGGCACTGACTAGCATAGACAGGTACATGTGCACCTGCGTTTCTAATGTCAGAAAGACGCAGCTATTGCCCTATTATTTCTGCCCAATATGATGCTGACCTGGTGTGCCCACTTGACTCACTGTTGCCACAACTACCCGTCATCAATGGATTGCCCCCCTAGATTTATTTTATAATATAATAAGTAGCGGCTTAGACAAAACACCTATACTCAAAAGTTCATCAATTTACATCTCGTATGGATTGCCTCCCTAGATTTATTTTTAACCGACTTCCAAAAAAGGAGGAGGTTATATGTTCGATAGTTTGTATTTTTTTTTATGTATGTTCACTGATTACTCCGCCAATTGTAGACCGATTTAAAAAATTCTTTCTTTATTTGAAAGGATATACTCCCGAGGTGGTCCCATTGCCACCAAGTTGGGATCTGATGATGGGATCCCAGGGAAATCGAGGGCAATCCTCAAATTTTATAGGCATTTATAACGTTTTTCATATATTTTCTTAAGCTATTTAAGTATTTGCATATGGTAGTCATTATCTAATCATGCTGAGCTGATGACGGAAGGTACAACTCCTTAATAGTTAAGAGTTAGAGGATAATTCTTAAAAAATCATCTATTATAGGTAGATACGTTAAAACTGTTAGTCATATTCTTTTTAGTGTGTCCCTGAAGTAGTCTCCTTATCTCCAAGTCAGGATTAGATGACGGAATACCAGGGAAATCGAGAGAAAGTTTCAAATATTATAGGCACTAACAATGTTTAACCGACTTCCAAAAAAGGAGGAGGTTATACGTTCGATAGTTTGTATTTTTTTTTATGTATATTTACCGATTACTCCGCCAATTGTGAACCGATTCTAAAAATTCTTTTTTTATTTGAAAGGATATACTCCTGAGGTGGTCCCATTGCCACCAAGTTGGGATCTGGTGATGGGATCTCAGGAAAATCGAGGGCAATCCTCAAATTTTATAGGCACATATAATGTTTTTCATACATTTTCTTAAGCTATTTAAGTATTTATATATGGTAGTCATCATGTCATCATGCTGAGCTGATGACGGACGGTACAACTCCTTAATAGTTAAGAGTTAGAGGATAATTCTTAAAAAAAACATCTATTATAGGTAGATACGTTAAAACTGTTAGTCATATTCTGTTTAGTGTGTCCCTGAAGTAGTCTCCTTATCACCAAGTCAGGATTAGATGATGGAATACCAGGGAAATCGAGAGAAACTCTGAAATATTATAGGCACTAACAATGTTTTGTATATATTTTTCTAAAGTTATCAGTTGTTTTCCTCTGGTTGTCATCATTTCATGCTGAGCTGATGATGGAAGGTACAATGAACTAACCAAGTTTTACATTTCTTACTACCAAAGACTCGAGATGCGTGCAAAGTGCCTCCTCAATCTTCCCGTTCTGGGCTCTAAAAAATACTTTATATCACTACTAAAATCCATCACTAAAGTCGGTTCTTTTTTTATTTATAATTTTTTATTTTTATATATTTTTCTAAAGTTATCAGTTGTTTTCCTCTGGTTGTCATCATTTCATACTGAGCTGATGATGGAAGGTACAATGAACTAACCAACTTTTACATTTCTTACTTCCAAAGACTCGAGATGCGTGCAAAGTGCCAAACCATTCATTTATTACTATTTAGAACCGCGGCGGTGAGCCTTTAGTTATTATCTACCTACATATATATTTAGTCATAGTAATTCGTATTTTTGTTGAATAAAGAACTTTATTTACTTCAGGTTTGGCACCGACTTCAAAAGGTGATTGAAATGTGATCCGTACCGTACATAAAAGATTATTTATGGCTTTTTAGTTTATTTAGAAGTCGGTTCTTTTTTTAAAATTTTAGTATTTAATAAGTAGCGGCTTAGACAAAACACCTATACTCAAAATTTCATCAATTTACATCTCGTAGTTTTTGAGTAAAATGCCTGTGACATACTACGGATGGACGTGACAAAACTATGTGAGCTCCGTATCGCCATTTTGGCTACGGAACCCTAATAACCGTCTAAAAGCATGTCGGACCATGCTCAGTCTAGGGTTGCGTAGTAGTTACTACAAAGAAATGCACTACAGATGAAAACAATACGAAAAAGTGCAATAGCAAAAGCGCGTATCTTCATGACACTTACGTCCTTTTGCTGAGAAGCGTAGTTTTTCTGCAATAACTCAAAAACAGTATATCCGATCATGTTCACAATTAGTTCCGTTGATAGTTTAACTACATTTAGACGGTTTTAGTAAAGGCGTTTGTAAATATAATGGGTGAAAATAAAAAAAATTAGAATACTTTTCAGAGGTGTAAAAAAAATCGAGTCCATGAACTACATCGCTTCTTTGGCATAATGGAAATACATAATATTGACTATCAGAATTCTATATATTATAGTAGATGATGATACATTTTCGTTGTTGAAATGTTCTACTTACTGCGTATTTTCCCCTTCAAATATGCACAATGCTCTTTCTTATTGCTGCTCATTTGGACCCCATTTTGGACAAATATAAATGGATTTGAAAAGGTTGAATTGCATCATCGTCATCATTATCATAACCCAACAAAACGGGGCTTAATCGCGTATAAGCATGATTTATATAATTTAAACCTCACGCATTAAGAATTCCGGGTCGCAAAAGCCACGTGCCCTGTTATAGAGGGATAGATCACTATCAGAAATCGCCAGATATCGGGTAATATAGTGGGTCGGTGCAGTGACAAAATTAGTATTCAACCATCATAAAGACCAAGCGCTGGTAGATAGTACAAAAACTCGCACGGCAAAAACATCTTGATACCCGACCCTCCAGTTCCTTCGAGACTATGAACGTAACGCGACGTATGAAACTTAAAAGATTAACCAACATAACGTAATTAAATAATTCGCGATAGGCCCGGTTTCGGTTTGTGATAATAAATGAAAATCGTGTAAGTTTAAATCAATTTGTTGTCATATAGTTGCCCAAAGATGTCAGCTGCTGGACACAGGCCTCGCCTAAAGGATGCCACCATGCCGCGTACACATGGGATGGGGGCCCTACCCGCACTGCGTTCTCCGGTGTATTCCAGAAGTTCAGTTCAGAGATTTCAATGGTTTACCTCGTTTATTTAACTCGGTACATTTTTTTTTATTGGGCGTTTTCTACTTTGTTCTGCTAATATAAACCAATGACGTTACCATTGCACCTTGTGGGGGGCCTATACCCGCTCTGAGTCTTCCGATGTGTGACCGGCTACTCAAGAACTCTTCGGCGCAGTGGCCGCCTTCTCTCAGTCATCATTTAGGCTTCATTTATGATTGCAAAAATGACTCTACCCATTGTATGTTAAAAATAAAGATACGGGCTTGGATTACAATAAAACAAATATTATTGAAAACCATTTATATTCACGTGTTTAATACTTGAACATTTTACGAATAAAAGTGATAACATTCAAGTTGTTTAAAATGATCGGTAACATCCACCGTACTACAATGATAAGTTACATTTATTAATATTCTATCTACCTCTCTGTTCCCCCTAACGTTGTAAATGCTAGATAAAATGCGGACTGTAAACTTCAATTGGTGAACAACGGTAGGCGGCCTATCGTCAACACGCTCAAAGACATTGGTGGCCAAGGGTGTGAAATTACTAGAATAGAGGTTTTCCATCTTACTCCCAAGAGTTAAGTCTTTATAGACATCGGCAATCCAAGCAGTGTAAGGTGGTCTGCGTGCGTTTTGCTTGCTCCTTAAATTAACAGCATTTTAAAGTAATTCCAAATGTGAAAACAAAAACGAATCATGTATACATAGATCTTTAATGGTTTTGCCTGTTCGATAGTGTAAGCCACAAAATGTCTTTGAGCGTATGAAATATAGGCGATGTGGTAGGGCACAATTTATTTGAAGCCAATTTTGACCGGAAGACTTTTGAAACGAGTGCCTCTCCCTAACGATTACAAAAGATTCGGAATAGCCATGTATAAGCCAAAGATTTATTGTCCTAGTAAGTCTAAGGTGGCCTACCGCTACGCCGCGTTCACAAAGACCGTTACAGGCAGGAATCAATTGCAGAGTTTTCCATAAGGTTAGTTTATATGGGAATTACATCGCTCTGTCGCTGTCCCTTTCTAACATTTAGTTTTTATATGCGTGCGGAAACAAACGCCCCGGAATCATATAGAGTAGCTTGACTTTGTCCTTTTCTGTCACAGCGAAGCAGCTCTTGATGTTTCGAATTCAGTTAGTCACACTAACTATCGCTACATATAATATATCATAGAAATTACAGAATAAAATTTACGCGAAAACAGGTTAATAAAATAACAGGTTAATATAATACTCGGTGAATATAATTTTCCTTCCTAATAATTTTAAAATATGAAGTTACATTTATAATTCAGTAACACAAACACGCCGACAAACCTTATACCCATAACACAAATGTGTGTGTAAATACTTAACAACGTTAGAATACATTCTCGACGATTCATCTCAAATATTTTACATCTAGTCCTGCCCTCATAAAACCTACAATATCTATTAAATATAATTATATCAGATATATATTCGCAAAAATATATGTAGCAAAAGAACCGCGCACGGATAATACATATTACATTAAGTCAGTCATTTTTAAAACGTAACGGCACGGTCCAAAAAAACAAGTGTCTCGTTCATTCCCGAGTTCAAAACTCCACAGTTCCATTTTATTACGTTTTAAAAACAACAAACACGTGCACATATAGTGATATATATTTAAATCACACGTAACAACGAAAGCGTATTCAAAACTAGCTCGCACCGCGTAACCAATACTCGTAGATCTTTGTGAAGCTTACCCTACGTCCCTACGGCTCTATGGCTGGTTAGACCCGTACGGACCTCCAACTAAACGATTACAATTATTAACTACTTACTTGAAACAATAATTCATAAAGGATTAGGTGACAATTAGAAAAAATACGACTAGTTTAATAACATGTTCGATATCGTGAAACATTTTCGTGTGTGCCCATTTCACCTTGCGTGGGGAGAACGCAAGGGAGGCCTTTCCGTTGATGTCTCGTGTTGAAGCATGGTGATGTTTATCGCTGCAAGGCGCGTTGCCATCCGATGTTGACCTTCAGCGTGGCCGGGAGACAGGGGCTGGCCTCGCATTCGCCGTCGAGCTCGTCGGCAAGGCTGTCGTGGAGTTCGCGGAGGGCCATGAGGGCGGAGCGGGCCGCCCGCTGGCACCCCATGTCGCCCTCGCACGTCGTGTCGGCTTCGGACAGGAATACCAGGTCGCATGTCGTTGGTGGAGCCTCACCCTGCAAATGAACAAGAATTATGACTTTTAGTAAGCAAAGTCGGCGGTCGAAAACAATTTTTATTGGAAAAACTGTCATTAATAATGATGCCTATTGTCTACCGTAATTTATGTTAAGGCTCTATTGTACTGCTTTTGTTGTTTGTGTACAATAAAGAATTGTTGTATTGTATAGTATTAATCTAGTAAAGAAGGAAAAAATATGTATCTGGCAAAGGGAACGAAAGTTACATTTGAACAGAATTGTATAATCTTGCTCAGGGTAGGACACACTGTACTGTCACAGATTATATACAAGTTACTACTTAACAAGTTACTGGTGTATCCGACCCGTAAGGACGGAGAGCGGTCTCACAACCTAACACTCCTATTGGACGCGGGTGACGCAACGTCATTGGAATGTGCGCTAGGGTTGCCTCCGTTATTTAAATGCTAGCTTTTTCTCACGCCTTCGCTCATTTGGTATTTTAGGTATTCAGGGGCAAGGTGATTCCACAAAACAAACTATTGATTGAATTTGTATGTATGTACATTTGTATATTTGGGTACTTTCATTGGGCTACCTTTATTAGGTACTAGAAGGTGCCCACAACTTCGTACGCGGAGGAGAAAAAGTCATAACCCCTCTTTTTTTCTTCTGCCTGGTCGGGAAAATAATATCCTATATCCATATGTGGATACATAGCTATAGTTGAATTATCGAGAAGATGGAATTGCATTTGTAGTGGTTGTACCGTTTGCAACAAAAGGAGAATAATTTTCTCTTAACTTAATAAAATGACATCACCCAAGAAGTGGAATAAGTAGTAGTCCTCTGTTTCTTTCTTTTATTCGCTATCATGTTCTTCATCTGAGCTGTCACAAGTATTGATAATAAAATTGTCTGTTATTTGATCCATTTCTCCTTCCTGACATCGATATTTATTTTCTTCACTTTCGACGTGGTGACAAATATTTTCCCAGTCCTCAGCAGTGATGGTATTCATTCGTTCAGTTGCTAAACTCATAATGCCTTGCATGTTTAATGAAACGTTTATTTTTGCTACATATCCTTTTACCATGGACCAAATATTTTCGATCGGATTGAATGTCGGGTGATACGGTGGCAATCGTAATACGGAGTGGCCATGTTCTTTTAAAATTGCATCTATGTGGTACTCGCGAAACCGCTCTTTATTTTGTTTAATTAATTCATACAAACTGGTTTTGTACATCAACCGGTTATACGAAATGTTGTGTTCTGTCAACCAATCCATCATTTCTTGTTTATTAGAATTTGACGTTGGAGCACGATTCAAAAGTTTGTTGTGATATTATCCACGATAAGTACGCTATTCGGTTTGAGGTTCGGTATTAATTTTTCTTTTAACCATTTTTCGTAGTTGACAAAGTTCATCTGGTCATGGTAATCTCCCGTTTTTTGGTTTGCCTTAAACATTAACAAAGCGTTGGGAATAAAACCATCTTTTCCTCCTGCGTGCACTATTATTAACCGCTGGCCTGTACTGATTTGTTTTTTTTCACCAAATTCTGTTCCATCGGTCCAAGCTTCTCCGGACACATGTGAAGTGTGGATGTAGGTTTCATCAGTATATACTAGTGGTCTATCTTGAGATCGATATTCAGTAATTTTGATAAGGTAATTTATTCTTAGCAGTCGTATGTTGTGTTTTTCCATTGATATTTTTCGGTTGTCCTCGGTCTTTTTCCATTTAAATCCTAATTTTTGTATTTGTTTTCGTAAGGTGGAAATGCCAAATTTGTAATCTATATCGGATTTTAACACAGAGTGGAGGTTGGAAATTGCTTATGGGACAGATGAAAATTGTATATAGTTCTCCGGATGACTTCCTGATCAAAATCGTCTACTGCTGATGACGGACAAGGACGCAACTTTTTATTCTTCGGGGAGGTAAATTTCTTTGTTGTTGCGAATTTCTCGCTGTTGCTCTCAGTCACAATGTTATAAATAGTAGAGAGACAAACACCTGTAGCTTTTTCAACTAACTGGGCAGCGGTGTAAGGCAAGTTTAAATTTTTCGTCAGTTCATTTTCAAAATATTTATAACAGTTGAAAATTATTTGCTTACTTTGACTCTCAATAGGACCAAAATTACTTACAGCCATATTTTTTTAAAATATAGAAATTATTCGTAGTCGTACGGGCGGACACAATAATTAATTGAGAATACGTTCAAATCAGATGTAAAAATATACGCACAACGTAAATAATATTGACATTTTTCACACATTTCACACTGACATTATTTTTGTTTTTAGTTCTTCGATATATATATATATATATATAACAACCTCTTTGTATGCTGATAGTACAAGAAAATAGAAAATTCAAATATAGAATGCCTGTAAACAAACAATACTACTACATATGCAATTCCACGCTCTCGATGATTCAACTATACTCTTGTACCAAATTAGTTGAAACCCGTTAGGCGGAAAGGCGTGATGAGGTCAGGCCACAACGACACATACCTAAACATACAAAATATAAAAAAAATAATTTTAACGTTCTCCAAATAGTTTCAAATTTTTTAATATTTTCAATGTACAGACATTATTTTTTTACAACTTTATAATAGTAAATTGATGTAAATAGGTTCTTAAATTAAAAATAAGCATTATGTTCTGATTTAACTTTAATTTTATTTTAAATTAAGTTCTTGTTGATTTACCTACATTTGTTTATCAACAAAAACGTTAAAAAAACGTTTACATAAATCAATTAGGTATTTATAAATGTCACACTTTGATATAATTATTTATTTGCTTTCTCACCTGTCTGAATTCCCTATTATTAAATCAAATTGTAGTAAATGTTCTAAATGTAACAAAAAGTCCGAAATTTTGTTTTTTGGCATAACACAGGACACACGCGCTGCGTGCGAGATCGTTTACGCGGGAAACGTTAATTGTAGGCAGATCCGTCCGTGCGCAGCGAGTTTTGGCGGCCGACTAGCATTTGTGGCCTCTGGGAGATACTTAGAGATCGGTATTTATCGCGCGGCTTTGAACGTGTGGGGATAGCTTGGTACTGTGCTCTAGCTTTTATAAAACTGCAATAAACTTATCAGTACCTACTTTAACAGTCATAAAGTGCTTCAACTTCAAGGAAGTGGGTCCAAGATATTTGACACTACATCAAGATATCCAGAAACAGGGTGTTATGCCTATTAGGCTGCCATGAACCTTCAAATAATGGCGCAGAATCAGAAATGAATCAGTTGATCACATTTTTTCCAGTAAGCAAGATTGAGTCATACTTATAATCGCAGCATGATCTAAAATGCAGTAAGTTCCTGTGTTTCTAGAATAGTACCTACTTACTACTTACTCAATGGTTCAGCGACCTAAAGTGAGTCTTGGTCTCTGCAACGAGTTTACGCCAGTACTCTCGACTATGCGCCGTTTCTTTCCAGTTACCCGATTGAAGGTCCCGCAGATCTGACTCTACATCTAGAGTAGTAAAGATTGATTAATGTTCATGTACTTACGCAAAGGTAACATATCTGATGCAGGCTGCAAAGAGGAAGGAAAAGCTGGCCGCGGTCTCCAGCGAGCAGGTCCACGCCACGGCAGCGCTGCACAATCTTAGCCAGGACGGGGCAGGCGCCAGTGGCACTTCCTGTAAATAACATAAACTCAGTAAAAGTATTCCATGTGCAGAATAGACACATAAGAGTTCTAAAGCCGCGTAAAATAATTAAAATTAGTGGCTTTTTGTTCCTAACCCGATGAGCACTAAGTTCAACCGGGATAATTTGCGTTTGTGGGCACAAATACGTATTTTGCTGATATCATAGAAACGCAATACTTTGAAACTATCTGCGCTGTCTTATTTTATACTCGTATTATCTAAAAAGTGGAGATGCTGTACGAATACATTTCCCTCTGGCAAAGTAATCGCGAAATCTCCGGTTAGTTTATACGGTAAATTGTCAATGTGTGGGTTATTTCTTTTAATTGTGTGCGTTTGAAGAAATAGGAAGATTTCCGTAGTGTGCTGTACGTGTTTACCTCACCCCTCGCTAAAAATGCATAAACAATTGTCCGTAATGACATGACATCATCCATGTCATCTCCATTAGTTAAATGCTCTAAGATTATCAACGCCAAATTTTTGGCTACTACTCTTACCCGGTAGTTTTACAATGTTCGGATTCTATGACATCTTTAAAAGATGCATTTGCCTCCATAGGCGCTATTATCCCAGTTAACCTCACCTACAATTGAATTTCCATTTATAAGTAGCAGGGGCGTGGCGTCAGCAAAATTATAAGGGAAGCCGAAGCGTATTCATTTACTCATATTTAAAGAAAAAGGTGGTTATAAGCCTTTCTTTGGGCATCCCCCATGGAAATCGGCTTATATGGACGCCACGCCACTGCTAAGTAGTCATAGGTTTCATCAACTTTTCAATAATAAAATGCTCAGCTTTGCTTTTTCAATAATAAAATGCTTTAGAGAAATTGACGTCATCAAGATAATTCTAAGTACAATCAAAATTTTATCAATTACCTGTAGCAATGACCGGTGTGCGATGTCGTCCACTCCCACCCATGTAGCCTTCAGAGAATTGATTTTCAATCTTGCCATTCAAATAGTGACCTGCACCTTGCTCTTCCTCAAAGTCATCCTCTTTCTCGTCTTCTTTATTGAAAAGCGGAATTTGATTGTTAGTTATATCGACCTTCTCTTTCTTTACTGCTACGCGTTTCTCTTTTGCTTCATTCATAGGTGTGGAAGCGGGTCCCATAGTGGTAACTGGTTTTTGAGTCTGCAAGCTTTGCTTGAAGTCTTTGAGAGCCTTCCTCATTTTCTCCAAACTATAAGCCGCAGCCAATCGAGAAAGTAATTTTTCCTTCATTTCCTGTTCTTCCTTTGTATCTAAGTCCTCACCAACGTTTGAGTAATGCAGCGCTTCATCCACTATCATCCCTTCCATATTTTTTAGTTTCTTGTCGATGTTGTCTAATTTAGATTCCTGATCTTGGGCGCTGTTTCTTTTGTCACCATCACGTACTGCAATAGCTCTGGCATTGTCTATTTGGATCTCAGTTTCTTCATTTTCTGGTCGCTGCATGTAGTTCCTCTTTACGTTGCTGTGTTTACGGAATGAGTTTAAAGGGTAAATTACTTCTTTGTTGAAAGTATCGAAATATTGATTCCTAAATTTGTTAACATTCAAATCATTCATCAAAGATACAGGTTTTTTACGTTTATCAATACCGAAGTAGGTTGACCAGTCAATGGACTTCTTTTTGATAATGATAGGTTTTTCAGCGTCACCGTGATCATGATCATGTACATGTTCAACTTCTTTGCCGGATACACCGGGGTGATGTAAATTGTGATGATGTTCGTGACTGCTATCATCGTGTGGAGCAGAGGCATTACTACGCTCGTTGGTATGATTCTGATGCGCCATTGCAAGCTGCGGTGGCTTGGTTTCATAGGAGTTTCCTGGCTGATCGCTACTTCTTTTGACTGGGTTTTTAATTAAATCCGGTTCGGAATTACCGAATATTTTAGATAGATCTTTAATGATTTTTGGATCAGTGCCAGAGCTGCTTCTGAATCGTTTAGAAACTTCACGTTTATCCTGTTCTTGGGCAAAACGTTTCTTTGGCTTACCCCAGTCATACGGGCCGCTACTACGCTTGGTGACGGGAAAACGTTTTTCGATGATATCGTAAGCATATTGGTCATCATCTACCAAATCGGATAGGCTGTCGTCATCTAAAGGTTGGAAAGCGATTGCGTATTCTTCACGCAAATCATCTTTATCGTCATCAGAAAGGTCGTAAGTATTGTAGTTACCGGGGTCTACAGGCCCTGGTAATCGTTTGGAGTCTCCTTCAAAATCTGTCAGGACGGGATGTTCATTCTCAGCATCAGGGCTCCTCTTTTTCTTGAATGCGATAGGACCCCAGTTGTCTGGATACCGTTTCTTGATTATTTTCTCCTTGTACAGTTTAACTACGCCTTGTGTTGGGCCTACACCTTCTGCGTTATGTTGTGCCTTGTTAGTTTTGTACTTTGACCAAAGCTGGCCTAGTAGCAGAGCGTATTCAGCATCGTTTTCGGTACGTGCTTGTAGTGCCTCTTTAGGGTTTTCAGCTTCATTTCTGCCCATGAATAGGTCCCGCAGCCTATCATTGTCCGAATGATGGCTTCTTTCACGGAAAGCGGACTCCTTCCGATTAACGTCTACTGGACTCATGTGACTGTTCTTTTTCTTTACTAATTTATACTCGTAAGCTTCGTTGGGCCTGTCGTTTTCTTCTAAAAGTTTGAGTACGTAGTTTGTAGCTGGGTCTTCCTCTAACTCTTCAATGTCTACGGCATAATCAGATTCTGAAAAAAAAAACCCAGATGATTATAACTATAATTGCTACTCATCAAATGATGCTATAGGTATTACTATTAGTTAAGAGTAATAACATTTAAATCCGTAAACTGCAGTGCCTAGAAGGCCCCTCGCTACGAGCCGTGCCTACCTGCTTAGTATGTAAGCGTTGTGCGGCAGAACTTCGTAGTCGGTGAAGGGGGCAGCATCCCATCCCATCCATGCCTTCCTCTCACCTTATCCTTCAATCCTCGGTGCCTCTACACCTACCTGGTACGTAGGCGTTCGGCGGCGCCACCTCATACAGATCGTAGTCTGCGAGGGGGAGGTGCGTGGGGCCGCGCTGCCGCCGCTGCAGTGCCTCGAGCGCGCCGCGTAGCGAGCCGCCGCGTTCTGCGCCTGCGGTTGCGCAGAACAGCGCGAGCGCGAGGAGCCATGCTGCGGTCATCGCGGTGACTGCATAAACAGATATTATGAGACTAGACCGTGCCAGTAAAATTGTTTGTCAAAATCGTCTTTTTTATCGTCATCAAAAAAAATGCCAAATTTTCAAAATTGACAATTTCAGTCAAATAATTGTTACACAGGTGCGACTCTACTTATACATACTTAAAAATACGGTTATTTCTTAACTTTCGAGTGTTGTCTTTTGAAGTCGCTTTTATTTTTTATTCAAAAGTTATACTTTGTTAACCTTAGCGACTTTAAGAATGGTGAAATTAGGTCTAACTTATACGATGCAATACAACATGCCCACATTTTAAATTTCCAAATCACATGAGGTCGAAACCAAATTTGTTATTCTATTTTCATGGAACCCAAAAACATTTTGATTTTTTGGTTTAAGATATTTATTATTCAAAAGATTTACTTATATGATAATTTGCTTAATAAATAGAAGAGGGTAGCATGCAAAAAAAAAACGAACGGTTGACGACTTAAGTGAGTTCGGCAAAGTTTCGGATGGTTTTAGGTAGGTTGACATGATGTTGGGTTTAAATTTTTTCTCGGCTTGTGAATACGTTACGTAAACAATTGAAATGTCAAAATGGTTAGGATAAAATACTCTATAATACCATAATTTTTTCCATCTTCCTAGACGTGAAGGCGAGCCAGTAACGAGTGTTAAAATTAAGAAAACAAAAAATATGACATGGTCAATTTCTACGCGGTGGTGTAAGAACGGACGGGCCTCTAAAATCATTTCTATTGCCGATAGTGAAGAGTTTACTATAAGGAAATATCCCTTTTTACCCCGTGACAAACATATAGTAGAATTGGCCAGATAGTATTACTAACCGTACATTTCGGAAAATATTTCTATTTTGTGCGACTTTTTCTGTCCGATCGTACACCACGCGCCTATAAAATTTAAGAAATTGTATATCTCAAACTTTTGACTGTTATCTTGGGGTTAATGAATCCAATTTCGTCAAGAAGCGTAGTAGCCTGAGCGGAGATGAGGATATGCATAATAGTACTTAACGCAACTCATAAATAATGAGGAGCGTGGTTTTCTGAACCTAGCCGAAGGCGACTTTTATAGTAAGATCACACGAGTGTTTTAAGCCCTAATTATGTACACTTGCACTAGTTTATCTATATTTATAATTATATTAAATTTTCTTTCATGAGTTCCAAGTGCAACCATTGAGCTAGGAACTATTTTAACCGCGATAACCCGTCTCATAACTCCATGAAACTATCTAAAATAAATACGACCATTTGATTCAGTTTGCGTTTTTAATCACCATAATCAAATAAAAAAACAAACAGTGTTGATGAGTAATTATTTAATTATTATTATCAACCTTAAATATTGTAATATTATGTAAAAGCGGGTTGAGCATACCTACTTATATATAATTGCAGGCTGGCCAGGCTGTACAGTGCACATACACATTTGCTGCTCGTCGTGAGCGCTGAACTATTCACATGAGTAAGTACTTGCAGATAATAGGCTTGTCTTCTTACACGAGTATGACCAACCTGCTTTTTATGATGAAACGAGTATAATTTAATTATATAATTTACGATATTTTAAACAATATAAAACAAGCATTTAAATAAAATAAAAAAACCTTTATAAATATTTACAAAATAAAACAATAACGTAACGTTCGATCATATAAATTTCTCTGTTTTAAAATAAGAATCAAATTACATGTTGGGAGTCAGATTTATGTATCCTTGGTGACCCGTAAAAACAAAGTTTGAGAAACCCTGACAGTTTAAGATCGGATGATTTTCATCGGGTTTTTGCCAACTTCGGGTAAGACCGGATACAATAGGCGTATTCCAATTTCAGTTATATAGATTTATCACTAATAAAAGTAACATGTACTCAGTAAAATAAACTAAAAATGCTTCTACTTACCAGTTATTTCCAAAAACTCTTCAAAGGGTAATTTCGGACACAACACAAAACTGAATTTTTTTTTCAATTTTACTTTTTTTATTGCGCATAAAGCAGGACTCGCTGGTCGGAACAATAAGTGCGAACTGAAGAGGGGAGCAGGACAAAATAGCGCATCACGTCATCATGCAAGCATTAAAATAATCCCAACATTATTGTTACGCTCATGCGTATATTTAAGCCTTACGTTCTTACCCGGTATCCGATCTTAGTCGAACTCACTTAAGAACAGAGGCGCTTGGCAGCAAAAAGCGCAATACAACAGTGTAATGCTGTACTGTACGTATAGGCTAGTTAAACCGAACTGCTCGTGTGACTAGTGGTTAATTATGAGGCACATACATACAAGTGTGGTTTAACTCGACTAGCAATGTAAGTTCTGTTCTTCGCTTGTATTTTCACTAAAGGTAATTGTGCCATGAAACTTGTATGAATTTGTCCGTAGTATTACTATTCTAGTTTTGAAAACATTCGGGAAAATGTGAAGGAAGCACACGATCCTCTAAATGACGTCACTAGGCTTGTACAGCTGTTGTTCGCTGTGACTGGCACATATCCGCCAGTCACAGCGAACAACAGCAGTACAATTGCTGTACTAAATCCGCCCTAGTAATAGTGTTTCTGTATGTTTTTCAACGCTGTGTCCGTGACCTACGATAAGGAGATTTTAATATGTTTTTTTAGATTAAATTTTATTATGTTAGAAAATAGTAATTTTGGTTAAATTAAATTTTTATCGTTTATCATTTCGTCGGAAAATAGCCTGGTAAAAAAAACAGGGAAAATAGTTTGTTTATATGTAAATACTTTATCGTACACTAGAAGGTGCCCGCAACTTTGTCAGCGGAGGATAAAATAATCAGAACTCGCTTTTTTCCTTCAGCGTAGACGAGGTAAAAGTATTCTATTACCATATATTCTATAAGACACAACGACACATGTAAAAACATAGAAAAAATGTTTATTGATTCAGTTCGTAACAAAACAGTGTACAGAGATTTCATTTTTAACCGACTTCCAAAAAAGGAGGAGGTTATATGTTCGATAGTTTGTATTTTTTTTTGTATATGGACCGATTCTAAAAAAAAAATATTTTTATTTGAAAGGATATACTCCCGAGGTGGTCCCATTGCCACAAATCGAGGGCAATCCTCAAATTTTATAGGCACTTATAACGTTTATCATATATTTTCTTAAGCTATTTAAGTATTTGCATATGGTAGTCATTATCTCATCATGCTGAGCTGATGTCGGAAAGTACAACTCCTTAATAGTTAAGAGTTAGAAGATAATTCTTAAAAAAATCATCTATTATAGGTAGATACGTTAAAACTGTTAGTCATATTCTTTTTAGTGTGTCCCTGAAGTAGTCTCCTTATCACCAAGTCAGGATTAGATGATGGAATACCAGGGAAATCGAGAGAAACTCTGAAATATTATAGGCACTAACAATGTCTTGTATATATTTTTCTAAAGTTATCAGTTGTTTTCCTCTGGTTGTCATCATTTCATGCTGAGCTGATGATGGAAGGTACAATGAACTAACCAACTTTTACATTTCTTACTTCCAAAGACTCGAGATGCGTGCAAAGTGCCTCCTCAATCTTCCCATTCTGGGCTCTAAAATATACTTTATATCACTACTAAAATCTATCACTAAAAAATAAAAATTTATAAATAAAAAAGATCCGACTTCAAAATAAACTAAAAAGCCATAAATAATATTTTATGTACGGTACGGATCACATTTGAATCACCTTTTGAAGTCGGTGCCAAACCTGAAGTAAATAAAGTTCTTTGTTCAACAAAAACACGAATTACTATGACTAAATGTATATGTAGGTAGAAAATAACTAAAGGCACGCCGGCGCGGTTCTTAATAGTAATAAATGAATGGTTTGGCACCGACTTCAAAAGGTGATTCAAATGTGATCCGTACCGTACATAAAATATTATTTATAGCTTTTTAGTTTATTTTGAAGTCGGTTCTTTTTTATTTATAAATTTTTTTACAACTTTATAACGGTATAGATAATAACCAGTTAAAGTACAATTAAGGAACGGTACACTAAAGCCTTGACATAAAGTACATTATGCAATGAAGTGTACATTTTAAAGTTAATTCGTTTATTTATTAACTCCACTCCACTCTACTCCATTAGCTCAAGCGGTGATTACTTAATCCATTACCCGCTTTCAATTAAATTACGTAAGGCGAGAGACGACATGTTTCTTTTGTTTAAAATTAAACTGCACTGTTCGTCAATAGTATCTCGGTCAATGGTAACAATGGAGTTATTTGAATATCGGTTCACTTTTGAAATTGCGCCAAATGCCAAACATGCTCTAGTCATATTATGTTATTAACCAAAGTAATAATGATTACTTGATGAGGATGCGCGCCCTTCAAAGTTTACCCCCTCCCTCTGCGTACTGGGGACGAATAAGGCTGACCATGTCAAAATGGCCAGGTATAAAATGAAGGTATTAACTCGAAGAGCACATTTACGATGCTCAAACATCATTACTGGAAAGTTACGTTGATCTCAATGAAACTTTCCTTTCAACTTCAGTAGTTTTTAAAAATTTTAAGTAGATTTTGTTTTATTTAGGAAAACGTGATAAAAAACACCATTCCCTCCCCCCCCTCTTTACATATCTCCGAAAATTATGAAATTTTCCCAATTTGTAAAAATATACATAAATATTACATAAATTATAACTAGCTATTTTTTTTAATTTTCAAAAAACGTATTTGAATAACCCGGCTGCGTTAACTTTGCACCTCATTTGTATGCAATGCTATAGATATCAGGTGCAAATTAACTGAACTAGAACCGGGTAATATAATATGTTCCCTAAGTGAAAGTTTATACGGAACCCTCGGTGTGCGAGTCCTACTCGTACTTGGCGGGTTTAATTTGCGTAATTGTTTGTAAAATTACATCATCTTTAACAGTGTATTATATATGTCTAAAGCTATTAAGTTTTCTGAAGTAAGTACATTTCAAAGGCCTGTACATCCGTCAGTATTTATTCTAATACGTACGCACCCAATTTGCCTGACTATTAAAATAACACCTTTTAAGGGTTGCGTACGTTGGCTTAATAGAGTTCCGTTGGTTATGGAATACGATTTCGTACCCAAGGGTTGTACGAAACCGTATTATTACGCCTCCGTTATCTGACGGTCTGTCTGAATGGTCTGTATGTCTATCTATTTGTCTGTATGTCTATCTATTTGTCTATTTGTCTATCTATTTGTCTGCCAGTCATAGGGCTGTAACCTTTGAACGGCAATAATTAAACGAAGAGTAAGAAAATATACCATTTTTAACCGACTTCAAAAAAAGGACGGAGTTCTCAATTCAGTTGTACTTTTTTTTTATGTTGGTCCTTTTTTATGTTTACCTCAGAACTCCGTCATTTACTCGACGATTTGGAAAATTATTTTTTTGTTCATAAGTAGGTATATCCAAGTTGGTCCCATAAAATTTTGGTGAAGATCTGACGCCGGGATCCATGAGAAATCGAGGGAATTCCTCAAATATTATGAGCACATGTATGGCGATTTCGGTATTTATTACAGTAGTTTAAGCATTTACATTTGAACATCATCATTTAATGAAGAGAAACCGATGATGAAGACACAAGCTATCAGTTACCACTGTGGGCTCTACCAATGTTATTTAATTCGCGGATGGCAAGTCGATTTTGAAAATTATTTTTTCGGTTAAGAGTAGGAAATCTCCAAGTTGATCCCATAAAATTTTGGTGAAGATCTGATGATGAGATCGATGAAGAATCGATGGAATTCCTCAAATGTTATGGGCACATCTATGGCGATTTTGGTGTTTATTAAAGTAGAACAACCATTTACACTCGAAAATCATCATTTGGTGAAGAAAAATTGATGATGAAGACACAAGCCACCAGTCACTAATTAGGGCTCAACCAATGTTATTTAATTCACTAATCGCAATATAATTATTTATCATATTTTGCTTAGAGGCAGAGGTTGGTAAAGGTCAAGGTAGCAAAGTGGAGAACCAGAGAACTCCTCAACGGTTAACGGCCCTGATTCTGAAATAGCAACGTTTAGCTGAAGGTCGTGAGCAATTGACATTAGAATGCATTATGGCTGTAAGTGTCGTATAAAAGTCGTAGAAGTCATAAAAGTCGTGTATTATGTGTGGCTTCGATCGTCACAAGGCAGATTTCGTAGTCTTGTTATTTCGGTTAACGATTTCTCATCATGTAGTCGATTTAATAATTTGTTGGCGTCCACATCTAACAACGCTATGCCTTCCAACGATTTGACACGGCTTAGTGGCACATATATTTTCCCTTTAGCGAAATTATTTTTATCAAGGTCTATCACAGTCACAGCTTTTTCTAGGGTACCTTGTAGCTTATGAACAGTAACAGCCCAACTTAATATTAAAAGTAAGATACGACGCTCCACATATCTCCGTATCCCCTTGTCGCTTGAAACGTAGTACATGATGGAGGTATGGGTATGCAACCGTCACCAGCTTTTAACCCAAGACCAACAGTTTCATCGTCAAATTTTACGTACACGGTTTCCGGCAGCTCCCCGTCCTTCAGCTGATCTCGTCTTAGGGCCAGCCATTTATTTTTATTATGCCCATAGCTCTATTCACTAGTCCATCAGAGACGGAAATATTCCGTCTCAACATCGCTCAAGATTCTACGCCAATTTGAGTTGCGAGATAATTCTTTAAATATTATGGGTCAGTTGAGACTGTTAGTCGTATTCTTTTTAACCAGCAAGCTACTGGATTTAACCATTTTGACCTAGCCAATTTTTATAATTTAGATTTTATTTACAATAGTGATATCTACTATTGGTCTTATTTATTTACAATAGGGCCTCCTCTATCTTCCCATTTTGAGCTCTAAAAATACTTTATATCACTAAAATCCATCACTAAAAAGCAATGATTTTTTTTTTTTAATATAAAAGGACCGACTTCAAAATAAACTAAAAAGCCATAAATAATCTTTTATGTACGGTACGGATCACATTTGAATCACCTTTTGAAGTCAGTGCCAAACCTGAAGTAAAGTCCTTTATCTAACAAAAATACGAATTACTATAACTAAATATGTAGGTAGGTAATAACTAAAGGCTCGCCGCCGCGGTTCTTGCGTGTCATTTGTGTTAATAGTAATAAATGAATGGTTTGGCACCGAAATCAAAAGGTGATTCAAACGTGATCCGTACCGTACATAAAAGATTATTTTTGGCTTTTTAGTTTATTTTGAAGTCGGTTCTTTTTTTATTTAAAAAGTTTTGTTGAAAGAACTTTAAACAATACTTTTCGCAAATATGCAGTGAAATACTGATGTCGTGGTCCTTATAAGAGGCCTCGAATTCTCACTTTTTTTGTGTGTTGAGACGAGAGGTGCATAATGCCTGCAAAGCGACCTTAATTTGTTTTAATTAAGTATGAGCGCCGCCGCGTCGCCGATGTGTTTTGGTGACAAAATTTTATTTTTTTCATGATGTATTTCGATTTTATCGTTTGTTGTTGATTTTGTAAGGATTATTATTTATTTCATTACGTGTTTGAGAAAAGTACATACATATCTCGGCGTGATAAGGGATCGCCAGCCAAAGATTTATTTGGCTGGCAATCCCTATTTTCCCTGCCTCTGCAGCAGTGGCGTGCGGTCCATATAGGCACAAAAGCACTACACTACCCTAAACGTTCCTGATCCATATAGGCACAGAAAAACTACCTACCTTGCCAAAAACCATGTGCACAAAACTGCTTTGCTGAAATATAGGTTAGGTACTTGTTTAAATTATTGTTTAATGTCTGCGTCTAAGAGCCAAACTCATTATAACACACATTGCTGTGCATGTTTGCAAGGCGCTTATAATATTGCTGGTAAAATGTATACCTATTGACAGTACACGTTGCAAATTCAAAAATCGTAGTTTCATTTTGTAATTACTCCTGATTAATCAGTTTAAACATGGTTCTATACCGAACCGAATAATTAATTGGAAGTCCTTAGTCCAGTATATATATAAAACAGAGATAATTTGTGGCGGAATTGAGGAATTTCATCAAGTGTAAGGGGTCACGCACATTGAGAACAAAGAGGTCAGCGGTCATCGTGGCAGATTTGGATTGCTAAATAAGAAGACAGTGTTAAGCCTTCATTTATCCTTAATTTTCACCCATCACTCGGTTAATCAGGTAGTAATTAAAGGTATACGAGTAATAACGGTTAGTATTGCCTTTGTTAATTTTTCAGTAACTGTTAGGTTAACTTACGGTCCATGAGATTGTAACTTCAGTCTTATTTCATTTGGTATTAGTTAATTGAATACTAGTAATTCAGTATTATTTGTTTTAATGGTCCTTGGTAGGTAGATATAATTATTCTCTTGTTATTATTTTTACCACCAATATTCTCGTGTCCTTGGAAATTTCCTAGTATCGGATTTTATTTAATTCATAACTGAACATGTTATCTCAATCGAGGAAAGGTCATTTTGTTTGCAAAAGAATATAGGGATTTTCCTTTGTGAATATTTCTTTTGGAATAAATTGATGACTTGGCGTCTTTACTGACGTATCGATCGATAATAAAGGGCTTTTAGAGGGCTAACTGTACATGTTCATGGGTATCTAACGTGCTATCTATCTTTTCAAAAATTGTGGAAATCTGCTTAGCCGATTTTGCGTGATGAAGCCACAACGACACATACAAACATATAAACATACATAAAATCCAAAAAAAATATTTTTCGTTTTAGTGACCTCCAAATAGTCCGTAACAATATATATTTTTAAATATCTTCAATGTACAGTCATTTCATTTTTACAACTTTATAATAGTATAGATTAACTTCTGTCCGCACACTTCGTTCAACTTGAATTCGTTTATCGCGGATAAGGGTATTTTACCGGGATAAAAAGTAGCCTATGTCCTTCTCCGGGACTCAAACTATCTCCATACCACATTTCATCCAAATCCGATCAGCGGTTTAAGCGTGAAGAGGTAACAGGCAGACAGACTGACAGATGGACAGACAGACACACTCTCGCATTTATGTATGTAATGTATGTATGTAATCACTTTATTGCACATCAACTAATACAAAAAAACAATAGGTATTTACAAAACACAGATATGTACAAAGGCGAACTTATCCCTATGAGGGATCTCTTCCCGTTAATCACTAAGCAAATGAGAAAAAAAGTATACATTAAAGAAGATAGACAAACCAACTAATTAGGTAATATGCACAAAAAAAACCGAAACCAAAATTTGAATACACATAAATTCTTACAAATACTTACCTATAATATATACAAATAAATACAATACTAATACTTTATATAAATAAATAAATATATATATATATTTAAAACTTTAACCTTAATTAATAAATACATAAATATTTAAGTCAAAAATGTGAAGAAAAATAAGAAAGTAGAATTTATCTAGTCTGGTCTAGGTTCTGTCAGCCATAAATTTTTTAGCCTGGCCTTCAATGATGCCACAGATTGTGATTGCCTCTGATTTACAATGATAGTATGGATAGATGTATTAAATAACAGTTGACATTGTATTAAAAACATTTAATATGATTTATGCTTTTAGTAAATTGTGAAGCCGCAGCCATCCTCAGGGAAATGTAATGAAACTCGCGATGTTTCAGAACTTATGAATTTGATGCTCCGCTATCTTCCACAGAGATTTTAATTTAATTTTCAAAGAGAATGTAAAAGCTTGATCTTTTATGTTTATAGCTGTGATACAGAATATTTTTACGTTACTGATATAACATAGCGCTGAATTTACATGAGTTTATGAAATTGATTTTTCCCCTCCCTAGCTCGGAAAGCCATCTTTTAAGACAAGTCGGTAAAAACGTATATTATCCACTAGTGGGGAAAGTAATATGACCTTGGAGCGTGTTTAAGTAGCTTTTGACAGATAACAAAACGTAAAACGCTCAAAATAAGGGTCCGTTTGACATTAATTATCATTAAAGAAATACTTTAAGAATTTAATAAAATTTTATTTAATGATTTTAAGCAATAAACCTTTATTCCATAAGAAACATTCGTTTTTTTAAATGCCGTTGAATATAATTCTGAACGCATAAATTGAGTCGATGCAATTACAAAACGCATCGTCAGAAATGTCAACATCAATATTGCCTACAAAATTTTATTTAAAACTTTTCTATTGATGATGATTCTAATTAACCTGATGATGATTATTATGGGTACAAATAAATACTTATTTTTTATGAGCTGTTTTTTTTTGCATGTTGCACTTTCCTCGGTATAGTGAGGTGAATTCTCATCAAGTTTTGTAATAGGGTACATGCATGAATTTTCTTTATCGCTTTTCTTAACTAAATATCAAAATACCGTATTTTTATAGTTATTCGAAAAAAATTTTTTGTCTACTGTTTGTTACATGAATGAGCTTTTAGTAAAGCAAAAATTAAAATTCATGCATATTCCCTATTGCATCGACTGAACTTATGCGTTCAGAAATATATTCAACATCATTTTAAATAAACAAATTGAAGCCTGTAGCATGAGTCATGCTAAAGGCGTACTTACTAACTATTTAGGTCAACTGTATGACCTAAATAGTAAAAGTCTAACCTAAATTCCGACAAAGATTTCTAACAGCAACTCATATGACATTCATTCACGTGCCATCTAGGGTTTATGAAATAATTATCAACTATTTCAGAATACACGCTTAAGACCGTCTTGCTTACATAAAGACGAGTTTTAGTATAACAATTTAGTCACGTACAGTCGGTGACCTGACTTAAGTATCCAGGCACATTCGTGGTTTTGAACGCACAATCGGTACACATTTGCAACGGTGTTCAGGTTCGAAACCTGGCTCAACTTATATAAGTATTCATATATGATGTAGAGGGGAAAAATAGTACAGAACCACAGACGCCGGGAAAGAAGGGCTTGCCGGGTGAGTAGGTATAGACGGCCGACCGTAGGGAGGCCGGATAGTAATACGAAGCCGGCAAGTCCTTTTCACGGCCAGAGGCATATATAGTGTTTTTTTCAAACATATGCAATGAAATAAAAAAATATACCACTCGAAAAACTACATGACAAAAGTTTTTCTAATTTTCCCTCCAATCCCTACATAATGTTTTTTTTTTAAGAAATTCGTCGTTATTTCGCGTGTGTAGTGTTCGAATAGATCCTATTAGGGCCGTTATACACAGTCTGCTAATAAGAATCTTAATTTGTATAATAAATAAAATAAATGCAGAAGATTTGAAATATTGTCTATGGTCTCTGGTGACTTACGTATAGACTGTATGTAAAATTTATTCATCAACATATGAACCATACAGATTTGTGTTCTTAATGTCAGGTCGTGTGTAATAAGCATTAAAGCGGATATTTTTAGTCCGATAACCATTCAGATACTAGAAAAAAAATTAAAAATATAATTCAGCTGTTTAGCCTGTGCATAACACAGGCGCACAGGCGCCATGTTTACATTTAAATAAAAAAAATTGCTTCCCGGCCTAGGCCTTCAATTTAATATGAAATTCCTTTACAGTGCTCGCAGGTTGTTCCGCCCGAAACGGGATACTTTGAAGCCTGTTTTAACGCACGTAATGACGACATTTCATTGCATATTTGCAAAAAAAATTTTTTTAAACCAAATTAAAAACTTCGTTCTACTAGCAGGCGTCAAGGGCACGTTACATGTCTGATTTTAGAATAAACAGAAAAACATTCGCTATCTACATAATTACATTAAAGTTAATAACAGTATTAATACAACAGACAAATACTTGGGCAGACTTTACAGGGAGATGTATATATTGTCTTATAGGTTATACATTACTTAACCTATACTTTCAGAGATAGGATGTCTAGGCGTCAAAAAAAGGAAAAATAAATAATAAATAACAATATAATTATAATAAGAGATAACTTTAATGAAAATGTAGAAAGTTCCCGTAGTTAAAACATTACATCTATGCCCATATGTTAAAAATTGCAAAACTTTTTTGTTCGACTGGTAATTTATAAATTGTTGAATTAGTAAATAAAACTAAAAGAATACCGATGTGAACCTTTTCTGTGGGCACTATTAAAGATGGGTTTCAACGCTTTAAAAATGTAATCAATTTTGATCATACTTAACTAGCGCCATCTAACGGAGACCACATTGGCAAACTTTACTTACTGGTTTCTGCTAATGCCATTTTAATTCGTTCGATGGGGATGACTACTGTCAAAATGCCACAGTTATTTTTAAAATAAGCTAAGTAAATTGTGTGATGTATATAAATCATCAATAATGACAATATGATGGACAAATTCCTTATAAGTATTATAAGTGACTGCGCTGTGGTCACGCCATCTAGAATTAATCTTGGCAAGCCTTCACATTCTGGTATTTTGCTCGTATAAGGGTATAAATAAGAATGAAAACATATAATTAGAAACATTTTATTTCGTAAACATACTTATGTTGCATTCCACCAACATTAAACAATTTTAATTCGATTAACAGATGAAACCACTATTTAGTTATGCTTATGTTACATTTTACTAGAATTTCGCCACCTTTTTGATAGTCTGGTATAGTCAAACACACCCAAAATAAATAAAAAACGAGATAACAAAATAACCAATTACAATTACTATAAGTATAAGTAGCTATTGATTAAAGTATTTATTTTAAACACAATGAAGAGGCACCCAGTGAATCAACATGTATGTAGATAGAAACATGCATTACACACTTCCATCTTAAAATACAATAACATCACTCGGGCACCTACTTTACTAACAATAAAAAAAAACAAATTGTATGTTTAATGTTGATAGAATAGCATCACTACAATCCTTTTTATTACATTACTAAATACTTCAAGGCTCTGCCGTCATTGTCGATAACTTTTTGCAGCCTCTCACTAATGCCGTTTACCATCCCTGAGGTTTTGGCTTGTCCTCACGTCGGGCAGGTCCCAGTTATGGACCATTTGGCCCCATACATTTTCTATCAGATTTAAGTCTGGTCTTTATGACAGCCAGATAACTGGTGTGATATCACTTTGGGCACCGAGCCAATCTGTTACAATTTGGTCTTTTATCAGGTATATTTGACCCTCGGGATAGGAAACTCGCACAGTTGGCAACATGACCTCACGGAAAATTACCAAGTATTTTTTACTATTTATGCGACCACCGACTTCTATCATTTTGCCTGGCCCCATGATGACTTCCAACCCCAATAAGATAATGTTATTCTGCCGCTAGTTCTGGTAGGTAAAATACAAAATTAGTCATATGTCTTCAATCTTGCTGGATGCATGTAAGTGTTTGCGCACTATTTTACTGTCGTTTTGGTGGAAAGGAACGGGTCTTCAGTGTGCCTTGCGATTATATCCCGTGCAGACTGAGGAGTAAACATCACAGGAGCAAACCTTGGCTGCTTCCTTTCTATATCTTCAGTTTCTCCATGCTGATTCCATTTGATTCACAATCTAACGGTTTTTCTCTGTAAAGAAACGTTATTTTTATTTAATCATCCTTATAACTTTAATAGACCATAAACAAAATAAAATGATGCAATGCATTTATAGTGTAGAAAAACGTCATTTTCATAATGCTTAATACTTATACTATAAGGTATTCTTAATGCGAATTGTTATGTAATTATAAATTATAAAAAAGTATAAATAGCATGTAATATCATGTTATACGCAAACCAGTTTTAATAATTTCTTTTGATACACTAGACAAATGAATAAACGAAGTCAAAGACCATTAAAATCATTAATATATATGAGCTATAGGTAAGTTTATAAAATATAATTAATATAATTCAACTTACCGTTAAATGCAATTGATGAGCTATTTAGCTTATTGACGTGTTGTTTTCAAACAACACCACTATTTTCACCTTCAAAAATGCTGTTAATTGAAGGATTATTTCAAAATATAAAGGTGTAATAAATATGTAATGTCAATCGTGAGTTGTTCCGAGAGCAATAGTCGAATAATAGATAATTAATGACATTGCCCACTAATGTAATTGCCTAATACCCGCAAATAAATAGCTTAAATTGGGGGTTGTTATGAGACGGAATTCATACGGTTGAAAAAAATTATACATATGATGCGCCCTAGCAATGTTAATTTGAAACAACCCGTCCGCAATTTTGTAGCTGATTTCAACCTGTCCTGTGGTCTAGTGGTAACCGCGCTTGACAATGGATCAGAAGCACGAAGATTCAAAACCTGAGTTGGGATGTCAGAGAATGTTTTTTGACTTCTTAGTCAAGCTTGCTGGGAATTATTCTAAGCGAAATATGCATTCTTAAGAAATACAATATTTGTAAATGAAACAGATGATGATGAAATAACATTCGGTAAGTGCTGCCATCTAGAATATGATAACTTGAAGAGGTCGAATAATTTGTTTAGTGAGACACTCGTTCGCCCAGTGCTGCTACCGAATATCAAAGAGGCTGAATTGATAAAAATAAGGCAATAAAATATGAACATTTAATGTTAAGTGTAAAAGTGCACTCGAGGCTTACTTGCAGAATTTTTGAATTTTGAAAAAATTAAAGGTTTCAGAAAAGTAGTACCGTCCTTTTATAATTACTGATATATTTTTTTAATATTGTGAACGTTTTCAATTGTCAATTAAAGAATGGATTTTAATTTTACGCAGATTGATAAGTCCGCCATTTATGAAGAGATGAAATGCCTTTTCTTTTAATATATATTCTGGGTGTTACATACCTATATTAAAGTAAATCATGCAAATTATTTTTAAAATAATAATAAAAAAAGCAAAAACAGGGACATACAACCGGGGCTCGAACTCACGCCACTAGTGAGTTCCAGTGCGCGTTCATAGTCACGAATATGCCTGGATACTTATGTGAGGTCACCAACTGTACGATGTTTTGTGCCCTTCGTTCCAGAGCCCCTAGTACAGTCAACTGCAAAAGTAGATGATAATTTTAGTATAGTAGTAGGAATGAAAAGGTTGATAACTTTTCGACTCTATGTGATGGTTTTAAGGTTGAAAAATGATCAACCTTTTCATTCCTCGACTGTAGTCTGTCGCACTAACATAACAATTGTGCGACAATTGGGATGCGTTAAAGTAGTGAAAGTGAGAAGAAACTACACTGATCATCTACTTTTGCTGTTGACTATATTTACCACCGCACTTGAGACTGTCTTACTAAGATTAATAAATGTTAGCAGCATACGACCTTTTGTGCCCGTCGTTCCAGAGGGGTACCTACTCGCTATCGCACTTAAGAATGTCTTCTTAGCATAAAGACGACTTTTAGTATTAAAGGCTTGGTGCTTATGACCTTTCGTGCCCGTCGTTCCAGAGGCCCGGAATGCACTAATGACTTACGTGTGCTGGGCTCAGAATGTCTGGAGCGTTTGTGAGAGGTCTATATCGTCGGTTTATTAAATAACTCCACGTTTAGGTCGAACTTTAATGGAGAATGTAAGGAGAGTTGATTGTGGCTGTAAATTGAAACCTTAGCGATAGACTTCAAATAATTCTTTAATCCTATTAAATAAATATTAGGATACAATTTTAAACAAATCGAACTAGTCCCATGGTAAACTCTATATACTTAAGGGTGTCCTAAGATATGAACAAAAATATTATTTTTAGTTGAACTTGTATCTATCTATCAGCCACGCCCGCTACAGAGTGCGATCCCGTGTAGACCGCATCCACCGACTCCCCGCGACCCTCTTGAGGTCATCCGTCCACCTAGTCGGGGGTCATCCCACGCTCCGCTTTCCTACGCGTGGTCGTCATTCCAGGACTTTACTGCCCCAGTGATCATCCATACTTTTGTATGCTGATTTGGAATATCTGGTTATTTTTCACGGCCAGAGGCAAGTATAGTGCTTTTGTTAAACATATGCAATAAAAAAAATACACCAATCAAAAAACTACTCGACAAAAGCGTTTTAAATTTTCCCTTCAATCCCATCATAATGTTTTTTTTTACAGAAGTCGTCCGGATTTCGCGAGTGTAGTGTTCGAGTAGACCCTATTAGGGGCGTTATACACAACCTTCATAATAAGAATCTTAATTTCTATAATAAATAAAAAAAATGCAGAGGATTTTAAATATTGTCTATGGTCTCTGGTGACTTACGTATAGACTATATTTTAAATTTATTCATCAATATATGAACCATACAGATTTGTTTTCTTAATGGCAGTTCGTGTGTAATAGGCATTAACGCGGATATTTTTGGTCTGATAACCATTCAGCCACTAGAAAAAAGTAAGAAATATAATTCAGCTGTTTAGCCTGTTCATGACACAGACACCATGTTTACATTCAAATAAAAAAAAAATACTTCTCGGTCTATGCCTTCAATTTTATATGAAATTCCTTTACAGTGCTCTCAGGTTGTTCCGCCCGAAACGGGATACTTTGAAGCCTGTTTTAACGCACGTAACGCACGTGCCGACATTTCATTGCATGTTTGAGAAAATATCATTTTTAACATTTTATTTTGGTCATCCTACTAAAGGTATGGTGCCTTGTCAACTAGTAATTCATGTAATATTTTCTTCTGTTTCCGCGATTATTACTCATTGAAATAAAACAATTTAACGGATTATATCGCGTATATTATCTCATTTTAGTTCCCGACGTTTCGGAAGCTTTCCAGCTTTCCATGGTCACGGGAGGACCATGACCATGGAAAGCTGGAAAGCTCCGTTAAATTGTTTTATTTAAATTAGTAATTCATGTGTCAAATAACTAAAATAATTTAAGGTGACCGTGAGTTATGATGAAATAACAAGAAAATAAATAAATTTTTCATCGCAATTATTTTATCTCTTTTTTGAGTAGAAAAACTGTTACTTTAAATTGCAGAAATATTTTTTACTTTTTAAACGATTGCGCGACGCAAAGGAGGGTAATGTGTTTATCAGTCTATGTATGTATGTATGTATGTTTGTTCCTATCTGGCACTCTAGAGACCAAACACGTGGACCGATTTTGATGGTTTTTACGTCAATCGATTCTTCTTAATTGTCCGAATGTCATTAAATACATGAACATGATTAAAACTCAAAATGGCGATATTGAGACGCCATACTGTGAAAAAGAAAAAAAAGAAAATCGGCGTGACGTAGTACGCCGATTTTCTAGTCGAAAATCATTTAATAGGGATTTGAAAATCATTATTAAGTTTCTTTTATCATTTTTAATTTTGAATGACCAGTTAGGAACTAAAAGAATGTAAAGTTGGTTAGCAAAGCCGTTCTCACTTAATTTTCATTTAATTGTAATAAATCTGTGCAAGCTTCTCAATAACCCCCACGATAAGGATTGCGAAATTTACTGACCAATAATTTTGACTAAAAAGTACAAAATAAAAATAAAGAAAACCATAAAACCCGTGTGGAACATAGCGATTTTAAAAAGTCGGGACCCATTGTTTTGAAGATTTCCGTCGATCTAGATTTCTTATGGGTCTCGACCGTTTAAAATCGTTATGTTCTGCATTAGAATTTATGATTTGTTTCATGTCATTGAATCATGAAATTTCCATTATAACTTAGCCAATTTCTAGAGTAGTAGACCTGTTTTATTTCATTTTTAGTTTGTTTACGCAGTCGGGTCTTATTTTTAAATTTCTGTTTCCTGTTTTCTGTTTGGAGCCGGTTTTAATTGTTTTTGTTACTAAAAATAAATAAATTCGATTATTTAAGATTCCTTAAATAGATATTACTATTCGATATTTGCAGCTCTATCACACCATTTGGCTTTACGTATTTCAACCATTTTTATAGCAACGCAAACAAAGGATGGTGACGATATCCCGTCATTTTACCCGACTACGTTGAAGCAGAAAAGAGGGTTCTGGCTTTTTCTTCCACCCGGCTGAAGTTGTGGGCACCTGCGGTTGAGGGCTTGTATAAAGTTAGTTAATTTGCCTAGTTGATGTGTTGGGCCCAGTTTAGTTTGCTCAAACCGCGCATTTCTAGTAATGAGAAAACCAGAGCTCTAATCTAATCTAAGCAAGTGGCTTTAATTACATGTGCCTAGCCTGAGCTGCCTAATTGCTAGAGTGCTTGAATATTAGTAAATAAAGTTTACCTACGAGTACAGATGTAGTGAAAAGATACGCTTTGCTTTATTAAAACTACATACACTAGTCAAATGATTATCTGCCTCCATTTTTAGAAATACATTGTTTTACAAATATGATCATAAAATATAACTTTTCGAAAGTTAAGTAACAATAACTAAAATGAATTATCCCGTTAATTTAAGAAAACGAATAAGAGCAACGTTCAGGAAATAAAAAATATACCGAACAGCACCATCTCTCTCGCTGTCCTAATACTTGCTGGAGAAGCAATGGGACCGAGACTAAGCGTGATACGAATGTCTTGGATTATGGCTAATGCGCTTAGCCTTTCAAAATAAGAAAGATACAGAGGGCGCTACTAGTGCTCACTCGATTGTGTTCGAAAATTTCAAGCCACGTACGTATAGTTGCTTTAGCTCAGTTGGTCAGAGCACTTCCACGTTAAAGAAGGGGGCGCAGCTTTAAATCCTGCTTGCAATTTACAGGTCTAACTAAATCTGTTCGTGAGGTATGGGAGAGGTACGGACGTGACATGATGTGTTCTAACTGTCTCGCTATACACATGTACGTAAACCATATAATTTACTTTTACCGGGACAAGGTTCTTATTAGGTGGCATATCATTTTAAATAAAACAACATATTTTTATTTTTTATCTAATATTTTTTTTTTTTTTTTTTTACTTTTATAAGTTTTGATATGTTTTCACGGTGAACTACGCATTGAGTTTATACATAACTACATAAGACATATATTTCGGATAGGCTAAGTACAAATATTGTAATAGATACAACAGTTATTTCGAAAAAAATACTGACTATTGAGTTTGTTTCGGCTTTCTTCTCAACAGTACTTACAGAATAAAGATCATTATTTCATTATTAATCCAACTCTGTGTTATAATATTAATTTAAATAATATTTCTAGTTTATCAATAGATATGATTCATCAAAGAGAAAACAATAAATCGTTCACCCCTCGAGCAAAGTCTTCATTATTGTACTTGATACAATACGAATACCGAACAGTTATTATTACGTCGCAATATCTTAATGAAATTACACCGAAACCCTCCGGCCCGTCGAAATCCACTTAAAATCCTCACTCCAGGAAACATCCAAATATTGAGTGGTTTATTAGATAAACAATTAATTCGAGATTGGAGAAATTTGGGCACTTCCACGAATTGAGTTGGCCAAAAATACAAAATGTTTGGGGATTGATAAACCATCAGTCCATCACCATGCGACCCGCTGGGTCTCGCAGTCCAATCATTTGAGTGCTTGCAAATAACAGTTGAAAGTTTCGTATATGTAAGCTTTGTAAGAATGATAAAATTGTAGGTATCCAAACCGTTATCTCTACGGCTTATTGGCCTATATTGTTTTATCCAGGCATTGTTTCGGTTTTATCGTAGCGTATCTTCTATAGAGAAACGAGCTTACAGATAACTATACGCTACATTCTTAATTGAGTGAAATTAATGAAAAAGTTATCCATACTAATATGCGAAAGTGTGTCTGTTTGTTACCTATTCACGCTTAAACCGATTTGGATGAAATTTGGTGTGGAGATAGTTTGAGTCCCGGGAAAAGATATAGGCTACTTTTTATCCCGGAATATACCCTTATCCGCTATAACCGAATTTAAGGCGGCCGAAGTCGCGGGCAGGAGCTAGTATGTAATAAAAAATAGTGGCTCTGTAAGCGACTTCGCGACTACCAAAAAATAATCGTCAAAAAAAAAACATATACATAGTTATCGAACCTGATTACGAAATTTATACCGGATATGCGCATAATATGAGCACAATTTACTGTCACATCTAACCAATACACTATTTCGAGGAAGTGCAAGGGAACTATAATCAATTAAGTTAAATAAAAGCTTGTAAAAATATGAACATCAGTGCTCCAGCGGACCTATGATGGTCGCGCTTATCACGCGATAAATGATATGATAACGCCTCACATAATACGTGCCAGGCAGGAAGTGACTGCAGGTATGTCATTTATTTATCGCGTGACAAATGCAACCATCATAGGTCCCAAGATGGTGATAGTTTATAAAAGTGCCCTTGCAGCCTACTTACAGAATAAAGATCATTATTTAATTATAGGTTAATTAAAAAAAAATAGTATATTACTACAGAGGCCGGGAAAAGTCATTTCGTGGATGAGTACGGTTTTACTCGGCTACGCCTCGTCCTTCAATAGATACGAATCCACGAAATGACATTCCGGCCGAGGCATGTATACTGCTTTTCTCCAAATATGCGAGGAAATTGGACACATGTTTATGTAACTTATTTTCGTAAAAATAACACGGCAGACAATCTTTGACAAAATGAAATTCACGTTCCCGCCTTAATTTTTATAAGGATATTAAAGTTAAAAGTTTTGGGTCCGAATTGTATATTTGGTTCCACATGAAATATAGTAATGAAAATAAATAATAAGAAAAGCCATAGCAATAGTTAAAATAAATATATGCATTATTACTTTTAGTATTGAATCGGCAATTCCTAAACGCACAACATTTAGAAAAACATACCGTTGCTACAAAATATTTATCAGTCCCAGAAGATCATTAAGACCAAAAAAACAATAATGATTGTGTAATACAGTTTTATTATGATTTGGACACAATCATTATTGTTTTTTTTTCTATTATTATTGGCATTAACCATGAATTAACTAAACGCAGAAAACAATTAAAGTTTCTTTAAATCTCGGTTTTTGTTCGTTACGATTGGCTGTAGTGGTGAATATTCAAAGTCTTGGATGAAATTAAAAGTAAAAACCTGCACAATAATGTACACTTCCCAGGCCTGTCCGGGAAGTAATGCCACTTTTTTTATTGATTATCGTATCAACGTATATAATGATGCACTTCGCGGTATATTGTTACTACCTTAATGGGAACATTTCCGAATAAGTTGAAGAAAAAAAAATTAATGTATGTCATGTGCATATTACACATCGTTGGCTAAAGTTGCAAACCTCGTAACTCCATTGGATCAAATCAAATTTTACAGGAGGCACAAAAAACTTAAAACAATAATGGCGGTCGGTACATTGCGAGGTTTTCTATTTCACTATTTAAACTTAAACAATTTTTTTCTAGCATTTAGAGGTTTTGCCATTTTATACGTTCATACTTTAACTATCTAAAGGGCCAAAATATTCTTTTGAAAAAAAAAAACATGGAAATACGAGGCTTGCGACTTTAGCCGACAACATGCTTCCTGTAGCCGCCGGTGCCAGTATATCTCACTAGAAGAGGTACTCGACGACTATTTGAATAAAAACTTCAATGTTGTGGACTGTATTGTATATTTACTATAGGTAGACTGGTTTACAAAAAGTAGTGCCGCGGTCTCAAACAGAGGTTAAAGCTAAGATGGTATGAAAATGTAATGTGTCAGGATTTACATGATTTCACTCAACGGCTAGGTGGTTAGTAGTGGGATGAAAGTCATTTAAAGAAGCCCCCTGCATACTAACTGCGCCTCGTCGATGATCGTTTCGATACTGCTTAGTTCATTGGTTAAAACATAAAAAATAAGGTTGCGTTCGCAACACTACCCTATACATGAGGGATCAAAACAGTCGGTGCCGGAAACGTCCGGGCTCGCTAGCAACAGGTCTTACCTGCTGCCCTCAGCCCTGAGGTCAGGGTCAGCTTCCTTACGTAACTGATAGCGCCATCTTGCGGACTGCTCACGACAACGGTCGGTCATTATTAGAGCCGTTCTTAGTTCGACCCAACTACAGTGTGAGGACTTAGAATGTATTCAGCTACTGTCGGATAAAATCGAATGTATTCGTGTAATGGAATGATAGAGGCTAATGACAACCTCTTAAGTATCATCAGATAATACACGGCGATTATTTTATTGAGCTTCATGGCTATTACTGTCCATAGGGGGATTTTACCGCTCTTTATATAAATCTGTGATAAATCAAATTAATGAACATATTCTATTTTCTAAGTTTGAAGTATTGCTATTAATATGTAATACTGACATCTATACTATTATAAAGTTGTAAAAATTAAATGTCTGTACAAACATAGAAGCCATTTAAAATAAAAAAGAACCGACTTCAAAATAAACTAAAAAGCCAAAAATAATCTTTTATGTACGGTACGGATCACATTTGAATCACCTTTTGAAGTCGGTGTAATTAATTTATTACTATTAATACAGATGGCACACAAGAACCGCGACGGCGAGCCTTTAGTTATTACCTACCTATATATTGTGTGACAGTAATTCGTATTTTTGTTGAATTCAGAACTTTACTTCAGGTTTGGCACTGACTTCAAAAGATGATTCAAATGTGATCCGTACCGTACATAAAAGATTATTTTTAGCTTTTTAGTTTATTTTGAAGTCGGTCCGTTTTTTATTTAAACATTTTTTTTTTGGCTTTTAGTGATGGATTTTAGTGACATAAAGTATTTTCTAAAGCCCAAAATGGGAAGATGGAGGAGGATTTGATCGTAAATAAAAATCGAAATTATTAGAATTGGCTAGGTCAAAATCCTTAAGTCCAGTAGCTTGCTGGTTAAATTTCTTTGTGTGGGCTGAGCCCCCATGTGCCTAAGGTCTCGATCCCGAAACCCACAAAATTGTATTCGGAGCCACATCCTTACAAACTTTATAATATTAGCAGGTTTAACAAAATTTTATTCTGAGATTCTAATGTAACGTTTGCTACCTTGCTGCTTTAGGGCTGTTTCTTAATTGGCTCCCATACGCGAATGACCTTCGATCCGTAGCTCTTCAGTTTTCAGTGTTGTATATGTCTCATCGTGTTGACAACCACCGTTGTTACCAATATACTGTTTCAGTTTATCTTCACGAGTCACCGAAACCGAGATAAACGCCATCAAAATATGCTATTTTTACGACAAAAAAAAAGTTTTTGCTACTTTTCTTAAAAACTATTCTTAAGAACCTATTAAAAAACCAGTTGACAAAGTTAAAGTGAACATCATTACTTACTTATTGGTTTTAGTCCCTTGTCTAAACGTCGCTTTTTCTCTTGATTTATTATAAAGGCCAAATACCAAGCTACAGTATATATATTTTACGTGGTTTGTACCAAGTGGAATAAATTTACATTACTTTAAAAACAGTGAAATTTACCGATATTTTCGGGGTAGCCCCTTAAGACAATGAATCGAGAAAATGCGTCTTCCGTAAATGTCGCAAGATACCTTTTTGGGTTCTATTTTGATAATTTGATGTTTTTAAAAGTTAGCATATTATTATAATATTGGAAGTTATACACATAATATACCTACATTAATGAAAGCTCTCTGCGACAGATTTATTTTATGTTGTAGGGGGCAAACGAGCAGACGGATTTCCACAATCAGTGCTCTAGCTTATTAAGTCAAGCTTGATTGAAAAGCAGCTGCCGACATTCGCATTCCAAGCAATACTACCGGAAAAAAATACAGCAGTATATTTTTATCCAAATATTTTTTTTCGGTAACAGAATCATACCACAGACCGAATCTTTGTTTAAAAAAATATCACCGAAAGCCTTCTAACAAAGCTTTAGTCTTAATGGGTAGTTTCATTTTTTCTTAAAACTCGTCATTAAAATGCCATTAGTGAAGAAAACCTCCACGCTATGAAACCTACACCATTAAACATATACCTTCCACTAATATAAATTAAAACGGGGCATTGCGGCGTTTCACTGATTCCATTAAAAATACTTTTTCAGAGATCGAATCTCTTCCTAATTTCTTATAAGGAACATATTGTTTTTTCTCGTTCAGTTGTGTGTCACATACAAACGGGGCACATTTTAGTTTAGAATTTCATTTTCAATATTTTTATTCAGTGCCGGTTTGGTAGCTAGAAAAATATTTGCATCGTCATCGCATTATTTTTACCATAGAAGGCAAATTGTTCAATTTGAGGCAAATTACTAGCTTAGACAGCTTCCGAGCGTAAATGCTATAATCATCCGCACATCTGTGTTTTGTCACTGTAAAATTGCTAATGATCAATCACGGAAAAATATCAAAATAACAGAGACAATGCACAAAAATCAGTAAATTTGCGACGCTGTACCATTCTAGTAACCGCGTCTTTTATTTCTAAGATAAATCCCGAACATATAAATACTAGTACTTACCTTGTTGTCTAAAACATCAGGCTTTTACACCAATACTGAACCGCGCGCGCCGAAATCGGGAAAACAACTGAACGGTGCCGACTTGCGCGAGCTGCGCAAAGGGTTCCGTACCGAGGTTCCGTCCACACGGAACCTGGGTTACGAATGAGGGAAGGGGGGGTTGTATAACGCGCCGATCGATCGGCGCAGCTCACCTACACAGCCTTTAAACAGAAAGACACTAAGCGCATGTAGAACGCTTACTTTTCCAAGCGCGTAATTGAAACGACGCTGGTGGAAATCTCGATGTTACTGCGTTTGCGACAGAAGCGTTTTTTCTGATCAACATTTGCAGTTTGTAGTTTTGGGAAAAAACGGTCGGTGTAAGGTTTAAACGCAGTTACGTCGTTGTTCGTTGTTTGTTAGTGGCTCTGTGCATATTGTTTTTTGCGTATCGGGAAACTGTTTATTGCAACTGTTGCCGGTATCTTTATAAGCGGGCGATTGTTGTGATCGGTTTAAATGGTTTATTTTATTACGTGTTTATCTAGGCTGATTTAGTTTTGGTAATTATTTAACTAATTTCTGATGCTGTCAAGGGTTTGCATACCAAATTTCATCCAAGGGGGGGGGGGGCGGGCACTGATTTGCATGAAATTTGGTATGTAGACCTAGTTTTGCCCTCCAAGTATACCTAGATAGATTTCACCTAACGAGCTAAGTTCAGTAGCCCAGGATCTTTGGCTGATATAGTTATATTTGATCACCCCGACAAAATTTGTCACATTATGTAAATAAATTATATTATACATAAATTCCTGCCATAATTTTTGTGACAAGCTTTTGTTGCCGACTGTACACTTTTTTGAACATCCATTAATAACTTATCGAGACGAATCTAAAGAGCCCAAACTCGGTAGGATTTCGTTGTTTTATTACAGAGTTTCCATGGCATCCGGCTCCACCATCAGATCAGCTTAATGGTGTCATAATATTGCACTGTCACCTAACTTACATAAGTATGTCATATTTGCTCAATCGAGAACCAGGAAGTGGGTCAAATTTAATTTACAAGATGTGACCCACACATACCAACACGGCAAGTTCAATGAAAGTTTGCAAAAATAAACTTTTCTGGTCACCTTTATTTATTAAATTTCAGAAAAAAAAAATTGGTTATCCAACTTGCTCGCACTTTTAGAAACAGATTTTTCGATCTCTTTCTAACACCTCGACATTATCTACTCGTCGAGGAGTATCAATAGAAGTGTGCTGGAACAAACTGCGTAGGTAGGACCCGGCCAAGTGGACCGATCGTATTAAACCGTTGAATGATGGCAGCACGCACCGTTGTGGAGATCCATGGGGAAGGCCTTTGTGGACGTCTTTTGGTTGACCCTGAAAATCAGCTTTTCCTGCTCTCCCAGTGTCCTGTCTTTAATAGTAGTTTGCTCTTGCAGTCATCAGTATACGCTTTTTGCTACGCGGCTACGCCGTAGCTGTGGCGTAGAGATTCCGTAGCATGGCAACGCTGTGAAATAATGTAACTATTTGTATATCAATGAGAGATGCAACAAATTAGTATTTTATGCAATCGTTATATAATTTATGCTTTTTCGTGACTAAAAGTGTACCATCAGCCACATACTTACGTGACCATTGTTAGACCTCATCAACATTTACATTAAGCCTACAGATGCTCACTTAAGTGTGTTGATGTTTGTAGGAGACTTAAAAAGCTAATTATATAACTATTGCATGAAATACTTTTTCTACGAGTAACCCATATAGTAAATGAAACAATAGGTAAAAAAAAATTCAAATAAAAAAAAAACCGACTTCAAAATAAACTAAAAAGCCATAAATAATCTTTAATGTACGGTAATGTACTTCAAAGGGTAATTCAAATGTGATCCGTACCGTACGTAAAAGATTATTTATGGCTTTTTAGTTTTATTTTGAAGTCGGTTCAAAATTTTTATTTTATACTAATGATGGATTTTAGTAGTGATATAAAGTAATTTTTAGAGCCCAGAGTGGGAAGATTGAGGCGGCACTTTGCACGCATCTCGAGTCCTTGGAAGTAAGAAATGTAAAAGTTGGTTAGTTCATTGTACCTTCCATCATCAGCTCAGCATGAAATGATGACAACCAGAGAAAAAGAACTGATAATATATACAAAACATTGTTAGTGCGTATAATATTTGAGGGTTTCTCTCGTTTTCTCTGGTATTCCATCATCTGACTTGGTGATAAGGAGACTACTTCAGGGACATACTAAAAAGAATATGACTAACAGTCTTAAAGTATCTACCCATAATAGATGATATTTTTAAGAATTATCCTCTAACTCTTAACTATTAAGGAATTGTACCTTCCGTCATCAGCCCAGCATGATGAGATGATGACTACCATATGCAAATACTTAAATAGCTTAAGAAAATATAAGAAAAACGATATAAGTGCCTATAAAATTTGAGGATTGCCCTCGATTTCCCTGGGATCCCATCATCAAATGCCAACTTGGTGGCAATGGGACCACCTCGGGAGTATATCCTTTCAAATAAAAAAAGACTTTTAAAATCGGTCCACAATTGGCGGAGTAATCGGTTATCATACATAAAAAAAAAGAAAAAAAAAAGAAAATACAAACTATCGAACATATAACCTCCCCTTTCTTGGAAGTCGGTTAAAAACCGGCCAATTGCGAGTCGGACTCGCGCATTGAGGGTTCCGTGCAAAATATACGCTATAAATGGCCGTATCTATGAAAATCTAGTGTCTACAGAGCCCTATTTTCAGATTTATTTTGTTGAATGTGCTATAAGAGCTTCCTTCATACCAAATTTCCAGGTTCTAGAACAACTGGAAGTACCCTACCAATTTCAAAAAGTGCCGAAATATACGTTTTTGCGGCATAAACTGCCGTATTTTTTTTTAAGTAAACTTTGAAGTTTGATTTTTTCACAGCTTCAAGGGACCGTATACCTGAGTATATAGATTTAATTTTAAACTCGATACCTTCACGCGTTCCCAAGATTACAGTCTTGACAGACAGACAGACAGACGGACAGATGGACAGACGGACGGACAACAAAGTGATCCTATAAGGGTTCCGTTTTTTCCTTTTGAGGTACGGAAACCTTAAACAATTGTAAAAACACTGCGTCCTTTTTTTAAAAAACATTATAGTTCTGTGCGGAGTTGTATAACATCGGTATTATAGTTGAATGTCATATAATATAAACCATAGAGTATAGAGTGATGGTCCAATCTAAAAAGTATGCATTTTAAGTATGATTTGCGGAGTTCTTATTTACAGATGTATAAGTTCACGAGTAGAAGCACCTAATAGAATAGTTGTTTGGCCGGATACCGGATATCCGGCTATAACTTTTACCTACTTACAACTAAGCTAATTCGAGGGTGCGGGCGGCTTTCCGTGCAGGTTCCAACTTGTTCATGGAAGTGTAGGCTATGATTGACAGCGCGCTTTTTACTACAGTACGGTATTTTTTATTGATTTTATTGACACTTTTACGAGTTACGAGTTATGGTCTTAATTTTGAGTAGTAGGTTTTGTGCTCTAAATACACAATTTGGTAAATTCATAATTTTAGTTGTTTTATGACCTTTTATGAATGCACATATTATGTGTATTATTAAATTAACATGAATAATTAATTATTTGATGGTATGTTATTTAATCATGCCGTTCTTAATTTTAACTATTTGTCATTTTACTATCCAGTATTCGGCCGAATAGAAAAATTGTGGTTGGATAGGCCGGATACCGAATTGTGGCCGTATGTCCGTTGCATCTGTTATATAAATCTCTTGTAAATTATTTTTATTCAAAAAACAACTTTCAGTCTCAAAATGCAGAGAATTCAGAGCATATTTCTGTTGCCGCTACAACAACAAATACTAAAAACAGAATAATTTTCGATCGAATACGCCTGGAAGAGCTTCTGGCCCGTGAAGGCGTTAATGAAGGGCGACCTTCCAATAACATTAAAACGCAAACTTGTTGACATGTGCATCCTGCCTATCCTTACCTACGGCGCCCAGACCTGGTCACAGACTGAAACCGATAAGTCCAGACTCAAGATCTGTGAGCGAGCGATTGAGCGCAGTATACTAGGTGTTCAAAGAACAGATCGTATCAGAAACACCGACCTGCGCTCCAGAACTGGTATCACAGACGTGGGTGTAAAAACCGCCAGACTCAAATGGGATTGGGCTGGGCATATCTGCCGTATGAACCCAGATAGGTGGGCCAAGGTAAGTACTGAATGGATTCCTTAGGATGGCTACAGGAACCGAGGCAGACCAAAAAGGAGACGGTAGGACTATTTGGACACATTTTGCGGGAGTATGCGCTGGCTAGGGATGCATGGCAGAAATGAGGGAAGGTCTTTGCCTAACAGCGGTACACTTAAACTGGCTATTATAAAAGAATAATTTCTTATCCTTCTATGTCAATAACCAATTTAAAATGACCGAGTAGGGCTCTGCTAACACTGGATTTTCAAAGATACGACGGCCGTTTGTAGCGTATATTTTGTACGGAACTCTCGGTGCGCGAGTCTGACTTGCACTTAGTCGGTTAAACCTTTTTACGTAGCCATCTGGGCAGTAAAATGATACGATGCGTAGTTATTTCAGGGTTGGATTAAAAAATACCGTCCTAAAACAATACGCTCCAGAATAATTTAAAAATAATACTCGTGAAAGGTTGTTTTATTCATTTACAAATATATGCTTTATAGCAGAATAGGTTAGCACTTTTTTGCACATCCCTAAAATAGTTAAAGGAAAGAGCCCGCGATGTCTCTGCGAGATCGTAATGGGAAGGTTCGTAAAAAAACCAAAGTAACAACAAATAATAAAAAAAGTACATTATTAATAAAAAGTGTCACATAAAAAAATATCTGAAACAACAAATTAATGGCTATTTTACATGTTATTTTGACGGGAAAAATTAATCATATTTTATTTAAATTCAGTTTTTATTTCAAGTATCACGATTGTTCTTTAAAAAAAACTGTAGGTACATAATTAAGGGCTTAATTAAAACAAATTTCGAATTGGCTCATCTGTGTTATGAAAGTTAGTCATATGGGTAATTTCCGTTACACAAAGCAATCAAGTAAATTACGTTTTCAAATTTATGTAAAACATTTTTTGACATATTTAGTTAGTTGACGGTGATTGAAGGACCAAGTCTGGCGAATAGGGTGGATGCGGCAACAATTCAAACCAACAATTATGTATTTGTATATCTGATTTCGCTGCAGTATGGACAGGAGCATTACTCGTTTTGGTGGAATAATAATATTTTCTTAGACAACATACCAGGACTTTTTTATTTATTTGTTCACGTAGGTGTTGGTATCAGTGTGCAATAATAGTAAGCATTTATGATTTTCCCTTTTCAAAATAATATGTGACACCCAACAGCCCCAAAAAACTGGAACGATTAGGATGACGAAATGGCCTTAGCTTTTTTAGAGGGTGGCGACCCTGACCTTCTCCACTGGTTGGATTGTACTTTAGACTCATTCTTGTCATGGACCCAAGTCTCGTCCATAATTATGAAACGGCTGAGAAATAAAAAATATCACTTTGAAACAGATCTAAACAATCCTGTGGCACTGTAAGGCGGGTGCGTTTGTTTTTAGCTAAAAGCAGTAGCTACTCATCTGGCAGAGACCTTAGAAAGAACAAGATCGTGGGTGATTATGCTCTGTACTCGTTCAATATACCTACTGCTTCCGCTATCTCTGCGATCTTCACCTCCTGTCATTCATAACTATGTCTAGTATTTTATTGACATTTTCGTCTATAGTAGCCGTTAACGGCCTATTAGTCCTAGGTTTATTTTGAACTGCTACTCAACCGAGTTTGAAATCCGCTCTACCCATCTCTTTACAGTGGCATATGAAGAGCCATCCCCTAAAGTGACACATGTCTTAAAGCAATTGCTTTGGAGTTCACCTTTTTAATTATTTTAAGTTTCGTCATTTAAAAACCGATTTAGGAAATTCTTTTTTTATTTGAAACGAGTGCATCTATATTGGTCCCATAAAGTTTTAATGAAGATTTGATGATGGGATCCATGAGGAATTGCAGGAACTCCTCCAATATTAAGCATACATATTATATTCAGAAAGTGTAAATCTTTGAAGTGGAATTGATTTTAAGACAACAGTCACTGGAACTCCTCAATGATAAGTGATTTACGGGTAGAGACGAGATATATGTAGCAAATTGAAATGGTCCTGATGACAATGGTGAAAGAATATAACCGAAGCGGATTTTCTTTTCAGTAAAGATCAACACGTGGTACATATATTGCGACAGTTCTTTTAAAAGCATCTCGAGGTTTTTACAGTTTGTTTTTGCTCAATTTCATATTTGCGGGAATAACCGCTCTAAAAGTTGTATAAATTGTGTCTTTTCCCCCCTCTATCTTCTAACTAAACCTATGTTTGTTCAAATGTACCAAAATTGAAATCTTGATAAATACTTTCAATGAAAATTATGTTCATCATAACCGAATGTGCAGTCTTCTCAGCAAAAGGATTTAAGCGTTAGGAAGATACGCTCTTTTGCTGGTACACTTTTGCACATAGTATTTATTCATCCGTAGTGCATTTCTTTTTAGTAACGGATACGGAACCCTACACTGGGCATGGTTCGACACGTTCTTGGCCGGTGTTTTAACCATTGATGTAACTTTTGAGGTTGCTTTCCACAAAAGGTTTTCATGGAACCCAGTGGGTTACAAAGAGATGTAATTGAATTTTTTGACGAGAAATCGAATGCTTTTTACAAAGGAGATGAAACCGTCCATAAATAATGACTCGTGGAAAGACAAAAGAAATGGAATGCTCAGTGGAACAATGGCTTATGTGGCTATGGTGGCCACGATTATGTGACTTTGTTTATGTAGCGGTTCGAAATACAGAGGGCGGTGTTCTTATTTCCTTTGTTCAAATCAATTGTCGGACGGTACGTATTGACACAAAATATTACTTCTTAACATCGTAAGGGAAATAATCTCATTATGAGCAACTAAAAGGTGGCCGCAACTTCATCGGTGGCAGAGAAAAAAATCACAACTGTTTTTTTACTTTACTGTAGTAGGAAAAAAGCATCCTATAACCATCTGTAGATACTCAGCTACCCGTGTACCAAAAATTGTTGCAATCTGTTTAGCCGTTTTTGAGTGATGATGACGCCGGTGTACATTGTAAAATGTTGGCATGAATTTTAGTTTTTTTTTGAGATTCTTGGCATTCACCGTTGTTCTTTGATTCATAATTGTTGTATATTTCCTACTCATTGGCGATGTCGATATACATTGAAATTAGTCAAAAAGCATTGCAGTCCTACTGTTATTCAAGAACGGCAATGTATGTCACCATCATCTCGAATCTCGTCGACTGTAGTGCCGGTATCGATCGCAACTCCCATTTTTTATCCGAAGAGCTTCCAAATTCTTAATTTAATACAATTTATTCATCACGCGTCTGTATAAAAATGGTTGGCATTTGTCTTGAAATTTCGTGCTAAATAGAGCTAAAACGAATTATTCTGCCTGGAATCCTGTTATTAATTCCCCATGCAAAAAATCGGTATTTTTAGTATGCAAAGTTTTTGGAGTCGGTGCCATCGTGTACCAACATTTTTATTTACTTCTTAGTATATCTTCGTAGTATTAACCATATAATTATTATCTAAGAAGTTTATAAAGAAAAACTGTAGGCCTCCTTTTTACTGTAGGTATTAAGGGGCTCCCACACGCGAATGACGCTTCTAATAATAATGAATAGCTCTTCACTTTTCTGTGTTGTATGTCTCATCGTGTTGACAACCACCGTTGTTACCAATATACTGTTTCAGTTTATCTTCACGAGTCACCGAAACCAAGATAAACACCATCAAAATTTGCTATATTTACAACAAAAAACCAGTTATCACAACACAACAAAACGGTGCTTAATCGCGTATAAATATGATTTATTTAATTACCTTTCGTAGTCCTGTTTTGTTGAGTTGTGATCATGAGTGAAGATCGTGGAAGTTTAAATAAAAAAAAACAGTTTCTTAAAAACTATAGAACCTGTTGAAAAACTAGTAGACAATTTTAAAGTGAACATCATTACTCACTTACTGGTTTTAGCGCCATGTTTAAGCGTCGCTTGACGGGGGATCCTATACCAATTTAGATTGAAAAAGGACTTAACGAATATTTGTTTTTCTCTTGATTTATTAAGTATTATAACATTCCATTTGACATTAAAATGTCCAGATACCAAGATAATATACATATTTTTTACGTGGTTTGCAGCAAGAAAAATAATTTTATATCACTTTAAAAACAGATAAATTTACCGAAATTTTCCGGGTAGCCCCTTAAGTTTGTTTAATAAAGCAAACCTAATATATTTTAACCAAGAATATTAGACCATCGAAAACTTAATGTCGATTTAAATGTGATGTACAAAAAAATGGCCTGGTTTAATTTTTTTTCCTTGAATTAGGTACTAATTTCATGCGTTTAATATTTGGATGCGTTAAATTTTTTTATTGCGTAGGAGATATTTCGAGTGACGTCACTACTGACTGACGTCTGTCTGTACTAGGGCTTGGCAATAAAACATAAAGGTCAAAATTAAAAACACGAAAAACTTATCCCAAAAATCATATTTTTGAAATTGATTGCAAGCGGTTTATTAACCCATTCCTCTAAATAGTATTTGAATGACTATACCTTGTGAAAAATAGGAATATCCGAGTTGGTAGGGATCGATGGTATACTTTACTGGGTGTTAGATTTATGTTTAGGCCTGCTGGAGCTGGCATGTTCATATTGTTCATCGATCGAAGCTCCTTAAATAAGGGTTTAAAAATATCCGGCCAAGAACAAGTCGGACCATGCTTAGTAGGGTTCCGCAGCCGTTCATGCAAAAAATGTACTACAGATGAAAAAAATACGATATGAAAAAGAGCACTAGCAAAAGAGCGTATCTCTACGGCCCCTTCATCTTTTAGCTGAGAAGCGCAGTTTTTTGGCAATAACTCCAAAACGATATATTCGATCATATTGAAACAATTTTCGTTGAAAGTATTTGTTAAGCTTTATCTTTGTAGTTTTTTTTTCATATTTTTCGGTCATACCGTTTAGATAATAGAGGGGAGGGGACACACATATACACTCACACACAATTTATGCCACTTTCGAAGCGATTATTTCCAAAAATATTTAAAGTACTAAACAATAAATATTTAAAAACTAAATATTTTTTTTACAAACCTCAATGTCTTTTTAAAAGAACTGACAAAGTATTGCGCCTCACATCGATATTTGCTAAAAATACATTTTTCACTTTCGGTTACTTGTATGGAGTGGGGGGCACTCCCTAGAAATATATTTTATTATTATTTAACTATCAAACTAAGTTTCTGCTTATACAAGACACCTATCCTTCAAATTTCCTCAATACACATTTAGTAGTTTTTGAGTAAAATGCCTATGTCATACGGTTTTTACCATTTTGGCTTACGGAACCCTAAAAATTATCTGCGCGAATATCTCATGCGTGTTTTACGCTGTGATAAATTGACTGTATATGGTAAGTTTACCATAACTTTGTGATTAATGTACTGAAATGTTGTTTAGATTACTTTATATTTGGACTATCTACAAATTATAGTTCAATATGCATAATTTTATTGAAAAATTATACGTTCGGCAATTTTTTATATACTTGGGTAATTTGTAGGTAGCCTCAGTAGGTGAATTATTTTGGGTTTTTGTAGGTGTGTCTTCTACTATTATCTCGCAAAAGAAAAAAAGAAAAAAAGCGTGACTAAAAGACATTATGATACACAAATATAGTATGTCCACGCTTACACTAGTAAAAATAATTACTTCGTGTCGTAATAGCTTTGCCATAAAATCTACTAAATTATTGTGTCGGTAAAAAAATATTTGCTTGTCAATGTCTTTTTTGCGATTTTCTTGAATGTTCAGGATCTTCAAAATCATGATACTCACATTCAACCAAGAAGGCTGCTGAAATTCCAGATGCCTACTGGAAACCAGTCCAAGAAACATTCATATTAGCCCTCGGGGCAATAACGAGACAGCCACATTTTGCATTAGCAGTTATATTCATAACGACAAGTCAACACTCATTCCAGACGAAATATACAGCCATTCATAATGACAATTCAATATTCATGTTAGCCCTTTGGGGCAATAACTAGGCCTGAACTAGGCAGCCTCATATTGCATTAGCAGTTGTATTCACATAACGACAATTCACTACATTTGGCATTAGCAGTTGCATAATGGCAATTGAAGATTAATTTTAGCCCTTCGGGATAATAATACAGCCACATTTTGCATCAGCAGTTGCATTCACAGTAAAAAAAGAAACAAAATTCCTGACTGCTTAAAAAACTAAAAAGAAAAAAACAAGTCCAGTACCTACCCTTGCCAAGTTATAATGTAAATGTTTCATGATTCATGATCGATACTCACATAAAACAAATAATAAATTCTAATGTGGAACATAGCGATTTTAAACAGTCGGGACCCATAAGAAAACTAGATCGATGCAAATCTTCCCAACAATGGGTCCCGACTGATTAAAATCGCTATGTTCCACATTAGAATTTATTATTTGTTTTATGTGAGTATCGATCATGAATCATGAAACATTTACATTATAACTTGACAAGGGTAGGTACTGGACTTGTTTTTTCTTTTTCGTTTTTTAAGCAGTCGGGTTTTTTGTTTTTTAATTATTATTTTTATTTTATACTTTTTAGTTAAAATTATAAATCAGTAAATTTTGCAATTTTTATCGTGGGGGTTATTGAGAAGCTTGCACAGATTTACTTACAATTAAATGAAAGTTTAGTGAGAACGGGTTGCGAACCAACTTTAAATCGTTATAGTTCCTAACTAGTCATTCAAAATTAAAAATGATAAAAAAAAACCCAATAATGTTTTTTAAATCCCTATTCAATGATACCCCACGCAACATAGTACGTCGATTTTCATTTTTTTCTTTTTCCCAATATGGCGTCTCATTATTGCCATTTTGAGTTTTCATCATTTTCATGTCTTTAGTGACATTTGCCCAATTAAGATAAATCGATTGACGTAAAAATAATCAAAATCGGTCCACGTGTTTGGTCTCTAGAGTGCCAGATAGGAACAAACATACATACATACATACGTACATACATACATACATACATACATATATACATACATACATACATACATACATACATAGACTGATAAACACATTACCCTCCTTTGCGTCGCGCAGTCGGGTAAAAAAATGTGTTCATTACAAAGACATCTCTGTCTTGGTAATACCTTTTTGAGTATTCTACTACCCATATGCATTGTGCAGTGGCGTTCAAAGTTAGTATTGACTTGTTTGTTCATGCATAAGTACACGGCATGCACAGTACCATGCAGTGTACTTATGTATGAACAAACAAGTCTAATAAAAATATTTTTTGAAGAGAGGAGTGATGAAAAGTTGTTGACTTATCGAGTCATGTATTAGCGTTTTCTACTCTAACGCCAGTTGTTTGAAGTCAACGGCACCGAACTGAAGCCTGCTCTTCCGTGTCTTGTGCGCGCCGTGGATGGCGTTGTCCGTGGTCACACTCAGCATGGCGCGTACCAAGTCTGGCACATTGTTCTGTGCGGCAAAGTCAATGAGGCCGTCCAAGTCCGCCGCGCTCACTTGAGAGGCCAGCTTCATGATGCAGTCGTTCTTCAGATTGGTCATCTTACTATGAATAGCCACCATCAACAGCTCAGGTAGTCCCACAGTGGGCAGAGTTCCTAAGTATACGTAATCCTTCAGTTGCTGAAGGGTTTGGACGGTGACTCCTCGTATGGTGAATCTGCCATCCGTTTCGCTACAACCCTCAGCGAGGAGAGCGCGGAACAGCTCGCTGTGAATGGCCAGGATCGCCTTGTGCACCTTCACCGACCCATCCGCAGTGCTCAGCTGAAAATCAGTGAATTGTTGATCTTCATACAGCGTTCTATTTGACAACGAGGTCACATGCGAGGCGTCCTGCGCGGTAACGATCACTTCTAAACTAAAAGAGCTGATTCTCTTCATATTACTTGCATCAATGACAAAATCGGCTCCTCGAAATTCTCTTATTTTTATATTCTCCGACCAATTATCTGGACAAATCAGTTCTTTTTCAAGCGACTCACACGTTATATTTATTTGAACTCTAGAACTCTTTGTTGTTTGACTTTTTTTCACTTTTGCGCTTGTATTCATAGTATTGTCATTATTACAAACGAACTCAAACTGGATCAACGCCAGGTCGTCGACATTAAACCCGGTGGAGAAAGACTCACCCCTCGCACCCACGGCGAAGAATATCAGCCTCAATGATGGCCCACGCTTTTGCTCCTTAAAAGTTCTGTAAAATTACCAAAAAAATCGTAATTTAAACTTTGATGTTGACAAACATGGACGCCAGAAGCATTAAGCTCGTGTTGTGGAACCCTTTGAGAACCTGCTTACTCGCCTCTTGGCAACTCAGCACGGAGTTTCGATTTAGGAAACGTTGGGAATATTTCCGGGAGTACGATCAGCCACACACTTAAGCGACAATTGGTAGACTTTATTGATATTGACATAAGACCTACAATGAATGGTCACTTAAGTGTGTTGCTGTTTGTACAGGGAATATACATAAGCAGATGGATTTATTACGCTTTTTTATTACAAAAACACCAGTCAAGTGCGAGTCGGACTCGCGCAACGCCGATTTCTGTATAAAATATACGCCAAAAATGGTAGTATATACAAAAATCCAGTGTTAGCAGAGCTCTACTTCAAAGCAACATTTTATATTGGTTGCTGATGTAAACATACTCAAAAATATAAGATTTTCAGATTTATTACCTTCATACAGAATTTCAAGTTTCTAGAACAGCTAGAAGTACTCCAGTACCAGTAGGTTTTGCACTGCAATTTGTATGGAAACACCTATTTTAATGACTGTATCTTTAGATTCCGTTTACTTAGAATCTTGAGTTTTTTAACAGCTTCAAGGGACCGCGGAAATTAAGTATTTGATGTTAATTTCAACTTGATACTTAGACGCGTTCCTGAGAAAAAGGGTCTTGACAGACATACAAACAGCCGGACAGACGGACAACACATAGTGATCCTTTAAAGGCTCCATTTTTTCCTTTTGAGATACGGAGTACGGAACCCAAAAAGACACTGTGAACAGAACAAGACAGCACTAGCTGGGGTGAGACGAACATTCCATGGCAACGTAATTAAGATTATGTTCTAGTAATATAGGTACTCACACGTTCATCGGCATTGTAGCTTCTAGTTTATTTCAGATTCTCTTTGTTTTAGGTTAGAAATCACTGAAAGAAATAAAAATATATTAATTAGTTTATGTATTGGTACTTACAATACGATACAATATTCTTATTGCACACCAAAAGAAAATAACATCAGACACTTAAATCTAAAACAGGTAATATAATAATATAAGGGTAAGTGAAAGTTTATACGGAACCCTCGGTGCGCGAGTCCGACTCGCACTTGGCCGGTTTTTTTTAGTTGTGTTCCTATTCTCATTGGAACAAATTACCCTCGGCACTTTTAACCCCGCTCTCCCCTACATGACTAGAAAGGCTACAGGATCGGCAACTATGGCCACATAAGTGACATTAAATAAAGTTGCACCCGTCGAAGAAGTTACTGACCTTCTACAAGGTACATATTTACATGTCTATACTTATTATTATTTACATATAGTAGAAGATACGAATATTAAACGACCCATCCATAGCAGGGCTCTACTAACACTGGATTTTGAATTAATCACAGCCTTGACAGATTATTTTTAGGCAACCTACTTGCGATATGTTTTTAAACATATTAAAATATGATATAAAATATATTTCATTGCGTAAACGGATGGGTCTTTACGTAAATAACTTAAATACAAAATATACACTAGCTACTGCATGGAAGATGTGTGCTATTCTAATATTTGATATATCTATTAAGTGCTATTGATACTTACTAAATAAACGTAAAACACTGTTAAGGATACGCCACAACACCTGTATCCACTACGTCTAGCATGCAAGTATCAGTAACTGTATACTTCAGTAATCTAGATAAACGATAATTTTGCTGTGCCCTATCTTGTACTCAATTTAAGTACTTGGTTGTAATAAATACAAGTATTATCTTATTATCTTATCACTCCTGCAAACCGCGTAAAAAATGCTAATTGTGAACGTAATTTAGTGTTATTAGAAAGTAATTCTGTAAAACTGCATACCTTAGGAACAGGTACTTGAATGTATTTTTATTAGACATTGAATCGTCTGCCTTAGGATCTTAAAAGATCTGAAATGCCGGAGTTCAATTCTAAATTATCTTCAATTCTAGATATAAATGGTGTTTGGAGAAGACATATTATAGAGTTAAGAGTCCCCAGCAAGCTCGGCCGCATTTCACCTTCCCATACAAACGGAGTTTCGTTCTCATTTTAAAACTACGAGTTGGATTGTAACGAAACTGCATATACAATGACATGAGGTATATCTAGGCCTGAAATAAGTTTATATGGCTCCAATTTATAAAACGAACGAAATACAGCAAAAACAAGTTTTGTATGAAAAACTTAAATTGGCTGTATTTTTTTTTACAATGGTATCTGAACCTACATAAACTAATTACAGGCCTGCATATACCTTAACTTATTCTGAGTACAAAGTTTCATAGCAAACTAGCCAGTCGTTTTAAAATGAGAGCGTAATTACGTTTGTATGGAGAACCGAGCTTACCGGGGACTCTTAATGATCACTTAGTAGATATTTAATTTAGGGAATGATCGACATGAAGAAATGAAAAATATTTTATTGGTCACTATCATTGTGGTTACAGTTTGAAAAGTTTGGGATCTCCTAGTAAGTATGGCAATATACTTGTGATAGAAGATCCCGCTCTTCCAGCATCAATCTTATGGTAAAACCAATATGATACATTACAGTTCTCATGAAAGGTTAAGGTAAAAAAATATTTTCTTTATTAAACTAAAAACTAGAAACTTGATGTTAAGTGAATTTTGTTACATACTATGTATGATGATGTGTGATGTGTGTGTGCAGAAGCAATTTTATGTGCAAATGTTTTATAATTTATATATACGTGATACTTAACATACATAAGAAAATGCAACGTATTTAATGTAACATAAATACGTAACCTATTAATTTATCGGATACTATTTATTTTGCTAATGATTTATTTTAATTAATATTTTTGGTGACATTGTTAGTACCATCAGCAATACACTTAACTGACCATTTGTAGACCTTATCGACATTGATATAAAGCCTACAGATAGTCACATAAGTGTGTTCCAGTTTTTCTGTACGCCAAGCTTGGCCGAATTGGAAATATTGTAAGTACCATCTACTGTTGTACCCACAGTCTACAATAAAAATAAAAACACTGACTTTTATTATGTCAGTAAACTAAAAGTAATCGACTTTATGATTGGTTACCCAAAACCAATTCTATAATTTAATTACAATACAAAATTAAGTTAATTAAAGCTACGATAACTTACAAACAAAAATATGACCTGAGACAGCAACTACACGTTCCGCCGCACTTCGAACCTTAATAATTAGTAAGAAAGGGAACTGAAAATGGTTCAGTGTGCTGTGGAAGTGTCGCGACTGCACGGCGACACTTCTGTACACCGAAGTCGTCGCTTTAATGAAACACTTTCCGTGGGTAAAAGGTGCAAAACGCAGCTGCACCGGGCCAGACCAATCAGGACACTGTGACGTCAAGAGTGTCAAGACTCAGGAACAAATATTTATGCTCATCACACAAATATTTGTCCAACCCAGGACCGTCCGATTTACAGGCAGCCTCACTCCCGCTAAGTTGAATATAACATTTCTACTTTCAGTACTGTTTACGTATCTATTTACAGCTGCGAGAAATAAATATTTTACCGCAATTCAGTCTTGAATGTAGGATGAAGGTACTATTTAAATATGTCGTGTCGTTTAACCAGTCAGGCGGCGTACGTCAGATACCGGTGACTATCCAGCTAAATCGACGTGGATAACGTCATCTGGTGGCTGTATCTGGCAGACTCAACTATTGTGTAAGTGTTAACGCAAAAGCGGGAGCAGGCTTAAAGAGTAAGTTTAGTTGATAAAATACTTGTAGCAAACGTGTGCCCGCAAACGTTTGATTGTGGTATTGAATTCTGAATTGGAGTATAGCTGAACCGGCGTCGATAATGTTAGTTTTGCTGGTGGCTGTAACTGGCAGACTCAACTACGTATATTACGTGTAGGTTAAATGCTTGAGCGGGGAGCGACTTAAAAAGTAAGTTGCGTGGGTAAGCACGTGACAGCGAGGGGCCTATCCAGCTACATCGACGTGGATAACGTCAGCTAGCGGCTGTAACTGGCAGACTCAATTATTACGTAGGTACGTGGGGACCAGTGCTTTAGCGGGGAGCTAGTTAAGGAGACAGTTTTTAATAAATTAGGCTATTAACATACTGGTGAGATGAGCTCTTGAAAAATGGACCTACATTGGCTAGAAAAATCTTTTGCTGCCTGTATATCGTTTAAAATCGTAGTTTTAAGGGATTATTCAGAAGTCGTAACCATGGTATTGTAGCGCAGAAAAAAAATGATTGACTCATAAATATTCGCCTGCATGCGGGAATATCCGTCAGTACCGTGCGAGCATGTTTCGTGAATGGGCTCTTAATGCATATATGTATATGGAACGCATGCCACTGTCTTAATCAAACACGTTCAACTGAGTTTAACTTGATTAAAACTTACCTATTTTACAAACTCTAACGAGACTTCAATGGTATATTATTGTAAGTATTTAATAAACTCTGTGTCTTAATATTTGCGCCATACGTTAGACTTATCTTGGTTCATGTAAATGTTTGGTGTACATGTCTCTCTAGCAAAATACAATTTATCATTACAGGAGTGTCATTCTTAAATTACACATTCGAAAAACCCTCCAATACAAATGAATATAACAACAAAATTTGGAGATCCTAGCTTTAATATTGGCTGAGATCCGGTCACTTGTTCCACTAAAAGCTGAATATCTTGGAGACGAGTGCTCCGATTTTCATCAAACAAAGCTAAGAACACTCGGGATAAAATTATCTATGACAGAAAAAAATACCGTCTCAAATCGGTCCATCCGTATGAGCGCTACGATGCCACAGACAGATACACAGAGTCACAGACACGTTAAACTTATAATACCCCTTTTTTTTTGTTGAGGGTTAAAAATATTTTGGTCCATAAGCAGGTTGTCAAAAGTGACTTAAAAATCCGAAGCCAAGTGCAAGACCGATGAAATGGAATAGTTTATACGCAGGGGCGTACCTACCGCCGTATCAGGCGTATCAAAATTATCAATGATACGGTGCCCCCGGGCTACAAGGTGCAAGGGCCCCCGCCGTAGGGAAGATAGAGGGAAAATTGGGAACATATTTTGATACAGGGCCTACGAATGCACGCTACGCCACTGTTTATACGTGTCTATGGTCATATTTATAGTAACGACGAGTCCGTCCGCGATCGTGCGACGGTGACGCAAATTTGGTGAATGATATAGCAGGACTTTACGCTAAAGGTGCGTCCACACTTGTATCATTCGCTCGTATCCGATCACCGTGGCGTGGCATGACTGCGTATCGCGCTGCTTGGACGCTCACTGTCGGCGTGGCGATATCGCCACGCTTGTCCGATCTAAGTGTGTGATACGCGTAGCAACATGGATTTCGAGCGATCGGATCGGAGCAACGCCCAAACGCGTGATCGTGACACGTGATCATGCCACGGGAATAAGATCTGATCGGCCAAATGATACAAACGTGGACGCACCTTAAGACGTTGCGACTGCGACAGAATTTAGGTTTTACTATGTACATACCTATTACTTGGAGAACACAACAATTTATGAGTACTGACTATTTAATGTTATTGCTCTTTGAAGAAGTCTGTAGACGTCGCTATGTTTACGATTTAAGTAAAATATTATGTAAATGAGTTCCCTTGGGGATTTATCTCTTGGAGTTGTTCTAAGTTCAGAGATATATTAAGCTATTTCTAAGTAAGATAGCTTTACAACGCTTCACATGTTTATTAGATTAGATGTATGGATTCCCTGATGTTTGATGCTGAAGATAAGATACTTTAGACAAGTTAGGATATTATAAAGATACTTAAATAATTAATTAAGGAATGAGATTGTGTTTTATAGTCTTGTGTAAAATTAACTGGTTGTACAGCTCGGTGTGCGATTTGGTCTTATTTTTCATTATTATTTTATATAATGTAAAATTAATGACAATGATGTTACCTTACATAATTTTTCGTATGTATACTTCCTATTTAGGGGTAATTTACAGGTTTATGTGTTTTTTTAACCTACTCTCAAAAAGGAGGTGCTTCTCAATTCGGCTGTATTTTTTTTTACGTTTACCTCAGAACTCCGTCCATTTATAAACCGATTTATTTATTTTTGTTTGAAAGGAGGTGCCATTAGATTGGTCCCATTTAATTTTAGTGTAGTTCTAATGATGGAATGCATGGGGAATTGAAGGAACCCTTCAAATCTTGTAGGCATACATATGGCGATTTCGGTATTATAAGAAACAAATTAAGCATTTGTAAACAAAGTGTAAATTAGCGAATTGGAACTGATGAAGAAGGCCACAGAATGTCACTGGAACTCCTCAACGATAAATGATTTAATGGGTAGCGACAAAATATATCTCGATTAAAATAGTTAATCTTCATAGTCGCAAATTTAAATGGACCTGATGAGAATCGAATTGATTTGATGATGGAGACGGAAGGTAGGTAGGCACGATATCTTTAGTAAAATATTTTTTTAATTTTTTTGTTTTCTTAGGGACCATACCCAAAGGGTAAAACGGGACCCTATTTCTAAGACTCCGCTGTCCGTCTGTTTGTTGTTTGTCCGTCTGTAACCAGGCTCTAACTCATGAACCGTGATAGTTAGACAGTTAAAATTTTCACAGATGATGTATTTCTGTTGCCGCTATAACAACAAATACTAAAAACAGAATAATTGTATGTCTGTCTATGTCAATAACCAATATAAAATGACCAAACACCGCGTACATTTTGCTTAGGAGTAGGGCTCTGCTAACACTGGATTTTCATGGATACGGCCGTTTGTAGCTTATATTTTGTACGGAATCGGTACACGAGTCTGACTCGCACTTGGCCGGTTTATTTTAAGTTGACGATCATGATGTACTCGTTCCTAACATACTTTTAACTTTGACATTAAGCAAATTTATACCCAGAATTTGTAATGAAATTAACAAATCTAAGTATAATCTACAAATCAAGGCTATTATATATGTAAGTGATAAGTCCCTTCTTGTAGTGATATGTGAAAACCGTGTAAGGAATTTTAAAACAATATGGATCCTTGAACAATGGGTAAGTACTACTGTCTCAGAGGGTAATTATTTACTTTAATGATAAAACTTCCCCTTACAGATAAATAAAATACCAATATATGTATATGTTTCTTTTATTTTTGTAAAAAAAGAACAATAACGGCAATACAAGCATTGACCCCTTGTACGAGTACCTATACCAAATGGTATAAACTTAACATAATATCATGATACCATCTACGTATTACAATAAATTAATTTACAATTAAGTGTATATCGATTAGTACTTATAATATCAATGGCATGGCAGATCTTTTGATTTCAAGATATAACTAGTTATTAAAAAAATATAAACTGATTATATCGCGTATTTGAGTTCCCGACATAATCCGTTTATTTTTTTTTATTTAAATGAGTTATAATTGCGGAAACAGAAGAGAATATTATATAACTAAATATAGATATAAAATTCAATGCAATTCTAGGGCAAGGCAAAAGTTCATTAACATACCAGTAATTAAAAAACATCAATAATATCAAAGGGCATAGGCAAAAAGGTGCTACGATTCAGTTTAATTAACTTTTGTTCGATGGATGAAAGTAAAAGTATGTAAAAGAATTACACTGATATAAAATCGGTTGTTTGTACCTAGGCTGGTGCCTGTTTTGTACAATTCACTGTACTGTAGGTATTCTAAACATAAACATAATGGCACTTGTTTGACTACAGAACATTTAGTTATCACTATCGATAAGCTTGCCACACACGTCGTAATCAAATTAATTGAATTATATGGTAATTAATATTGGCAGATATCTGCGTAAGTTAAATGTATTTACAGCGTGTGTGATAAGTTTAACTCCTCTCCGGACCGGCGGGCTTTAAGATTTTGATTACATATAAAAAATAAAGTTAACACTAACTAGAAACAGTAATAAAATCGATACCGACGCTAATCGATATATAAAGACACAGCATTATTTAAAAATAATTTAAATTTAAAAATTTGAACGCGCGTGTTCTGTACTTATAACTCCTGGTCCGGGTCTTCCGCATCGGCCAGTTTGATGAGACCGATGAAACTTTTTTCTGGCTCCATTAAAGAATGCCGGTCTCCACCTGTGTTTCTGACAGCCAGTCTATCACCCGCTTTTAAGAACAAAGCGGCAGCAGAGAAGCAAGAGTTGGGTTTTTCGAGGCGTTCACTGGAGTGGGAAGACTGGGCGCACTGCATAAGAGTCTCCCGACCCTCGATATCAGCGTTCGTCCGGTGAAGAACCCAGGATATGATGTCGTGGGTATCCAGGTAGTAAATCTGTGGATATAACGTGTTTAGTTAGTTTGTTTTGCAAGCAGACGTCTCGGGGGAAAGAATTGCGGGTAACTACTGCAAATTAGTTTTGTTATAGATTGTTTTGATTCCATGGAGGTGGTTTGTTACATATGTACCAAAGTTACTGACGTGTACGGGTTGGTTGCCTTCGAAATGTGTCAGTAGAACACGCGGAGGAACCATTTGTATAATTGGGGTTTATAGATATAGTTATGTTTATTTATACGAAATGCTGAAGAGAAATGTCGTAGTGGCGCCATATGGTATAATAGGGATATTGACTATTATAATATTTGCCCTTACTGGGATTTGAACCCAGGACATTCAGCTTCGCAGGCAACGTTACTTCCACTGAGCTAAACCGGTCGTCAAATTTATGACGTTGGGCACGTGACGGTATGGGGCATAAGTGATGAGGTCACGGTCAGGATTTGGAAATTGATAGACGCTTAGAACGTACCAGGTGTGATGACTTGGCAGGTAACATATACCACACTTCACATTTGCAAGTCCATTACGAGTGAGAGTGCAGTACGTGGAGGGCGACGTGGCAGTTCACGGGCGGGGCAAGGGCGTTCACCTTGTGCTGTGGAGAACATTGGCTTACCTGGACATAGACAAGGTAAACTCCGGTGTGGTGCACATGAACATGTCCATTGCGGGTGAGCGTGGGGCGTGGATGCGGCGACGTGGCGGTCCACGGGGCGGGATACCACACGTTGTGGGGTGCATCATGCGCGACGCGGATTAGGCCGTTTCCTGTAAATTAATGTAAACATATCCAGTTCATTAAATAAGTACCAGATAACGAAGGAACTATGTATAACATATCAAAAAAGTTGATCTTGTATCTATTTAGTACAGATATTATAAGCTGGTCGAGGAAGGAAAGAATGGCGTCTATTCCACTGACAAGGTCGTTGCCCTTAGGGCTGAAACAGCCAGTCTGTATTTCAATTGCGACTTGTATCAGAACAGCAAACCAACGGCTCGTTGACAGCTTGCCGTACAGTTTTTATACAAGTTGGACTTAGTTAAGGGAAATAGTTATTTTCACCTCACGCGCTCGGAAAGGTTCCATTTACAGCGACAATTTTAATGTGCGTGGAAAAGCTCGTTTTATCCGCTAGCGTGGAAAAGTCATTTAAAGTTCGAATTTATTATATAGTTTATTTTTTATTTAGTGTGTTTCGTAAGTCATTATCACATTGTTTTAAATGAAATAATAATCGGCTTTCTATAATTTCATAGCTTTTTACATCTCACATTTTCCTCGGGGAGTAAAGTGAAAAATTGTGTGTTTCGCACGGGGCTCTCTAATTTTAGTCATAACATCTGAAATCCTAATTTCACCTGTCATAAAGTTTTTGATCATAATTATCTTTTGTCCTAACGATCATTTAACATAACATTCCTTGACATATTACTGCTTGACAGAATTTCGTAAGGCATAATGATTAATAATACTAATATTTGTAGTCCTAATTTTTTATAATCCTAATATATCACCCGCCATAATTCATTTTAGTCATAATGGTTCTAGTCATAATATTCAGGAAGAATCTCATTTCTTTTTCATGATATCGATTGTCCTAAAGCCATTTACCATAACACTTTTGCCATAATGGCCTTAAGTCATAATGTTAAATACCCATATTTTTTCCTAATACTTATTTATCACACGCCATAATTTATGTTAGTCATAATGTTTCTGGTCATAATATTTACAAACTGGGCGGCTCGCTCGCTTCGCTCACTCGTTACGGTCGCAATTCAACCTAACACTCCTCCTCGCTTCGCTCGTCGTCGTATCTAACCTAAACCAAGTCTGACCTGCCTTGGAACTAGATTCATGGGTTTTTAATCGTGACGGTAAAACAATATTGGGGAAAATAAGATTTCCATTTTACGTAGCATCGGAATTATGAAAAGGTGGTCAACAAAGTATAAATTAGTTATCAAATAATAAAATTGGCAATCGCTCTTCTGGTTGTCGAGTTTCGGGAAAACGTTAATGTGGGAAAACAATCTGGCGACATTTCAAAAGTATAGTAAACAAAGTATATGGATTATAAGAATGCGGTTAACCGTTTTCGGACAAGTGTGTTTCGGAACTTCGATAGGTTACCGATATTATGTCATAGAAATGAACCCCGGGTAATTAATTAGGACACATACAGTTATGATTAGTTTAGGACAATAATTATTATCAAAATATATAAAGTGTTGTTTCAGATAGTAGGATTTAAACGTTTATTATAAGCACAAAAAGGAAATTTTACAATTAGGACAAATACAATTATGACTGAAATGATTTAGGATAATCGATACCGTATGGGAAAGAGAAAATATGGGTATTTAACATTATGACTAAAACCATTATGGCAAAAGTGTTATGGTGTAAAGACTTTTGGATAAATAATATTAGGACAAAGAAATTAATATCCACATTATTAATTAAGGCAAAATCTATTATGACTATATTGATTAAGGACAATCGACATTTTAATAAAAAAGTGTTACGTTTACAGATATTAGGATAAAAACGTTTATTACAAGCCAAATTAGGATAATTTACGATTAGGACAAATACAATTATGACTTAAATAGTTTAGGATAATCGATACAGTATGGGAAAGATAAAATATAGGTATTTAACATTATGACTCAAAGCCATTATGGCAAAAGTGTTATGGGTAAAGAGTTTAGGACAAATGATGTTATGACAAAGAAATGAACCCCTTCGCACGGATGTAAATCTAAAAAACCCCCGGGGTTATTGCCTAACGAAATATTGACACTTGGTATCGGAATCAACTGTCATAGCCCATACAAAATCATGACACTTGATTCCGATTGCGAGCGTCAAACGCGTTAGGCAATACGGGGGCCGCTCCGCTCTGCGTTCAATTTTAGATTCCTTCGCTTACTCGGTACTAGGGATTACAATCCGGTCCGATTCTCAATCCGGCCGGATGCGGCCGAAATGAAGTTTTGCTATTGCGTCTATCCAATATTAAGCTTTTTGTCCAGTTTGTCGACCGTAAAGTAGACACGCGGAGCTGTTTTTGCAAATTAACTAATGAAATAATGGTTTAGCGCTAAAAATCACCCTTATTAAGTCAAAAATCAGTCTCACCTGCCACTTATGTCGCAGTAATATGAAAATTTAAGTATCTGCTTCAATAGTATTTAGCCTTAACTTAATAACATTATTAACCTTTACAGCCACATATGAACTCATGGTAACTTTCCCTCATAGTAAATATAACAAAATTAAATCTTCTTTATTAAAAATAATATAAATATAAAAGAAATTTTTAAAGTTTTAATTGCCAAATAAAAAAAATACAACTTATTTGCTGTATTGGATCATGATTCCATCGTTCTTTTAACTTTGACCCCACTTCTCTTCTCTACTATGTAATATTTAATCAACTTTATTAATAGTATAAGAGGTAACATCAACAATAATAAAAAGAAATACTATACCCGTAATATTAAACATTCTTAAAGAAAACTAGTCAGTAATTACATATCATGTCACATTGCACTTTAAATAATAGGTAAGATACATGTTATAGTAAAATTGTAATAACGTTAATTGAAAAAAAAAACTAATTTAGCTAAAGAAACAAAATTAACCATTAAACAAAAGTAACGTCTCAAAGAATAATTAAAAAACACATCCTTCTTTGAAGCTTAACTACTAGATCGGGGTTATTGCCTAACGAAATTTTGACACTTGGTATTCGAATAAACTGTCATAGCCCATACAAAATCATGACACTTGATTCCGATTGCGAGCGTCAAACGCGTTAGGCAATACGGGGGCTAGATCATATTGACCTTCGACATTTTTATCCAAACCCAAATTTTCTCCGAATTAGAATCAGCTTTCTTGGGTTGGGTAGTCCGTATGTATGCCTGTTGTGGCGTCTCTTTAGTCTACCGGATCCAGTCCAGATCCGGTCCGGATCCGGTAATTTTTTTTACCGGATCCAGTGGCCGCCAATAAGTACCGGATCCGGCCGGATTACCGGATCCGCCGGATCGGATTGCAATCCCTACTCGGTACTCGCGCCAAATAACAACTTTGCAGACTTGCGTAACAAATAACTGTTGTTATGCAAGGCTGCTAACCTCGGAGGCACTATATACGCAACAGATCCCATCCAAGTTAAAGTAGCAATGCAGCGTTATAAGCGTAAATAAAATGCATGTATATCATGCATCTCGTCTGCTATCAGTTAACCTAGGGTTGCCATCCGGATATCCCCGGATTTGACCTAGTTTGGAGGGCGTCTGGGGGCCATGTTTTGTTCTAGAGAAAACCTTAAAAACCGAATTAAATCTAACACGTCCGTGGAAGAATGTGAATGTGATCTACTATTAGGGGGTTTTGAGGTTTTTGTCCGGGTTCGGTATTAATCAAGATGGCAGCCCTAAGTTGAACGAAGTCCCTCTTCGTGTTGTGATTGACGCCTCAATACGTCGCGCTAGTGGCTTGTCGTTGCTACAACAACAGAGATTATTTACCGTTATTTTTAAACTGCTTAAAGAAACGGTGCCCGCGAGCAATCCGAAAGATTTGAACCACGCATTCCTTAGGTCATTAGGAGCAAAACATTTTATGAGATCCCCAGTCAAATCCAGGTTAGTTTTGAAGATATTATCAATTTTGAAATAAACTATTTATTGTTACTTAAGTGCATTGAGCTTTTTTGGTCGCGATGCTGCCACGTATTTTGCCAAGTTTCGTGTCGCTATTGCCAGTGACAGACATCAAAGTGACAGCTTCAAAGGTCATTTTGGCTAATCCCTATTTTGAAGCATGTGAGTCAAGTCAGCTGTCGCGAACGACAAGCCTCTGTGTCGTGCGGGTGGCGCCTCATTATATGGCGCTAATGGCTTGTCGTGCTAAAAGGACAGTCGTTGTTTGACTCGCTATTTTTACACTGCTAAGAGGAAACAGGATTACATAAAATCCTTTTAGATAGTACCTCTGTAAAGCTGTCGGCTTACGGTACAATAGAGATTACATTTACGAGTGGCGTTGTTAACAGGATATTTATGTATCTATTTTCCAACGTAAGACACACAAAAGTGTCGGTTAATATTGGATTTAAAAAAATACTCACTGCTGTTATAATGAGCTAAAAATTTAATAAACATGAAATTAATCATAACCATGCCCTATTATTTTTAATTTCAAATTATTTTATTTTCACAGGAGAATATATATATTATATATATAAAGGACCCAGAATTGAGCATTAAGAACGTCAGAAATGACAGTCAAAGTCAGGCAATAGGTATCTGCCAAGCGTCAAGATACCCCATACAAAGTGATACCTATACGAGTATATTTATGAAAAATTTACATTTATTGTGGATTGAAATTTATTGTCATAATGTGGTGTTTTCAGTAATGTCATTTTTTTTCTTCATGTAAGTTCCCCATTATAATAGCTATTTCGCTAGCTTGCGTGATGGTGTATCCATACTAATATTATAAATGCAAAAGTGTGTCTGTCTGTCTGTCAGTCTGTCTATTACCTCTTCACGCTTAAACCGCTGAACCGATTTGGATGAAATTTGGTATGGAGATATTTTGAGTCCCGGGGAAGGACATAGGCTACTTTTTATCCCGGAAAAATACCCTTATCTGCGATAAACGAATTTAAGGCGGACGAAGTCGCGGGCAGAAGCTAGTTGGTTATATTTGCATTTATACCAAACCCTCCTTTACACAATTTATGCAACTTTCGGATCGATTATTTCTGAAAATATTGTCTAAATATTTTTTTTTTAACTTCTAACTGTTTTTAGAAGAACTGTCGAAATATGTACCAGACGTTGATCTTTGTTAAAAAAAATTTTTTTCGGCTTCGGTTACATGTATGGATTTGTTCAATTGATTTTTTTACAAGCTTTTATTCAACTTGCAAAATATGTATGTATGGTATGCAATATGTTTGTTCGAGTGGAATCTTGCAAGTTAAATTTGACCTACTTCCCGGATAATATTTTCTTCTGTTTCCGCGATTATTACTCATTGAAATAAAACAAGTTAACGGATTATATCGCGTATATTATCTCACTACTTCCCGGATTCCAATTGAGCTAAAATTTGGCATATTCATATAAGTATGGTGACAATGCAATAATATGATACCATTGAGCTGATCTGATGATGGAGCAGGAAGGTGGTCATAGGAACTCTATAATAAAATAACTCAATCCTAGCGAGTTTAGGCTCTTTAGAATCGTCTCGATGAGTAGTTGATGGATGTTCAAAGAAAAGTACAGTCGGCAATAAAAGCTTGTCACTTTTATATTTAACTACCAGACTAAGTAGCGGCTTAAACAATAATAAGATACCCATACTCCAAATTTCGTCAATATACATTTTGTAGTTTTCGAGTAAAATGCCTGTGGGATACGGACAGACGGATGGACATGACGAAACTATACGGGTTCTGTTTTTGCCATTTTATCTACGGGACCCAGAGAAAGCCGTTAGTAATCGTACAGTAAGCGTCAAATAGATACTGACAACCGAAGTCTCCAAATAGTTTGCAGCGCAATTTTATTCCGACTGTCATAAAGACATATGTACCGAACTATTAGGCGACTTTGAGTGTCACGAAATATTTTACTCTGACTCTACCACTTTCCGCGAAAACGCCCCGTTCTAAGATGAACAATAAATTAAAACGTCGTAGAAGCCATAGCAACAGGTAGATATATTTACCTTTGTAGTGCTCGTGTACCTCTGGGTTGAGGTGCGAGGTGTTGCCATGGAAATGCGCCGCCACAAACGGCCGCCGCCCCTCCTGTGAACAACTCCCTGTTTCATAACTGGAATATAACTCTGCCAACTTTACGAGTATATTACGTAAACTAGAAGATGCCCGCAACTTGGTTCGTGGAGGAGAAAAAGTCATAACTCCTCTTTTTTATTCAGCGTAGTTGGGTAAAAATTACCGACTCTTACAAACACCTTCTTATTCTCTTCTAATTCACCGCCACATACAAATATACAAAATTAAAAAAAAATATATTTCTCAATTCAGTGACCACCAAATAGTTTGACTTATTTTTTTAATATCTTCAATGTACCTACAGACATTTCATTTTTACAACTTTATAATAGTATAGATATGGGCGGTTTCTGAAACATTCTTTAGTTTCTTTCTTTATTAAAGCTTTGTTCGGTGGGCGACACCTGTGTCTACGAACCAAATTTCATCCAAATCGTTAGTGCCGTTTCTGAGAAACCAATTACATATACAAAAGAAATGGTCGCTTAAAATAATTAGATTGGCTGTTTAAAATTTAGCGCCTCTAATGTTAATATCCGAAGAAACCATTTTTCCCGATTCTGTATGTTTTTACGTAAGTTGAGGTTAGCAAAAGACAAAACCCAGAAATCATGAATCAGAATCAGATTCAGAAATCCTGATGATGTGATGTATTTTTTTAAGCTAAATTTAATAGTTCTTGACTTAAATGATCTTAAATCATGGCTGTAAGCGTTGATGAAACTTAAGATGGAACGAGCGCACCCAAAAGATACATATGCTGTCTGGTCCGAAAAATGTCGTCATTGTCGGTAATACCTTTCTAATAATAGTCATAATCTATACTAAAGTATCTATAATAAAGTTGTAAAAATGTAACATCTGTAAATTGAAAATATTATCAAAAAAATGATTTAACCGGACTATTTTGAAGTTACTGAATCAAATTCTTTTATTTTTTATTCTATGTATGTTTTATGTGTCGTTTTGGCTTCATGACGTCAAACCGGCTAAAAGGATTTTAACTTTTTTTGGTACACGGGTAGCTGGGTATTCACAGATGGTCATAGGATATTTTTTACCTGACTACGCTACAGAAAAAAACGGGGAGTTATGACTTTTTCTCCTTCGTGAACGAAGTTGCGGGCGCCTTCTAGTAAGTCATAAGTCATTATTTCAATTAACAATTTACACTTCATTAGAATTAAAATTAAGGAACATACAATGATACAATAAAAATAACAAAATACCATAATTGTCAATTAAAAATACAATTAATAAACACTAATGAAAATGTCCGCTTTACCAAATAACACAATTAATTTTACATTTGACTAGAAGGCGCCTGCAACTTCGTTCGCGTAGGAGTATAAAATCATTACCTTCTTCTTCGCTTCAGCGTAATCGGATAAAAAGTATCCTATAACCATCTGTGGATGTCCAGCTAACTTTATGAGTATATTACCTAAACTAGAAGATCCGTTGGTAAAATTGGGGCACGGAACCCTAAAAACCGTATTAGTCATCTGGGATATAAATCGAAATCTATGGGTGCGTACGTACTCAATTCATCATTAAACACTTTACTCGAAGGTTTCGCTACACAAATACCTACACATTTAGGTACCCATGTCATCGGCTACGCGTGTAACGCTACTAAAATTATTTCGGTCATTAAGGGCCGCTAGCGAAAATTTACGATTTTTCATGGTTTTTTAGGGTTCCGTAGCCAAAGGGTAAACGCGACCCTATTACTAAGACTACGCTGTCTACCTGTTTGTCACCAAGCTATATCTCATGAATTGTGATACAGAGACACGTGTTAGACAGTTGAAATTTTTACAGATTTATTTCTGTTGCCACAAATACTAAAAATAGTATAATTTTATGTCTGTCTGTCTATGTCAATAACCAATATAAAATGATCGAACACCGCGTACAGTTTTGCTAGGAAAAAGGCTCTGTTAAACTGAATTTTCATAGATACGGCCATTTGTAGCGTATATTTTGTACGGAACCCTCGGTGCGCGAGTCTGACTCGCACTTTGCCGGTTTTGTTCTGTATCTAGTCCCTGGAATGGCACAAATAACTTTCGGAACATGGTTTATATGATAGTTCAGTTTGCATTTAACAGTTTTTGCATTCGGAAATTAGAATATATTTTATGTAAGTATTTATGTATTTTTACAGAGAAGAAGTCCATAAAAATAAACTTTGCGTTGTTAGTCTCTCAATAAACTTATAATAGACTCAAAACCTGTTCGTAATTGTTCATTATGAAAAGCTAACTCGCTAAACAAGCCTTTTCTTTCAAAGGCATATATTTTTTAAGAGAAGTCGCTGAAACTGGTTCATCGCCGTAAACATAATAAAGTTTGATGGCGTTTACCTTGGTTTCGGTGACTCGTGAAAATAAACTGAAACGGTATATTGTTAAAGACGGTCACTTTCAATATGCTGAGACATATACAACATGGAAAAGCGAAGAGCTACGGATCGAAGTTCATTCCGAGCTGTTAGCCCGTTAATGTGTTCACTTTGAATGAGTATAGTCTATTTCGACAGAATTCATAATACCCAATTAATAAAACATGAAGATCACTAGTGATTTTGTTATAAAGGACTGGAATGCGAAATCACTCAAGTATTTAGTCTTAATTTAATTCGTTTGCTTATTCTACAGAGATCGTGATTATTATTACAATTCAAGAAAGCAGAGCTTATGCGCGTATAAATATACATACATCTAAACTATTATATACTTGGAAATTCTGTATGCACATTGAAGATATTTTCAAATCGAAATATTTAAATTTTTTGTATGTTTGTATGTATCGTTGTGGCTTCTTCACGCCAAATCGGCTAAACGTATTTCAACAATTTTTGGTACACGGGTAGCTGAGTATGGTTATAGGATACTTTTTACCCGACTAAGATGAAGAAAAAAAGAAGGGTTATGACTTCTCCTCCGCGAACGAAGTTGCGGGCACTTTCTAGTACAATATATATACTTACGCCTGTATCCCACTGGGGTAGGCATAGACTACAGAAAGTCAGACTCTACGATCCGTACACATTTCTTTCGCTTCTTTACATGCATGCATCTCTTCACACGTGGCAAAGGCAGGGCACATAGTTCGAAGAACCGATGGCCGTTGGTGTAGAAAGGTTCTCGAGTGGAGACCGCGTAACGGCAAGCGCAGCGTGGGAAGGCCACCCGCAAGGTGGTCGGACCACCTGGTTAGGGTTGCGTTGACTCGCTGGATGCGGGTCGCCTCTATCCGGCCCATGTGGAAATCTAGTGAGGTGGCCTGTGCCCAGCAGTGCACGACCTTTGGTTGAAATGATGATGATGATGCTAATAAAATGCTTTTTACGCATGCTTGTCGGTTGCAGTTACTCCTCACCCTCGCCTTTTTCAGTATCTCTGCAATTTGGTCGAGGTTCCCTCGCCGAGGCCACCCTCCTCCGACTCTTCCATAGATCTTCTCAAGTCTGGAAGGAACCAAGTTCCTTATTCCCCGTTTTGTTGTGTTGTGATTCTTGCGTGAAAATGGCGTAAGTTGAAATCAATGTAGTTATCTATTATCTAGGAACAGTAGCCCATGTCTTCCCAATGCGGGCATTTCAAAGAAAAACCTACCTAAGTGCGTAGTATTGATTGAGTTACGTCTCAAGTTGCATCTAATAATAAACTGGCACTAGTTTGTTTCGCAGTAGTGACGTCAATAGTAATTAGCACCTTATGACATCGGAACCTGCGGCCGTGTGATGCAGGTGGCAGTGGGTGTTGAAGGGCGTTCTCAGGTTATTTATATCACTTGGTATAAAACTTTACATTTAATTATGTACATACCTACCTAAGTGATCTACAATATTTCGCAATTTTTTAGGGTTCCGTATCCAAAGGGTAAAAAAGTGACCCTATTACTAAGACTCCGCTGTGCGTTTGTCTGTCTGTCTCTCCGTCTGTCACCAGGCTGTATCTCATGAACCGTGATAGCTAAACAATGAAAATTTCACAGATTATATATACCTGCAACTTCGTTCGCGGAGGAGAAAAAGTCATACCCCTCTTTTTTTCATCATCGTAGCCGGGTAAAAAGTATCCTATCATCATCTGTGAAATCTGTTTATTCGGTTTGGCATGATGGAGTCACAAAGACACACACAAACATACAAATATTTTTAAAAAATCGATTCACTGACCTCCAAATAGTCTTTGACAATCGGGTTTTTGAAGCAATTTTCAATGTACAGACATTTAATTTTTGCAACTCTATTATATTATAAATTAGAAGTGGCGTAAAGTTTATGAATGTTTGTGCAACTTGACGCCAGTGTTTGACTGCTCTAACCCTCCGAGGCTATAAACTAAGTTCATTAATGAAACTCCCGCTCTAATATATCGTAAGTAGGTAACGTATAGACTAACAACGACACATGTTCCTGACAGTATCAGGAATTTGCGTCATTATTCCTCTGTGCGCGTGCGCTCGGTGCGTAGGTATTACGACCGAGATCGACCGTCGGTAATCCTAACTGATCTAGACATCATCGTCATCAACCAACTACATGTATTTCTGGACAAAAAGGCCAAAGAACTTTATGGTGGCTTGTTTTACATAACCCGTATTTGCGTCCTGAGATCATTACAAGGTTGTCGGTTGATCTGGTCGGGGTCTGTCCACGTTATGCTATCCAGATCATGGTTTCCTCTCCTCTCTTGCCTTAGGTCATTTAGAAAATATTATCAAGTACCTTCAGTAGTTCAGTAATCTTATGTCCTTCTAAAGACCGGCTAAGCCCGAGTCAGACTCGCGCTTCGAGGGTTCCGTACAAAATATACGCTACATACGGCCGTATCTACGAAAATCCAGTGTTAGCAGAGCCTTACTCCTAAGCAAAATGTACGAGGTGTTCGATCATTTTATATTGGTTATCGACATGGACAGACAAACATAAAATTATACTGTTTTTAGTATTCGTTGTAGGGATTGCAATCCGGTCCGATCCGATTGGATTGAAGTTTTGCTATTGCGTCTATCCAATATTAAGCTTTTTGTCCAGTTTGTCGAACGTAAAGTAGACACGCGGAGATGTTTTTGCAAAAGAACTAATGAAATAATGGTTTAGCTAAAAATCACCCTTATTAAGTCAAAAATCTGTCTCACCTGCCACTTATTTCGCAGTAATATGAAAATTTAAGTATCTGCTTCAATAGTATTTAGCCCTAACTTAATAACATTATTAACCTTTACAGCCACACATGAACTCATGGTAACTTTGTCTCATAGTAAATATAACAAAATTAAATCTTCTTTATTAAAAATAATATAAATATAACACTTTAAAGGAAGTTCTTAAAGTTTTAATGAATATTTTTTTTTTTTATGAGACCTACAAACAAATTTTGATTGCCAAATAAAAAAAAATACCCCTTATTTGCTGTATTGGATCATGATTCGATCGTTCTTTTAACTTTGACCCCACTTTTCTTCTCTACTGTGTAATATTTAATCAACTTTATTAATACTATAAAAGGAAACATCAACAATAATAAAAAAAATACTATACCCGTAATATTAAACATTCTTAAAGAAAACTAGTCAGTAATTACATATCGTGTCACATTGCACTTTAAATAATAGGTAAGATACATGTTATAGTAAAATTGTAATAACGTTAATTGAAAAAAAAAAGAATCTAATTTAGCTAAAGAAACATAATTAACCATTAAATAAAAGTAACGTCTCAAAAAATAATTAAGAAACACATCCTTCTTTGAAGCTTAACTACTAGATCGGGGTTATTGCCTAACGAAATTTTGACACTTGGTATTCGAATCCGGTGGCCGCCAAAAAGTACCGGATCCGGCCGGATTACCGGATCCGGCCGGATTACCGGATCCGCTGGACCGGATTGCAATCCCTAATTCGTTGTTATAGCGGCAACAGAAATCACGGTTCATGAGATACAGCCTGGTGACAGACGGACAGGCAGACAGACGGACGGACAGCGGAGTCTTATTAATAGGGTCCCGTTTTACCCTTTGGGTACGGAACCTTAAAAAATACTAGTAAGTAATGGACTGGGGCCCGGTAAAGCAACGGCTTTCGTTATAGGTAAATTGCTAATACGTAACTGGCAGGAGAGGATTTTTTTAATGTATCTTTTTCTCTATATGAATTATACTCACATCGTCGCTGTTCCGAACAGTTCTAGAGACCGTGTGCTGGATGTCCAGCGGCTTGGAGGAGTCTACGCCCGTAGAAAATTTCTTTGTCTTGCGTCTAGGGCTGAAAAGAAAACAAACAGTAACTACTATGATAAGCTACTAAAATAACTCAGAACAACTTTTCTTGAATACAAGTCAATGCGCAAAGAAAAATACGATTGCCCTCGCACCTGGTCAAACCTGATAACTTTCGATTACGCGTCGAACGTGTTATCCTTTTCGCTTTGACTTGTATATATACATATATCTCGATAGATAATAATGTGGTGACACATTCAAGACCGCGACCCCGCTCGGCGGCTGCTCTGCTTGTAGCAAGTCTTCGCTTCATTAGTTTTTTTCCATGTTGGCTACGAGCGTAGCGCTACGAAAATGTCGGTTGCGAAAGTGTTAACACATGCACTACCAGTAGGGTTGCCATCCGTCCGGGTTTCTTCGGATTTGTCCTAGTTTGAAGGCTGTCCGGGGGCCGTCCGGGCGGGTTTTTAAAATGTGTTGTATCAAGGAAACTCTTATTGAAGTTTATAAAAACTAGCATGTCCGGGGAAAATTGCGATTTCCTTCAAATATTTAGGGTTATTTAAGTTTTTGTCCGGGTTCGGCTATAATTAAGATGGCAGGCCTAACTACCAGGAACCTGCCTAGCGGGCGCTTTGCTCGTAGATGCGTAGCCAATGCCATGCGTGTTTGAAAAGCTTAACAGTGAAAGTGTTAATTTTCCCACATAAAAAAACACAGAAACACAAAATTTGTGTTTCATAAAAAAAAAAACTTGAAGTCAAGGGTAACAAAGAAATGTAGGTATAATAATCATAAGATCATCATCTTAAACCTGTTGTCCACTGCTGGACATAGGTCTCTCGACGATCCTTCAGCCACTCTCCTCCAGCCGCCGCCAGCCACGGTGCTAATATCATCGCTCCACCTTGCCTGAGGATCTCCTACGCTTCTTTTGCCGAGACGCGGTCTCCGCTCGAGAACACGTCTACTCCAACGGTTGTCGGCTCTTCGGCCAATACGACCAGCCCACTGCGATTTCAGTTTGATATATTTTTTTTACACGATCCCATAAAAGACACCGAGCATAACCCTCTCCATGGCTCGCTGATTAACTTTAAGCTTGTGGTCTAGTCGTACCGTAAGTGTCCACATCTCGGCACCATACGTCATGACTGGTAGGACGCACTGGTTGAAGACTTTAGTCTTCAGGCTTTGTGGTATGGGAGACGTGAAGATTCGACGAAGCTTTCCGAACGCTGCCTAGCCCAGCTGAATTCACTTATTAACCTCCATCTCAAAGTTATTTTTACCCATGTGTAGGGTCTGTCCAAGTTAATCATACTCCTGAATAACTTTCTGAGGGTTCCCGTTAATTGCAATCGGCTCTGGGATAATATGTTCGTCGTAATCATGTGCTGTCATAGTAATATTTGTGCTCTGATGACCTCAAAAGGGCTTATGATGAAGAAGGGGTAGCTGGATGTCAATGGGTGGTATATAGAACTTGACTACTACTACGACTACGATTCATTCGATTATGTAGGCACAGTTTTAGTGTTGTTTTTAGGGGCCGTCCCTGAAAAAGAAAAAAAATCTGGCCATAGCATGTCGGACCATGGTCAGTGTAGGGTTCCGCAGCAGTTCATACAAAACTTGCACTACGATGAAAAACATACGATATAAAAAAGTGCACTAGTAAAAGAGCGTATCTCCATGGCAATGGCACTAACGTCCTTTTGCTAAAAAGCGCAGTTTTTCGGCAATATCTCAAAAACGACATATCCGATCATGTTAAAAAAAATTAGTTGAAAGTATTTACAATATAAAGTTCTATCGTTGTAATTTTTTTTTAAAAGATACGGGTGGGGGCACAATTTATGCAACAGTTGAATCGATTATAACCGAAAATATTCACTCAGTTAATTATTTTTTTCAGGGACCTGAAAGTATTTTAAAAAAAACCTGTTGAAAAATATATGCCGCACGTCGATTTTCGCTGTTTTTTTTGTTTCGGTTACATGTAGGGAGTGCCCTTCCTAGAAATATTTATTTTTGTTATTCAACTTACTAAGAAGCGGCTTATACAAGACATCTATACTTCAAATTTCATCAATACACATCCAGTAGTTTTTGAGTAAAATGCCTGTGACATACGGACGGACGGACATGACGAAACTATAAGGGTTCCGTTTTTGCCATTTTGGCCTTTACTTTTTTTACGGAACCATAAAAAGTTAAAAGTAAACCCTTTTTATTACATTCTAGGAAATCCCTTTAGTCCATTGCCTCTCAATATCCCATATTAACATACCAAAAGAATGAAAGCTTTTATCCCCGAATACTCCTATATATACTCGTATAACAATAAAAATATGCGAATCGAACCGTTTTTTATAATTGTAGAGATATATCTATACAATTATAAAATTGTAAGAATAAAAAATATAATATCTCTACATCTAAATAAAATATCTGTACATTGAAGGTATTTCAAAAAAATATAACTATTTGGAGGTAAATGAATCCAAAAATGTTTTATTCTTATTTTTTGTATGGTCCTATGTGTCGTTGTGGCTTCATGTTGCCAAAACGGCTAAACGGATTGCAACCATTTGGTACACGGGTAGCTGGTTATCCACAGATGGTTATAGAATATTTTTTATACGAGTACGCTGAAGAAAAAAAGGGGGTTTATGACTTTTACTCGTTCGCGAACGAAGTTCCAGTCAAAACATTGTTCACACGTAGGTGTGTTGTTATTGGTATTGTTACAAACAGCAACACACTTAACTGAGAGGCTACTCCTAAATCCGAAAAAGGGAGTTCGTATGGCGCCATCCCGCTCACTCAAATACAGCATAACATGGGAGCGAGAGGGACAGCACCTTACGAAGTTCGATTTTTGTGTATCGGAGTAACCCCTCTGACCACCTGTATGTCTGATGCCAATGCCAATAAGGTCTACCAATGGTCACTTAAATGTGTGGCTGATGGTTCACGTACCAATAGTTTCTTTGTACTTAGTTGCGTGTTTTATTTCTGTTTTTTATTTGGTTTCGTGAACAATCATATGTACCTACATTACATCCATTTGTTCGTCTATTGGTAGAATATACTTCTGATTTATATATTGTAGCTAGTGTTTGTATAAATACAATTTTTTTGGACACTTTGGGTGAAATTTTAATGTTTGATTGAAATGAAACGTATTTAAATACATGTATTTTAAGTACTCGTATAGCAATAAAAATAACTAGACAACTAGGTATTTTTAAACTAAACATACGGCTTATCCATTGAATTTACGCAGTGAAATAATTTATCGCAAGAAATCAACTGGTGCTAAATTTAAGTATAAAGTTTGTCAGTATAGCTGTTCAAAAGCTAACCAAAACTTTAACCGTACTTACCACTATAGTTTATTAGGTCACAATTGAAACTTACCGCCGCCTTTTAGAACATTTCTAGGTTATAACTCCACGCTTAAAAGTTCGCACTGACCTGTGTCGAGGAGCAAGAGAACCTTTTAATTAAATGGCGTAGGAGCTTCAAGTTATATTTACTTCTAGGGCCCTTTAATAAGTTCGAAGTAAATAGCGACCATAGAAACGAAGCGTCAAGAAAAGTAACTTGCGCTAAGTGATTTCTTTTCAGGGTTCGACAAAAGACAGGCAGAAAAAAGCTTAGCGGTGAAAGAAATAAAATATCAAGGGAATGAAACGATGGAATGGATATTGTGTATAATTACTTGCTTAATTCGAGGGGTTATAAATATGGGGTAGGAGTTCGAAAACCTGTCTGTGACTGATATAATTTTTTTAAATAAAATACGAATTAACGTCAAATTAAACTAAAAAGCCATAAATAATCTTTTATGTACGGTACGGATCACATTTGAAACACCTTTTGATGTCGGTGCCAAACCATTCGTTTATTACTATTAAGAACCGCGGCGGCGAGCCTTTAGTTATTATCTACCTACGTGTATATTTAGTCATAGTAATTCGTATATTTGTTGAATAAAGAACTTTATTTACTTCAGGTTTGGCACCGACTTCAAAAGTACCTAAAAGATTATTTATGGCTTTTTAGTTTATTTTAAAGTCGGTTCTTTTTTATTAAATAAATATATATTTTTTGTTATTTAGTGATGGATTTTAGTAGTGATATAAAGTATTTTTTAGAGCCCAGAATGGGAAGATTGAGGAGGCACTTTGCACTCATCTCGAGTTTTTGGAAGATAGAAATTTAAAAGTTAGTTAGTTCATATTCATCTGTACCTTCCATGATCAGCTCAGTTTGTTTGTCTGATGATGACAACCAGACGAAAACAACTTAATAACTTTAGAAAAATATATACAAAGCATTATTAGTGCCTATAATATTTGAGGGTTTCTTTCGATTTCCCTGGTATTCCATCATCAGATCCTGGCTTGGTGATAAGGAGACGAAAGAGGAGAAAATTATAACTTTATTCATGTTTTCTAAAAGTTTAAGCGAAATCTGTTTTAATTATTACGGTAAATAATTTACCGCTCAAAAGAAGTTAAGAGGCAAGAATGTAAATAAATAAATAACTTTCTGGGTAGTTTCATTAGTTGTATGATTTTAGGGTTGCGTTTCAATGATGATTATTTTATGTATTAACCAAATTCTTTTTTTTGGGTCGTATAACGGTTTTCAAATATTGCCCAGAGGCAAGACCTTACCCTTTGGGTGACAAAAGTGATTGCAGTCAGAAACATCTATTAAAGTAAACAATGGTGGTTTTAGTCCACAGTAAAAAAGGCTTTCTTCACAAATACAAGAGTAATTAATTACTTTCGGTGAAAAAATTTGATATGAAGTATAAAATGTTACAAATCTTGAGTCCGAATGAATATATTACCAGATACCTCCTTTACGATGCCTCGCGTCGCTTTAAGGGGTCGCCCCCACTTGAAAGACACAGTGATATACAATAGGGATGATGACTAAATTTTCATAATTAATTCGTCATGTACATTCATAAAAAATATTAAAAAATGTTTTTTTTTCTTTTTTTAAGTAATCAAAAAATAAAGACGTCACTATAGGAGAAGGGAGAAGCTGCAAGAAAGAAAATACATATGGTTATGAACGAGCTTTGAAGGATGGGTGAGGGATTACATAGATAAACAAAAGCATAATTATCAGCACGAACCGCAACCATATAAATATATATCAAATATTCTTTATAGAATTAGAAATATTATTGAGAAAACACTTCTTTACTATTATAAAATTTTAATAATGAAATGTTTGTACATTAAAGATTTTTTCAAAAAATATATTGTAAGGTACTATTTGGAGGTCACAAAATCGAGCGCTGTTTATTTTTTGTGGCTCCATCACGCCAAAAAACCTTAACGGATTTCAAATGTTTTTGGTACTCGGGTAGCTGGTAATTCACAGATGGTTATAGGATACTTTTTATCCGACTACGCTCAAGAAAAAAAAAAGGATTATATTTTTTTCCTCCGCTGACGAAGTTCCGGGCAAATTCTAGTAGATTAAACAGACTATACGTGGTTAAGGAAACCCTAGTAAAATAGACAGAAATTCGCCGCGGGCTCTCACAATATTACATGCACCCTATATAGAGCACTCGGGTGGTTTCCCCGAGCCCGCGGGTGCCATCATCGCAATAACGAGTTTTTCCCAGGATTAATGGCATCCATTACGTAAAATATCGAGAAAACTGTTCCAAACCAGTTTTACTGATGTAAAATGTATTTAAACAAGTTCTTATTAAAAAAGTTTGCCAAGCGCTCTGTCATCGCTTGTTAATACTTGTGACAGTTTCGTTCGTGTAAACGTTAATTAAATATTATTTTAACAAGAACTTAGAATAACATTTTTAGTCTGCTGGCGTGCATTCACAATTAAACAGTAAGTTGACTCACAGAACCCTGCATAGACAGACGTGACATTATTCTGTTTTAATAGCTATTTGTTGTTACAGCGGCAACAGAAATATATCATCTGTGAGAATTTCAACTGTCTAACTATTACGGTTCATGAGATACAGCCTGGTGACAAGACGGATAGACAGACGGACGGACAGCGGATTCTTAGTAATAGGGTCCCGTTTTACCCTTTGGGTACGGAACCCTAAAGACGTCCCTTGTACACATACGAGTAATTTTAAACTTAAACCTCAATACCCAAGAGTTAACTTAGCAGTACTATCAGTAAACAGTTGTTTATGTGTCATCTGATGTGATGGCTACAGGCTTAATACACTGATCTCTATTCCACTGGATAGGCTGTCCAATACATTTGACAGCTAATTTCGTGTACGAATTTCAGCGAGTGTCCCGTTGAACTAATTTTGACGTAGTTGATCCAGTAATTGCGGCGCAAATTGGCTATGACTATGACCATAGCCCGCAACCCGCAACCGAACCGGCAAAATCGTGGCAAATGACTGTTTCCTGTCAGGGTTGGCGATTATGATTATAAAATATTTGCCATAGACATTGGTAGATGGGGAACGTTTCTTTCGATTTAAATTATGCGTTTATTTTTCGTCTTGTTTTGTCGTCTAGTCATAAATATTCTTTATTCAAGTAGGCCTGGTTACAAGCACTTTCGAAATGTCAGTTACATGAGAGTGAATGTTTGCTGGGAGACATACAATATGATCCAACATTCGCTGCAAGGATTAAAAATGATATTTAGAGTTAACTTTTTTTAGAGTTAATTCATTTTTCAGTTGATTTAACTGCTTGGTTCAGTTATCATCGTTGTTATCAACACATTAGTGTCAACCCTAACGTACAACTGCTACAGGTTTGCCAGCTTGCTTGCGGGGTCTGGCTATGGCAGACTGACAGACAGACGAGTGATCCTATAAGGGTTCCGTTTTTCCTTTTGAGGTATGGAACCCTAAAAATATGAAGCCCAAGCGGCGTCCAACAGAATCTGATGAAAGCAAATCGTTCTTTCCAAGTTAATTATATCAGTTCTTTACACTGTTTCATTAGATGTCAATTTCAACCTTAATTCATACCAATAAAGACGGGACACAACATCATTCATTTGAATTAATATATATTTATTTGTATGGCACGCACCAAAACATGATCTAAAGGGTGAGACCCAAAAAGTTGGACATGTCCAACATAATCCTTGGCCATCTACGGGTGTCTTATTTTTCCTAATAATATCATTTCATTACAAACTTTTTGGGTGATGCCCAAAAAGCTGGACCATCATCATACAAAGCCATAGTTAAGTTAGCCATACAAACTCGAAGAAAGTGAAATGTTCCAGTGTGCGACAATAATAATATTTTCATTAGAAACCGTTCCGTTGTGCGGCAACAATGATATTTTCGTTGCACAACGGAACATTTCACTTTCATCCGGTTTGTCTACGGCTATGGATGGTCCAACTTTTTGTGCATCACCCAAAAAGTTTTGAATAAAATTATTTGACTAGGAAAAATAAGAGATCCGTAGAAGACCAAGGACTATATTCAATACAGTTGTATGGTTAACTGTTCGTCGCACAACGGAAATTTTCATAGAAAACTTAATTACCTGAGTTAACATGTTCAACTTTTTGGGCCTCACCCTTTAGGGTGACCACCCATGTCGTAATAGGGAAATCAAGGAGCTGGCCCTGGATAGGGCGAGATAGAAACAGTTTTACGGTTCATTCGTTACACAGACATGAGTTTGATTCTTAAATGTATGATGAGGGTGTCGCCGGCAGCGGGACCGGGCTCCAGCTACCGGTGGATAGGGCTTCAGAGAGGAACCTCCCGACGATGCGTGCCGTGTCCAGGGGTACTAAGTACTGTATCTGACTCTTGATCCAGCCATTTAGCGAGGCCCTTCGCTGTACGACTGGCGGCATTAAACCTATAGGTATTATGCTTCTAATATTGTAGGCAGAATAGCAATTTATACCAACTACGATTGTTTATTGGCAATAAAGCGCCCGCCAACACTTGCCAATGGCAAGTATCGTATGGAACTGTAACAATTGATACAATTGGTGTTTTATTGGTTATCAATATTTGATTTTCAATGACTTTAGAGGGCATTCGACGTTCCGTTTGTATTGTATACTTAGTATATTTTGTCAGAGTTACCGACACCCGTCAAACCACCTTTTCTTTAAATGGTCGGCACGGTAATCTGCGCTTATAATAACAAATCGCGCTACCTGTCTTCAGGCCTGGTGACGATGGCGTCGTTGGCGCTGGAATCAGAGAACACGCTGCGCTTGTCCCGCCCCGGAGTCTCCGGGGCCCCCGACGCCACTGGGGCCTCCTTCGAGGGCTCTCCTGTAATACAAAACACATTGTTAACCGATTTACAGATGTGCAAATAGGGTATTTGGTAGTAAACATTTGTAAAAATTATATAAGATCTCACAGAACTATCTGTGTAAGATCCTGATAAAACAAGCAAAACAAAAACAAAATAACATTTTGAGTTCAATACCTTACGTGTAGCTTATTTTATGAGTATTTAAAGTTGGTTGGGAAAGTCCATTTTTAAAGTATGAAAATATTAATAACTAAATATACCATTGAATAACCCATAAAATGTATGGTAATTTTTGTTATGAAACCGTTTCGTTACACGCGAGTTTTAACATAGCTGCAGAACAAAGTTCTTAATAAAGGATTTTGATTTGATTGAATGTAATTAGTTTGTAAACGCAGACCATATTCAGTACAAACGTAGTTATGACCCGGCCATTGTGATCACAACAAACAGAAAGACAACTTTTTTCATCTCATAGATAATTCATGCGGCCGGTTTAAATGACTAATTTGATTTGATAATTTTCCCATACAAATAACTAGCGCGTGACGTTAAATTTTTCACCAATATTTCTATTATTAAGACGTCATTCTATAACATACCACAAAAAAGTTGTCAAATAGCCTATTGCGGAAAGTTTCTAAAAACAAGGGAACATTTTCGGCAATTTAATTATTGAAAACGTTCTCCAGAATTTGAAGCAATGTTCCAGCCTGAATGACAACACGGCGTCGTACCAATGCGATCCACAATAGCTGACGTAGCTTCGAGTGACTAGTATTGTTTCAACGAGTGAGATAGTTATATGTAAAACAGCCACAGAAAAGCTCTTCCCTCATGTCACTGTCTTATTGGGTCCGTAACACAGGGAATCCAAGCTCAGGACCCAAAGTCATGTATGATTTAGGGTAGTTTTTTTTTTCATTTTTGTTTACTGTCTAGAAACAAACTCCCCACTAAAAGTTTCCACCTTGCACATAATACCCTAACCCTAATAACCTTAGTAATCGCTATTTCCATGGTAGTTTTCTAGATAAGGTTTCCGCCTTCTACAATTTTCCAAAGGAAATATTGAAAGAATTTAATTTAGGTTTCCCTACATATTTAATGGACTTTCTATCGGCACATCAGTAATTCTAACTAAACAAAAGCTAAAAACAAAGTTACCCAGAACATTGGCGGAAAAGGAACTCTTTTTTAACACAAACACATTGTTAACCAACGTCCTACTTACTTAACAAAAAATCCAGAATTAAGGAAGTTTCCTAATATGTCATTGGTGAGTCGCTTTCGAGCAGTCGGGGAATATTTCTCCTCCGTTTTGGAAGTCGGTTAAAAAGCAATTTTATTTCTTTCTTCTAAGCCCTTTAAAGAGTCACTTCACTCAGTAACTCAAAGCTTAACCCAAAAGTTTCACATAGACGTTGCCTCAGTAACTAACTTAAACTTGAACAATGGCTTCATAAAACGCTATCACGTTTTCAAGGAATCATAATTGGAACCCCGTGTTTGAGAGTACTTTATAGATAGTGACTAAAGTAGAGACGAAAAGGTGCCTGCAACGTGGTTCGCGGAGGAGAATAAGTCATAACCCCTCTTTTTTTGTCAGTGTAGTTGGGTAAAAAGTATCCTATAACCATCTGTTGACACCTAGCAACCCGTGTGCCAAAAATATAACCCGTTTAGCCGATTTGGCGTGATGAAGCAACAACGACACATACTTACATAAAACAATGCGTACAAAAAATAAAAATAAATACTTTTCGTTTCAGTGACCTTGCGTTACAATATTTTTTTGAAAATACAGACATTTCATAACCTTATAATCAGGCATCGGATAATCGGATAGATATTTACCTGAAGTTGCCAAAAACCCGGCAAAAGTTGGGCAAATATGGAGTCGGCTTCTTAATTAAATTATCTTTATGATATAAGTTCCGGGATTCCGGGATTGTATAAAACGACACGAGGCGGTAAAAATACACAAATATGTTTAATTTATGGCTATTTATGACTATTTTGGTAAGCACGTACGTTGTTATGCATATGTAGGTAATGTAATTATGTAATTGTTGTAGCCACGGTGTGAATTGATTAAATTTCAAGGTATATGTATCATAAAAGAATAATAAAACAAACATTGTTTTTCATAAAACATTTAGAAGTTTATTAGGAAAACTAAATTGAGTCCGTCTCCGTACCGTTCAATATAGACGCTGCCGCCAAAGTTAAGGTAAATATCTATCCGATATCTGCTTATAATAGTATAGATAAGTATTAAATATTTCCCTTGTATTAATTATCCTCTTACCCATATCATTATCTTTCACGACAGTTCCTAGTGGCATACATGTGCTGTGACTACTTAAGACAATTTGTGTACAATTTATTCAATTATTAATGTGTTTGCGGAGAACATACGGTTAAAGTCTTTGAGTTAAAGGTCTGTGGGAGGGCTTTGCGCAGGAGGAATCGTGTTCGTGTACATCTTTGTTAAATAAGTTTCAAGGGTCTTTGCAATTAATTATCTCGGGATTAAGCAGGTCCAATGTAAACACTGAAAAATACTCTTCCATATTATTATTTGTTCTACAGAAAGTTGATATTAATTGACATTTATTTCCATTTTAATTTAATGTTTACATTCAAAAATAATAAATTTTTAGGGTTCCGTACCTCAATTGAAAAAAAAACGGAACCCGTATAGGATCACTTTTTTTAGTTGAAATTAACACCATATACTCAAATCTACGGTCCCTTGAAGCTGTGAAAAAACTTCTACATTGACTTAAAAAAAAGATACGGCCATTTAGGTATACTGCAAAAAACGTATATTTCGACACTCTCAAGGGAATCAAAATGATAGGGTACTTCCCTTTGACATAAAACTATGAAATTTGGCAAAAAATATACACAAGTATTTACACTACTGTGGTCATTCTTAAGCGCTTTGGAATAATTGTATTATCCATACCTAAAACATTTTTCTAATATTATTACTAAATATTATAGGTCCATAGGTGCACACCGGCTCGTTATAATTACAAGTTTGAAAATACGTACCCCTCTACCTGTTTGCAGCTAGAGGGTTAGTCCGGAGGTGGGGGGAGGGGTCACATGACCCCCCCCCCCTCCCCAATCGTACACGTCAAATTGAAAAATCTTCTAAAGATCAACAAAATAAAAAAAAACCTTTTTTTGCGAATAAAAATAGAAAATTGTTCGTCACTGTGGTCACTAATAATAAAACGTGCAATAATAATGTGTCTGGTGCAATCAACTCTAATTTACTCGACATATGTATTTTATTAATTCCTCTTAAGTATGTTTCAGCCAGCGACCGCGCCAGGTTTGTAGTTCCACTTGTGACATACATCACAACTTTCAGACGCAAGGACCATATTTTTGTTTGTGATGAGATTCTAAACCTTGTGGGCCGTCACAATTATCTGATGACGTTCACTTCAGAGATTTCGCAGTTCGGAGATTTGTAGGTGCTTGATATCTAAGCCAAAATATACCTAGCTACAATTTTTTTTATAATGTGTGTTCCCTGCTATTGTTGGTGTGGTCATATAAACCACTGACGTACCTGGTGTCTTCGCGAGGTTGGCCAAGTTTCAGGGCATGCGCTGGATCTGGTGGGTGCTAGAGGGCGTATCAGAGGCGGGTTTCGTCTGCCCCTGGGTCACTGACATACCGGGTGTCTTCGCGGTGTCGGCAAAGGTGCCGCGCACGTGGTGGATCCGCTGGATGGTGGAGGGCGTGTCATGGCGGGTCTCTTCTGCCCTTGCGTCACTGACATACCGGGTGTCTTCGCGGTGTCGGCAAATGTGCCGCGCACGTGGTGGATCCGCTGGATGGTGGAGGGCGTGTCATGGCGGGCCTCTTCTGCCCCTGCGTGACTGACGTACCTGGTGTCTTCGTGGGGTCGGCGAAGGTGCTGAGCATGCGGTGGATCTGGTGGATGGTGGAAGGCGTGCCAGAGGCGGGTCTCTTCTGCCCTTGCGTCACTACGGACCCCATAAAGTCCTCAGGCTTGAGGTGCATCATGTTTGTACGGCCATTCTGTAAATAATAAGTGTTTTTTTAAAAATACTTTAACACAAATACTTCGAAATTTACTTATCTGGCGCAATTGAAGCCCATTAGAAACAATTTAAATCATCCACATTTGCTAATAATACATATTCCTTGCATGGACCTCATAAAAGACAGTGTAATCAATAACCAAACTCGCTGACACTGTTATCAACGCTTACACTTCTTAAGGCATTTATAGACCGCAACGTTAAGATTTTTCTTGAAATCGTGGCCCCTGTATGGCATCTGGATTTTAAAATATTATAGATAACAGCTCTACCAATGTCTTCTAAAATAATGTCCAATTATACAACATTAACTAGTAAAGTTTGAAAGTCAGTATCATCACGCAATTTAAAGATGTGGCCGTATGCATAGATGAGGGAAGATTGGGCTCGGCTGAAGGATTATGAATACCGGATATCCGAATTGCGAAGTGCACCATCTTAAAAACATCACGGGTACAATTGTAGTGTATTCTCTTCTGTTTCCGCGATTATCTCACTCATTTTAACACAACAATTTAAGCGGATTATATCGCGTGTATACGATATACGATATCAATGTATCATTTGCGTTCCCAAAGTTTCGGAAGCTTAACATCTCCCGTGTTAACGGGGCAGACAGAAAAAAAATCCTGTGTCAAAGTTATAGTTCGTGCAACACTTAGAGAAAACGATGACATACCTACAACATGACGCTTTTATTAATAACAACGTAAAAGAAAAAGTTGAAGGCAAGCGAGGACGGAAAAGAACAAGGATTAGCTACGCGAAACAAATAAAGAGATAGTCGACGTTATGTCGATAGGGACGGGGATGCAGAAGATCGAGGGGGTAGCCCTGGATAGGGCGAGATGGAGGCAGCTACGTTACACGGTTCATCAGCTAAACCGACAAAAAATTGACTCTGTATCATCATCATCATCATCATTTCAGCCATAGGACGTCCACTGCTGGACAACAGGCCTCCTCAAAAGATTTCTCAGCGGCTCCCCTCAACGCTAACCAGGTCGAAGATCTCAACAGATATCCCAACAGGTAGGCCCTAAGATGAATATGGACAAGACGAAGATCATGTCGAATGTCCAAGTAGCGTCCACCCCAGTATTGTTGGTAACTCGGTCCTCGAAGTTGTCGACGAATACGTCTATCTAGGACAAACAATCCAGGTAGGCAGGTCCAACTTCGAGAAAGAGATCAATCGACGGATCGACAAGAATTTGACTCTGTAAGTATAATGAAGGAAAATATTTTGGAGCATTTCGTTTTCGTAATTCCAAGTTTCCCGAGCAAGGTGAAAAGCTGGCGGGCTTCCAGCGAGCTTACAGGCCTTGTTCACCCGCGGATTATTGGCACAACGCTAATGCTAGCTATAGTACTCGCGAAATGTCTGTCAGCGTCGAACGCAGCGCTGACGGACTCGACGCTGCTATACAGGGTGCCCGCGAAGAATCCGAAATACCCACGCCTTTCTGAAGCCATTAGGAGTAAAAAATGTTGAATGACCAAAGTCAAATTCAGCAAAAAAACTAGTACTGTCGATATTTTACATAAAACGAGAATATCTTTAGCTTCTCTACGAAAATTATCCCTTTTAATAAAATAGTGACGATTTTTTTTTTATGTCTGTTAATAGCGACGATAACTTGGCGTGTATAGTGTAGGTAGGTATAGGTACCTCCCGTTAAAAGTGAATGAATTTGTTCGGTAACGATACGGCTTGTCTTCTCCAGTTAAATGTTCTAAGCTGCTATAATATGACTGCTAGACACATATGGACTAATTGTATTCATGGGTTAAGTTAATATATATTGACCTACGATCTGGAATACGTACTACCTACTTCACGTGTCTAGTTATATCAGAGGGGTTACTCTGAATTACAAAATTCGAAGTTTGTATCATGCCGTCCCTCTCGCTCTTGTGCTAAACTGTATTCGAGTGAGCGGACTGGCGCCATACGAACTTCGAATTTCGAGCTTTGGAACAGCTCCTCACGAAAGAACTGAAGACAGTTTGACACAAATTTTCAGAGGAACACCCCTGCCCTTCGCCCATCCGCTATTCTTCCATTTGAGCCTCGTAAGCCCGTTTGGGAACGGTTTGCGAATTGTTTGAGAAACAGGAAATGGGTAATCTTTTACAGGCACGAATACTAAGTCCGCACACCGTGTCATTTTATCACATTTTTTACTCGAACTAAATGTGTGTCGTACCGTAGCATCGCTCGTCATTCGTAATCAGCTGAGTCCCTTCCATGGCAGTGAGATATTTGAGTCAGTAATTATAAAATATATAAATAAGCTCATATTTGGGCTCCTTTTGTCGTAGTCCTCGTACCAGTAACCGCTCTCCTCGTCATTGACGCTGGAGTCGACATCGTTCGTCATTCGTCTTCAGCTGTGTCCACTTCTTCCATAACGGTGAGGTATTTGAACTATTCAGTAATAAAAAAATATGATAGTCAAGCGTTCGTCCTTCTCGTGATCGGTAAAGGGTGTGGTCGGTTAGTTACAAATCATTTAAAATATAATAATGCTCAAATTCGGTCTCCACTTGTCGTAGTATACCAGTAGCCGCTGTCCTCGTTATCGTCATGTCGTCGTCAGCTAGTCCAGCCGGTCAGGTCTTTGAGCTCCAGATACTAATTTAAATCATAATAAACATGCTCACATTCTGCCTCCTCCGGTCGTAGTCCTCGTACCAGTAACCCCTCTCCTCGTCAAGTCGTCATCGTCACGTCGTCGTCAGCCGTGTCTTTATCTACCGTCGCGGCGAGATATTTGAGCTATAAATAATTTAAAGTATAATAAATAAGCTCACATTCGGCCTCCTCTTGTCGTAGTCCTCGTACCAGTAGCCGCTCTCCTCGTCGTCGTCGCCGTAGTCGTCATCGTCGGTCATGTCATCGTCGGCCGTATCCTCGTCCTCCATGACGGTTAGGTCTTTGAGCTTGCCCATCGCTTCCTCGTCTTTGGGCTCGACGGCTGGCCCGTCATCGCCGTCTGCGTAGATCTGAGAACAAAAAGAAAATGTTTAATAATAAGCATAACTGTTGATTCGACGATCGTTGTCTCGATAGTCGTTTCGATAAACGGTCTTATAGTGAAGAGTCTCGATAAACATCTCAAGAGACACTTGCTAGATGGCTGGATTAAGGGATAGATACAGAAAACAGTATTCCTGAACACGGTGGGTATCGTCAGGCAGGGTCTTCTCTCTGCGGGCCGAACTACAGCCGGTAGTTTGAGCCCTGCTCCACAGATAATATTTTGCATTTTCGTATTTTACTTTTTTTATCCATTTGTAAAAACGTTAACCTATAAGAAAAACTAAAAAATACGTAAAAATAATCTGTTGGCTGTCTAACAGAATCAATTCTTATTATAACTGCGAAAGTGGTTTCATGGTTTTTCTTTAGTTCACGCAAAAACGGGGAATTGGATTGGATGTTTTTTGCATACTACAGCTAATAATACTCGGTCCCTGGAGTAAGTATGAAACATTATAACTTTTAGGATATTTTTCGGAGAAAACTGAAAGACAAATAATTGTTGAAATGATATAGAACAAAAGAAGTGACATGACAGATAATGTTGAACGTCTTGTAAGTTAATGCACATGATGATTATTTTTAGACGAAATTATAATTAATTTTTTGTTCGATAAATGAAAACAAAAAATGTATATGAAAAGATTTCTTAATTTTTATTTAAACTTAACTGTTTCACAGTAAAGTATCATCTTTTAAAATATCTGAAGCTAATAAATTAAAATCTTATAGATAGAATAGAAGCGGGTGAGTAACATGCCCAGATCCCGAGGGATAAAGCAAAAAGAAGCGAAGCCAAACCGCGGCATAATCAAGTAGGTATGTAATGTGTAAAGGCCATACGTCATATGTAAAGGGGAAACCATTGACGAATCGTAACTTACGTACCACTCGAAACCAGAGGAGCTACACCGAAGTTCGAATTCGATATTGCGCCGTCCCGTTCACCCAAATATAGTTTACCACGAGAGCGAGAAGGAAAGGCATTTCACGAACTTCGAACTTAAAATTCTGTACATTCGTTTTGGAGCTTAATGCTCAGATCTGACACTGAAATTCAACTCATCAACGTCGACGACAATACATATTATATTATACTTACTTCAATAATATATAGAAGTAAGTATAGTTCAGTGAGCATAGAACAATATCATTTAAACGGAACCAAATCAAACTTTATTACCTTCTAGGTTCTTGGATGCCTTTACTCAATGAAACTCAAATGTAAATTAACTACGGCAATTATTTGTAATTAACAATTAACTTTTGTCGACTCTCTCTCTTTGATGTTAAACATCCATTATGATATGAAGAACAAACTTCAATTCGGTACTTATGTGTACTCTCGTCGAATAAACGAAAAATCCCTGTTATGTACGTATGTGTTGCTAACCTAGCAGTAAAGGTTTTGTGAAGTGCTTAAATTAGATGACATAATCCCAGTTAACGTACTCATATTCATTGCACCTTTTTTGTCATTTGGTAGTTATTCCACAAGTCGAAAATCTAACTTAATAACGTGAGGTTTAAATGAGAATGAGTGGAACAGCATGACTCAAAGTTAAAATTCAGAGTAGCCCCAGTCGAATTCTTGTTGTCAAACCATTTACTCGGGCATGAAAATACGCTTGCAACACAAATGAAGATTGTTGTGTAACTTATTTTGGTTATTTTTAAGAAGAACATAATCTATATTTATTTTCAACCCACGTACATGGTGCATGAATAACATAAATGTTATGTCTATGTGCTTGTACATCCATCACCTGAGAGTTATCAATCTTCGAAACGGCTGAGTACTGAAAAGTGCTGACATTGCGAGCTATTTGAAACGTTGGTGAGGCCGTACGTACGTAGGTACTTACATTGTGTAGTTATTTTTGACTGACTTCGAAAAAGGAGGTTATCTGTTTGACATATATGTATGGGATGTTGTATTTTTCATAATTATTTCGAAGAGGTGTAACTGAGCACGGAGTCTGTAAACTCGTAAAGTGTGCCGGTTTTTAGGGTTCCGTACCTCAAAAGGAAAAAACGGAACCCCTAAAGAATCACTTTGTACACCACGCAAATCGAGCAACGTAATAAAATGTCAATATCTCGTGATTTGAATATTGAGTTATTATAAAATGGCCTGGTATTCAAATTGCCTACGCATCTTTATATTTAATCAAAAATTTAAATGGTTTTCAATTTGTGAAGAAGATTAATACATTTAAAGTCAATTAAAAGGTGCAGTCCCTTTTGTTTGTACAGCATAGTCGAGTAAAAAGTAGCCTAAAACAATCTTGGGATGCGCAGCTACCCGTGTACCAAAAATAGTAGAAATCTGTTTAGTCGTTTTGGCGCGATGAAGCCACAACGACACATACAAACACAAAATATCAAAAAATAATTGATTCCGTGACCTTCAAATAGTCCGTTACAATATTTCTTTTGAAAATATCTTCAATGTACAGACATTTCATTTTTACAACTTTATAATAGTATAGATGTTTAGATAGAATGTTCATATTGTTCATACTCAGAAGCAAATTGGCATAACTCTTGGCGTACTACTTACATTTCATTTATTATTAAATTGTAACGTTGTGTTTATTTTGCATTCCAAAGTCCATTAACTACTCAATAATATTCGAATGACTAATATCAATTACTCATTAATAAATAACAATTGAATTACGCTGACCGCAATTCCTTTTAAGTAGGTACATACAGAAAGTAAAAATATTTATATTAATAGCTTATTGCGAAATGAGTCAAAATACAATTTAACATTAATGGATGGATTTTAAACACACGAAGGCAAACATTTAGGGTGGGTAAAAGACCGTCATCCATACTTATTATAAAATTGTAAAAATGAAATGTCTGTACATTTATAAACAATCCATGTCACTTATTTGTTCGAAAATATCTTCAATGTACAGACATTTAAGTAAATGTGACACGTTTGGCTCAGTGGTTGTACAAAGGCCTACGAAGCTGGAGGTCCTGGGTTCGAATCCCGGCCAGGGCAAGTTTTTGTGTGATGAGCACAAGTGTTTGTTCCTGGGTCTTGGATGTTTTCTATGCATTTAAGTATTAAAATTGACCTATATATTATGTACTAGAAGGCGCCCACAACTTCGTTCGCGGAGGAGAAAAAGTCATAACCCCTCTTTTTTTCTTTAGCATTGTCGGATAAAAGTATCCTATAACCATCTGGAGATACCCTAGCTGGGTATCTCCAGATGGTTACCCGTGTGCCAAAAATAGTTGAAATCCGTTTCGCCAATTAGCGTGATGAAGCCACAACGACACATACAAACATACAAACATTTCATTTTTACAACTTTATAATAGTATACATATCGTCGCCTAGTACCTATAGTACAAGCACACGCTTTGCTTAGTTTGGGACTAGGTCGATTTGTGTAAGATAGTCCCTATGTTATTTTATTTATTTAAGTACCTATTTATTCATTTATTTATTTTTTACAAATTTAAGAGTATAGATAATAAATGTCGATTTAATGCAATTGAAACTTAACAATTATTCATGCATCGAAATGTTGACCTTTACTTTCGTACACGTGACATTTGGAACGCCTCAACTCGTGGTACTCTGACAGTTGGAATAACAACGTGACAGGCTGCGAAATTGCCTCCCTTCTCGTTTGACAGGTTTCCTATTTTTCAGGCTACGTCAATAACCGTCTATTTTTAGGAAAAAAAAATACGTTTAACACAAGGCTTCATTCCATTTTTAGAGAATTTCAGGTCAATTATATCTCGACGCTATGCTCATGTACATAACCTATGTGTGTACTAGCCCCGATGCAGAAGAGTTCGTGCAATACTAAACAACTATAATATTTATTTTTATACTAGTTTCTGCCGGCGACTTCGTCCGCCTTAAATTCTTTACATGGTAAAACTATTTTTTGCGGGATAAAAAGCCTTCCCCGGGACTCGAACTATCTCCGTATAAAATTATAAATTTATCTAAATCGGTGTAGCAGTTTACGCGTGAAGAGGTAACAGACAGACAGACATACACACTTTCGCATTTATAATGTTAGTATTAGGATTTATTACATGCTTAGATCAAAGGACTAAGTAGTAGGAACAATAATAGTTTGTTTGTTTGTTTATAAACACTTTACTGTACATAAAAACAATAAAACAAATAAAGTAAAATAATACATTTGTACAAAGGCGAACTGATCCCTTTAAAGGATCTCTTTCAGTTAACCTTACAGCAAGTGATAGATAACAATAAACGTCAATGCAGATAGACAAATCAACAAGTTAATATGCACAATGACATTAGAACTATTAAAAGCTAAAGTAGCATACACCTTAAGTACTTAATAAATAGTTATATAAAGGTGCGTCTACATTTGTATCATTTTTCCGTATCAGATCATCGTCGCGTGGCATGATCGCGTGTCACGATCACGCGTTTGGACGTTGCGCCAATCGGATCGCTTGAAATCCATTTTGTTACGCGTATCACACAGTTATATCGGACGAGTACGGCATGATCGGCGCGCCGACAGTAAGCGTCCAAGCAGCGCGATACGCAGTCATGCCACGGCACGGTGATCGGATACGAGCAAATGATACAAGTGTGGACGCACCTTAATATCATCTAAATAAATACATGTGTAAATATATATTTATACATATCTAATAAATATACACAAACGGATAAATATATAACAATACGCATTCAATCTTATATTGTAAGCATTAAAAGCATTAAATGACGAGGTCAGGGGTCTAAAAGTAATAACTTTTTAAAGTCTTCTAATTCGGCTTCGCTGTAAGTCTCACATTCTTACCCTCTACCGTATGTAAACTTACTAAAAACATCCCTTTAAGCCAGTTGATGGCCATGTCGAGTTAAGCGTCTTACCACATTTTTTAGTGTGCGTCGAATATTTTTAATTTTCTCACTGTATAAAAATTATAAAATCTTACCTTTTTCAAAGTCAGTTAATCCAAAAAGAAACGTTATGTGATATTTAATGTTTACGTCGTGACAAATGAACGCAAGCCCACATGAATACGGTAATACCGACTTGAAATTTAATTATGTGTTCATTAGTATAACTTCTTTTATCATACCTTTTTACGCTCTAATTAGTCCGTGGCAGCCAAATTATTCTCAATTTATCATGTAAACAGCATCACAGCTGGTAATCTTCGTATAACAAAACGCGTACGTTAGCGCCATGTTGTTTTTAATCTTGACTGACGTTTTTCTCTGCTGTGATTAGCTGTTGGGTTGTCAATACACTCGTCTTGTCATCTATATATTATTTATCGAAATTCATTCTGTCACTGTCACAGTAATGTGTTATCGAGTGATGTCGTTGTGTTTATCCTGTCTTGCTTTTTGCAAAATGTTTTAACAGTGCTGTTTTTGTAGAACTTTGTAAAAGGACGCTATTTTACACCATTTCCCGTGCTCTGAGAAAATATTTAGTGGTTGAAGTGTTTAAATCGTGATGATCTTGCAAAATTATCGCCCGCAGAACTAGCAAACATTATGTGCAAGAATTTATTTTATTTATTTGACTGCGCCGAGGACAAAACTATTCTCAGTCATTTCGTTGCTCTGACTGTCCGATTTACAATTATGAATTGGTACAACACAACCAACAAAATATTAAAGGGGACAGACGTATTCATTGCAATACAGAAGATAGCTTACAACAAATTTAAAAAGAAATTGAAAAATAAATCTTTTAAAAAATAATGTGTGTTTTATTTTTTTGCCACTGAGGTATAATTCACAGCATATGATTTGATCACGTAAACACAATTACTGAAGTTACGTATTCAAATTTACGTGCCGGGAACAATTCATTCTAAATATTAGACCTCAGTCAATGAACCTAGACTACTTTGGCTGAATACGTTACGATCCCTTGCCATATTGCAATCTCGAATAGAAAAAAAATGAACGTCAGTTAACACTAATCGTACAGATTAAATATAGTTGCCTAGTGCAAATAATATTTGTTTCTGAGTTGGCAGTCTGATACGTAGTATCTCTTATTAGTCTGTGAACAGCATCAACTCACGCTTATTTATTAAATATCATTTAAATTTCACTAGTGTCACTTCAATGTAAGGAAATTTTTTTCATAATTTTTCCAACAAAATGTTTGGCTAGGAATGAAATGTCAAGATTAATTTTCAATTAGACATTTCGTGATTGCAATGAAATGAGGCTGTGGATTGTACAAACTTTCAACAAAATCAAGCGACGTGCTTCGCAAAATCCAAATTTGATGCGTAGCATTTCACGAAAACAGCCATCAACAGACAGAACTTGGTTCAAGTTACAACGAACTCGTAAGTGTGAACATAACCTTACTTTGTCAGTGACTCATGTCAGTTGACATTGCATGTATTGAACTTGACGTTGTCTTGACAATCTGATGACAATGTTACAATAGTAAACAAAGGATACAGGATGTTAAAATCATGAATGATTTTTACATTCTATTTTTTGTATTTTAATTATAAATTCTAAAGCGTTAGTTTTTCAATAATTAATATACCACAGCCTTGTTTATCACCTAGATATGTGCGGATTTAAATAAATACTTTTAGTAAGTTTACATACTGTATAACATACTTTTCAATCCCGCTCGACTCATCTTAAAGAGCGATTTAAATATTTGTCATCTTTAAGATCTTCGCAAAATCATCTCCTTGCACCTGTTGCTTCTTCTTCCAAATTTCATAACACTTTTTTCACTTCTCAAGCGATCCGGTTGTGGAATACTTTGCCGTTAGACGTTAGGTGTGCTAAATTTATTCCCTTTTATAATTTTTAACAGACTCCCATAAAAGGAATAGGTTCTCAATTCATCGGGACCTTTTTTTCTTCATAAACAGTTTTCAAACTGCAAATAATACATTTTGCTTTATTGTGAAAGCAAAGGTCACGCGGCGAAAGGTTGAGATGGAATATAATAAAGAGATAGAAAGTCTATTGTTTGTCGAATTACAAGCTATTGTAAAAAGAGAGGAATGATTTTCAGTATGCATTATCGGTCATATTCTTTTGTGAAGGAAATGCTTTTTAGTACTAACTTTCGGAAGTGGGCCAGTTAAAAAAAAAAATAACTCGTTGTTTGAAGAAAACTGCAATTTATGACGGTTTGGCTTCTCTGCGGACTTAAGTAGCATAGTCAGCATCAAATAATCTATACCATTCAAAATGCTCAATATATCGAAACATATCATATTCATATTCATTTATTTTATGCATTTTAGAAAAGTCTCATAATTTCTAATAAGTTCCAACAAAAACCGTGTACTGGCACTATTACGCTACATAGATTTAATATTTAATTTCAGGTAGTTATATCAATTTATTTTTATGTTGCACCCGCTCACAGGACATTGAGGTCCCGGTGCTTTGGGAGGCGTGCGCGGAGCCGAAGCCAACGCGTAGAGGCCCTTTCGACAATTTAATGAAATGTAAAGTTTACACTGCGCGGGTGCTGTTCCTGCCGGTATCATGGGACGCGCACAGAGACAGCACTCGCTAGAAGCAAGAACTATTGAAGAATTATGAGATCTAAATATGCTGGGTTATGGGATTTAAATGATGAACTAAATACTGGGCTATTGCTTGAGACAACCGGACATTTACCAGGAAAAAGTGTCCCATTGCTAAAGGCACTTGTAGACGATGACTTGCCCACCGCTAGATGGGCCCCCGTAAATAGCGACACACATAGTGGCCTGAGGACAACATCGGTGCGGAGGGCTAAGGGTGGAGAGGTGTCACTGGACTTTCTACCGAAGCCAACTCGCCACTTACGTTCCACATTCAACCTCGAGCCGCAGCTCTAGCAACTCCACTCTGACCGGCCGGTTATGCAAACCAGAGGTAGGGTCCTGACCCCACACCTTCCGTAAGGGTCCCCCAGGAGCACTCAGCGGGGTCGCTACTCCCCAAGAGCTCGCCACAAGCTGCCCTTCGTTAAAGTTATCTTTATTCTTATAAGCATACGTGACAATATATTTAGCCAAATTGATATTAACATGCAGTTTGATTGTAAAGGTAAATATCAATGCGACCTAATAATTGCAAGCAGGATTTGAACCTGCGACTTCTTCTTTAACAGAGAAGTGCTTTGACCAACTGAACTATGGCAATTTTACGTACGTGGCTTGAAATTTTCCAACACAATCTAGTTAGTACTAGTACCGCCTTCTGTAAATTTTTTGGGTTCCGTAGCCAAAATGGCAGAAACGGAAGCCTTACAGTTTCGTCATGTCCGTCCGTCCGTCCGTCCGTAGGTATGTTACAGGCATTTAATTCACAAACTACAAAATGAGCCGCTATTTAGTTTGATGATTAAATAATTAAAAAAAATCTAGGGGGGCACTCCATACATATAACCGAATCTTTTAAAATCATTGTGAGGTATCAAAAAATCTCCCCCCCCCCCTCTATTTTCTAAATGATATGTCTCAAAAATATGAAAAAAAATACAAAGATAGAGCTTAATAACAAATAACAAAAAACGGCGCTTCTCAATAAAAGGACGTAAGTGCCGTGGAGATACGCTTTTCGTCTGTAGTGTGCATTTTTTGGTATGAACGGCTGCGGAACCCTACACTGAGCATGGTCCGACATGCTCTTGGCCGGTTTTCATTTTTTAAAGAAATACTCCAAGAGATGCGTATCACGCTACGTCACTGTCTCATTGCTTCTCCAGCAATTATTACACCTCTGCGTGAAAGAAGAGGTCACAGTTCAAATCCTGCTAATTTATCCACATCTATATTGTTTCCATGTGTACCAAATAAGCCTGGAACCATGTTTACCGAGATATCGTGACACGCTCGCCGGTCGCGACGTCATCGGCCGTGATCTGTACTGTAATGATTATCAGATATCATTGCAGTTATGAGAATATGAATATTTAGTATTGAAAAACTGATCGTTACCTATGATTTTTATAAAAGTACTAAATAAGTGGCTACATCACATCACATTACTAAGCCGTGATTGATAGTCATGAGTTCTGAGATTTTGAGACTTGTGAATTTATAAAAATAAATAATATCTATAAAATTAAACGTTTTTGGAAGTCTTAAAATCAAAACATGTAGTCCATGAGGGACCCTTCATGTTATACTATTTTATATATGCTCTAATTAAGCTCTACATGCTATAGTTAAAAAGTCTGTAGGTTCACTCGTTCCCACCATGTATACAAAAACTGTTCTTTTAAAGTAATAGCCATTATCACAACGCATGAAACGGGCCACGGGGCTTAATCGCGTATAAATATGATTTATTCAATTACCTGCCAGTCGTTGGTCATCTTTCGGACGTCGCGTTACCGCCATGGTCTCAAAGGACCTCCGACGACGCCCAAACGCGTCGTCCGAAACGTCGAAGAATTACCAACAAAAGGTAATTAAATAAATCATATTTATACGCGATTAATCCCCGGTTGTTGAGTTGTGATAATAAGATAAAATCTAAATGAATGAACAAATGATTGAATAGCAGGATGATTCGGCAGGGATAAGTAATATAATAAATGTCAGAAAACTGGACTGGATGAAGCGGCCAAGTGGGCCTGTAATAAGATAACACCGAGTACCAAATAAACGTGCCGTGAATATTTATTCCTGAGATGTAATAAAGCACCTCAATCTCAAAGTCGGTAACTATGGCGACGGGTAAAGTCCGGATCCCAGTACGAACGTTAAAGTACGATACACACGTGGCGAGTCGGAGCGCAACGTGGCGATTAAGGAAAGCTGCAACTTAAATTGTATAGAAAGACTGGAACTATTCGATGTTTGGTGTGTTGGCTATATAAGACAGTCACTTTATACATGCATCTTCTCTATACTATTATGAATTGAAAAATGTAATGTCTGTTGACGATGATTTAAAAAAAAAATGATTGTGACGAACTATTTGGAAGGTCACTTAATCGAAAATATTCTTTTTGGATTATTTGTCTCATCAGCAAGCCAATGATATTGAAATTCGATTACTCGCTTTGGCATGATGAAACCACATCGACACATACAAACAAGCTTCTCAACGTCGTCGGTCGCCATAGCGATGAGCAAAGCCGTCTTCTCGGTACGGACTAAAGTACGATGTACCCTCGATGAGTCGGATTAAAAAATAATTAACTTACACAATATTTCATAGTGACTTACGAGTATACAATTAAGTATTTCATGGTGTAGAAAGCAGTATTACTACAAACTTCGTCGAGCGTGTCAACCCCTCAACCCGAGGTCATAGTTATACAGCAAACAAAAATAAATTACTATAACTACCTACATAAGTATGCTCCGAAATGGTCCCACCTCAGCATAGTGCTGGCTCGATAGCCAGCGCTGATCTTCGGGTGAGACCATAGGTGGCGCCACGGATAGCTGTACGCACGAAACCATTTTTTTTATCGCAGCGTTAAGCATAGCATAGCACAATTTTAATTTAAACGGCAGCAGTTCAGCTTTGACCGTCATCAGTGTGCTAGGCTAGGCGGTATGTCATGTGTCGACCTAAGCTTGATTCTATCGTGTATGAATTATTGTTTACGCGGTGGGCGTCCCCGCCGGTGGAGACGTCGGTGCGTGAGTGCAGTGTGCGGTCTGTCGCAGCTTTTTAACCCCCGACAAAAAAGAGTGGTGTTATAAGTTTAACGTGTCTGTGCTGACTCTGTGTATTTGTCTGTGGCATCGTAGCGTCCATAGGGATAGACCGATTTGCGGGCAGACCGTGCGGTTTTTTTTTGTCATAGATAATTTTATCTTGAGTGGTTTTAGCTTTGTTTGATGAAAATCGGAGCTCTCGTCTCCAAGATATTCAGCTTTTAGTGGAACAAGCCAGGGGGTTTTGAATTTTTTTTATTTTCTATAGTGTCGGTTGCGTACGTGTCGGTCGCGACGTCTCTGATGTCGCGGTCGTGGTATTAGTCGGCCGTGTGTCCGTGTGGTAAATATGTCACTGTCAGTGTGGGAGGAGTCATCATGGTAACATTTCAGAAGTGTTATGCAAATGAGGTGTAAACTTAACGCAACCGGGTTGTTAAAATACGTTTTTTGAAAATAAAATAAAAATTGTTACTTAGTTAGAGGCACAGTTTTAATTTTCGCATAATATTTATGTTTATTTATACATAATGTAAAACTTTCGTTTAGTAGACTTCGGAGATAAAGGGGGCGACGTTTTTTTTCACATTTTTCTTAATAAAGCAAAATCTTATCACAATCACAATATTTCAAGCCCTTTTATATGATATCCTATTTGACCTAGTAGCTAGACTTTTAATTTTTGCCCTCCGTCATATTCGTCGTTTTTATTAGAAAATAAACATATATTTTAAAAAAATTCCTTTGCAGTACATGTGGGCTGACCTTTTTTGTAAATATTCCAAATTTCGAATAGATAGCATAAGTACTTTTTGAGATATGGCGCTCTAATAGTCGGTCAGACAGACAGACTTACTTTATGAAAATATTTTTAATGTACAGACATTTCATTTTTACAACTTCAAAATAGTATAGATGCGAATGTATGTTGACCTTATATTTTCCGTAAAACGGGCGTATGTTTTTCAGAATAGTTTATAACGGGATGAGAGACATGGGTTGCATTTTATCCCGGAAAAAATACGCTGCCTGCCCGATAGTAAAATGCCTCACGGAACGGAAAAGGGTAAAGTCTAATCTAAATTTAAAATTTTCAGGAATTCTGTGGCGTTCTGCTGTACATACATATAAAAGAGAATGTAATCATTACCTTTTCACTTCTCCTGCTCAAAAAGTAAGTCATATTAGCTTCGCGAGGCGAGACTATAATAGTACATTTAGCCCCTAGGGTTTAAAAGAAAGCCATATAATGCCATACAAATTTCTATGAAACTGAAAAAAAAAACTTGCGGCCAGCTACATCCTACTTACGAATGATTAAAAACAAACAAACCAACCTCATCGGATTGGCCATTATTAAAAAAGTAAAAATTGTCTATGGCCATTATTAGTTTAAAAAAATATATAAGCTGTCAATTTAACTATAAAGAATTGCTCAAACTGTACTTTTTATTTTTCATGAAATGTACAATTTTAATGTTAAGTCTTTTTTATTTTCTTGCAGTCGAAGTGAAAAGCAGAGTGTTTAACACGTGGCTAAAAGCCATTATGACACTCACACATATTTGTCCTCGCTCACTTCGAGAGCTCGTCCAAATAATCACTTCGTGTCGTAATGGCTTATTTTAGCCCCTCGTCAAACAATCTACTATTTCATTTCTCCTGTTCGGAAAGTTTAATTCTCATGGGTATTAAGCCGGGTGAAAAATAGTTTCTCCATACCTAGGGTGGAACGTATTTTATTGTTATGATTAGCCACAGAGTCGAAGATAATTGAGTTACGTCATATTATTAATAAAAGCTTTACATATCGCGATCGCGATTGCGATGATGATGATGATGGTGTGATGATGATGATGATGACTAGGTATTGATTCGTGATAAGCAATTTCTGAAAAAAAAAAATATCCTGAACTGTGTAACCTTTCGGCTGTAGAAACATGTAAACTATTATCAAGTTGTAATAATAAAAGGTCCGTCGGTACATTGAAGATATTTACAAAAACAATATTGTAACGGACTATTTGGATATCACTGAATGGAAAAATATATTTTTTGGATTTTTTGTATGTTTGTATGTGTTGTTGCGGAGTGATGTCACTCCAAATCGGCAAATAGATTTCAAAAATGATTGGTACACGGGTTGCTAGGTATCCACTGATGGTTATAGGATACTTTTTATCCGACTACGCTGAAGAAAAAAAGAGGGTTTATTTTTTTATCCTCCACTGACGAAGTTGCGGGCACCTTCTAGTAAGTAATAGTATAGATTTGCTATACTCAATCGGAACAAGAATGCAAGAGTAAGTGTGTGTATGCGAGAGCAATATTTAGACGCCATGTTTAGATATTTATTTTTAAATGCAAATAGCGCACGACTCGGTTTGAATTCGGCTGGCACGGCATCAACCGTTAAATATACATACGCATTGTGATCTTTGTTTTTTGACCGATCGTTGAACTTTTATAGATGACCTAGCTGTTGCCCGCGATATTGTCCGCGAAAATAAATATTTTTTACTACACTAAATGCAACATTTGAAAATAGAGGTTATAGGAGTAGGAGTACAAAAGAACCAGAACATTAACCATAACAAGACATCACATAATATTATAAAATATTTATTTCAAATACAGCTAATTCCACAAAAGGTCCCTTTTAATGAATCAACATAGAAATTTTTTTCGCGGTGGTAATACATCACAGAATATTCCAGATTGCGAAAGAAAAATAAGTACTTGCTTATATCCTTCATGTTTTACCAAAATATAAATAAAAAAAACACCCGAGAGCAAATATTAGTTACAAATAAAAAATATGCTGTTAACAAATCGGAATAGTCTTCACCTCCCAGGGAATCCGTTATGGCGGTGTTATGAACGAAGGTCACCAATTAGGTCATCATCATCATCATCATTTCAGCCATAGGACGTCCACTGATGGACACAGGCCTCCTTAATCAATTTCCACATGGGCCAGATAGAGGCGACCCGCACCCAGCGAGTCCCCGCAATCCTAACCAGGCCCCTATTTCACAATCGTGACAAATGTCGGGTGACAATGACAATTTCACGTACATTGCGTGCCCCGTATTAAGTAAGAAGATGTATCGAGCTTGCGGGGATCGCCGTGAACATAAAATTGTCGTTATCACCTGACAATTGTCACGATTGTGAAAAAGGGGCCAGGTCGTCCGACCGCCTTGCGGGTGGCTAATTAGGTAATCCACTTAAAAGTATTTTTTATTTTTCAAAAACTGAAAAGGGAGGAGTAGGTAGGACTAAGGAGTGAATGAAGAAACTTCGGGATATTCTTCAAAATTAAAGTCCAAATTTGTATTTGTAATTGGATTAAGTCAAGGATACTCGTGCACCTCTAACTCTAACTTTTGATATGAAACCGTTCTGACAAACGCAAGTTTTAACATAGCTGCAGACGAAAGTTCTTAATTTCATACAAGGTAGGAAAGTGTGACGTCATACCTTCCAAGGGTGTAGCATGGAGCGTTTTTGGGAGAGTCCAAGTGCGATTCTAACGTAGTTGTATCTCGTGGAGTTTTTATGACATTGAAGTAGTTTTTTCACCAGTACAGTATTTTTATTATTGAAATATCGTTCTATAACATAGGACAGTAAAAAGTAATTATGATTATTATTATTGCTCTTTATTTTTATTTAATTTTAAGCCAAGTACATACCAGGTAAGTTTTAAAGTTACTATTCAGCAGGTTGTATAGACGTGAAATGTGTGTGTTGAGTGTCCGACTGAGGGATAGATTCAATGGCAGATTGTGGGTTATTGGAGTGCACGGCTGTTTGCATAGACATCTGAGAGGTATTTTGTTTTATTATTATATTATTAGGTAAATAGGCACTAACTATTCCGGCCTCTGATAATACGTAACTCACCAAAAAATATGTAGGTGAGATCGCGTTCACATCAATTTTTTTTGGCTGGCGGTTTCCTCGCTCAACTTAGCATAATAATACAGCGAGCGACAATTGGAGAAATGTCGCGGCGCGGGAATCATTTTAGGGTTCCGTACCCAAAGGTTAAAACGGGACTCTATTACTAAGACTCCGCTGTCCGTCTGTCACTAGGCTGCTCAAGAACCGTGATAGCTAGTTGAAATTATATAGTTGAGATTTTCACAGATGATGGATTTCTGTTGCCGCTATAACAACAAATAGTAAAAACAGTATAATTTTATGTCTGTCTGTCTATGTCAGTAAGCAATATAAAATGATCGAACACCGCGTACATTTTGCTTATAGGAGTAGGGCTCTGCTAACGCTGGATTTTCATAGTTACGGCCGTTCGTAGTGTATATTTTGTACGGAACCCTTGGTGCGCGATTCCGATCCGCACTTGGTCAGTTTTTTATTACATGCACTTTAGCTTTGGAATAATTTTACAAATATACACCTAAGTAATGAATTATTTTTTATTCCAAATAATATTTTTTTCAGTTTTATGCATATAATTATTATATTCTATACAGTGTTGAATTGTAGGTATTTTCTCAGCAAAGTCACATATCATATATTGTAACTGAATTTTACAATATTAAAAACAAAGGAAGTGGAATATTTTTGGAAAGCTTTTCCTTGGTAGAAATATAATTATGTCAAAGCCATGTATGTACCCACTATTTGAAGATATATGTTCGCTGCTACCCATAAATACGTAGAAGAATAAATCCACCACGAATCCGTGCTCTGTGCTTTATTTACTTCGTTCCTGGGGCTAAATTCCACATGACAAATGATATTTTGTTCCAGATATAGCCGGTACATATAGCGACATGCTATATTTGAAGTAATCGTTACTAACATTCCATTCTCATTGAGGTGAATATACTTTTTTTTGATTGGCATAATATCAAAGGCAGTCGTAACGGAGGAGTCGAAATGAAAAGCGAAAGGAACATATCAATTTTTTGTAACCATGACTCCTTTAAATGACGACTTGTTAATGTCACTTAATGCAGTTCGAATAGCTAAAATCGGTATGGCCGTGATGTGTCCGGAAATTGACCGAGATAAGGTAAACATCCCAATATTTTTGACCCTAATTCCAATCATTGACACTATGTTTGTCACCTCTAAATCAAAATGCATACATACATAATTACTTATACCTATACTATATATGAATATGAATCAATACATATATATATATATATATATATATATATATATATATGATACAATACATATATATAAGTGTTCGATTATGTTTAGTTCTCTAGGTGTTGTTTACATACCATTAAAGTTTATATTTAATTGAACATGGCGGAAAGAGTTTTATCGGGAATAAGAAAAGTGTACGTTTTAATGTCATTTTATAGCAAGAAAGCTTATCTATTTTCCCTTTTTCAAACAAAGTTCGATACACAATTTCAGATATCGCAGTGCCTCGTCGATTTTTGGCCCTTGGTAACTCTTTTCTATGGGTAACCGAAATGTTCGATGTCACGGGTCGGGGATATATTACCCGCGCTTTTTATAGACAACTCAATAATGCCAAGAGGTGGGTGTAAGGAGTTATTCCGTTGGGATTTTCCACGTAATATCTTATGTTCAGGAATATTTTATATTCATTCAGATACCGAGATACCAGTGAACGATACCCTAGATGTCACTGATCGAATCAAAAATTCCGTAGAGTTTTCAAACTTGGTTTTGGCAATTGTAGTTATATGCAATTTTAAAATGCACATCAGTACATCGCCATCTATAGTCTGTTATTTTAGGTAGGTACTTAAAAAGAAGGTAAATAAAATCAAAGTGGCTCAGATCATTTAGCCAGTGGCGTCGTACCACAGATACAAAAGTCAGGTCATTATGTTTACCTTCTTTTAAATACCTAAAAGAACCGACTATAATTGAAGAAAGCTTCAACTATCTGGGATCGTATTTCCAAGAAAAGGGACATGTGGATTACAATTACACTTTTGAACGGCATTTACTTTTCTGATGATACAAAATATAGTGCTCCAACAGACGGGCAGGCAGAGTCAAATCAAATCAAATCATTATTTACGCGTTTGTCGCACCATAAGGGTTCATTTTTAGAGTTCCCTACCAAGAAGGTAAAAAAGGAACTTTCGTGGTGCGACTCTGTCTGTCTGTCCGACTATTAGAGCGATCTTAAAAATTAATTATTATATCTATTTCTTTGGAATATTTATAGACATAGTTGCCCACATGCATTACAAAGGAAAAATTATAAAATATAATTTTACTAGAGGCCGCCCGCAACTTCGTCCGCGTAGATTTTAGATGAAAACAAAGATAAATATAAAGGAGGTCATTTTTTTCTGTAAGTTATCCGATGCTGTTAATCTTTGTAAAAATACTCAGAGGATATTCAGTCTCCAACAGATTAAGAGTAAGAAAATGGGGATATAGAACATGATTTCATAAAAAGGCAACGCTGGGTATTTTTAACGCCTGCCGGACTTCATGCTAATGCGAAATCAATCAGGCGATTAGTATTTTGGTCTACAGACTAATATAAGAGCGATGAAATATTATTATTAGAGAATGTTGCAATTCTTTATATTGCTTAAGAAGCTTGAAAAGTATAATAAAATACATAGACTTTTGATGTCCTGATAGACAAATCAGCATGAATCGCTAAATACCTATAGGAACAAAAAGTTTCGTACACATAATTGTTATTACCTGTTTGGATTTTGGTGACGAATAAAAAGGAAAAGAGTCACAGTTGCGCGGCAGTTAAATTAAATTGTATTAATGGCAAGGACTCGGAAGAAGAGCTCCAAGAGTTGATTAGTGGATGTGGCTGTGCCTGTCAGCTATTTTGGCAAACAGTGATTATGGCTCAGGGAACACACACAAAGCCCAATATCGTGCTTAAAGGCTTTACTCTGCGAGTCGTTGATCACTTCTGTTACCTTGGTTCCACAACGACATCTACGCTCTCTAACAGCAAAGAAATAGATACACGCATAGGCAGAGCTTCTACTACGTTTGGCAGGCTTCAGGCCCGGGTTTGGCGTAGCGATAAACTCACTATTACTACCAAAGTCCTCGTGTACCAGACTTGCGTTCTCAGCACTCTCTTATACGCATCGGAGATGTGGACTACATACTCCAAACAAGAACGGCAAATGAACGCCTTTCATATGCGGTGCCTAAGATTTATTTTGGGAGTGACCTGGGAGGATAGAATGACCAATGAAACTGTGCTTTCTAGAACGGACTGCACTAGTATTACGGCAATGCTAAAGCAAAGGCGACTGCGCTGGTTGGGTCACGTTCACAGAATGGACCCTAAACGACTGCCCCGGTAAGTATTAATGGGCCAAATAGCGCATGCAAAGAGACCTGTAGGACGTCCGATGTTAAGATTTAAAGACTCTTGCAAGCGGGATATGGTAAGCTTTGGCGTCGATACCGACAACTGGGAGCAACGTGCCGAAATGAGACCTGAGTGGCGCAGAGATCTGCGTGCTGGGATGGGGAAACACGACGAAGTCTGGTTAGACAAATTAAAACAGAAAAGACTTCGCGCTGCTAATGTGACCAAACTTTCTGATTCACAATTTACATGTGACAACTGCGGCAAGAAGTGCCGTGCAGCTATTAGTTTATATAGCCACAAGCGTAGATGTATCCGGGACAGCAACTAAAATTTTAATCACATACGCTGCAACAATCATCCGTCATGGATGCAGTGGCCAATGATGGCAAGGACCATTAAAACAAGAGGACGGAAACTTGCCATATTTTGTATCGTGTTTCGATCGCAAGGAGTTATTATGGCAAAAACTAGATGGCATGGCGCTTCAAAACGAAACATTTAACGGTGTTATAATTGAATAAAGAAACATAGTATAGTAAAAATTTGTTCGTAAATAGCTAATATTAAATAATTTGTAATATTAAAATACACAGTATTGTAATGTGGAAGACGGCTCTGGAATTCCTAAAGTGTCATTCTATGGAACTTACTAAATGTGTAAACAAACCGCCATATTGAAATTGTCTCTGAATGATGAATTTACTAGTGATGGGCAAGATTCTGACTTACTCAAAAGGCACAGAATAGTCACACAATTAATATTGCTACAAACAAATCAAAGGCTACATGGCAAGTTATAAACTCTCAGAAGGCAAATTACCCTAAAGATTGTATCCAGGTTATAAAAAAGGCAAATGAAACTATAACAGATCCGGCACATATTGCTGAAGCATTTAATAATCATTTTATTGAAAGAAATCTCTAAAATCTGCCACAGAACTCTTTCACTAAGCCTAAAATTCAAATAACTCCACATTCCATATTTCTATCACCTGCTTTACAACAAGAGATTAAAAATATAATAAATTCTCTTAAAAATACTAGTAGTGTTGGCTATGACAATGTTGCTACGTCTGTAATTAAATTCACAAGTGACATATTGGTCAACCATTTGTGTCATATAATTAATCTCACCCTAATCACTGGTATCTACCCCGAGCAGTTAAAAAAAAACATTATCAAACCATTGTTCAAAAAAGGTGACAAAGAATGTCTGAACAACTATCGACCAATTGCCCTCATCCCAGTATTTTCAAAAATATTTGAAAAAATAATATATAAGCGTCTATATTCCTATTTATGTGAATTCAACCTACTTTGCAACGAACAAAAAGGTTTCAGAAAAAATGTAACCATCAATATGGCAATATATGACCTTCTTAAAATTGTTATGGAGAATATAGATAGAAGAAACCCTGTATGTACTATATTTACCGATATGACGAAGGCTTTTGACTATGTTAATCATGATAGACTTATAGATAAGCTTAGCATGTATGGTATAAGAGGAAATGCATTGAATCTGATAGAATCTTACCTAAAAGCGAGGATTCAATATACTGAGATATCTAGGATATGCAACAAAAGCAAATGTGAGCGTAAATATATCTCGAGGGAACAATGTGTACAACATGGTGTACCACAGGGAAGTGTGCTTGGCCCACTACTGTTCCTTATCTACATTAACGATTTGCCAAATGAAGTGAGGCATCCTGTAGTACTTTTTGCCGATGATAGCACATCTGTAATAAATTGTAATAATTTAATTAATTTTGAACACGACATAAATATGGAATTGAGTAGTATAATAACATGGCTTGACAATAATAATTTAATAATTAATCTTTCTAAAACTAATATTATGCATTTTCATCAACGGACATTGAAATTTGATAATAATACTATGGACATTAATTATAAAGGCAAAAAAATAGATAATGTGTCTGTTACAAGATTTTTAGGGTTGTTGATTGACAGTCAGCTGACATGGAAACAACACATAGACGAAATTTGTAAGCACCTAAGTAAGTCAGCCTATGCTCTTTACAAATTGTCACAAGTAGCCAGCCGTGAAGCCGCCTTAGTAGCTTATCATGGGCTCGTTGCTTCAAAAATCAGATACGGCATTATTTTTTGGGGTAGCTCGGTAAACAAAGAGGCAGCTTTCAAAGCTCAAAAGAGATGTATAAGAGCCGTATGTGGCCTTAATATAAGAGATAGTTGTGTTCCTCTTTTTAAATCACTGAACATTTTGACTTTGCCATCGTTATATATATTTGAAGTAGCTGTTTTTGTCAAATGTCACCCTGAATTGTTCTGTAAAGTATTACAAAGTCGGACATTCCCAACACGCTCCCAGTATGAGCACAAATTGCAGAGCAAACAAATTAAATCGCCATTAATGCGAAAAAGTTTTTTAGGAATGGCGCCTACAATATTTAATAAGGTACCGAACTATATTAAATCTCTTAATTTAAGACAATTTAAATTTCAACTATATGTGTACTTAATAGAAAAATGTTTTTACTCAGTTAAAGACTTTTTAAATGCTTAATGTTTTAGTTATAATACTGAATTGTAAATTAAAATTGAATTATTTAATGTGTAAATAAGTATTTGTACGCCAATCTGGCAAAACATAGAGTTCACAAGCTTACTTTAACACCTGTTTATACTCACCTATGTTTAAGCAAATAAATATTCTCTCTCTCTCTCTCTCTCTCTCTCTCTCTCTCTCTCTCTCCTTTACTTACTCGTATGTACTTTCAACCATCTAATACAAAGGAAAAACATCCAAAAGTAGACCAATTTTTGTTATGTTAAGAGAAAAAAGATCACCCATTTGGATACTTGAAAACCTATCAGAGTACTTCTCGTTGACCAAGAATCATGAAATCCTGCTCTTTGTAGTGTACGGACCTGTCGATGCACGAATTCGAGTCGCTTTTGACCATTTTTTTAGAGTTAGTGCAATAGTTTAAAGGTTAAAGAAAAGCGAGTCAGTCAGAGTCACTTTTGCACGTTTCATTTTCATTAAATAAATTATTCATACCACAGTTGAACCGAGATACACCTGCCCGCTGACGCAACGCAGTCGAAACGCAAAATTATGTTAACCCAGATATTTGTGCCTGAAATAGCCGCATGCATCGTGCATTGCTGTCATATTCATATGCAAATATAGCTGGCTGAAAACGCTTTTTATTCATCGCCTGTTTAACATGTCAACGGCTGCCAACAAAAAAGAAAAAAATATGTTCAACTGTTTATTTTCAATTCCATATTCGAACGTTTTTGCGAGTTCAAAATACGACGTCGTTAAATTAATAGTTGAATTTTCGTATTTAAAATTTGGAATTGTACCAAGGTTTCTATTGTTTTTTTTTTCGTGAATGCCTACTACTAGCCAAATGGGCAGTCATTGGTTTAAATGCACGAGTAACATGGCTAGTTTAAATTAAAACATATAAAAATATTACGATCAAATATATACAAAGATGCGATTAAGTCCGGTCTTGTTACAAGAAGGTATTTTATCTTACCCAGTTATTGTCACTTTCAGACATGATATTCAACCTAGTTTTAAACAGAATTTTGCTTCTTTACTTTTAAAACAGGCGTAAAATACCATTAGAATGTGCCAACAGTAAAACCGTTTACCTTATATAATGGTTGTACGTGACGATTCATATTTTTAGGTCTCTATCTAAAAAGGCGTTCAAGAGTACGACTGTTTTCAAAATAAGAGATGCTTATGATATTTTTTACAACAGGCATGATAACTGGGTATGAAAATCAAAATTCTTATTAGTCCGTCAGTTAGATAAAAAAATATATATTGCATATGTATTTTTTGCATTTTCAAAATAACAAAAAAATACTAAGATGAGTGGGGGCTCGTGACGTCATAACTAGGTACCTACATACTGTACTTAGGAGTGTCGTCACACGACATTTTGACTCAATGTATCGCCTTTATTTTTTGATTTCGTAAAAAAATAAAAAATACGTGTCCAACATTTTTTATTAATCTACAGGACGATCTAATTATTTAGTCATTCAATCGTCAAATGAATAGCCTATTGTCCTAAAATAATGTTGCATGAATTAATGCCAATATGCTAAAACAAAGCTCCTGTATTAAAAATATATTTAAACGTCTAAATACTAACAAGCTTTTTTTAGCTTCATTTAAAAGGAGCTTCGTTGATTGATCATGCCGCTCCATACCTTCACTGAAGTATAATAACAATTATTACAATACTGAACGCACATTTTATAAAATTTATCAAACAATTATAATTAAATAAAGAAACATAATTTAGTACAATTAGTTCGCTAATAATAAATCAAATGCAAAATGTAATTACTGTCACGCTTGCAAAGATGAATAATTGTAAAAAATCATTCTTATAAAAAGGTGGTTTTTGTATGGAGATGGTGGTCCTCTTGTTTTAATGGTCCTTGCTCTGATTCAGGGTAGGCCTAGGTATTCCCATTACAAATTTAAATTTATTGGTAGGGACGTGCGTCCAGATCGAGTGTATATAGTCTCATCGCTACTACAAGATCTTGTCGCGGCATCTTGTTCTGGGTCGTATCCATCATGACTGATGATATTGATGATCGTGGTTGCTGGTTGTCATTCGGGTACGAATGCACGCCCGCCATCGATTCCTATCCATTGCGTTCCTCACCATAATCATAATAAAATAATGATCTTTAGTATGTAATGTAATGTATTGTAATGTAAAACTTACTTGTAGGCCGCAAGGCCATTTTTACAAGTCTGACTCTACGGCCTTTCCCAAGAGGAGACCACTGTTGAGAAGAAAGCCGAAGCAAACTCAACAGTCAGTAATTTTTTCGAAATAACTTTATATCTATTACAATATTTGTACTGAGCCTATCCTAAATATATGTTTTGAGTATAACCTCAATGCGTAGCTCTCCAAGAAAACATATACAATAGAGAATAAGAGAAATATACAATATGAAAAAGCAAAATGTGTTTTTTATTTAAAACAACTTACACACGTTTGATATACCACCTTATAAGAACCGTGTCCCCGGTAGAAGTAAATTATTTGGTTTCTGTTTTGGGCCATGCATTTTTGTCTGAGTCCTCTACCATATAATATGCCTTTGCCATTAGGGACTCTTTTGAGAACTGGAAACGGTAATTTTAAAGCATCATCTGGTAGATTACTATAAAAATGTTTACATTGGGCATAAAACTTTAGGGACGATTCCTCACCTTCCTTTAAGCTGGTCAGTACATCGTGCTGGGGATCGGCCACGTGATTTTGTGCCTTCAGTACTACCAACAGCCTCTCCAAAATTTCGTCTCCCTTCCTAAGTATATGGCCGAAATAGCTTAAGAAGCGTTGGTCCGTCTTGACTGGTTGGTCCGTCTTGCTGTCAATGGTATTCCCAGCATATGTCTCCAACCGGTGCTGAGTCGTGTCATATGACGGTGGTTTATCCAAGGAGACTGTAAGGGTGCTGGTGGAATAGCTCTGAACCAAATTCAACGTTCTTGGGATCGTTTATCGAAAAACGCTTTCCAATGATCGGAGCAAGACTTAGGTTCTTTCTCGTTAGTTGAAAGTTCATAAATTAGTTTTAATACATACAGGTACATACTATAATTGACTTCAAAAATTATCATTAATTGTGGTGTTTTTATTTAAATATGTGCTGTATGATTGCATTTAAATTTGAAAACAAAGCAATTACTTAGAAATGAAAATGTCGTTTATGCATAAAATACTTTAATAATATAACTTAATTTATGCATTAATATTTTTTTAGATTTCTGTAAATAAAAGTAAATACCTACATATACTAACTTGGAATAAGATTTACTAACACTATAGATGTAGAACGTCTGAAATTAAGATTCATTTAATTTTTAATCGTCTGAGAATCATTTACAATCTTTCACCATTTGTGCCCACCCCAGAATAAAAACGACTACGCTCCGAGTTTCATTGCATTCTTTACGAGCAATAAATTCTGATGAAAACTGGGTGAATGCGTTGCGTGGGATTCAATCAGTCCTATAGAATTAGCGGTAGAGGTAAAATAAATAACGTCGGTCACGGTGAAAAAATCACAGTGATCGGGCGCCTTAAAGTGTCACTGTGACTTACTTACTAGGAACAACGTTTTTAAATCACGTAGATCGGTCATCCACTCCTAGTAATATTTGTTTTGAGTATTTCTGAGTAAAAGTGTCATAATACGCTATCCGAAACGCAATAATAGATAAGCGACAAGTGTGACAACTAAGGCGTGCAGTACTGGGTCCGGTTCCAAGAATTTAATTTCCCGGTTCTAGGCAAGACCGGAACCGGGATTCCCGGTTCCTCCCGGCTCCTCGATACCACTTATGGTTTTTTTTTTTTAATTGCTCATTACATAATGAAATCATCATTACATGATGCAGTACCTATATAACAAAAAATATGCAATGTTTGTTATATGTTTCTTCAAGATATTAATTAAAAATAACTTTAGGGGTCGTTTCTTAAAACTGGGATCTTCTTAGTCGCTACACTCTCGCCAGAGTGGTCGTGGTTATCATGTAACACCCTCGGCAGCTGACAGGACTCGTCGCAGCACTTCCCGCTACCTCTGCCTGCTTGCAGAGAACCGGGTGCACACATGTAGCGGCCCACCAACAGCCGCCTTTATTTTGTCTGTCCATCGCGTTGGCGACCTGCCCCACGACCTTTTTGCCTCTACCTTCCCTTGCACGACGAGGCGTTCTATGGACTAATTTCCGCACCAATTCACGTGATATTATATATATTTAAGGATTTGCCTTTGTACCATACTAGACAGACGTTCTTTGATGCCCAGTTCTTCAAGGATGAAGGCGATTGTGCGGAACCTCAAGCATTTTCTTCCAGCACCCCATATCTAGGGCGTCTACCTTTTTGGTTTCGGTCTGCCTCAGAGTCCATGTCTTAGCAGCGTACAAGAAAATGGCAAGAAAACTAATGTGCTTGTGACCCTGATCTTTGTTGCCTTCGCTGTGTTTCGGTCTCTCCATATTTTCTTAAGCTTCTACATTGCAGTCCGAGCCATAGCCATACGTCGTTTGACTGACTTCTTCGATGCAGTCTCCCTGATTCGAGATAAGAGACCCAAGGTACACATGGATTGCAAGACGTCGCAGTTAGCTATTTGTGTTATGTTTTGCAAGTTTTTGTTAGCTCTGTCGACAATCATCATCTTGGTTTTGCTGCGGTTAATCTTCAAACCAAACTTCAGACTGACACTTTCCATTTTTAAGAGAAGTTCTTCCATGCTTGCTCTATCTGTGAAAAATGGTAACACCAGTTTCTCCAAAAGCTCGTATGCTCTCGATTAGAATTTTATCATTTCCAGTAGCTTCTCAATTTCAACAAGGTCTGGCAATAGGTTTTCCAAACGTTAGATATGCTGTCTAACTCACAGTGTACTCTGCCTTCCCTATCTTCAATGGCCCAGGAGTTGGGAGATAAAGTTTTGGTCACGGAGCGGATTTTCTTGTGCAGGTCTCTGGCCTCATTCCATATAATAAAACAAATAATTTCGGTCTCATAGTTTCTGTAATCAGTCTTACCGTAACTAGATTCTGGAGTTATTTTTTGCATTTCGTCTCACTTTACATTTACAATCACAAGTCCACAATCCTCATCATATTCACGAGTGCACGCGTTAGACAAGGAAGATGTCATTACGCTCTCGCTAAATGGCTCGCAGGTACAAAGTTGCCAATTCCTTACAATTACAAAACCTCAATCATTAAAATTTAAAATTTGTAATTATTATTTTTATTAAGCTATAAAGTACCACTAAGATACATAGATATGTGTCAAAAATATAGCCCGCTCAGCTTGCTGTCCACACAGCTGGGCAAAACAACGCACAATGGTTATTAAAAAAAGAACCGGGAGAACCGGGATGGAATCTTTGGTACCGGTTCTTGTGACACCATAAAATTCCCGGTATTTCCCGGGAGGACGCCCTAGTGACAACATCACGATGGTGTCATTTAAAGCATCTACTTATCTTTACCATCGTTGTGTAATAAACGTGACAATGTTCGATTTATTTCATTTATTTTTTTATATTTAATTCAATGAACATATCAATTAATCATTTTTAATGTTAAGGATTTTAAATAGTATAAGGTATTTGGCAGTAGGTACTTAGTAAAAATAAACAATTTTTACTAAACACTAAATGCAACATTTGAAAATACGGGTAGGTACTAAAAGAAACAGTCACTTATTATCCCACTATAAAGTACTTGATTTTTTTCAAAAACTGAAAAGGGAAGCAGTTCGAATGTCGATACTAATGGAGCGTTTTGTGATTCCGAAAACAGAAGCTGATTTGACCTGTCATCAAATACTGTGTTATGCTTGTTAATTAGCTGAAAGTAAAATTAATGTAACATTATTATTATTCAATTCACAATTTATATAGTTCCTGATAAATTACTATGACTATAAAGTAACAGTGATTATTTTGGAACTGGAATAACAGTCACTGCGATTGGAATGTAACGCTCTTCCCTATTTCAAATTAGCGGCGAGGGGATTACTGGAATTAAGTGGACAAATTGGACACCCGCACCTACCCGTACACTCCACTACTCAATGTCCACTCTTACACTTTATTACAATGCAATTGAATTTTCCGATGCAATTGGAATATGCCGGTTTTTTTTAAAGCTAACTAGAACAGATATTTTCTTCTGTGTCCGTGATTATTACTTATTTAAATAAGACAAAAAACGGGTTGTCGCTAACACCAGCTTGGAATTCTGTAACATCACAAAAAGCAAGACGCAGGAACAGGACTGCAAAACCTTAATTTCCGGACTGTGTGAAAATATCTTATCCGTTCAAAAGTAGTTTAGTACTCGTAGTATTTGTAATTAAAATAATGGAATTAGTAACGAGGTAGGTACTCTGGGAGTTTTTCTTTGCAGCGTTTCTTTTCGCCTCAGTAAGCCTCATTTTGTGAAATGCTGCTGGTAAATTATATAAATAAAATAATTAAGCCCTTCTGGCACATGTGTATCTGTCTTTACAGATTAGGCCCACCTGACATGTACGGAAGTACACCTTTATTTGCTTGCTCAAAGTGGGTAGTTTGAACAAATTGTAACTTTCACAGAGAAAATTATATCTTTTCTCAGTCGACCCGTTAACACGGAAAGCTGAAAAGATTCCGAAACGCCGGGAACTTAAATGAGATAATATGTAATTTAAGTTAAACTTAAACTAGTTATTACAACTGACTAAATTTTAAATATCAGTCCGCCGTAAAACGCAATAAAAAAATAAAGGCGAATACAATGCGTCAAAATGTCGGGTGAGTACTGAGTACAGGTTTATACTTACTTCGTTTTGACGTCACGAGTCCACACTCCTAAACTTTAACGTGATGAAGAAATAATTTAGTATTTTTTATTTCAAATTAATAGATTGATAAAGCAAAATATACGTGTCCAATCTTTTTTTATTATCTGGGTGGGTATTTTTTTTTGTTGTTGTTATTCTGTCCAGTTACTCAAGAGACAGTAGTGACAGAGTTATTTAGAAAAATGCTAATTATCAAGGCTATTAACATACTGACTAGATGGGCGCTTGAAAAATATGCCTATTAAAAAAAAATGTTGTTGCCCCTTATAACGTTTAAAATCGTACTTTTAAAAAGTAACTCAGTAGAAGTAACTAATGGCAACGAAGTGCACATACAAGTTGATTGAATCTCGAACTGACGGACTAAAATTCTATAATTATTGATTTTCGTACAACGATCAAGGTTCATTTTAGACATGTCGCAAAAAATGCAAAGATCACAAATAGTGACAAAATTCACTGGACTCTGAAGCTTAGTTGGTACACGAGCGTGTGCCCTGGTATGTCACAAGGCAGTATTTACAAACGAGTATTCGTTTGTAAAAATTCTTTGGTTTCTAATTTTTTTTTATGATTTGGGGGACATTTACGGAAATAATCGCTCCTATTAAGAGCAGCATAAATAGTGCCGCCCTCTATTTTCTAAACTTTAAAAATTTACAAAGAAGCTTAATGAATATTTTCAACGAAAATAGTTTTCAACATGATCGGATATACCGTTTTTGAGTTATTGCCAAAACGGCTATTATTTTAATTATGGTGACCCGCAAGTTTTGCTTTGAGAGTAGAATTAAAACCAAAATCAGTCACGAAGCCACACAGATAGTAGGATTAACACTCCTTTTTCGTTGAGGCTTAAAAAACAAATACGGTATTTTTTTTATTGCACTAGGTCTATATCTCTCCATTAGACACTATCCTGGCCTGTTTATAAACAGTCGCGCACGTAATGGCGACTCCATAAATTAAGGTCGGAGCCGGGCAGGGCTCTTCCTACTCGCAAATGATTATTAACTGGTTTAATTTGTCCGAGTAAATCGCGGCTGCAATTATAAGTATCGGGTACAAAGGTTGCTTTACTGCTCTAGGGAGTAATGTTAAGATACGTTTTTACCTATAAGTCATGAATGCCGAATCTACAGAAACTGCCAAATGATCAAAGTAGACGATTTTGGTAAGTTTTTATGTGCGTCTACTCAAAAATAGCAATAATTGTGTATATAGTATAGATTAAGTTGAAAAAAGGTTACTTGTAAGTAAATTGAAGAAACTATATTATATAAGGTTATTTTTTTTACTTTTTACTTTTTTGGAGTGCTGCCCATGGAAAACCTATAGGTTAGTACCTATGAAGGTAGCTCTAGTTCTTATATTACAACCCACAAAATAAATCTCTATTTAAATCTTACTTTTTTATATTGGTCTGTCTATGCCAAAACCAATATAAAAAGACCTTACACCGCTTAAATTTTGCTTAGGAGTAGGGTTCTGCTAACATTGGACTTTCATAGATACGACCGTTTTTAGCGTATATTTTGTACGGAACCCTCTGTGTGCGAGTCTGACTCGCACTTTGCCGGTTATGTTTTATGGCTTACACGCCCTGATGCCACGGTGGGTCTAAACATAATAGCACGAAAAATTAAAAAGGCAGCAGTCAATGTCATATCTTTTAATTTTTTTTTACTAATCCATATAGAGCAAAGTCAAAATTTATAAAGTGAAGCCAATTGTACAAATGTCAAACATCTATACTATTATACATTTTTAATAATTTCCAAAAAAACAATTGATACGGAGTTTTTGCAAGTAAATAAACAGTGAGATTTATTTAATTAAACATTGTTTTATTTCAATGAGTAATAATCGCGGAATCAGAAGAAAATATTAATTAAACATTGTTAAGTGAAAAAAAACGATTACTCGACCGTAATTGTAAATACTACTGTTTGGTCCCAGATTGCGGCGAAGCCATTAACTGGCTGAATCTAGATAACCATATCTCAAAGGACAACTAAGTCGCCTGAAATAAAAAGATGGCGAGACGAGATTACACCACACAGCTATTGGCGCTTGCTGTCCTTTAAAAGTGACTGTATAGCTTTTTTGTTTCGTCCGCGTTAGGGTATACAATCCGGTCCTATTTTGTAACTTCCATACGGCCCCAATCTCCCGAAGCTGGTCCTCCACAGATGGTTATAAGATAAGATACTTTATATCTGGGGTGCCGTTCAATTTTTATACAAACTTAAAAGTATTATTTCATTTAACTACTATTAAAACTCATAATAAACATGATTTATAAAAATAAAATACATAATGTTGTTGGACATAATAATTAAATAATAGAATACTGTATAATCATAGAAACATTATTTATAACGATCATTAGGAATAATTTTACTTATTATAACATACATTCAGTATAATGATTAAAATTTAGAACTAAGTAAATTTTAACGAATGGTCGGGTGACATAATATTATATGATATACTTGGTGTCGATCAAAGTATTATTGTATTGTGACCATGTCAGATAGCGGAGCGTCAAAATTGATCAAATACCGAAAATTTTAGGTTAGGTGAGGCATATATTGTGACCGTGTATAGCGGAGCGAGCAAAGCTTCAAAATGAGTGAAAAACCGAAAACTGTAGGTTAGGTTAGGTTTGTATTGTGACCATGTATACCGGAGCGTCAAAATGGGTCAAAAACCGAAACCTGTAGGTAAGGTTAGGTTTGTATTGTGACCGTGTATAGCGGAGCATCAAATGCTTGCGTGCTTGCGTGAGGGTTGCTTAAAAAAGATATGAAAAATGTTTTTTAGTATTTTTTAATTTACTCAAAGGCAACTCAAAATGTATTTCTATTTTTTGTGTAAAAATATTTTGTTACTCAATAAAACATTTGGTTAACAATAGACAATGAAATGAATATTACACTAACAAAAATATTCTACTACTTATAAGGTGGCTCTTTAAAAAGTGACATTATAAAAAACAGACCAAATGTAAAAATAAATATATTATTTTAATACATGCCAAGAATCAAAGAGGATCAATTTTAGTAGGCGTTTATATTCTTTGAACATTATATCTTGGTTTTTATGGAAAAATAACGTTATAAGCAATTAACGCTATACAAATTAAACATTATACTGATTGCCTGTTATGCAAATACATTACTATGCAACTAAACTATTATTATTTTCAAAATTATATTCATTTTATATTTAAACTATATAATCTTTTCTGCAGGTCAAAATTATGCAATTCGTATTATGTAAAATGAAAATTCGAAAATAGTTGTTATGAAAAACATTACACACTCTTATATCTGACCACGCTCATGAAAAAAGGTTTATAACTATTTTCTCCTCCACGCGCTGACGATTTTGCGGATTGCGGGCATGAACGCCATAAGTTTCATGCATAATGCCAAAGGGACGGTTAAAATAAGTGCAATTTTCACATGCTACCCGTATTGGTCATAAGTTTCAAATAATTCTAGTGTAATAATATATCCGTGGTGCTGAGTCAATAAAGGAACCGGTGGATTCACCAACCGTTGACCGCGCCATGCCTACTGTTATTGTCATTATTCACGGAATATGACCAATGTGTGGTGTTTGGTGAAAACTAAAACAGTATAATGAATTTGGGGTCATTGAGACGACTAGGTTTAGGTAGGTATAATTAATTATATACCAACATAAAGTATATTTAGGTTACATAGTAAGTAAAAACACGAGAATTGTCCTCCTAACAGTGCAAGAAGAAACAGGCCAAGAGCAAGTCGGACTATGCTCAATGTAGAGTTTCGCAGCCGTTCATACAAAAAAATGCACTACAGATGAAAAAAATACGATATGATAAAGTGCACTAGCAAAAAAGCGTATCTCCACGGCACTTTCGTCCTTTAGCTGAGAAACGCAGTTTTTTGGCAATAACTCAAAAACGGTATATTCGATCATGTTGAAAACAATTTTAGTTGAAAGCATTTACTAAGCTTTATTTTTGTATTTTCTTTTTGTATTTTTTGGACATACCGTTTAGAAAATGGAGGAGACACAATTTATGCAACTTTCGGAGCGGTTATTTTACGAAAATATTCACTAAATCAAAAAAAAAATTAAAAACCTAAAAGTCATTTCAAAAGAACTGTTGAAATATTCTCACCGCCATCGATGCCTACAACTCCTATTGGACGCGGGTGACGCAACGTCATTGGAATGTGCGCTAGGGTTGCCTCTGTTATCTTAAACGCTAGCATTTTCTCACGCCTTCGCTGGTTTGGTATTTTAGGTATTCAGGGGCAAGGTGATTTCACAAAACAAACAAATGA